>CM038669.1:30678985-31391868 GCA_021605145.1 Aegilops bicornis | reverse complement strand
AGCAATACGGGCTGGGCCTCCGGTTAGTAGGTTAGTCCCAAAAATGATATAAATGTGTAAAATAGAGCCCATAAACATCCAAAAGGGATAATATAATAGCATGGAACAATGAAAAATTATAGATACGTTGGGGACGTATCACTGCCCGTGGCCAAAACTTTAGTCCCACCTCGCTAGTTGAGAGGGGCGGGCAGTGGTTTATAAGCCGCACTGCCGCACCCCTCTCAAGCTCCTCTCTATTACAGGCTTACGGGCCTAATTGTCACTGCTATGCCTGATGGGCCTACTGGGCCTTCTGCGGGCCTGAATCCTGGCCCATGGTAGGGTTTCTAGTCGTATTCAGGCCGTAGTGGCCTAATAGGTGGCATTTTTTTATTTTTCCCAGTTTTTTCTTCTTTTTTTTGCATTTTTTTGCTTTGTCTTTCCAGTAGGTGGCAAAAAGAATGAACTAATAGAAAAAAGAATGAACAAAAAATAATCAATTAAAAAAATAAGCTTTTTGTTAGTGCCATTTCTTTTCCAATTTGAATAGTTTAAACTTGAATTTTTTGAAATTTGTGTGAATAACTAGTTTTTGAATAATTCTATAAACATAGATTTTTGAGTGATTCTTTTTCTTGCTATTTAATATTACTGTGTTTTTATCATTATATTCAAAAACAAATTTTGTTATTTTAGTTTCTAACACGAAAATTCTTTATGATAATTCTTTTCGCTACTAAAGGTTCTAACAAAAAATTGGAAGTATCAGGGTTTCGCACGAAAACTCATCTGTTACAAAGGGATTTCATTTGTTCAAATGTAATTGCAGTGACATTCTACATCAAAGGCATCATCATAATAGTTGTTGATCGAAAGTATTCACTTTTTCTTCTCTTGTGTTCTTTGCTTATTGTGCCGTAACCATGGATAATCTTCATCATTTAATAGGATGCTTGGGTCAGTCTTGACTTTGAAGGGAGGAATTTCATGAAACTTTTCATAATCTTCAGACACGTCTGTCTTGCCCTCCAATCCCAAGATGTCTCTTTTTCCTGAAAGAACTATGTGGCGCTTTGGCTCATCGTATGATCTATCCACTTCCTTATATTTTCTTTTTCTCGGTTTGGTAGACATGTCCTTCACATAGAAAACATGCGCCACATCATTGGCTAGGACGAATGGATCTTTTGTGTACCCCAGATTGTTCAGATCCACTGATGTCATTCCGTACTGTGGGTCTACCTGTACCCCGCCTCCTGACAGATTGACCAATTTGCACTTAAACAAAGGGACCTTAATATCATTTCCATAGTCAAGTTCCCATATGTCCACTATGTAACCATAATATGTGTCATTTCCCCTATTGGTTGCTGCATCAAAGCGGACACCACTGTTTTGGTTGGTGCTCTTTCGATCTTGGGCGATTGTGTAAAATGTATTCCCATTTATCTCGTACCCTTTATAGGTCATTACAGTCGAAGATGGTTCCCTCGCCAACGAGTACATGTCCTCGAAAATAGTGTTGTCACAGCTGAGACGTGTTTGGAACCAACTGCCGAAACTCCTGATGTGTTCACATGTAATCCAGTCCTCACACTGGTCCGGGTGTTTGAAGCGCAGAATGTTCTTGTGTTCATCGACATACGGGGTCACCAAGGTAGAATTCTGTAGAACCGTGTAGTGTGCTTGAGACCAAGAATGCCCGTCCCTACATACTATTGAGTCCCCTCCCAGCGTGCCTTTTCCACCCAGTCTCCCCTCATACCGCGACTGAGGGAGACCTATATTCTTAAGCACTACAAAAAAAAAGACACATCCGTGACATTTTGGGCCGAATGAATTTTTTCTGTCATACATATGACACTTCTATGATGATAATTGTGACAAAACCCGGTATCATCATAGATGTGGTGGGCTCCTACTTCTATGACAAAAAATCACGACAGAAAATGGGCTTTTCATCTTGGGCAGGCCGGAGACGCAGCTGCATGACATTCTTTGGGCCATCCATGACGGAAAAAACCGTGGTAGAAGCGAGGGCGAGGAAAATTTTCGGGGAGTTCCCGGTTACGGTGGGTGGTCGGGTCTTGAAGCGATGCGCTGTTTCTCTCATACACGACGCTGCAGCGTGTGCGAGGCATTGGCTATAACTGAACCCGAGCGAGGCGTTGGGCTCTAACTGAACCCGAGCGATTGCACTGCAGGCTAGGCGTTACTAAACCCGAGCGGTCGATCGATGGCTGTTAACTGAACCCGATCGAGCGATTCCTTCGCTACTGCTGCTAACTGAAGCCCATCGATGCTGCCTCTCTAGATGAACAGTGAGCTTTATGGGGGTTGGATGAGCAGTGAGTGGTGGGGTGGATGAACAGGACCCGTGGCGTTGCCTCTGGATGAACAGGACCCCGATCGATCAAGCCGGCTGGGGCTGGATGAACAGGACCCCGTGGTTTGGAGGGCTGGATGAACAGGATGACCCCGTGGAGGCACTACAAGAAATATGTCAACTAGTGACCTTTTGTCCGTGACCCTGGAAGAATTGTTCATAAATTTATGACCATTTTAGACCAATAGGTCAAAAGCTGTTGGCGAGGGGGGCTCCAAAGCCTAACTTATAACGACCATTCTGGTCAGAAAGGTCATAATGTCATTACAGGAAATGGTCGTAAAGCGGGAAGCACTGTCCACTGCCTCACGCCTAGCTGATAACGACAAATATAACATGGTCACTACACTTGATTTTGAATGAATTAGGATGATTAGGCAGCCACCTCAGCAACCTCGCTTATGTGTCACTGTCTAGGTGTCATTTTTGGTTAAATATTAATATTCAACAATGACGGGCACACTGACATGCATGACCCATTTGACAGGTGGGGCCGAGTGCTTAATTCACCCAAAAAATGTGCGCTAGAGGGGACTCGAACCCACGACCTCGCGCTTGCTTCGCTCGCTTGCTACCGCTGGGCTAGAGAGGGATTGTTGCTAATGTGTGGGTAGTTTTCTATATACTATACAAAACCACGACTCTCTCGTATCAGTGACAAGTGGGGCCTTCCGACCAGGTGGCGGCGGGTGGCATCGAACAGAACAACATAGCGTTTTTGTAGGTCTTCCGACCAGGTGGCGGCGAGTGGCGGCGGGCGGCGGGCGGAAGCAACCAACGGGGGTCCGTGGGCGAGGGCGGGGCCGGCTGGCGGCGGGTGGCCGGCGGAAGCAACCGGCGAGGGTAGCGGGTGCGGGGGCGGGGTCGGTGGCCGAAGCGACCAGCAGGGGCCGCTCGATTTGCCCACGACAGGAACGGTGACCTCGCTGCCGGTGACCTTGCCCACGGCCTCGCCGCTCGCCTTGTCCACAACAGGAGCAGCTCGTCGAGCATGGGGGACTCGTCTCCCCCCTCTCCGCAACAAGCACACCTCCCGGTATGCACCCCTCTCCCCCTATCCTCTCCTTGCCTCTGATTTGCCTCAGATTTGCCTGTGTTGCGCCTGCTGATGAACACTAGCTAGTTTGTCAACACTAGCTGAGGGGCATGGGAGAAAGAGAGAGATAATTTGAGTTTTTTATCTTACTAGATGACGGACAGGGGATGAACACTAGCTAGTTATATCATTTTGAAATGGAAAGGAAAGGGAAGGTGGAGATTCAATATGTTGAGGAGCTTAATTTGAAATGCAGTCTGATGGATCCATCAGCTGCAGCTGGAGCTTGCTTCATAAATGTTAGGTTTTATAGTGCAATCTGATGGATGGATGCTACAGCTCTGCCTGATCTCTTTGTGGATATCCTCTTTACAGGAACCACATATGTTTCTTAGTGCAGCTCTGCCTGATCTATGTTAGGTTTTACAAGTTTTTGCTAGCTTTTCATTTATCCCATGTGAAATCTGTATTTAATATGAACTGCTTTTTATTGCTCCCATGTGAAATCAGTAAACCATGTGAACTGGACTAAAGTAGTGAGAAATTGGAAATAGCTCAATGTTGGGTGCATATCTTATTTTCTGGCAGTTAGCATATAAAGTTAGGCAGTTAGCATATAAAGTTGGGTGCCTACCTTATTTTCTAGAATTTTAGCTTCCATTACTTGCATCCATTTTCATTAATTTTAGCTTCCATTACTTGCATCCAAGAGGCACGGTTGTGATTTCGTCAGAGGCACGGGCGTGCTTTTTTCGGAAAGGGAAAAAAACCCGCGTTCCCGGTTCGGTTTTTTCATCGGTTTTTTCGTCCGTTTTTTCGAGAAAAAAGTTCGTCAAAACCTATCAACATGGGATCTAGTTTTGAAGATCTCGACACGAGGAATCCAACGGCAAAAGCGGTTCGAGATTTGGACGCATGGTTTAAGAGATAAAACGTTTTGAATAAATGAATCTACGAAAAAAAGGGAAAACTCACAGGTTGCGACAAGTGGCGCACATGCAGAGCGCCACTTGTCGCAACTTGGGGAAGTTGGAGTAATCTCCGCAAGGAGTACTCCTTAACTAGTGATTTCGGCTCTTCTACACTCTTTTCTTCTTCTTCTTCTTATTCTTTTTCCCTTTTTCCTTTTTTTCTTTTTTATTTGGAACGGTTTTGCTCGGGTTTCGATTTCCTTTTCGTTTTTTCTATTGCTTAGTTGAATGAACTTTCTTTCAAAATCTGTTTGATGTGTTTTTTATACTCTTTTAAAATAACTAGCAAAGTGGCGCCCATAAATGCGAGGCGTCTTCTATAAAGAAATTATAGTGGATGGGAGTTAAAGTTATACTTTATTTCATTGATATTAATACTGTGTGATATGAAATAATTCTATAAGCCTTGCTAGTGTATATCGAAATAAAATATCATTTTATTGTTAATAATTATTCATTTGATGGTAAATAACCATTGCAATTTCTAATGGTAAAGTTATGATATTTACGGTCGTATATATCATTTGGAGATGGTATTAGATAGTACATAAATTGAAATTTAGCTATGAGAGCTATCCTATAGTGTTATGCAATGTTATATCAGTACATGATGTTACCATTTAAACTATCGACCATTGATGTTAGGTGCACAATTATAATGTTCTATGCGTGCAAATAATGCTGAGAATAATTTAAATTATGTGTGCAAATAATGGAGAGAATCTTGTTGAGCCGAGGCAATGTTTATGTGATCTTTCGATGGAATAGCAGAATAAATTATATAAATGGAGCGAATAAGATATAAGTTATCCACAGTAATCCCTAGGACAACTAAACAATATGAATATACAAAAAAAACATTACTTATGCCGTTGTATGCATAGATACCATCGATAAGAGGCAAAATTTGAGAATTGTTTTTACATGAATATGCTTCTTAAATTAGTGATAAAACAAATTAAATAAATAATTTCAACATTAAGTTTTCTTTTCAATGGTCTAAACAGTATATTTATATATCCATTGTAGAAGTTAGAGAAACTCTACAACATGGTTCGGAAATGTCAACCAATATTATCAATTTTATTGTGTAAATGTGGTGACACCTCCTCCTAAGTTTGCGTAAAAGTGTGCTATAGTGCATCATAGACATAACATACGGATCCATACATGACCAATTTCTTTTCCACAACTTTACATGAAAGAATATAGTTTTTTCATTCAAATTCAATGATGCACTGATCAATATCATAACATTTATAATCTTATATATCAAACAATTCCTATATTATAAACTCAATGTTTTCTAAATGCCTATGAATAAAATGTTCATATCTGCACTGCGAATAGGGAAGACCTGTTGAATATATGGTTTGTGCATATATATTGTATAGCCTGGCCACCTCCTAGTCTTTGTATAGTTGAGGTTGTGACCCATCTTGTACTTCATATATCGTGCATTATGCACCGATCAATACATCGTGAAGCATTACCAAAACTCCTGCTTCCAATATGGTATCATACCTAAGATCCTAACCCTAACTCGTGTCGCCGCCACCGCCGCGATCCCCATCACCGCCGCCACCCACCACCATCGCCGCCGCCACGCCGCAGCCGTCGCCGCCACGATCCCACGCCGCCGCCACCGCCACCCCCGTGTGCGCCGCTGCCCCCGCTTCCGCCTCCACCCTGCCGCGCCGGCCTCTTGACCGCGCCTCCACCCCTCAGCCGTGCCGCTCCCCCGCGAGACGCCGCCACCCCCATCCCCTCATGGCCTCCCCCGGCTCCTCCGGCACCACCCGCAGTCGCCGCACCAACCCGTTCGAAGGTCCCGATGCTGTCGTCATCCGCGACCTCAACATCCTCGCCCGGGTTCCCGTCGTCCTCGACCACCTCACCTCCACGTATTATGCATGGAAGATGTACTTCTCCCTTGTGTTCCGAGAGTACAACATCCGGGATCACATCGATGGTTCCATGGACTCCCGCTTCATGGAGGACGATGAGGAATGGATGTCCATCGACTCCACTCTCATCCGTTGGTTCTACACCACCATATCGAAGGACCTCTTCCACACGGTGGTCTCCGCCGACGATGATGCTCACGCCATTTGACCAAGCTCAACGGCCTCTTCACCGACAACGCGCTCCAACGCAAGGTTTTCTTGCACGCGAGTTTTTTGGGTGCCAGCAGCTCGACACGTCTGTTGACGATTACTGCATGCGCCTTAAGAAGCTTGTTGACGAGATCCGTGACCTTGGTGAGACGGTCTCCGACGAGCTCCTCCTCAGCACCCTCATAGCCGGCCTGAACGACGATTTCGGGAATGCCGCCTCCAACATTCCCCTCATCACCAGCCCGACGTTCTCGAAGATCGTTGCGTACCTGAAGTTGGAGGAGCCGAGGATGCAGATGTCACACACCCGGGCCACCCACACCGCCCTCACCGCCGCTACCCGCGGCGGTGCGCCGCCCACCGCCCCGCCGAGGCCCGCCCCGGGCCCCTTCCATGCGCCGCCCTCGCCCGGGTTCCAGACGACAAGAGCCGCCCGGCACCGCAGCCCCCGTCGGCAGCAGCAGCAGCGTCGCTGGGGCCGCCATGGCCGAGGCGGCGCAGCGGCAGAAGATGGCCGGCTGCGCCCAGCCAGGCGCCAAGGCCACCACCAGCAGCAGCAGCTCCCACCGACGCCCTGGCAGGCCGGCCAGAACCCTTGGACAGGGGTTGTGCACGCGAACTCCATGCCTGTACCACGTGCCCCCGTTCCGGACCTCTTCTACGCCCGCCCGGCCGCTCATCAGGCGCTTCATGCGGCCCCTCAGCCGTATCCGCCCGTGCCATTCTACGGCCCCTCCGCGGCCTATGGGCTGCCTTCGTCCGGTGGGTTCGTGGCGCCACCGCCTCAGCCGGCGTCGCCCCCCCCGGCTCTTCCGTCGGCGCCTTGGGATCCCGCGCTCCTAGCGGGCCCCCACACCGCCCCCACGCCGCATCAGTACACTGGCGGTGGCGACTGGTATATGGACACCGGAGCCACGGCTCACATGGCCACCAACCCCAGTAACCTTCTTGGCGCTCACCCCGTTCACACCGCTGCTCGCATTACCGTGGGTGACGGTTCTTCCATGCCCATTACTCATGTCGGCCATGCTGCTTTTCCTTCTAACTTCATGTCGTTATATCTTTCTAACGTACTTGTCTCCCCTGACATCATTAAAAGTATTGTTTCCGTTCGTTCTCTTACACGTGAAAATCCTGTTACCGTTCAATTTGACATGTTTGGCTTTTCTGTTAAGGATGCCCGTACCCGGATGGTGCTCCACCGATGTAATAGCCCCGACGAGCTCTACCCGGTCCACTCATCCACCTCCTCTATCACTGCACCCATGGCGCTTTCCGCCGGAGTGGACCTTTGGCACGACCATCTCGGTCATCCCAACACCGCCACCCTTCGTCATATTCTTCGGAGTTTTTCATTCACGTGTAATAAGGTCAACGATCACACTTGTCATGCTTGTCGTCTCGGCAAACATGTTCGTCTTCCTTTTAGCAATTCCTCGCATGTCGCATCATACCCGTTTGAGTTAATTCATAGTGATGTTTGGACCTCTCCTGTTGCAAGTAACACGGGCTATCTTTATTATCTTGTGATGATTTTTCACACTATGTGTGGACCTTCCCGTTGCGGCGAAAGTCGGACTCTGTTGCCACTCTCACCGCTTTCTACTCCTATGTCTCCACGCAGTTTGGATATCCCATTCATTCCTTGCAAACAGACAACAGGAAGGAGTTTGATAACCTTGCGATCCGCAACCTTCTCGCCACACGGCACGCATCTTTCGTCTCACTTGCCCGTACACTTCGCAACAAAACGGCCGCGCTGAGCGGGTGCTTCGCACTCTTAACGACTGCGTTTGCACCCTCCTCTTTCACGCCAACGTGCCACCATGTTTTTGGCCCGATGCGCTCGCCACCGCATCACTACTCATTAACATTCGTCCTTGTCGCACTCGCGGGAATTTCGCACCTCATCACCTCTTGTTTGGCACGCCACCTTCTATGTTGAGCTCCGCATTTTGGGTTGCATGTGCTACCCCATCATCGCTTCCACTAGTCCTCACAAGCTCGCACCTCGGTCTGTGGCCTACATCTTTCTCGGATATCCCCCCAACACCAAAGGCTACCACTGCTATGATCCTATCTCACATCAGGTGATCACTTCACGACACGTTTACTTTGATGAGATGGTTTTTCTGTTTCAGCAGGTACC
Source organism: Aegilops bicornis (assembly GCA_021605145.1). Taxonomy (NCBI): domain Eukaryota; kingdom Viridiplantae; phylum Streptophyta; class Magnoliopsida; order Poales; family Poaceae; genus Aegilops; species Aegilops bicornis. The sequence continues at coordinate 31,383,227 of CM038669.1, read as the reverse complement.
TTGGGATGTTGTGGCTTTGCCCGCTCCCGGTGACGGCCGCTCACGTGCTTCTCTTGGGCCGTCCCACAGCTTTGAGGGTGCCCCCCGCGCCACGGGTCGAGTTTCTCCCCGGTTGGCTGCCCTGGGGACTGCACCTCCCTCGGCGCCCGCGACGCCATTGACGTCCCCGGCCCCGACCACGCCACGCCATCTGCCTCCCGGCGGCCTCGCCCGCTGACCTCGGAGGCGGGCTCTACCTCGTCGTCGCCCGTCTCCGCTCCGGACCCACTGCCCCACCCGATGACTCGCTCTTGGGCTGGCACCCTCCGCCTGAGCACACGGTACCCCAGCGATGAGTACCTTCTCGCTGCTTCCGTCTGAGCCGCCCCTCTCCCATCGTCGGCTCGAGCAGCCTTCGGGATCCTCATTGGCTCTGTGATGCAGGAAGAGTTCGACGCGCTCCAGCGGAACCGTACCTGGCAGCTCGTCCCTCGGCCGCCCCGTGCCAACATCATCACGGGCAAGTGGGTCTTTCGACACAAGACTCGTCCGGATGGCACTCTCGAGCGCTATAAGCTCGCTGGGTGGTTCGGGGCTTTCGGCAATGCGCGGGCGTGGACTTCACCGACACATTTGCCCCGGTTTTTAAACCGGGCACGATCCGCGCCGTGCTCCAGCTAGCCATGTCCCGAGCTTGGCTTGTGCATCAGTTGGACGTGTCCAACGCCTTCTTGCACGGTCACCTAGCTGAGTAGGTGTTCTGTGAGCAGCCCACCGACTTCGTCAATGCCACACATCAAGATCATGTGTGCTTGCTCTCCCGTTCTCTTTACGGGTTGAAGCATGCACCTCGGGCCTGGTACCAGCACATCGCCGCCTTCTTGCGAGGCGCCGGATTTACATCGACTCGCTCCGTCGCGCCCTCTTCATGTATCATCACGGAGTTGACACGGCCTACTTGCTGCTGACGTCGATGACATCATTCTCGACGGCATCCATCGTCGGCGCTCCAGCGGCTCACTGCTCGTCTTCGCGATGAGTTTGCCCTGAAGGACTTGGGTCCCCTGCATTACTTCCTTGGCATTGAGGTGGTTCGACAGCCATATGGGTTCTTCCTGCACCAGCAGCGCTACGCCCATGAGCTTCTCGATCGAGCTGGCATGCTTAACTGCAAGCCCGCTTCTATGCCCGCCGACACCAAGGCCAAGGTTTCTGCTTTGGAGGGTTCGCCTACATCTGATGCGACCTTCTACCGCTCCATTGTGGGTCCCTTGCAGTACCCGACCATGACGCGCCCCGACTTGCAGTATGCTGTTCAGCAGGTCAGCCTTCACATGCATGCTCTGCGCGACTCTCACTGGACTCTGGTGAAGCGTATCCTCCGATACATATGCGGCACCCAATCCTTGAGACCTACGCTGACGGCCTCCGCCTCCACCGACCTCGTCGCCTACTCTGATGTGGACTGGGTCGGCTGCCCGGACACACGGCGCTCCACCTCGGGGTACTGTGTCTACCTTGGGCCGTCCCTGATCTCTTGATCCTCCAAGCGACAGCCCACCGTGTCCCGCTCGAGTGCCGAGGCTGACTATCGAGCAGTGGCTAACGCCGTTGCTGAATGCTCTTGGCCCCGTCAGCTGCTTCAAGAGTTGCTTTGTGACGTTCACAAGGCCACGCTCGTCTACTGCGACAACGTCTCCGCCGTCTACCTCTCCGCCAACCCGGTCCATCATCGTCGAACGAAGCATATTAAGCTCGATATACACTTCGTTCGTGAGCAGGTGTCTCTTGGGCGCGTCCGGGTCCTCCACGTCACGACGGCTCAGCAGTTCGCCGAAGTCATGACGAAAGGACTGCCTACTTCTGTTTTCGAGGAGTTCAGGTCCAGTCTTTGCGTCTCGGGCGATGCTTCAATCGAGCGAAGTGTTGAATAGATGGTTGGTGCATGTAGATTGTATAGCTAGCCTGGCCCACATCCTAGTCTTTGTATAGTTGAGGTTGTGGCCCACCTTGTACTCCATATATACATGCACTATGCACCAATCAATACATCGTGAAGCATTGCCAAAACTCTCGTTTCCAATAAGACCGAACCATATCAATGAATTCTCTAAACAACATTTTTTTGCTCGCATTGGTAATTCTCTAGTAATTACTTGCTACAAATTCTTCCGTTCCAAGCACATCCGTTCCAAGCACATGTGACATTTGATATCTTTTGTTCAACACCAGCTGTTCAAATCGGTTATGGATGATTGTACTGTCAATCTCGAATCCAATTGAATAACCATGGCAGTAATATTCACATTTTAGATGTTTACACATATCTGAAGTTTAGATATTAAGCTAACAGTTGATTAGTTCAGGTGACAGTTAGTCATTTTCATGCTACATACGAGTATGACGAGTTTAAGATCGGACTACAACCTAGAGCATTGATTACATCGTGTGACTTTTTAATCATTTACGCGATATTTGACACTATATAGAAGTGAAGGTCGGAGCACAATCCATACAATCTTCCATTTGTACATAGTCATTGGTTTATTGTCATGGAATATAATCATAATTAAACATTTAGGTTTGTGTTGCAGCAAAATGATGGGCCGATTTAAGGTTTGAACAACAGAGATATTTGATCAGTAAATTAAATTTTAAATATAAATTATTAGCCACTAATATATTTTTACTAATATTAAGTAGTATGTCGACATGATCATGCTATAAATTTCTTAGGCGTATACGTACATGATATTCCTTTTTCTACTTTTTGCAAGTGGATGCATGTACGTGTCTATAGCTTTAAAAATGCACTTCCACGCAATTTTTTTTAAAATGCACTAAAGTTTAAACAACAAAGATATTTCATCAGTAAATAAACTTTTAAATAAAAATTATTTTCCAATCTTTTTTTACTAATATTAAGTATGTAATATGTCACCCTGATCATGCAATGAGTTTCTTATTAGGTGTATACGTCTTTTTTCTATTTTCCAAGTGGATAAGCGTACGTGTGTATAGCTTATAAAAACCTTACGTGTCCATCTTCTTTTTATGGAGTAATTGACAAAAAACTACCACATTTCACGTATCCGTTTCACAGAACTACCACATTTTGACAACTGACCAAAACTCCAGATTAGTGATAATTTCGTAAGAAAAACTACCAAGTTGAGTTGATGACCGTTTTATGATTTTAAACCTGTTTATGACATGTGGGACCGGCAGCAAAGTCAAGTGTGTTTATTTTGACCGTGAAGTTAACCGTTATGACAAATGGGACCCACACGTCATCATCAACCTTCTTCTTCCTCCTCCTTCTCTGTTTGACATTTCAACAAGCACCTTATGTGCATCGGGTAGCACCATCGTGCCGACGCGTCGACGCCGGTGAGCAGCGGCAGCCCGTGGCACCGGCGACCTTCTTCCTCTTCCTCCTGCTCCCTGCTCCCTGTTAAGTGACAGCGCCCCTGCCTACTGATGCACTATCGCTGCCCGGCGCCCGTTCGACAGCGCCCAGCCACGCCCGCTAGCTCTACCCACTGCCGCACTCCGCTGTCGTTGATGCTCACCATGGCCAGAGCACCATTGCCGCCGCGCTCACCGCTAGCTCCGCCCACTGCCGCACTCCCGCCGTCGTTGATGCTCACCATGGCCGGAGCACCACTGCCGCCCCGCGCTTGCCTTCTTCTGGCCGTGCCCCGCCGCACCCCTGCGCCTCGCCTTGCCCCCACCGGCGCGTGCTTCGGCCGCGGCCACCCGTCCGAGGTCTACCAAATAGGGCGCGACGCCGGAGCTGGATGCGTCGTGGACGCCGGCCGCCGAGAAGAGAGCGAGGAGGAGAGCGTGGAGCATAGGAGAGGAGGTGCCCATGTGCGGCGCGGGGGAGCACTGGCACGAGGTGCCGGAGCCGGCTTCTTCGTGTGGAGGAGGAGGTCTTTGGCATGGACGGACCACTCCGGCGACGGGCTGGAGTGGATGTAACGGCGGAGGAGCGGCGACGCACGGGATGCTGCTCCAGATGGTGGTGTAGGGGAGCACATGAAGTGTTTGTTAAAATGTCAGACAGGGAAAGAGGAGGAAGAAGAAGAATGACATGTGGGCCTGACCCGTCATCACGGTCAACATGACAGTTAAAATAAACGGAGTTGACGATTTCCGCTAGGTCAGCCCTGACGAACGGGCCCCTCCCGTCATAAACGTGTTTAAATCGTCTAAACTGGCCATTTTGTGAAAGTGGTAGTTTTTTGTCACATAATTAGTACTAATCTGGAGTTTTTGGTCAGTTTTCAAAATGTGGTAGTTCTGTGGGACAGATACGTGAAATGTGGTAGTTTTTTGTCAATTACTCTTTTTTTATGTAACTGGCACATATTTCAATCCTAGTACTACACGTTCCCTATTTTGGATGGAAGAGTCCGGTTTCCTTTTGATTCTTTTCCCTGGGCTGCATACTATCTTGTTTGTGACCATGCTTTTTAAACATATGTACATATGTCACGTAATTTTGAGGCCCAGCATAACAAAAGAGTTCTGTTTGCTTTTCGTAGGCAAAACAAATCCTTTGCTTTTCATAGGCAAAACAAATCCAATTTCTTTTCCCAGGATAAAGAAAAGGGCGAATAAAACAGCAAGGGTGAAGTGGGGGAGAGGAAAACGAGAGGCAAATGGCAAATAATGTAAATGCGAGGGAGATGGGTTTGTGATGGGTACTTGGTATGTCTTGACTTGAGCGAAGACCTCCCCGGCAACGGCGCCAGAAATCGCACGTTGGCGGGAGGTCGAATCTTGACTTGACTTGGTGGAAGCCTCCCCGGCAACGGCACCAGAAATCCGTCCCCTCTCCCATCGTCAGCTCGAGCAGCCCTTCGGGATCCTCATTGGCTCTGTGATGCAGGAAGAGTTCGACGCGCTCCAGCGGAACCGTACCTGGCAGCTCGTCCCTCGGCCGCCCCGTGCCAACATCATCACGGGCAAGTGGGTCTTTCGACACAAGACTCGTCCGGATGGCACTCTCGAGCGCTATAAGCTCGCTGGGTGGTTCGGGGCTTTCGGCAATGCGCGGGCGTGGACTTCACCGACACATTTGCCCCGGTTTTTAAACCGGGCACGATCCGCGCCGTGCTCCAGCTAGCCGTGTCCCGAGCTTGGCTTGTGCATCAGTTGGACGTGTCCAACGCCTTCTTGCACGGTCACCTAGCTGAGTAGGTGTTCTGTGAGCAGCCCACCGACTTCGTCGATGCCACACATCAAGATCATGTGTGCTTGCTCTCCCGTTCTCTTTACGGGTTGAAGCATGCACCTCGGGCCTGGTACCAGCACATCGCCGCCTTCTTGCAGACGCTCGGATTTACATCGACTCGCTCCGATGCGTCCCTCTTCATGTATCATCACGGAGTTGACACGGCCTACTTGCTGCTGTACGTCGATGACATCATTCTGACGGCATCCACTGTCGCGCTCCTCCAGCGGCTCACTGCTCGTCTTCGCGATGAGTTTGCCCTGAAGGACTTGGGTCCCCTGCATTACTTCCTTGGCATTGAGGTGGTTCGACAGCCATATGGGTTCTTCCTGCACCAGCAGCGCTACGCCCATGAGCTTCTCGATCGAGCTGGCATGCTTAACTGCAAGCCCGCTTCTATGCCCGCCGACACCAAGGCCAAGGTTTCTGCTTTGGAGGGTTCGCCTACATCTGATGCGGCCTTCTACCGCTCCATTGTGGGTCCCTTGCAGTACCCGACCATGACGCGCCCCGACTTGCAGTATGCTGTTCAGCAGGTCAGCCTTCACATGCATGCTCTGCGCGACTCTCACTGGACTCTGGTGAAGCGTATCCTCCGATACATATGCGGCACCCAATCCTTGAGACCTACGCTGACGGCCTCCGCCTCCACCGACCTCGTCGCCTACTCTGATGTGGACTGGGTCGGCTGCCCGGACACACGGCGCTCCACCTCGGGGTACTGTGTCTACCTTGGGCCGTCCCTGATCTCTTGATCCTCCAAGCGACAGCCCACCGTGTCCCGCTCGAGTGCCGAGGCTGACTATCGAGCAGTGGCTAACGCCGTTGCTGAATGCTCTTGGCCCCGTCAGCTGCTTCAAGAGTTGCTTTGTGACGTTCACAAGGCCACGCCGCTTCATCTGCGACAACGTCTCCGCCGTCTACCTCTCCGCCAACCCGGTCCATCATCGTCGAACGAAGCATATTAAGCTCGATATACACTTCGTTCGTGAGCAGGTGTCTCTTGGGCGCGTCCGGGTCCTCCACGTCACGACGGCTCAGCAGTTCGCCGAAGTCATGACGAAAGGACTGCCTACTTCTGTTTTCGAGGAGTTCAGGTCCAGTCTTTGCGTCTCGGGCGATGCTTCGACTGAGCGGGGGGGGGGGGTGTTGAATATATGGTTTGTGCATGTATATTGTATAGCTAGCCTGGCCCACATCCTAGTCTTTGTATAGTTGAGGTTGTGGCCCACCTTGTACTCCATATATACATGCACTATGCACCAATCAATACATCGTGAAGCATTGCCAAAACTCTCGTTTCCAATAAGACCGAACCATATCAATGAATTCTCTAAACAACATTTTTTTTGCTCGCATTGGTAATTCTCTAGTAATTACTTGCTACAAATTCTTCCGTTCCAAGCACATCCGTTCCAAGCACATGTGACATTTGATATCTTTTGTTCAACACCAGCTGTTCAAATCGGTTATGGATGATTGTACTGTCAATCTCGAATCCAATTGAATAACCATGGCAGTAATATTCACATTTTAGATGTTTACACATATCTGAAGTTTAGATATTAAGCTAACAGTTGATTAGTTCAGGTGACAGTTAGTCATTTTCATGCTACATACGAGTATGACGAGTTTAAGATCGGACTACAACCTAGAGCATTGATTACATCGTGTGACTTTTTAATCATTTACGCGATATTTGACACTATATAGAAGTGAAGGTCGGAGCACAATCCATACAATCTTCCATTTGTACATAGTCATTGGTTTATTGTCATGGAATATAATCATAATTAAACATTTAGGTTTGTGTTGCAGCAAAATGATGGGCCGATTTAAGGTTTGAACAACAGAGATATTTGATCAGTAAATTAAATTTTAAATATAAATTATTAGCCACTAATATATTTTTACTAATATTAAGTAGTATGTCGACATGATCATGCTATAAATTTCTTAGGCGTATACGTACATGATATTCCTTTTTTCTACTTTTTTGCAAGTGGATGCATGTACGTGTCTATAGCTTTAAAATGCACTTCCACGCAATTTTTTTTAAAATGCACTAAAGTTTAAACAACAAAGATATTTCATCAGTAAATAAACTTTTAAATAAAAATTATTTTCCAATCTTTTTTACTAATATTAAGTATGTAATATGTCACCCTGATCATGCAATGAGTTTCTTATTAGGTGTATACGTCTTTTTCTATTTTCCAAGTGGATAAGCGTACGTGTGTATAGCTTATAAAAACCTTACGTGTCCATCTTCTTTTTATGGAGTAATTGACAAAAAACTACCACATTTCACGTATCCGTTTCACAGAACTACCACATTTTGACAACTGACCAAAAACTCCAGATTAGTGATAATTTCGTAAGAAAAAACTACCAAGTTGAGTTGATGACCGTTTTTATGATTTTAAACCTGTTTATGACATGTGGGACCGGCAGCAAAGTCAAGTGTGTTTATTTTGACCATGAAGTTAACCGTTATGACAAATGGGACCCACACGTCATCATCAACCTTCTTCTTCCTCCCCTCCTTCTCTGTTTGACATTTCAACAAGCACCTTATGTGCATCGGGTAGCACCATCGTGCCGACACGTCAACGCTGGTGAGCAGCGGCAGCCCGTGGCACCGGCGACCTTCTTACTCCTCCTCCTGCTCCCTGCTCCCTGTTAAGTGACAGCGCCCCTGCCTACTAATGCACTACTGCTGCCCCGGCGCCGTTCCCGACAGCGCCCAGCCACGCCCCGCTAGCTCTACCCACTGCCGCACTCCCGCCGTCGTTGATGCTCACCATGGCCAGAGCACCATTGCCGCCCGCGCTCACCGCTAGCTCCGCCCACTGCCGCGCTCCCGCCGTCGTTGATGCTCACCATGGCCGGAGCACCACTGCCGCCCCGCGCTTGCCTTCTTCTGGCCGTGCCCCGCCGCACCCCTGCGCCTCGCCTTGCCCCCACCGGCGCGTGCTTCGGCCGCGGCCACCCGTCCGAGGTCTACCAAATAGGGCGCGACGCCGGAGCTGGATGCGTCGTGGACGCCGGCCGCCGAGAAGAGAGCGAGGAGGAGAGCGTGGAGCATAGGAGAGGAGGTGCCCATGTGCGGCGCGGGGGAGCACTGGCCTGAGGGTGCCGGAGCCGGCTTCTTTCGTGTGGAGGAGGAGGTCTTTGGCATGGACGGACCACTCCGGCGACGGGCTGGGTGGATGTAACGGCGGAGGAGCGGCGACGCACGGGATGCTGCTCCAGATGGTGGTGTAGGGGAGCACATGAAGTGTTTGTTAAAATGTCAGACAGGGAAAGAGGAGGAAGAAGAAGAATGACATGTGGGCCTGACCCGTCATCACGGTCAACATGACAGTTAAAATAAACGGAGTTGACGATTTCCGCTAGGTCAGCCCTGACGAACGGGCCCCTCCCGTCATAAACGTGTTTAAATCGTCTAAACTGGCCATTTTGTGAAAGTGGTAGTTTTTTGTCACATAATTAGTACTAATCTGGAGTTTTTGGTCAGTTTTCAAAATGTGGTAGTTCTGTGGGACAGATACGTGAAATGTGGTAGTTTTTTGTCAATTACTCTTTTTTTATGTAACTGGCACATATTTCAATCCTAGTACTACACGTTCCCTATTTTGGATGGAAGAGTCCGGTTTCCTTTTGATTCTTTTCCCTGGGCTGCATACTATCTTGTTTGTGACCATGCTTTTTAAACATATGTACATATGTCACGTAATTTTGAGGCCCAGCATAACAAAAGAGTTCTGTTTGCTTTTCGTAGGCAAAACAAATCCTTTGCTTTTCATAGGCAAAACAAATCCAATTTCTTTTCCCAGGATGCATGTTGTCTTTTTAATATATTTATTTTAACATATGTGCGTTTAGATGTGTCACGTACAATCCCTAGAGGCCCACAACATTATATATGTTACATAGATCTAACGGTCCAAATAATCCTATTATAAAGATTTACCAGATTGACGGTCAATATATTCTAATTAACGTGGAATTTTCTTGCATATTTATGTTGCTCCTGGTTCGCTTTATATTACTTTTAATATATAATATATAATAGATAGATAGATAGATAGATAATATATACTTTCAAATGGCGCTCGTCACTCACATAGTCTATTTATAGATATTTGAGTATTTTTTTAGTGCAGATTATATACGGAGGAAGATTTGATCGGAGCATGTAAACACATATATATGCCCATAAGCGCTATTAATGCAGACATGCTAATTGATCTTTGATTAATGGCATTGTACGTGTGCATGCCAAAACTATGTACGTGCAGATGATCATGGATGTGTATATGCATTGCAATGAAACCAAGCGCTAGTATTTCCATATTGCATGCATTCAAAGCCAGGTCTAACGTGTCCATTGTAACCTTGGCACGTACAAATACATATAAAAATGCTTCTGTACCGGCAAGCTCGCACGCGTACATACCCAAATACCCACAGGTATGCCTACATCGTATATGTACATATTTGGGTATCTATGGACGGCCGACGAGCGTCTCCAAATACCTGCAGTAACCAGCAGGCCAACGATTGATCAACGGAAAGAAAGCTAACACGCTTCTTGCAGCAAGTTCACAAAGGAATTAATCGGCCCATCTACAGCTAGTCGTGCGCGTCAAGAAAGGTCTATGGAAGAAAAAACGAAAGGAACCGGCAACCATGCAGGAGACGTGCCGGTTCTTGCGGCAGCGTCGAGGAGACATAAGAGAAAACAGTAGGAGTTAGCACGCAGTGGCGGCGGGCAACGACGCGCTGGAGCCAGCGAAGGCTCACATAGGCAGTAGAGGAGAGAAGAGAAAACACGTAGAAGAAGACGCGCTCGTGCCAGCGGCGTCGAGGATGAGACACACCCGTGGCGGCAGCATCGTGGATATCAGATGAACGACAAACATGTGTATTCGCCGGCTGTGGAAATACGTGCGGGGGAAGAGAAGCACATAACCATACACTAATCTTTTTCTTCTATGAGCTATCATCTATTTTGCAGGATAACTAACAGGCCTCCCACCAGGGATCCAGCCGCCATCCCCCCACGCCGCTGGCCGCCGTCCAGATCAAGCTCTGCCGTCGTGCGCCATCGTGCCACATGACCCCCATCAGAGATCTAGCCGCCACCTCTCAAGCCACGGGTCGCCGCCCTGCCCTTCAACTCCGGTGGCTGCCCGTCCCGGCACCGCCCCCAACCTTTCTCTCACATGGCCGGCGGTGGCTCTCCCTTCCTCCAGCAGCCTACGCTCCTGCTGCCATGCTTGAACTGCAGGATTGCGCAACGCGGTACGAGGCAGTGGCGACTGCTTCATGGCTGCTGCCAGGGCTTCACCCCACTCCGACGACCCACTGTCTCTAGCGGCCGCCGCCGTCTAGCGCTTCCCCCCTTCCAGCGCATCCCGAGTCACCCCAGCCCGCCCTGGCACATGAGCACCTCCGCGAGGCCACCCCACCAAGTCTCTGTTCCTGGCCTTATCACCTGAGAGGCACCGTCCAACTGCGCCAACGCTCGCCGGATCACCGGACTCCTCCACAGAATGCTGAAGTTCAAGAAAAAAAGGAATTGAAGTTCAGGAAGACTAGTTTGAGTTGTTTTTGGCTACGTTCTGAACATCTTTGGTAATTTGTACCAGCCGCACACTTGGTTTAAAAAGAAGTTTCCAGAAATGCAAAATGTTATGTAATTCCAGATCTTGCAAATATAAATAGAAAGTGTCTCAAAACTTGTGTAAAACTTTTAGATGGTCCTGGCTTCAACGCTTCTCAGCAAGAAGATGACATGTGTACTTGTGTGTATTCTCGTTACCATAGAGGTTCAATAGCACGCGAAGTTTATGTGCGTCGGTGCCAAGGTTTGCTGATATGGTCATGCACGTATCACACCAAGTGTATGTGTATCGTTCTGTGTAATTTTTTTGAATTCCGATAGCACGTGAAGTTCATGTCTCAGAAATTCCAAAATTCACGTCTACCACATATTGAAGAAATTCATCAGTGGAAAAAAATGCCTAAAAATGCCACGAGACAAAGAACAAAACTTCACAAGATATAACATGGTAAGTTTGTAGAAAGGTGGAAAAAACATAAATTTGTTTTGTAAGGTGAAAAAATATAGAGTAATTCTACAAAAACTTGAATTTTTCCCGTTACTAACGAATAAACCAAGAAGTTCAGTTCGAAATAACAAAGAAGTTGTACGATGTTTATTACAAAACTAGTATTTTTTCGGTTACAAAAGAATAAACCGAGAAGTCCAAATTGAAAAAACAAAGAAGTTCAATTTAAAAATAGAATAGTTTAATGTATCTGAAGAACTCAGATTTTCCTCGTTACTAAATAATTAACCACGAAGTTCAATTTCAAAAAATGGAGCAGTTCGATATTTATTACAAAACCTCAAATTTTCCTTGTTACTGACGAATAAACCAAGAAGTTTGGTTTGATATAACGAAGAAGTTCGACATTTACTAAAAAAACTCTAATTTTCCCATTTTCTGGAAATACACAAAGAGGTTCAAAAAATTGAAAAATGGAGCGGTTTGATGTCTATAAAAATTAAATTATTTTCGTTGCTAAAGGGTAGCATAGTTTTTGTTATTTTAATAAGAAAAATTAGAGCAATTCGATTTGAAAAAGAAATCAAGAATTTCAAATTAAACATATAGAGTAGTTTGATGTATATAAAAAACTCAAAGTCTTCCAGTTTCTATGCAAAATTAGAGTATGAAGTTCAATTTAAAAAATATTGTACGATGTTTGCATAAAAAACATTTTTTATATTTAAGGAATAAAAATAAGAATTTCAAATTCAAAATGTAGAGAAGTTCAGAGATTATAAAAACATAGAATTTACATGCTCAATTTTGATGTGTGTTTTAGGAGATATTCAAAAAAAACTTGAAACTTTGGAGCAGATACTTAAACGTTTCTTAATAAAAGAATAAGAAGTTCAAATTTTAAAAATAGAGCAATTAAAAAATTCATAAGAAAGGATTTTCACGTTTCTAAATAAGAAACACGGGAAGTTCAAATTTGATAATGGATAGGTTCAATATTTATTACAAACCTATGATTTTTCTGTTACAAAAATAATAATCCAAGAAGTCCAAATTACAAAAATAGAGAAGTTCGATATTTATAAAAAACTTAAATTTTGCTTGTTATTAAAGAATAAAAATCAAGGAGTTCAGAATTATGGAATGTATACACAAAACTCAAATTATTTCCATTTTTAGGAAAAATAATAATATCAAGTTCAATCTTAAAAATAATTATGTGATGCTTATTTAAAAACTATATTTTCTCTCTTTTTCACATGAAAGTTGCGTGTTTTCAACAGCTTTCCATGGGTATATCATTTGCTCAATTCCTGGTAAGTGGTTTGGGAGTTACGGGTAAAAAAAAAACAACACGGGAAAAAATAGAGTGATGTTTAAGAAGAACTGCCCCAGAAGTTCAACCTCTACACGAAGTGCATTTTCGGAGACTTTTGTTTTTCCGATGAGGGCAGAACGCATGATCTCAGAAGTAGTGGTTGATAACTCCCAGAAGTTCACGTACTACACGGTGTGCATTTTGTATTAAAAAAAGAATGAAAATGCAAAGCATAAAGTTTTGTTGCTAGAAGTTCAAGTGCTCGACTCGAGAAAGTTCAAAAATTCTTGTGTGGAAGAGGTTGAACAAAAATACGTGACAGAAGTTCAAGGTGAAAACAACGAGAAGTTCAACTACTGGAAGGAATGCATTTCAAATGAGAATAAAAGTATAGAAAATAAAAAGCTTAAAAGGTTTGTTGAAAGAAGTTCAAGTGCTCGCTCGGGAAGTTCAAAAAATCTTACGAGAGAGGCTCATCTTGTATTTCCATGTTCGATTTTTTCCGTATAAAAATCGAATACAATTCTTTTACCCAAAATATAAAAATGTGAAGTTCAAATTGAAATAACACAGAAGTTCGGAGTTTACTAAAACCTAGGATTTACGTTTTCGAAAAATAAACAACACAACGCCATTTTTTGCACTTTTGAAAACAATCTCATAAACGTAAAAATGGTTGCTAGAAGTTCAAGTGCTCGGGGAGGGAAAGTTCAGAAATTCTTGTGAGAGAGGTTCACCGTGTATTTAGATGTCCAAAATACATAAAAAATATGTTGTTTTTTGTGTTTCAAAATAATTCTCTCAAACCAGAGAGAAGTTCAAAGTGATAAGAACCGGAAGTTCACGTACTACATGGTGTATATTTCATCTAAAATATACATTAAAGTGAAACGAAGTGAAGTTCAAACGGACATGCCCAAGAAGTTCAACTACTTCACGCAGTGCAAAAAATAGCACATCAAAAAACAACACGTCAAAAATTAGAGTGAAGTTCAAACAGACATGCCCGAGAAGTTCAACTACTTCACGCAATGCATTTCCATTCATGATGAAGGCAGAAATCATTATCTCACCGTTTTCTAATTTACTTTAAAATGACAGGAATATCATTTGTGTAAGTTCAAGTCCTCGGTCGGAGAAAGTTAAAAAATATTGTGAGAGAGGTTTGTATAAAAAGAATATCATTTGTGTAACACTAACGAAAATGGATGGGAAAATTACAAACAAAAATATGTCACAGAAGTCCAACGTGAAAACAGCAGGAAGTTCAACTACTACACTAAATGAATTTCACAAGAAAAACTTTTAAAACCGTCGCGAGTATGAAAAAATGATCAACACGGAAAAATTGCGTGTTTATAACAGCTTTCCATCGGTATATCACTTGCTTAATTCCAGTGAGTGAATGAAGAGCTACGAGCCGAAGAAGTACGTGAAAAATAGAGTGAAGTTCAGACAGAACTGCCACAGAAGTTCAAGTACTTCACGCGATGCATTTTCGACGAACCTGTTTCGCGATAAAGGCAGAACGAGTGATCTCGCCGTTTCTGAAATTACTTGAAAATGGCTGGGATTCAAAGAAAACCATCAAAATGAAAATTTTTCACATTTTTCGTAGATTTTGAACAGTATATTATTTGCCCCATTCCGATGAAGTTTGTAGAAATTACGGCAAAAATACGTTTTTTGTCTTTTTCAAAATCAACATAAAACCGTAATGAATTTGGAGAAACAATATATACCAAAAAGTTTCGCATTTGTTCAGGCTTTCCAACGCCATATCATTTGCTACGTTCGGACGTATGATTGAAAAATATATCGAAAATACAAACTTGGTAGAACTTTTACCGTTTTCTAAATTACTCTTAAATCCCTCAAAACTAGAAAAACTTTCAACATGAGAAAAAAAATCACATTTTCATAAGCTTTCCAACGCCATATGATTTGTCTCAAGTGGATTAGGCATTTAGAAATGGCAACGAAAATACGAACTCGGTTGTTCGGTTTGCGAAATTTTACGATTTTCCACATTACTAATTAACCATAGGGAATTAGAAAAAACTTTCAGCATGTGGAAGGAGCGGTTTTACAGCAGCTTTCCAACGCCATATTATTTGCCTCATTCCGATAAACGGTTTAGAAATGCGATCGAAAATACGATTCACGTTTTTTGTATGAAGAAAAAACGGTTTTCAAAACTGCTCTTAAACCACTTACATTTTTCCAAAATTTTAAGTTGGGTCATGATACTGGTGTCCATAGCTTTCCAATGGTATATCGCAAGCCCCATTTGGGCAATGTTGACAGAAGTTCAACCTAGCACTAGGGGAAGTTCAGGTCGAAGAACTCAGGCAGTAAAATTGCAAAAAAACACAATTTCATCACGACCCGAGAGCAAAATCAGCCAACGAGCAAGATTTCTATTTAAAACCGGTATTTAGTTGCTAAAAACCGTTTCTAGATTACACTAACATCATATAGAACACTACTAACGAGAATGATTCGCGGGGGAAGCCACGATTGCAAAGATAGCCCGAAGGTCGGGTTCATACAGAGGGAGGTTCAGGCGCGCATACAAACAAAAATACGTAATAGAAGTTCAACGTGAAAACAACATGAAGTTCAACTACTACGCTGAATGAATTTCAGATGAAAAACTTTTAAAATCGTTGCGATTATGAAAAAATGATCAACACGGGGAAGTTGCGTGTTAACAGCAGTTTTCCATCGGTATATCACTTGCTCAATTCCGGTGAGTGGACGGTGAGCTAGGAGCAGTGGATAGAGATATACATGCAAAAAAAAGCACGTGAAGAACAGAGCGAAGTTCAAGTACACGTGCCGAGAAGTTCAGATTCTTCATGCGGTGCACTTTCGAAGAATCAGTTTCGCGATAAAGGCAGAACGAATGATCTCGCCATTTTCGCAATTACTTGAAAACGGCTAGGTGTTGGGGAACGTAGTAATTTCAAAAAATTTCCTACGCACACGCAAGATCATGGTGATGCATAGCAACGAGAGGGGAGAGTGTATGTCCACGTACCCTCGTAGACCGTAAGCGGAAGCGTTATAACAACGCGGTTGATGTAGTCGGACGTCTTCACGATCCGACCGATCCAAGTACCGACCGTACGGCACCTCCGAAGTTCGCACACGCTCAGCTCGATGACGATCCCGGACTCGATCCAAAGCAAAGTGTCGGGATGAGTTCCACAAGACGACGGCGTGGTGACGATGATGATGCTCCACCGACGCAGGGCTTCGCCTAAGCTCCGCGACGATATGACTTCTCCGGCGCAGGGCTTCACTTAAGCTCCGCGACGATATGACCAAGTGGAATATGGTGGAGGGGGCACCGCACACGGCTAAGGAACGATCCGTAGATCAACTTGTGTGTCCATGGGGTGCCCCTGCCCCAGATATAAAGGAGTGGAGGAGGGGAGGGCCGGCCCTCTCTATGGCGCGCCCTAGGGGAGTCCTACTCCCACCGGGAGTAGGATTCCCCCTTTCCTAGTCCAACTAGGAAACCTTCCATGTAGTAGGAGTAGGAGAGACGGAAAGGGAAGGGAAAAGGAGAAGGAAGGAAGGGGGCGCCCCCCGTCCCTAGTCCACTTCGGACCAGACCAAGGGAAGGGGTGCGGCCACCCTTGAGGCCCTTTTCCTTCTTTCCCGTATGGCCCAATAAGGCCCAATACGTATTCCCGTAACTCTCCCAGATTCAAAAATACCGAATCACTCGGAACCTTTCCGATGTCCGAATATAGTCGTCCAATATATCGATCTTTACGTCTCGACCATTTCGAGACTCCTCGTCATGTCCCTGATCTCATCCGGGACTCCGAACTCCTTCGGTACATCAAAACTCATAAACTCATAATATAACTGTCATCGAAACCTTAAGCGTGCGGACCCTACGGGTTCGAGAACTATGTAGACATGACCGAGAACTATTCTTGGTCAATAACCAATAGCGGAACCTGGATGCCCATATTGGTTCCTACATATTCTACGAAGATCTTTATCGGTCAAACCGCATAACAACATACGTTGTTCCCTTTGTCATCGGTATGTTACTTGCCCGAGATTCGATCGTCGGTATCCAATACCTAGTTCAATCTCGTTACGGCAAGTCTCTTTACTCGTTCCGTAATGCATCATTCCGTAACTCAACTCATTAGCTACATTGCTTGCAAGGCTTATAGTGATGTGCATTACCGAGAGGGCCCGTAGATACCTCTCCGACAATTGGAGTGACAAAACCTAATCTCAAATACGCCAACCCAACATGTACCTTTGGAGACACCTGTAGTACTCCTTTATAATCACCCGATTACGTTGTGACGCTTGGTAGCACCAAAGTGTTCCTCCGTAAACGGAGTTGCATAATCTCATAGTTACAGGAACATGTATAAGTCATGAAGAAAGCAATAGCAACATACTAAACGATCGGGTGCTAAGCTAATGGAATGGGTCATGTCAATCAGATCATTCAACCAATGATGTGACCTTGTTAATCAAATGACAACTCCTTTGTCTATGGTTAGGAAACATAACCATCTTTGATTAACAAGCTAGTCTAGTAGAGGCATACTAGTGACACTCTGCTTGTCTATATATTCACACATGTATTATGTTTCCTGTTAATACAATTCTAGCATGAATAATAAACATTTATCATGATATAAGGAAATAAATAATAACTTTATTATTGCCTCTAGGGCATATTTCCTTCAGTCTCCCACTTGCACTAGAGTCAATAATCTAGATCACATCACCATGTGATTAACATCGATAGTTCACATCATCATGTGATTAACACCCATAGTTCACATCGCCATGTGACCAACACCCAAAGGGTTTACTAGATTCAGTAATCTAGTTCACATCGCTATGTGATTAACACCCAAAGAGTACTAAGGTGTGATCATGTTATGCTTGTGAGAGAATCTTAGTCAACGGGTCTTTCATATTCAGATCCGTTATGTATTTTGCAATTTTCTATGTCTACAATGCTCGCACGGAGCTACTCTAGCTAATTGCTCCCACTTTCAATATGTATCTAGATCGAGACTTAGAGTCATCCAGATCGGTGTCAAAACTTGCATCGACGTAACCCTTTACGTATTTAACCTTTTTCACTTCCATAATCGAGAAACATATCCTTATTCCACTAAGGATAATTTTGACCGCTGTCCGATGATCTACTCCTAGATCACTATTGTACTCCTTGCCGCACTCAAAGTAGGGTATACAATAGATCTGGTACACAGCATGGCATACTTTATAGAACCTATGGCCAAGGCATAGGGAATGACTTTCATTCTCTTTCTATCTTCTGCCGTGGTCGGGTTTTGAGTCTTACTCAATTTCACACCTTGTTACATTGCAAGAACTCTTTCTTTGACTGCTCCATTTTGAACTACTTCAAAATCTTGTCAAGGTATGTACTCATTGAAAAACTTATCAAGCGTCTTGATCTATCTCTATAGATCTTGATGCTCAATATGTAAGCAGCTTCACCGAGGTCTTTCTTTGAAAAACTCCTTTCAAACACTCCTTTATGCTTTGCGTAATAATTCTACATTATTTCCGATCTACAATATGTCATTCACATATACTTATCGAAATGTCAGAGTGCTCCCACTCACTTACTAGTAATTACAGGCTTCACCGCAAGTCTGTATAAAACTATATGCTATGATCAACTTATCAAAGCATGTATTCCAACTCTGAGATGCTTGCACCAGTCCATAGATGGATCATTTGAAGCTTGCATATTTTGTTAGCTCCTTTAGGATTGATTTAAAACTTCTGGTTGCATCATATGCAACTCTTCTTTAATAAATCCATTAAAGAATGTAGTTTTGACATCCATTTGCCAGATTTCATAAAATGTGGCAATTGCTAACATGATTCGGACAGACTTAAGAATCGCTTCTGAGAGAAAATCTCATTGTAGTCAACACCTTGAACTTGTCAAAAACCTTTTGTGACAAGTCGAGTTTTGTAGATAGTAACACTACTATCGTTGTCCGTCTTCCTCTTGAAGATCCATTTATTTAACATGGCTTGCTGATCATCGAGCAAGTCAATCAAAGTCCATACTTTGTTCTCATACATGGATCCTATCTCAGATTTCATGGCCTCAAGCCATTTCATGAATCTGGGCTCATCATCGCTTCCTCATAGTTCATAGGTTCATCATGGTCTAGTAACATGACTTCTAGAATAAGATTACCGTACCACTCAAGTGCGGATCTTACTCTGGAAGACCCTACGAGGTTTGGTAGCAACTTGATCTGAAGTTTCATGATCATCATCATTAACTTCCTCACTAATTGGTGTAGGAATCACTCGAACTGATTCCTGTGATGAACTACTTTCAAATAAGGGAGAAGGTACAATTACCTCATCAAGTTCTACTTTCCTCCCACTCACTTCTTTCGAGAGAAACTTCTTCTCTAGAAAGGATCCATCTTAGCAACGAAAAACTTGCCTTCGGATCTGTGATAGAAGGTGTACCCAATAGTTACCTTTGGGTATTCTATGAAGACGCACTTCTCCGATTTGGGTTTGAGCTCATCAGTGAAAACTTTTTCACATA
Source organism: Aegilops bicornis (assembly GCA_021605145.1). Lineage (NCBI taxonomy): Eukaryota > Viridiplantae > Streptophyta > Magnoliopsida > Poales > Poaceae > Aegilops > Aegilops bicornis. The sequence goes on along the minus strand of CM038669.1, from coordinate 31,364,004 downwards.
AGCATCACAACTCCAAACTTTTAAGAAACAACAACTTTGGTTTCTTGCCAAACCACAGTTCATACGGTGTCGTCTCAACGGATTTAGATGGTGCCCTTTTAACGTGAATGCAGCTGTCTCTAATGCATAGCCCCAAAACTATAACGGTAAATCGGTAAGAAACATCTTAGATCGCACCATATCTAGTAAAGTGCGATTTGACGTTCGGACACACCATTGCGCTGTGGTGTTCCGGAGGCGTGAGTTGCGTAAACTATTCCGCATTGTTTCAAATGTAGACCAAACTCGTAACTCAAATATTCGCCTCCACGATCAGATCGTAGAAACTTTATTTTCTTATTACGATGATTTTCAACTTCACTCTGAAATTCTTTGAACTTTTCAAATGTTTCAGACTTATGTTTCATCAAGTAGATATACCCATATCTGCTCAAATCATCTTGTGAAGGTCGAAATAACGATACTTGCCACGAGCATCAACACTCATTGAATCGCATACATCGGTATGTATTATTTCCAATAAGTCAAGAGCTTGTTCCATTGTTCCGGAGAACGGAGTTTTAGTCATCTTGCCCAAAAGGCACGGTTCGCAAGCATCAAATGATTCATAATCAAGTGATTCCAAAAGTCCATCAAGATGGAGTTTTCTTCAAGCGCTTTACACCAATATGACTCTAAACGGCAGCAAGGCACAAATAAGTTGCACTATCATTATTAACTTTGCATCTTTTGGTTTCAATATTTTGAATATGTGTATCACTATGATCGAGATCCAATGAACCATTTTCATTGGGTGTGTAACCATATAAGGTTTTATTCATGTAAACAGTAACAACAATTTATTCTCTTACTTAAATGAATAATCAGATTGCAATAAACATGATCAAATCATATTTATGCTCAACACCAAATAACACTTATTTAGGTTCCACACTAATCCCGAAAGTATAGGGAGTGTGCGATGATGATCATATCAATCTTGGAACCACTTCCAACTCTCATCGCCACTTCACCCTTAACTAGTCTCTGCTCATTCTGCAACTCCCTTTTCGAGTTACTAATCTTAGCAACTGAACTAGTACCAAATACCGAGGGGTTGCTATGAACACTAGTAAAGTACACATCAATAACATGTATATCAAATATACTTATGTTCACTTTGCCATCCTTCTTATCCACCAATCACTTGGGGTAGTTCCGCTTCTAGTGACCAGTTCCATTGCAGCAAAAGCACTTAGTATCGTGCTTAGGTCCAGACTTGGGCTTCTTCACTCGAGCAGCAACTTGCTTGCCGCTCTTCTTGAAGTTCCCTTCTTCCCTTTGCCCTTTTCCTTGAGACTAGTGGTCTTGTCAATCATCAACACTTGATGCTCTTTCTTGATTTCTACCTTCGTCGATTTCAACATCACGAAGAGCTCGGAATCGTTTTCGTCATCCCTTGCATACTATAGTTCATCACGAAGTTCTAGTAACTTAGTGTTGGTGACTAGAGAATTCTGTCAATCACTATCTTATCTCGAAGATTAACTCCCACTTGATTCAAGCGATTGAAGTACCTGCATAATCTGAGAACATGCTCACTAGTTGAGCGATTCTCTTCCATCTTTTAGCTATAGAACTTGTTGGAGATTTCATATCTCTCAACTCGGGTATCTGCTTGAAATATTAACTTCAATTCCTGGAACATCTCATATGGTCCATGACGCTCAAAACGCCTTTGAAGTCCCGATTCTAAGCCGTTTAAGCATGGTGCACTAAACTATCAAGTAGTCATCATATTGAGCTAGCCAAACGCTCATAACGCCCGCATCCGCTCCCTGCATTAGGTCTGTCACCTAGCGGTGCATTAAGGACATAATTCTTCTGAGCAGCAATGAGGATAAACCTCAGATCACGGATCCAATCCAGATCATTGCTACTAACATCTTTCAACACAATTTTCTCTAGGAACATATCAAAATAAACATTTGTAAGCAACAACGCGAGCTATTGATCTACAACATAATTTGCAAAATACTACCAGGACTAAGTTCATGATAAATTAAAGTTCAATTAATCATATTACTTAAGAACTCCCACTTAGATAGACATCTCTCTAGTCATCTAAGTGATCACGTGATCCAAATCAACTAAACCATAACCGATCATCACGTGAGATGGAGTAGTTTTCAATGGTGAACATCACTATGTTGATCATATCTACTATATGATTCACACTCGACCTTCGGTCTCCGTGTTCCGAGGCCATATCTGCATATGCTAGGCTCGTCAAGTTTAACCTGAGTATTCGCGTGTGCAAAACTGGCTTGCACCCGTTGTAGATGGACGTAGAGCTTATCACACCCGATCATCACGTGGTGTCTGGGCACGACGAACTTTGGCAACGGTGCATACTCAGGGAGAACACTTCTTGATAATTAGTGAGAGATCATCTTATAATGCTACCGTCAAGCCAAACAGAATAAGATGTATAACGGATAAACATCATATGCAATCAAAATATGTGACATGATATGGCCATGATCATCTTGCGCCTTTGATCTCCATCTCCAAAGTACTGTCATGATCTTTATCGTTATCGGCACGACACCATGATCTTCATCATCTTGATCTATATCAATGTGTCGTCACTTGGTCGTCTCGCCAACTATTGCTTTTGCAACTATTGCTATCGCATAGCGATAAAGTAAAGCAATTATTTGGAACTTGCATCTTATGCAACAAAGAGACAACAATAGGGCTTCTGCCAGTTTCCGATAACTTCAACAAATCATGATAATCTTATACAACAACTTATATCTCATCACGTCTTGACCATATCACATCACAACATGCCCTGCAAAAACAAGTTAGACGCCCTCTACTTTGTTGTTGCAAATTTTACGTGGCTGCTACGGGCTTAGCAAGAACCGTTCTCACCTACGCATCGAAACCACAACGATAGTTTGTCAAATAGACTCCGCTTAACCTTCGCAAGGACCGGGCGTAGTCACACTTGGTTCAACTAAAGTGAGAGACAGACACCCGCCAGCCACCTTTAAGCACGAAAGTGCTCGTAACGGTGAAACCAGTCTCGCCGTAAGCGTCTGCGTAATGTCGGTCCGGGCGCTTCATCTCACAATACCGCTGAACCAAAGTATGACATGTCGGTAGGCAGTATGACTTGTATCGCCCACAACTCACTTGTGTTCTACTCGTGCAAAACATCAAACCATAAAAACCTAGGCTCGGATGCCACTGTTGGGGAACGAGTAATTTCAAAAATTTCCCTACGCACACGCAAGATCATGGTGATGCATAGCAACGAGAGGAGAGTGTATGTCCACGCACTCGTGAGACCGTAAGCGGAAGCGTTATAACAACGCGGTTGATTTATTCGGACGTCATCACGATCCGACCGATCCAAGTACCGAACGTACGGCACCTCCGAGTTCTGAACACGATCAGCTCGATGACGATCCCCGGACTCCGATCCAGCAAAGTGTCGGGATGAGTTCCACAAGACGACGGCGTGGTGACGATGATGATGCTCCACCGACGCAGGGCTTCGCCTAAGCTCATGACGATATGACTTCTCCGGCGCAGGCTTCGCCTAAGCTCCATGACGATATGACCGAAGTGGAATATGGTGGAGGGGGCACCGCACACGGCTAAGGAACGATCCAGAGATCAACTTGTGTGTCCATGGGGTGCCCCTGCCCTGTATATAAAGGAGTGGAGGAGGGAGGGCCGGCCCTCTCTATGGCGCGCCCTAGGGGAGTCCTACTCCCACCGGGAGTAGGATTCCCCTTTCCTAGTCCAACTAGGAAACCTTCCATGTAGTAGGAGTAGGAGAGAAGGAAAGGGAAGGAAAAGGAGAAGGAAGGAAGGGGCGCCCCTTTCCTAGTCCAATTCGGACCAGACCAAGGGAAGGGGTGCGCCACCCTTGAGGCCCTTTTCCTTCTTTCCCGTATGGCCCAATAAGGCCCAATACGTATTCCGTAACTCTCCGGTACTCAAAAATACCCGAATCACTCGGAACCTTTCCGATGTCCGAATATAGTCGTCCAATATATCGATCTTTACGTCTCGACCATTTCGAGACTCCTCGTCATGTCCCTGATCTCATCCGGGACTCCGAACTCCTTCGGTACATCAAAACTCATAAACTCATAATATAACTGTCATCAAAACCTTAAGCGTGCGGACCCTACGGGTTCGAGAACTATGTAGACATGACTGAGAACTATTCTTGGTCAATAACCAATAGCGGAACCTGGATGCCCATATTGGTTCCTACATATTCTACGAAGATCTTTATCGGTCAAACCGCATAACAACATACGTTGTTCCCTTTGTCATCGGTATGTTACTTGTCCGAGATTCGATCGTCGGTATCCAATACCTAGTTCAATCTCGTTACCGGCAAGTCTCTTTACTCGTTCCGTAATGCATCATTCCGTAACTAACTCATTAGCTACATTGCTTGCAAGGCTTATAGTGATGTGCATTACCGAGAGGGCCCGTAGATACCTCTCCGACAATTGGAGTGACAAAACCTAATCTCGAAATACGCCAACCCAACATGTACCTTTGGAGACACATGTAGTACTCCTTTATAATCACCCAGTTACGTTGTGACGCTTTGGTAGCACCAAAGTGTTCCTCCGTAAACGGGAGTTGCATAATCTCATAGTTACAGGAACATGTATAAGTCATGAAGAAAGCAATAGCAACATACTAAACGATCGGGTGCTAAGCTAATGGAATGGGTCATGTCAATCAGATCATTCAACCAATGATGTGACCTTGTTAATCAAATGACAACTCCTTTGTCTATGGTTAGGAAACATAACCATCTTTGATTAACAAGCTAGTCTAGTAGAGGCATACTAGTGACATTCTGTTTGTGTATATATTCACACATGTATTATGTTTCCTGTTAATACAATTCTAGCATGAATAATAAACATTTATCATGATATAAGGAAATAAATAATAACTTTATTATTGCCTCTAGGGCATATTTCCTTCACTAGGAATAAGAGAAAACCATTAACATGAAAAAGTTTCGCATTTTCCGTAGCTTTTCAGCGTTATATTATTTGCCCCATTCCAATAAAGTATGTACAAATTATGCCAAAAATACGTTTTATTCATTATCCAATCTGACTTAAAACTGTAAGGAATTAGGAGAAACAATATACACAAAAAAGTTTCGCATTTGCTCAAGCATTCCAACGCCGTATCATTTGTTGCATTCGCACGTACGGTTAAAAAATTAGCTCGAAAATACGAAATCGGTGGAACTTGTACCTTTTTTGAATTACTTTTAAACCGTTCCAAGTTAGAAAAACTTTCAACATGGAAAAGTAGCGTAGTTTCAGAAGGTTTCCAATGCCATATCATATGCCTCAAATGGATTAGCCGTTTATAAATTACATTGAAAATACGAACTCGGCTGTTCGATTTGCGAAATTTTACGATTTTCAAAATTACTCTTTATCCACTGGGAATTAGAGAAAAGTTTCAACATGCCGAAGGAGCGGTTTTTCAGCAGCTTTCCAACGCTATATTATTTAGCTCATTCCGATAAAAGGTTTAGAAATGCGATCGAAATACAATTCACGTTTTTTGCATGAAGAAAAAACGGTTTTCAAAATTGCTCTTAAACCGCTAACATTTTGCCAAAAATTTAACTTGGATCATGATATTGGTGTGCTTTCCAACGGTATTTCGCAAGCCCAATTTGGACACTTTTTAGCTGAAGTTTAACCTAGTACTCGGGGAAGGTCAGGCGCGTTACTCGGGAAGTTCATGTTGTGATCAAAATATTATTCTGACCCCGTAATCCGAATAGTGTTTATGTGTATATATATATATATATATATATATATATATATATATATATATATATATATGGATTGTCTATTCGTCATCCTGGGTTAGGAATAGTTATTCTTCACCCCCTCTATTTTACCATCAATACACCGTAATTTTACGTTTCGTATGTTTTGTCTTATTTTCGACATAAAAAGAGACGGTAAGAAAATATATAATCGTCGTAAAAAATATTTTATGTTATGTAAAATTACAAACGTAAAAACATAGTGTAAAATACCAATAAACTGCAAATTTTTTCTTGTCTTATGACCAAAATTTTTATTTTCTTATGTCAAATATTACGTAGTAAATGAATAGGAATGTAACTATTTGAAATCCAAACGTAATTTAATTATGAAATGATCGTAAGATTACCTCGGGTGAAGAATAAGTTATTCTGCACCCTGGGTGATGAATAGCAGAATAACTATTCTGCACACCACTTCGGCACTGCACGCTCAACGGAAGCGCACTGCATCATTTTGACGACGAGCACTGCAATAAAGACTAGTGAACTTCGTGTCGAAAAGAATTGCACGCGGTGTTTTTTCGATACTGTTTTCGCTCTAATTTTTTAACGGTTTATCGGAATGAGGCGTGTAATATAGCATTGAAAAGCTATGGATTAGGCGCAACTTCGACATGTTGAACACTTTTCGAGATTCCACACGGTTTAAGAGCAGTTTTAAAAATAGATATCGTCGAGGCGCATCTTTTTCATATATAAATCTTTCTCTAATTCATTACGGTTTAAGAGCAGTTTCAAATTTACTAAATCGCGGAATTCTGTTTTTCAAATTTTTTCAAATTTTCAGTACTGTTTTCGCTCTAGTTTTTGAACCTTTTGTCGAAACGAGGCGTGTAATACGTCGTTTGAAAGCTATGGACAAGGCGCAACTATCATATGTAGGAATGGTTTTGAGATTGCTTACAGTTTTAAGTTAATTTTGAAAATCGTGCGGCGGAGGACGAGTGGCAGCGGCCGTTTTTTTTGAAATTTTTACAAACCGGTTGTCGAAATGATTCAAAGGATATGCCGTTGGAAAGATATCGACGAGACGCAACTTTTTCATGTAGAACACACTCTCTAATCCTTACGGTTTAAGAGCAGTTTTAAAATTAGCAAAAAGCGGACACTCTGTTTTTTCGTGACACCAAAATCGTCGTCGGACGTAAAAACGCACCGCTTCAAACTGAAAAACGCACTGCAACAGACAGTCAAGTGAACTTCATGATTTCTTTTTGTCAAACATAAACTTTCTCGCACAAGTTTTTGTTGTTTTTTTCAACTTTTTTCCGAACGAGAGTGGACCACAACACTTCCGAAAGTGAACCGTAACACTACCAAAAGTGAACCTCATGAGTACTTGTTGTCTTTTTTATACTTATTAATTTTTTACGCGCGTTGACCAAGCGAGTGGACCTTTCATCGGACAGAAGAACGCACTGCTTCAAACGGAAACCGCACTGCAGCAGGCAGCCAAGTGAACTTCATGATTTCTTTTTGTCGGTTTTTGTTGTCTTTTTTCAACTTTTTTTGAACGAGTGTGGATCAACACTCGCGAAAATGAACCGCAACACTACCAAAAGTGAACCTCATGAATTTTGTTGTCTTTTTTCATACTTATTAATTTTTACGCACGTTGACCAAGCGAGTGGACCTCAGGGATTGAGCGAGTAAACTACATCTAATACAGAAGCGACCTTTTTTGTTGAGATCTTTTTTGTTTTGTGTTTACCAAGTGGACAACAAAGGATATTTATAGCATATAGAATATGCACTCTCCACAAGCCAAATCACGGTAATAAACTGCAGTTTTTACAATAAACTAATGCAGCGCACTTTTTAACAACAACAAAATTGAGTAACAGGGCATCCAATAGAACTACATCACTTCATCCTTTGGGACCACACGCCAAGCACAGGCGCCGTTGAACTCCACAAATGCTTGTGAGCTGCACCCAAACCAGCAAAGAGCTGCATGCATTAACATGGTCAAACTGAAACATACAACAAGATGACTAGTAAAAAAAGACATAACAAGATGAACTACTTAAAAAAAGTATGACACCGGCCACCCCTAGTGCAGTGCACTTGTCCTCTGCTTCCCGCGAACAACAAGGAGTGGAGGAGGGAGCTGCAAGTGAGGTTCGTCGCCTGCACGCCGGGCAAGCTACACGGCACAATCGCCTGCACTGCATGCCATGCTCGTCCACACTTCATGTAGTGCTACTTGAAAAGGGGTGACCCATCAGTTGGTAGGACGGTAAGACCTGCAAGCACACACACCGGCACCCGACAAGTTGCATGCCCTCTAGGGAGGGTGGAGAGGAGCAGGAAATAGGATGCATGCACGCAGCACTGAGGCACCCACAAAACTACATGAGATTGGCTACCTGTCAACAAATGAAAGCAAAACAATCAAACACCTTCGATCCCCAATACATGCAGAATTCACCACCACGAGAACGAAATTCAACAAGAAAGACGGAGACAAGATGCAAGATGACCAAGAACCTACTCAATTTTTTGCAGAAGAGAGGTGCTCGAGGGGGGTGAAGGATCTCGCCAGAGGAAGGACGACAAGACACCGAATCTATTACACGCCACGTGCCCTCACGAAAGCTGCGTGTCATGCTTGCCCGGATCGCAAGCCGCCGCCGCTGTAATCTCGGCCCCAATGGACCTAGCTCCTTCATACCGCCACCATCTTTTCGCATCATCTATCTTTTCTGCAAAAAAGAGTAAAATGAACCTCAAGAGCAAAACTACAAGGACTGCATTTGCACTTTTATTTGTCTTTAGAAGAACACAAAACGCAAATCTCATCGATGGGAACAGCAAACTGCAGGCGCTGATTTTCCTCCAAAACAAAAACTGAACTGCAACAACCTCAAAACAATGGTGTGGTTGCCTGCTCGCTGCTGGGGAGAAAGCAGGGGAGGCCGGTGCATCGGGAAATGTCCGAGCCGGGAGGGTGGGCTGCAGCGGAGCCGGTGGTAGACCTCATGGGGGTAGGTGAGGTGAGCCCCTGCCTTGATCTAGCATCTGCGGATGCAGATCCAAGCGTCGGCGATGGGCGTGGGGTTGGATCAGGTCGGCGAGAGGTCAACGGCCGTCGGGGAGGCGGATCTGGCGTGGGGGCGGGATCCTCCCGTGGACGCCAAGGCGTCGATGCAAGGAAGGGTGGCGCGAGCCCGGACGCCCGGTGATGCAGAGGCAGGGCGGCGCCAGCCTAGGCCGCCGATGGGTGGGTCGACGGCCGGCTCGGGGTAGGGCGGCGCCCAGCAGATGTGGATCGGGGGACACGAGGGAGAGAGGTGCAGCGCCGCCATGGGGGGAGGTGGATCGGGGGAAGGAAGGTGCACATCATAAGGTGTGGTGGGGAGGTGGCGCGGGTGGTGGCGGCGTGGGGTGGTTCGTCGCCAGGCGGGTGGCTGCGTGGTGGTTGGGGTCGGGGTGGGGAAGCCCGTTGACCAGGTGGAGAGTAGCGAGGTGGGGGTGGGGTGTGTATTTTTTATTGCCTGCGCGGTTCGGTTCGGGTTTCGTCGCAGTGTGGAAGTGTTAGCAGAATAAGGCTAGTTGATGTGCAGAATAAGGAATTAAGGGTGTTATCATAATAGACCCATATATATATATTTGTGTGTGTGTGTGTGTGTGTGTATGTATGTATGTATGTATGTATGTATACAATATAAGATCTCTTACGCCCCCTAACATCTGAACTCAACTTCCACATGTTATTCTTCGTGTTTGTCGATGACGTGGTCAAGAACGAATCCCGCTAATTCCTCTTGAATTGCTCGTATGCAATCTTGTGGTAGTAGTTCATCCCGCATCTGCCACATCTAATTTCAAGAAGGGGGTCAATACATATATATGAATGAAACTGAACACAAATGATGATAATAAAAAAATTGTAAATATTATTGCTTACGCACTTCATATTGTTGTTTAGAGTAGCCCCACTAACAGGTGGTGTGGTGGATGAACTCGCAAATGTAGTATCCACACAAATCATTCCCGGGTTCCTCCCACAACCACTTTTCAAGAAATAGAGGTCAATCAAACTGATAAGCAAGCATGCTAAATGGTATTGATGAAACTAGCTAGAATCAATGGGAGATGCGCGGAACTAGCTAGTAGCTAGTACTTACTTTCGGGTGGTTGAATCGCAGTTGCGCCGGCACTCCCGGAGCTTGTTTGGTGAACTTTTTCCAAACCCTGTCAGACAAAGAAAACAAGTACTTGATATCAGGAAATGAACAAAGTTGCCGATATGGTGCGATAATGATCGATTGAACTTACTTCTCGAGCATGTTAGTCATGGTCGCATACTCCTCCGGATTTTTTTGTTTGGAGTCGTCTACGACGGTTAGTAATCCCTGCTCAAGCTTAATCTCTAGCAGAATAAAGTGGTACCTGCGCATGCATGCATAACTCATCAATTACATTACTATAACCTCGAGTAATAAGGGAAACCGAATATGCACAAGACAGTAACACTCACTTGTATTCGTAAGGAAAGAGTATTGTAGCTTTGTTTTGATTTCGAAGTAACGATGCAAGCAACTTGGCCTCGGTTTGTCTGGCATCATGTTTAACACTCCATTCATCCATGAGATTTGTGTTAATGAACCCAATATCACCTACTTGTCTTTTCTTCAATTCGGCGCTTCAATCTGCATAATATAGTGAGGATAATTATATATACATGCAATGAAAGAGCTAAGCTATATATAGAGACTTAACTAATTACAGAGAAGTAGTACTTACAGACAGTAGCAAGTGATGATTGTTTTATCGAGGTTCATTTGATTGTAGAATTGGAAGAACTCCTCAAATGGAACTGACAACACATCAATTCCAACGAGGTCGTGCTCCTCTTTAACCAATAGCGACAAAGTATTTTTCCCAGTATTCTTGCAGATGTCCATGTACCAATCATGGAATGTTTGCATCATCGTTGTTATAGAAGTACCAGGTCTGACGAGAGGCTTCCCGTGCTCGAATTTGAATATGTCCACCTCCTCAAATGTTCCAAAAATTATTACATCCTCGTCGGCCATGTAATCTCCAGGGTTGGTACCGGGCAGCACCCCCGGAAGATTAGCGACGATATCGCTAGACACATTGAATGGGGGGGCACGATTGCTTTGCTTGTTCGCCAAGCTAGGGAATTTGTTTCCCTTTTCTTCGTTTTGCTTCTGGCTGTACTGCCTCCCGTTCTAGAGGCTTGACAGACGATGGACCGTATCTGTTTTGCCTCCTGGCTGTACTGCTAGACGCCAGAGTAGCCAGAGCGGCTGCGGCTGTCTTCTTTCATTCGTTAAGAGGCGGAGCAGCCGAAGGCGGACTGCTACGACGCGCCGGAGCAGCCGGAGCGGCGGAGTATGTGTTCCGTCGTTGCTTACGAGGCGGCGAAGGAGGTGGTGGCCTGCTCTGATGGGCCAGAGAAGGCGGAGAAGGAGGCGGAGTACTGCCGCCCTCACGCGCTGGAGCAAGAGGCGGAGGAGACGGATCTCTCACTCGCTGGAGGAGGAGGAGGAGGCAGAGGAGGCGGATCACTCGCCGGAGGAGGAGGAGGTGGAGGAGGAGGAGGGGGAGGAGGAGGCACAGTTCCCAGCTGACTAGCAGGAGCCATGAAGTTCAGAAGTTTGATGTGCTTGTTCCGCCATAGACATGGAGTATGCATAGCAAGACCCATCTGAGTCTCCCACTCACCTGTAGGGTGTGGTCATGCTGGAGCTCCTCAAATCCCTCCGGTATTTCATCCACCATCACAACAACATAGCGTTGTGGAATCGGACGACAGTGAAAAGTTGCTCCGGATGAAGGAGGGAACACAGGGCCGACAGCCGGCTTGAATTTGAGCTGATCCCACTGCGTCATAAGGTGGCACTGGTGTGAATCCGTGATAAAATCCACGGGGTAGCTAGGACCCATCAACAAGTCAGGCTGCTCAACGAGCTCGGTGGAAGCCACGCTGCTTCTCTGCTGAGATGGCGGGGTAGCTTCTGGGGTAGCATCTGAGGCAGGATGTCGCAGCTGCTGGTTCTCAACATCTCATTCCTCTAGGTTTCTTACCCTTGCCTTAAGCTCCTGCAGTTCGCTCTGCTCCACTTTCCTCCTCCTCTCTTGGGTTTTGTAACCGCCTGCGTCGGGAAACCCAACATTCTACAGAACGGAGCCTGGCGTGCCTCGTGTTCGTCCAGGGTGCTCAGGATTCCCGAGGGCCCTTGTGAGCTCGTCTTTCTTTCTGTCGGGAATGAACTTCCCTTCCCGCACTTCGTTGATTGCTTTCCGAAGCTTCGTGACGGGTGTTGCACGTTGCTCGTCCCTCCAGCAGCACTTCCCTGTTTCAGGGTCCAATGTTCCACCAACCCCGAAGAACCAAGTCCTACAACGGTCTGGCCAGTGCAGTGTCTCTGGTTTGACCCCTTCAGCAATCAGGTCCTGCTCAGCCTTGTCCCACAATGGCCGCGCTTTGAGGTAGCCACCTAACCCCATGCGACGGTAATGCTCCTTCTTTGCAGTAGTTATCTTGTTAGTCGCTGACATCTTCTTACTCCTCTTCGATTTCTTGTTGGCCACAAACGCGGGCCAGTGATCTCTTATCTTCTCAAATCGGCCGATGAATTCTGGAGTCTTGTCTTGGTCGACATATGTTGTTTTCAACTCATTCTTCCACCTCCTGAATAGATCTCCCATCTTCTTGAGAGCATAGGACTTGATCAATGGCTCTATAACTGGATTCTCCGGATCCTCCTCTTTCGATAGGGTGAAATTTACCTTCGCCGCTTTCCAAAGATCTACTTTCTGTCTATCTTCGACAAAAGAAACTTGAAGAAGCGCTTCCTTCTTAGGCTCATTCCATAGCTCGATGCTGATCGGGATCATGTCCCTAAAAAGAACCCCGCACTAAGCAGAAAATGCTTCCTTGGTCCGGAGGGGTTTAATCGGTCGGCCATCGCGCGTGATTTCTGTGATCGTGAACTTTTCATCCTGGCGCATCTTTTTCTTCGGGCCTTGTTTCTTTACTGAAGTATTGCTTGATCCGGAGGGCTATATAAAAGCAGAAAGAAGAGTTAATATATGTACATACCAAAACAATTAATGCACAATTAGCTAGTCAACATAGGTTTAATATATATATATATATACACACACACACACACACACACACACCTCGCCGGCCTTTGCAACAGCTGATCCCGACACCGTTCAGTCACCGGAGCCGTCATCATGGTCGCCGGAGCCACCATCACGATCATGACCCTCCTCCATTGTTTGATCAACGCAGCCTGCTTCCTCTCCTTGCAGACCTTCTTCGACGTTGTTGAGAAATGACGACTACATCACCTCTGTCATGGATTATGTCCCCAATATCTCTTCTTGATCGAAGTCTCTTTGATGATCCATATTTTCTGCAAATATTACAACATGGAAATTAATATACAAACATGAGAGATGGATATATCGAAGTTATTGGGGAGGGGGTATATCGACAACGACGACATATACATAGAAAAAAATGTTATCGGGGAGGGGGTATATATATCGACCCCCCTCTTGTCGAAGTTATTGGAGAGGGGGTATATTGACCGCCTCTCTCTCATGATTGTCCGACGTTTTTGTAGTTTCAAAGGATTCAAACAAAACCATGTCTTCATCATTAGGCGCAAGTAACAGGCGCATGATGGTACGAAGCTCTCCAAAGTTATTTTGGAACGGAATCCCAGATAGGATAATTCGCTTTTTGGTACAAAGTACAACAAGAGCCTTCAGAATATCGCTATTTGGAAGGCCTGTGCTAAAATTTATACCAAATGGCGGATTATCCTATCTGGAACTCCGTTCCAGAATAACTTTGGAGAACTTCATACCATCATGCCCCGGGTACTTACGGCTAATGATGAAGCCATGGATTTCTTCAATACTTTGACACTAGGCAACCTCTCGACCCCTCGGCGATCCTCGACCCTCGACCCTCGACCCTCGGACCCTCGGCGCCCCGCGACCCCTCGGCGACCCTCGGCGCCCCGCGACCCCTCGGCGACCCTCGACCCCTCGACTACCCTCGACCCTCGACCCTCGAACCCTCGGCGAGCCTCGACCCCTCGACGACCCTCGAACCCTCGACCGGCCTCGACGACCCTCGAACCCTGTGTGACCCTCGTGACCCTCTAGCCTAGTTTCCGACTGTTGACCCCTCAGCGATCCTCGACACCCTCGTTCCCGATAAAAAGAAGAAGAAGAAGAAGAAGAAATAGAGGAGAAGAATAAGAAAAAATAGAAGAAAAAAAGAAGAAAAAAAGAGGAGAAGAAGAAGGAATAGAGGAGAAGAAGAAAAATAGTTCTATTTTTCTTCTTGGCCTCTATTCCTTCTTCTCCCTTTTCCTTCTTTTTCCTCTTCTTATTTTTCTCTCCTCTTCTTCCTCTCTTCTTCTTCTCCTTCTTCCTCTTCTTATTTTCCTTTTTCCTCTCCTTCTTTTTCTTCCTTCTTCCTCTTTTCCATATATATAAAAAGTACATACATGCATACAAAAAATACATCTAAAAACTACATATATCTAAAAAACATACATACATACATATATGAACATCTAAAGAACATCTAAAAATACATACATACATATGAAAATACATACATATATGAAAAATCATATATAAAAAAACCGCAACAAGGCGGCGGCGGGTGCAGGGGCAGAGCGTGCTCACAGAGGGCGGCGTCGGAGCAGGGGGCGCACGGCGGGGCCAAGGGCGTCGGCGGCGGGCAGGGCGGCGACGGTGTCGAGGCGGCGAGGTCGAGCGGTGGCGCGGGGCAGCGACGACATCGGGGGTGATGGCGACGACATGGGGTGATACAAGCGGCAGTGTCGGGTGGCGAGACGGGCGCGACGGCGACGGCGATGGGGGGCAGAGGGCTGTGTCGGGGCAGAGGGCAGCGGGAGAATGAGGAACTGGAATGGTACCTGTTGGTGCCACCAACCGGGACCAAAGGCCTCGTGTTGCCTGCTACTCTTGAGCTTGCGTTGGTTTTCCTCGAAGAGGAGAGGGTGATGCAGTAATAGTAGCGTAAGTATTTCCCTCAGTTTTTGAGAACCAAGGTATCAATCCAGTAGGAGGCTCCTCAAAAGTCCCACACACCTACACAAACAAACTGAGAACTCGCAACCAACGCGATAAAGGGGTTGTCAATCCCTTCACGGCCACTTCATGTAAAGTGAGATCTGATAGAGATAGTATGATAAGATAAATATATTTTTGGTATTTTATAATATAGATTCAAAAAGTAAAGATGCAAATAAAAGTAGATTGGAAGCAAATATGATAAGAGATAGACCCGGGGGCCATAGGTTTCACTAGAGGCTTCTCTCGAGATAGCATAAGTATTACGGTGGGTGAACAAATTACTGTCGAGCAATTGATAGAAAATCGAATAATTATGAGATTATCTAGGCATGATCATGTATATAGGCATCACGTCCACAACAAGTAGACCGACTCCTGCCTGCATCTACTACTATTACTCCACACATCGACCGACTCCTGCCTGCATCTAGAGTATTAAGTTCATAAAGAACAGAGTAACGCATTAAGCAAGATGACATGATGTAGAGGGATAAACTCATGCACTATGATATAAAACCCATCTTGTTATCCTCGATGGCAACAATACTATACGTGCCTTGCAACCCTTTCTGTCACTGGGTAAGGACACCGCAAGATTGAACCCAAAGCTAAACACTTCTCCCATGGCAAGAAAGATCAATCTAGTAGGCCAAACCAAACTGATAATTCGAAGAGACTTGCAAAGATAACTCAATCATACATAAAAGATTTGAGAGAAGATTCAAATATTATTCATAGATAAACTTGATCATAAACCCACAATTCATCGGATCTCGACAAACACACAGCAAAAAGAGATTACATCGAATAGATCTCCACAAGAGAGGGGGAGAACATTGTACTGAGATCCAAAAAGAGAGAAGAAGACATCAAGCAAATAACTATGGACCCGTGAGGTCTGTGGTAAACTACTCACAACTCATCGGAGGGGCAAGGGTGTTGATGTAGAGGCCCTCCATGGTCGATTCGCCTCCGTGCAGAGTGCCGTGAAGGCTCCAAGATGAGATCTCGCGGATACAGAAGGTTACGGTGGTGGAAATTGTGTTTCGTCTGCTCCCTGGATGTTTTCGGGGTACGTAGGTATATATAGGAGGAAGAAGTACGTCGGTGGATGCCCGAGGGGCCCACGAGACAGGGGGCGCGCCCTACAGGGGGGGGGCGCCCTCCTATCTCATGGGAGCCTCGGCTGCTTCTTGGCTTGCACTCCAAGTCCTCCGGATCACGTTCGTTCCAAAAATCACGCTCCCGAAGGTTTCATTCCGTTTGGACTCCGTTTGATATTCCTTTTCTTCGAAATACTGAAATAGGCAAAAAAACAGCAATACGGGCTGGGCCTCCGGTTAGTAGGTTAGTCCAAAAATGATATAAATGTGTAAAATAAAGCCCATAAACATCCAAAAGGGGTAATATAATAGCATGGAACAATCAAAAATTATAGATACGTTGGAGACGTATCAAGCATCCCCAAGCTTAATTCCTGCTCGTCCTCGAGTAGGTAAATGATAAAAGAAATTTTTGATGTGGAATGCTACCTAGCATAATTCTCAATCTAATTTTCTTTATTGTGGCATGAATGTTCAGATCCAAATGATTCAAAATAAAAGTTCAAATTGATAAAAGAAATAGTAACACTTCAAGCATACTAATCAAAGCAATCATGTCTTCTCAAAATAACATGGCAAAAGAAAGTTCATCCCTACAAATTCATATAGTTAGGCCATGCTTCATTTTCATCACACAAAGATGTTCCCAACTTCTATACCCCCGACGACAAGCCAAGCAATTGTTTAATACTTAAATAATCTCAAACTTTTTCGACCTTCACGCAATACATGAGCGTGAGCCATGGATATAGCACTATGGGTGGAATAGAATATGATGATGGGGATTGTGTGGAGAAGACAAAAAGGAGAAAGTCTCACATTGACGAGGATAATCAACGGGCTATGGAGATGCCCATCAATTGATGTCAACATGAGGAGTAGGGATTGCCATGCAATGGATGCACTAGAGCTATAAATGAATGCTCAACAAAAGAAAACTAGTGGGTGTGCATCCAACTTGCTTGCTCACGAAGACCTAGGGCATTTGAGGAAGCCCATCGTAGGAATATACAAGCCAAGTTCTATAATGAAAAATTCCCACTAGTATATGAAAGTGACAACATATGAGACTCCCTATATGAAAAACATGGTGCTACTTTGTAGCACAAGTGTGGAAAAGACATAGTAACATTGCCCTTTTTCTTTTTTTGGGCCTTTTTTTTCTTTTGGCCTTTCTTCTTTTTTCTTTTTCTTTTTGGGCAATGCTCTAATAATGATGATCATCACACTTCTATTGATTACAACATATGAATTACTACTCGAAACTAGAACAAGATATGACTCTATATGAATGCCTCCAGCGGTGTACCGGGATGGTGCAATGAATCAAGAGTGACATGTATGAAAAATAATGCATGGTGGCTTTGGCACAAATACAATGTCAACTACATGATCATGCAATGGCAATATGACAAAAGTAATGTATGTCATGATGATGATGAACGAAACGGTGGAAAGTTGCATGGTAATATATCTCGGAATGGCTATGGAAATGCCATAATAGGTAGGTATGGTGGCTGTTTTGAGGAAGATATAAGGAGGTTTATGTGTGATAGAGCGTATCATATCACGGGGTTTGGATGCACCGGCGAAGTTTGCACCAACTCTCAAGGTGAGAAAGGGCAATGCACGGTACAGAAGAGGCTAGCAATGATGGAAAGGTAATAGTACGTATAATCCATGGACTCAACATTAGTCAAAAGACCTCATATACTTATTGCAAAAATTTAGAAGTCATCAAAAATCAAGTACTACGCGCATGCTCCTAGGGGGATAGATTGGTAGGAAAAGACCATCGTCATTCCCCGACCGCCACTCATAAGGATGCACAAGCCAGGTACACTTCATGTTTCAAATTTGTTACACAACTTTAACCATACGTGCATGCTACGGGACTTTCTAACTTCAACACAAGCATTATTTAAATTCATAATCACCCAACTATCATGACTTTAATATCACTACCTCCCTATCTCAAAACAATTATCGCGTATCAAATTGATCATAGCATCCAATTCACTTCATATGATAGTTTTTATCATACCCAACTTGGATGCCTACCATTCTAGGACCAATTTTATAACCATAGCAAATACCATGCTGTTCTAAAAGACTCTCAAAATGATATAAGTGAAGCATGAGAGACTAGGAATTTCTTCAAAATTAAGACACCACCGTGCTCTAAAAGATATAAGTGAAGCACTAGAGCAAAAACCATAAAGCTCAAAAGATATAAGTGAAGCACATAGAGTATTCTAGCAAATTCTAATCAAATAGGCTTCTCCCAAAAGGTGTGTACAACGAGGACGATTGTGGTAAACTAAAAATAAAAGACTAATATAATACACGATGTGCCAAGCAAAACACATATCATGTGGCGAATAAAAATATAGCTCCAAGTAAAGTTACCAATGAACGAAGACGAAAGGGGGGATGCCTGTTGGGGAACGTAGCAGAAATCAAAGATTTTCTACGCATCACCAAGATCAATCTATGGAGTAATCTAGCAACGAGGGGAAGGAGAGTGCATCTACATAACCTTGTAGATCACTAAGCGGAAGAGTTCAAGTGAATGGGGTTGATGGAGTCGTACTCGTCGTGATCCAAATCACCGATGATCCTAGTGCCGAACGGACGGCACCTCCGCGTTCAACACACATGCAACCCGGTGACGTCTCCCATGCCTTGGTCCAGCAAGGAGAGAGGGAGAGGTTGGGGAAGACTCCGTCCAGTAGCAGCACGACGGCATGGTGGTGGTGGAGGAGCATGGCAATCCTGCAGGGCTTCGCCAAGCACCGCGGGAGAGGAGGAAGAGGGGTAGGGCTGCGCCAAGAGGGAGAGGTTCTCATGTGTTTGCAGCCCCCAATACCTCAAGTATATATAGGGGAAGGGGAGGGGCTGCGCCCCCATCTAGGGTTCCCTCCCTAGGGGTGGCGGCAGCCCCAAAACCCATCTAGGGTGCGGCCAAGGGGGGGAGAGGGGGAAACTTGCCCCCCAAGTAAGGTGGAGGCGCCCCCTCCCCAAACCCTAGGCGCCTTGGGCCCTGGTGGGGGCGCACCAGCCCACCTGGGGCTGGTCCCCTCCCACACTTGGCCCATGCAGCCCTCTGGGCCGGTGGCCCCACCTGGTGGACCCGGGACCCTCCCGGTGGTCCCGATGCTATCGATAGCACCAAACTTTTTCGGTGACCAAAACAGGACTTCCCATATATAAATCTTTACCTTCAGACCATTCCGGAACTCCTCATGACATACAGGATCTAATCCGGGACTCCGAACAACATTCGGTAACCACATACAAACTTCCTTTATAACCCTAGCGTCATCGAACCTTAAGTGTGTAGACCCTACGGGTTCGGGAGACACGTAGACATGACCAAGACAACTCTCCAGCCAATAACCAATAGCGGGATCTGGATACCCATGTTGGCTCCCACATGTTCCATGATGATCTCATCGGATGAACCACGATGTCGAGGATTCAATCAATCCCGTATTCAATTCCCTTTGTCTAGCGGTATTGTACTTGCCCGAGATTCGATCGTCGGTATCCCGATACCTTGTTCAATATCGTTACCGGCAAGTCTCTTTACTCGTTCCGTAACACATCATCCCGTGATCAACCCCTTGGTCACATTGTGCACATTATGATGATGTCCTATCGAGTGGGCCCAGAGATACCTCTCCGTCATAATGGAGTGACAAATCCAGTCTCGATTCGTACAACCCAATGTACACTTTCGGAGATACCCGTAGTGCACCTTTATAGCCACCCAGTTACCTTGTGACATTTGGTACACCCAAAGCATTCCTACGGTATCCGGAGTTGCACAATCTCATGGTCTAAGGAAATGATACTTGACATTTAGAAAAGCTTTAGCATACGAACTACACGATCTTTGTGCTAGGCTTAGGATTGGGTCTTGTCCATCACATCATTCTCCTAATGATGTGATCCCGTTATCAACGACATCCGATATCCATGGTTAGGAAATCGTAACCATCTATTGATCAACGAGCTAGTCAACTAGAGGCTTAGTAGGGACATGGTGTTGTCTATGTACCCACACATGTATCTGAGTTTCCTATCAATACAATTATAGCATGGATAATAAACGATTATCATGAACAAGGAAATATAATAATAACTAATTTATTATTGCCTCTAGAGCATATTTCGAACAATGCCTTCCGGGCATCCCCAAGCTTAGGCTTTTGGCTATTCTTGAATATCTTTGGGTGCCTTGGGCATCCCCAAGCTTAGGCTCTTGCCACTCCTTATTCCATAGTCCATAAAAGCTTTACCCAAAACTAGAAAACTTCACAACACAAAACTCAACAGAAATCTTATAAGTTCCGTTAGTGAAAGAAAACAAAACCACCACATAAGGTACTGCAATAAACTCATTCTTTATTTATTTTGGTGTTAAACCTACTGTATTCCAACTTCTCTATGGTTTATAAACTATTTTACTAGCCATAGATGCATCAAAATAAGCAAACAACACACGAAAAACAGAATCTGTCAAAAACAGAATAGTCTGTAGCAATCTGTAACTAACGCAAACTTCTGGAACTCTACAATTCCTACCAAAATAGGAAGTCCTGGAAAATTTGTCTATTGCTCATCAGAAAAAAGAATCAACACAAAAGCACGTTCGTGTGATTTAACAACATTATATTGGTGCGCGCTAAGTTTCTGTTTTTCAGCAGAATCAAATCAACTATCATCATAGGTTATCCTATAGGTTCCACTTGGCACAAACACTAATTAAAAGATAAAAACACATCTAAACAAAAGGTACGTAGATGCAAGAGTTATTATTAAACAGGAGAAAAAACAAAAAACATAAAGAAAAATTGGTTTGCCTCCCAACTAGCGCTATCGTTTAACGCCCCTAGCTAGGCATAAAAACAAAGATAGATCTAACGGGTGCCCTCTTTGGCACTAAATTCATATGTAGCCCGCATGATAGGTTCATAAGGTAATTTGACTTTCTTTCTTGGAAAGTGCTCCATGCCTTTCTTTAACGGAAATTGGAATCTAATATTCCCTTCCTTCATATCGATAATCGCACCAATCGTTCTAAGGAAAGGTCTACCAAGAATAATAGGGCAAGAAAGATTGTAATCTATATCAAGAACGATAAAACCTACGGGCACCAAATTTATATTTGCAACAATAAGAACATCATTGATCCATCCCATTGGCTTTCTAATGGTGGAATCCGCAAGGTGCAAATTCAACAACAATCATCAAGATCATGGAAATCCAGAACATCACATAAAGTTTTCGGAATTGTGGAAACAGTAGCACCCAAATCACACAAAGCAAAAAACTAATAACCTTTAATTCTAATCTTTATAGTAGGCTCCCACTCATCATTAAGTTCCCTAGGTATAGAAACTTCCAAATTAAGTTTTTCATCAAAAGATTGCATCAAGGCATCAACGATACGTTTGGTAAAAGCTTTGTTTTAACTATAAGCATGAGGACAATTAACAACGGATTGCAACAAGGAAATACAACTTTCTAAAGAACAATTATTATAATCGAATTCCTTGAAATCCGAGGTAGTAGGTTCAATGTTATTTGAAGTTGTGACCTTTCCAATCTCACTTTTACCAAATTTAGCATCAAGATCTAAAGACTCCGAATTCTTGGGACGCCTTCTAGGCAAAGTTGATTCATCATCAGTCCCATAATCATCAAAATTCATCTTGCAAAACATAGATCTAATAGGAGACGCATCAATAACTTTAAGATATTCATCATTATTTTCATGTAACTTTTCTGGTTTAGCGGCCATCTTATTGACTAAGGTGGCTTGCTTATCAGAAATTTTGGCTACAACATTTTCAAGACGGGTAATTTGAGCATTAACACCATAAAATTCTTTATTCATATCATCAAGCTCTTTGTTCATAAAACCCAAAAAACCTTTTTGTTCCTTAAGCTCTTTTCTAAAGAAATTATTATGCTCAAATTGCAAATTCATAAAGCTTCTAACATTTGATTCAATCGCTTCCATCCTTCTGAGAAGGTGGTCAGGACCCTTAGGCGAAGCCATAAGGACAAACGGGCACACAAGCAAAAATAAAAAGGCAAGCAAAAAGAGAGGAGGAGATTGGGAAAGAGTGGGCGAATAAAACGGTAAGGGTGAAGTGGGGGAGAGGAAAATGAGAGGCAAATGGCAAATAATGTAAATGCGAGGGAGATGGGTTTGTGATGGCTACTTGGTATGTCTTGACTTGAGCGAAGACCTCCCCGGCAACAGCGCCAGAAATCGCACGTTGGCGGGAGGTCGAATCTTGACTTGACTTGGTGGAAGCCTCCCCGGCAACGGCGCCAGAAATCCTTCTTGCTACGTATTGAGCTTGCGTTGGTTTTCCTCGAAGAGGAGAGGGTGATGCAGCACTAGTAGCGTAAGTATTTCCCTTAGTTTTTGAGAACCAAGGTGTCAATCCAAAGAGGAGGCTCCTCAAAAGTCCCATGCACCTACACAAACAAACTGAGAACTCGCAACCAACGCGATAAAGGGGTTGTCAATCCCTTCACAGCCACATGCGAAAGTGAGATCTGATAGAGATAGTATGATAAGATAAATATATTTTTGGTATTTTATAATATAGATTCAAAAAGTAAAGATGCAAATAAAAGTAGATTGGAAGCAAATATGATAAGAGATAGAACCGGGGGCCATAGGTTTCACTAGAGGCTTCTCTCGAGATAGCATAAGTATTACGGTGGGTGAACAAATTACTGTCGAGCAATTGATAGAAAAGCGAATAATTATGAGATTATCTAGGCATGATCATGTATATAGGTATCACGTCCACAATAAGTGGACTGACTCCTGCCTGCATCTACTACTATTACTCCACACATCGACCGACTCACCTCGCATCTAGAGTATTAAGTTCATAAAGAATGTAGAAACGCATTAAGCAAGATGACATGATATAGAGGAATAAACTCATGCAATATGATATAAACCCCATCTTGTTATCCTCGATGGCAACAATACAATACGTGCCTTGCAACCCTTTACATCCTTTGGGTAAGGAAACCGCAAGATTGAACCCTAAGCTAAACACTTCTCCCATGGCAAGAAAGATCAATCTAGTAGGCCAAACCAAACTGATAATTCGAAGAGACTTGCAAAGATAAATCAATCATACATAAAAGAATTCAGAGAAGATTCAAATATTATTGATAGATAAACTTGATCATAAACCCACAATTCATCGGATCTCGACAAACACGCCAAGAAAAGAGATTACATCGAATAGATCTCCACAAGAGAGGGGGAGAACATTGTATTGAGATCCAAAAAGAGAGAAGAAGCCATCTAGCTAATAACTATGGACCTGTAGGTCTGTGGTAAACTACTCACAACTCATCGGAGGGGCAAGGATGTTGATGTAGAGGCCCTCCGTGGTCGATTCCCCCTCCGGCAGAGTGCCGGCGAAGGCTCCAAGATGAGATCTCGCGGATACAGAAGGTTACATTGGTGGAAATTGTGTTTCGTCTGCTCCCTGGATGTTTTCGGGGTACGTAGGTATATATAGGAGGAAGAAGTACGTCGGTGGACGCCCGAGGGGCCCACGAGACTGGGGGGGCGCCCTCCTATCTCGTGGGAGCCTCGGCTGCTTCCTGGCTTGCACTCCAAGTCCTTCGGATCACGTTCGTTCCAAAAATCAAGCTCCTGAAGGTTTCATTCCGTTTGGACTCCGTTTGATATTACTTTTCTTCGAAATACTGAAATAGGCAAAAAAACAGCAATACGGGCTGGGCCTCCAGTTAGTAGGTTAGTCCCAAAAATGATATAAATGTGTAAAATAAAGCCCATAAACATCCAAAATAAAGCCCACAATGAAAAATTATAGATACGTTGGGGACGTATCAACGCCTCGTGGCCAAAACTTTAGTCCCACCTCGCTAGTTGAGAGGGGCGGGCAGTGGTTTATAAGCCGCACTGCCGCACCCCTCTCAAGCTCCTCTCTATTACAGGCTTACGGGCCTAATTGTGACTGCTATGCCTGATGGGCCTACTGGGCCTTCTACGGGCCTAAATCCTGGCCCATGGTAGGGTTTCTAGTCGTATTCAGGACGTAGTGGCCTAATAGGTGGCATTTTTTTTATTTTTCCCAGTTTTTTTTCTGTTTTTTGCATTTTTTTTGCTTTGTTTTTCCAGTAGGTGGCAAAAAGAATGTACTAATAGCAAAAAGAATGAACAAAAAATAATCAATTAAAAAATAAGCTTTTTGTTAGTGCCATTTCTTTTCCAATTTGAATAGTTTAAACTTTAATTTTTTGAAAATTTGTGTGAATCACTAGCTTTGAATAATTCTATAAACATAGATTTTTGAGTGATTCTTTTTCTTGCTATTTAATATTACTGTGTTTTTATCATTATATTCAAAAACAGATTTTGTTATTTTAGTTTCTAACACAAAAATTCTTTATGATAATTCTTTACGCTACTAAAGGTTCTAACAAAAATTGGAAGTATCGTGGTTTCGCATTTAAAACTCATCTGTTACAAAGGGATTTCATTTGTTCAAATGTAATTGCGTGAGATTCTACATCAAAGGCATCATCATAATAGTTGTTGATCGAAAGTATTCACTTTTTCTTCTCTTGTGTTCTTTGCTTATTGTGCCGTAACCATGGATAATCTTCATCATTTAATAGGATGCTTGGGTCAGTCTTGACTTTGAAGGGAGGAATTTCATGAAACTTTTCATAATCTTCAGACACGCCCTGTCTTGCCCTCCAATCCCAAGATGTCTCTTTTTCCTGAAAGAACTATGTGGCGCTTTGGCTCATCGTATGATGTATCCACTTCCTTATATTTTCTTTTTCTCGGTTTGGTAGACATGTCCTTCACATAGAAAACATGCGCCACATCATTGGCTAGGACGAATGGATCTTCTGTGTACCCCAGATTGTTCAGATCCACTGATGTCATTCCGTACTGTGGGTCTACCTGTACCCCGCCTCCTGACAGATTGACCAATTTGCACTTAAACAAAGGGACCTTAATATCATTTCCATAGTCAAGTTCCCATATGTCCACTATGTAACCATAATATGTGTCATTTCCCCTATTGGTTGCTGCATCAAAGCGGACACCACTGTTTTGGTTGGTGCTCTTTCGATCTTGGTGGATTGTGTAAAATGTATTCCCGTTTATCTCGTACCCTTTATAGGTCATTACAGTCAAAGATGGTTCCCTCGCCAACGAGTACAGGTCATCGGAAACAGTGTTGTCACAGTTGAGACGTGTTTGGAACCAACTGCCGAAACTCCTGATGTGTTCACATGTAATCCAGTCCTCACACTGGTCCGGTGTTTGAAGCGCAGAATGTTCTTGTGTTCATCGACATACTGGTCACCAAGGTAGAATTCTGTAGAACCGTGTAGTGTGCTTGAGACCAAGAATGCCCGTCCCTACATACTATTGAGTCCCCTCCCAGCGTGCCTTTTCCACCCAGTCTCCCCTCATACCGCGACTGAGGGAGACCTATATTCTTAAGCACTACAAAAAAAAGACACATCCGTGACATTTTGGGCCGAATGAATTTTTTCTGTCATACATATGACACTTCTATGATGATAATTGTGACAAAACCCGGTATCATCATAGATGTGGTGGGCTCCTACTTCTATGACAAAAAATCACGACAGAAAATGGGCTTTTCATCTTGGGCAGGCCGGAGACGCAGCTGCGTGACATTCTTTGGGCCGTCCATGACGGAAAAAACCATGGTAGAAGTGAGGGCGAGGAAAATTTCGGGGTGTTCCCGGTTACGGTGGGTGGTCGGGGCCGAAGCGATAGCGCTGCTTTCGTATACACGCACGCTGCGTGTGCGAGGCATTGGCTATAATCAACCCGAAGCGAGGCGTTGGGCTCTAATCAACCCGGCGATTGCACCGCAGTTAGGCGTTACTAAACCCGAGCGGTCGATCGATGGCTGTTAACTGAACCCGATCGAGCGATTCCTTCGCTACTGCTGCTAACTGAAGCCCATCGATGCTGCCTCTCTAGATGAACAGTGAGCTTTGCGGGGGGGGGGGGGGTTGGATGAACAGTGAGTGGTGGGGGTGGATGAACAGGACCCCGTGGCGTTGCCTCTGGATGAACAGGACCCCGATCGATCAAGCCGGCTGGGGCTGGATGAACAGGACCCCGTGGTTTGGAGGGCTGGATGAACAGGATGACCCCGTGGAGGCACTACAAGAAATATGTCAACTAGTGACCTTTTGTCCGTGACCCTGGAAGAATTGTTCATAAATTTATGACCATTTTAGACCAATGGGTCAAAAGTCATTGGGGGGTGGCTCCAAAGCCTAACCTATAACGACCATTACAGTCGGAAAGGTCATAATGTCATTACAGAAATGGTCGTAAGTGGGAAGCACCGCCCACCGCCTCACGCCTAGCTGATAACGACAAATATAACATGGTCACTACACTTGATTTTGAATGAATTAGGATGATTAGGCAGCCACCTCAGCAACCTCGCTTATGTGTCACTGTCTAGGTGTCATTTTTGGTTAAATATTAATATTCAACAACAGACGGGGCACACACTGACATGCATGACCCACTTGATAGGTGGGGCCGAGTTCTTAATTCACCCAAAAAATGTGCGCTAGAGGGGACTCGAACCCACGACCTCGCGCTTGCTTCGCTCGCTTGCTACCGCTGGGCTAGAGAGGGATTGTTGCTAATGTGTGGGTAGTTTTCTATATACTATACAAAACCACGACTCTCTCGTATCAGTGACAAGTGGGGCCTTCCGACCAGGTGGCGGCGGGTGGCATCGAACAGAACAACATAGCGTTTTTCTAGGTCTTTCGACCAGGTGGCGGCGGGTGGCGGCGGGCGGCGGGCGGAAGCAACCAACGGGGGGCCGTGGGCGAGGGCGGGGCCGGCTGGCGGCGGGTGGCCTACGGAAGCAA
Organism: Aegilops bicornis; assembly: GCA_021605145.1. Lineage (NCBI taxonomy): Eukaryota > Viridiplantae > Streptophyta > Magnoliopsida > Poales > Poaceae > Aegilops > Aegilops bicornis. The sequence continues at coordinate 31,336,932 of CM038669.1, read as the reverse complement.
CCGGCGGGGGTACCGGGTGAGGGGGCGGGGTCGGCGGCTGAAGCGACCAGCAGGGGCCGCTCGCCTTGCCCACGACAGGAACGGTGACCTCGCTGCCGGTGACCTTGCCCACGGCCTCGCCGCTCGCCTTGTCCACAACAGGAGCAACTCGTCGAGCATGGGGGACTCGTCTCCCCCCTCTCCGCAACAAGCACACCTCCCGGTATGCGCCCCTCTCCCCCTATCCTCTCCTTGCCTCTGATTTGCCTCAGATTTGCCTGTGTTGCGCCTGCTGATGAACACTAGCTAGTTTGTCAACACTAGCTGAGGGGCATGGGAGAAAGAGAGAGATAATTTGAGTTTTTTATCTTACTAGATGACGGACAGGGATGAACACTAGCTAGTTATATCATTTTGAAATGGAAAGGAAAGGGAAGGTGGAGATTCAATATGTTGAGGAGCTTAATTTGAAATGCGATCGATGGATCCATCACCGCAATTGAGCTTGCTTCATAAATGTTAGGTTTTATAGTGCAATCGATGGATGGATGCTACATCTCTGCTCGATCTCTTTGTGGATATCCTCTTTACAGAACCACATATGTTTCTTAGTGCAGCTCTGCTGATCTATGTTAAGTTTTACAAGTTTTTGCTAGCTTTTCATTTATCCCATGTGAAATCTGTATTTAATATGGACTGCTTTTATTGCTCCCATGTGAAATCAAGAAACCATGTGAACTGGACTAAAGAAGTGAGAAATTGGAAACAGCTCAATGTTGGGTGCATATCTTATTTTCTGCAGTTAGCATATAAAGTTAGGCAGTTATCATATGAAGTTGGGTGCCTACCTTATTTTATAGAATTTTAGCTTCCATTACTTCCATCCATTTTCATTAATTAATGTGATGCACTTAGATGGATTTGCTAAGTTGCAACAATTTGTTGTCTTTGGCAGATGGACATAAGCTGGATTAGAAAAGGAGTTGGAAAGTTTTCGAAAGAACATATGAAAGGAGTTGATGATTTCATGGCATTTGTTCGGGAAAATTTTGCCAACGATGCTCACATTCTTTGCCCATGCTGCGAATGACTCAACCGTTCCAGAATGGCTCAAGGAAGAGCGGAAGATCATCTGCTTCTTAATGGGATGTCCAACACATATGATAGATGGATATATCATGGAGAACCTTTAGACAGTCAACCTCAACATTTTGAAGCTGATACAGAGGCCCCTCATATGATGGGTGGTGGTGATGCTGACATTGATTTCATGGAAAAGGCTTTGCGAGATAATGCTGTTTTGGAGGAAGAGGATGGGCATGAAGATGATAGGATTCCTGACCTACTGAAGGATTTGTACGATGCTGAAGATCGTGCTGATGGACAGAAGTCATTGTTTGCTGAGGTGTTAGAGGAGGCGAAGCGCGCAGCTCATGAAGGGGGTAAATTTTCAAATTTACCTTCACCGTGAAGTTACTCCACATCAAGTCTTTCTACCGGATTAGCAATGCCGCATTCAACGCAATACTCCATCTTTTGAGCTTCCAATTCCTTGATAGTTGTGTCCCAAATCTTATGATGAAGCATTGAGCATAATCCGCAGGCTGGGGTTAGGTTATGTGTCAATACATGTGTTCCCAAATAATTGTGTCTTGTTTCGGAAGGATTTAGCAAAGCATGACAACCGTCCAAAATGCAATGCATCTAGGTGGAAAGATGCTGATGGGAAGAAGTCAAGACCGGAGAAGGTACTGAGGCGCTTCCTTGATACCAAGGTTGTAGTGGATGTTCATCTTGAAGAAATCATCGCGTGAGGTATAGTGGCACAAGCTGAAGCGGCAACCTGTGGACACTGAGCTGAGCCATCCAACGGACGGAGAGGCATGGAAAGAATTTGACCGTATACATATAGATTTTGCTGCAGATCCAAGGAACATAAAACTTGGCATTGCCACAGATGGGTTTAATCCGTTCGCGAACATGAGCACGTCCTATAGCATCTGGCCAGTTTTTGTGGTGCCGTACAACCTACCACCATGGGCATGCATGGATCAGTCCAACTTCATTATGTCATTGCTTATCCCGGGTCCAGAGTCTCCAGGAAAGTATTTTGATGTCTTTATGGAGCCCCTCCTAGAAGAACTGCTCCAGCTCTGGACTGGTGTACCTACATACGATGCCTTGAGCCCGAAAGAAAAGTTCAATCTACGTGCTGCAATCATATGGTCCATCCATGATTTCCCGGCTCTGCACACTTTGTCTGGGAGGACCACAACGGGTTATCAGGCTTGTGTCCATTGTGACAAAGACCCTTGCTCAAAGAGAATAAGGAGCAAGATCTGCTATATTGGGCACCGCCGCTTTCTTCCCCGAAACCATCGCTGGTGAAGAAGCAAATATTTTAATGGTGAGAATGAAACCCGTGACAAGCTAGCTGAATTCACTAAAGAAGAGCTGGAGCAGCAACTTGAAAAGGTGAAAGATGTGAGACCAGGAAAGCTAGCAAAGAAAACAAAGTGTGAGGAAGGTCAATGTTGGGACCGGAGGTCTTATTTGTGGGACCTGCCATACTGGGCTGATCTTAAATTAAGGCATAATCTCGATGTAATGCACATTGAGAAAAACATATGCGAGAATCTGCTAGGGACGTTTCTGAACATTGAAGGGAAGATAAAGGACGCAGTTAGTTCTAGGCTTGATTTGGAGGACATGGGCATAAGAGAAGATTTGCATCTACAACACAATGAAGATGAAGATTCGTTTGAAATGCCACGAGCATGGTATACAATGAGTAAAGAACAAAAGCTTGCATTCTCTGAATTCCTAAGAGCGTTGAAATTTCCAGATGGTTATGCTGCTAACCTAGCAAAGTGTCTTACTTCTGATGGATTCAAGCTTTCAGGACTGAAAACCCATGATTGTCACATCCTCCTCCAAAGGATTTTACCGGCGGGCTTCCGAGGAATCATGGACAAGGTTATATATGAAGCGGTTGCTGAGCTGGGAAATTTCTTTAGAGAACTGTGCTGCAAAACACTCAAGTTAACTGTCCTGGAAAGACTTGAAAAAGAAATCCCAATTATTCTTTGCAAGCTCGAGAAGATTTGCCCACCAGCTTTCTTCACCGTGATGGTCCATTTGGCGGTGCACTTACCAAAAGAGGCAATGCTTAGAGGCCCTGTGAAATACGGTTGGATGTACCCAATCGAAAGAAGGCTGCTTACTTGTAAGCGTTATGTGCGAAACATGGCAAGACCTGAAGGTTCTTTTGCTGAAGCATATGTCGTTGACGAGTGCTGGACTTTTTGCTCTAGATACTTTGGCGATGTGGAAACAAGATGGAACCGGCCGAGCAGAAATAGAGAGCGGTCTGATTGGCAAAGTGGTGATGTCTCTGTTTTCAACCATGGTGAGCCTCACAATACTTGGAGGCTGGTGATGAGTATGAAAAGATGGTTTGGTTTGTGCTCAGCAATTGCACCGAGGTTCTACCATATATCGAGTAAGTTATATCTTGTGCACTCATTATATATATTTTTTTGCTTTGGTCGGCACCAGCCTAACGTTTTAATTCACATGTTTTGTTGGCATTCCAAGAAATGCAAGGAAGAGTTAAATCAGGAAGAAAGCAATATCCATGTTGATAAAAGGGTTGCCAAGGGGTTTGCTAAGTGGTTTAAGAATCATGTGAGATCTTTAGCCACATGTTTTATGTTTTCGTGTTATTCACCAATTGTTAAATACCATTGTTTGCTAAATGGTTTATTTGTGCAGATTGGAAAGTTGCATGAGGAGAAGAAGGTCAGTGATGATGTATTTGCTTTGGCATGCTAACCAGATAAGCGAGTGAGAGTGTATTCAGCATGCATTGCTGACGGTGTCCGGTACCACACCGTTGACCGCGAGGAAAAAAGGAAGACACAAAATAGTGGAATAAATCCTTTGAGGGGTCACATGATCGTGAGATCATTGACTTCTATGGTCAGTTGAGAAGCATCATAGAGTTGCAGTACAACTGTAGTGGAGGCATCCATTGCTCGGTTGTCTTATTTCGCTGTGAATGGGTTGAGCTTGGTAGCAAGAAGAAGAGAGCCTCTTTTGTCAAATATGATGGCCACTTCAAAAGCATCAACACTATAAGGTGCTGGTATAAGAGTGATCCCTTTATTCTAACAACACAAGCAACAATGGTGTTTTATCTGCCAGACACTCTTTTGCACGGAAAATGGCGAGTTGTGCAAAAGTTTGAGCGCAGACACTTGTGGAGTGTGGTGAAAGCGAAGTGGAAAAGGGCCCCGGTGATGGTGGACTAACATAACAAGATGATGACTCTCTGGAAGTTCCGTTGCAAGTTGATGATGACTCTATGGAAGTTCCGGTGCAAAGCAGAGTGCGAAGGGACCGGGAACGTGTGATCGTTGGTGCTGCAACAGTTGAAGGCATCAAGAAAAGAAGAAAGGTGGCAGCGGATGGACATGAGAGTGAGGATGAGGAAAACCGGACTGATCATACTATGCTGCAATATTGTAGTGATGATGAGGAAAACATGAGTGGGCATAGAGTTCCTTGTTTTCGTATCGACGATGATGAGTTGCGAATGGACTGGCAAAGGTAAATACTATTACTTCATGTTCTTTGTTTTGGTATCTATAGGACTGGTGACCTAATGTGATCAATCTTCTCTCCAGGTAGAAAAATCCTTGGAGATTCTAGGAGCAAAATGATGATCCTGATGGTTGTAGCAAAATGATGATCTTGATGGTTGTACAAAAATGATGACCCTGATGGCTGTAGCAATAGTGATGTAGTTATCCTGATTCATAGTGCTTTAAGATTCCAGCAGCAAAATGTAGTTTTTGTAGCTCTTATGCGTGCTGTTTTGAACTGAATTGAGATGTTATGTTTCATGAAGTTTTTTGAACTGAATTGAGATGTTGTCAAAATGTTGTCTTGTAATGCAAAAGATTGCAAAATGATCATACAGAAGATGTTTTGAACATCTTTAGTTCAAGTTTTGGTGATCATTTAGTTCAAGTTTTGGTCAGATCATACATAATGTAGTTTTTGTGATCATTTAGTAGTTTTTTTGAACTGGAGATGCGATTTTAACTGAATTTTGGTCAGAACTGAAGATGTTGCTTTAACTAAATTTTGCTTCAATTGAACCCATTTCATTGTGAGCAAAAAAATATGCGCAAGCGGGGACTCAAACCCACTACCGTGCACTTTTTCCACTATGTTTCTACCACTAGGCTAGGAAGAGACTACTGGTCTTCCACTCTATGCCAATCCTTTTAAATATATCAAACTAGTCAAGTATCAAGCACACACCTCACTGATAAGTGGGCCACTCGACCCACTCGCGGACAAGTGGGCCATTTTGCTATTGTACCCAAGCTACCAAAAATATGCGCGCGGCCAAAAAATATGCGTGCACGGGGGCTCGAACCCACAACCTGGCGCTTATTTCACTGTCTTTTGACCACTGGGCTAGGAAGAGATTGTTGGTTTTGTGCTCAATGCTAACCCTTTTCAATATATCAAATACAGAACTCGCTGACAAGTGGACCCACTCCTCCTCTCCACTTGACCCACTCCTCCTCTCCATTATCCACTCGACCCACTCCTCCTCTCCGCCGCCGGCATCCCCTTCTCCTCCATTGACGGTGACAACCTCGCTGGCAACCTAATCCTCCATTGACAGCGACGGCGACGGCCTCCTAAGGTATGAATCCGCTGACTCCTTCCTGTTCCTCTTCCTATTGATTAGATTAGGGTTCCGTGGCACTGATTAGGGTTCCTCTTCCTAAAGAACAACGAGATCAAGAGGAGGTTCTTGTGAGAGAGGTTCACCGTGTATTTAGATGTCCAAAATACATAAAAAATATGTTGTTTTTTGTGTTTCAAAATAATTCTCTCGAACCAGAGAGAAGTTCAAAGTGATAAGAACCGGAAGTTCACGTACTACATGGTGTATATTTCATCTAAAATATACATTAAAGTGAAACAAAGTGAAGTTCAAACGGACATGACCAAGAAGTTCAACTACTTCACGCAGTGTAAAATAGCACATCAAAAAACAACACGTCAAAAATTAGAGTGAAGTTCAAACAGACATGCCCGAGAAGTTCAACTACTTCACGCAATGCATTTCCATTCATGATGAAGGCAGAAATCATTATCTCACCGTTTTCTAATTTACTTTAAAACGACAGGAATATCATTTGTGTAAGTTCAAGTCCTCGGTCGGAGAAAGTTAAAAAATATTGTGAGAGAGGTTTGTATAAAAAGAATATCATTTGTGTAACACTAACGAAAATGGATGGGAAAATTACAAACAAAAATATGTCACGTAAGTCCAACGTGAAAACAAAGCAGGAAGTTCAACTACTACACTAAATGAATTTCACAAGAAAAACTTTTAAAACCGTCGCGAGTATGAAAAAATGATCAACATGGAAAAATTGCGTGTTTATAACAGCTTTCCATCGGTATATCACTTGCTTAATTCCAGTGAGTGAATGAAGAGCTACGAGCCGAAGAAGTAAGTCAAAAATAGAGTGAAGTTCAGACAGAACTTCCACAGAAGTTCAAGTACTTCACGCGATGCATTTTCGACGAACCTGTTTCGCGATAAAGGCAGAACGAGTGATCTCGCCGTTTCTGAAATTACTTGAAAATGGCTGGGATTCAAAGAAAACCATCAACATGAAATTTTTCACATTTTTCGTAGATTTTGAACAGTATATTATTTGCCCCATTCCGATGAAGTTTGTAGAAATTACGGCAAAAATACGTTTTTAGTCTTTTTCAAAATCAACATAAAACCGTAATGAATTTGGAGAAACAATATATACCAAAAAGTTTCGCATTTGTTCAGGCTTTCCAACGCCATATCATTTGCTAGGTTCGGACGTATGATTGAAAAATATATCGAAAATACAAACTTGGTAGAACTTTTACCATTTTCTAAATTACTCTTAAATCCCTCAAAACTAGAAACACTTTCAACATGAGAAAAAAAATCACATTTTCGTAAGCTTTCCAACGCCATATGATTTGTCTCAAGTGGATTAGGCATTTAGAAATGGCAACGAAAATACGAACTCGGTTGTTCGGTTTGCGAAATTTTACGATTTTCCACATTACTATTTAACCATAGGGAATTAGAAAAAACTTTCAGCATGTGGAAGGAGCGGTTTTACAGCAGCTTTCCAACGCCATATTATTTGCCTCATTCCGATAAACGGTTTAGAAATGCGATCGAAAATACGATTCACGTTTTTTGTATGAAGAAAAAACGGTTTTCAAAACTGCTCTTAAACCACTTACATTTTTCCAAAATTTTAAGTTGGGTCATGATACTGGTGTCCATAGCTTTCCAACGGTATATCGCAAGCCCCATTTGGGCAATGTTGACAGAAGTTCAACCTAGCACTAGGGGAAGTTCAGGTCGAAGAACTCAGGCAGTAAAATTGCAAAAAAACACAATTTCATCACGACCCGAGAGCAAAATCAGCCAACGAGCAAGATTTCTATTTAAAACCGGTATTTAGTTGCTAAAACCGCTTCTAGATTACACTAACATCATATAGAACACTACTAACGAGAATGATTCATGGGAAGCCACGATTGCAAAGATAGCCCGAAGGTCGGGTTCATACAGAGGGAGGTTCAGGCGCGCATACAAACAAAAATACGTAATAGAAGTTCAACGTGAAAACAACATGAAGTTCAACTACTACGCTGAATGAATTTCAGATGAAAAACTTTTAAAATCGTTGCGATTATGAAAAAATGATCAACACGGGAAAGTTGCGTGTTAACAGCAGTTTTCCATCGGTATATCACTTGCTCAATTCCGGTGAGTGGATGGTGAGCTAGGAGCAGTGGATAGAGATATACGTGCAAAAAAAGCACGTGAAGAACAGAGTGAAGTTCAAGTACACGTGCCGAGAAGTTCAGATTCTTCATGCGGTGCACTTTCGAAGAATCAGTTTCGCGATAAAGGCAGAACGAATGATCTCGCCATTTTCGCAATTACTTGAAAACGGCTAGGAATAAGAGAAAACCATTAACATGAAAAAGTTTCGCATTTTCCGTAGCTTTTCAGCGTTATATTATTTGCCCCATTCCAATAAAGTATGTACAAATTATGCCAAAAATACGTTTTATTCATTATCCAATCGACTTAAAACTGTAAGGAATTAGGAGAAACAATATACACAAAAAAGTTTCGCATTTGCTCAAGCATTCCAACGCCGTATCATTTGTTGCATTCGCACGTACGGTTAAATAATTAGCTCGAAAATACGAAATCGGTGGAACTTGTACCTTTTTTGAATTACTTTTAAACCGTTCCAAGTTAGAAAAACTTTCAACATGGAAAAGTAGCGCAGTTTCACAAGGTTTCCAATGCCATATCATATGCCTCAAATGGATTAGCCGTTTATAAATTACATTGAAAATACGAACTCGGCTGTTCGATTTGCGAAATTTTACGATTTTCAAAATTACTCTTTATCCACTGGGAATTAGAGAAAAGTTTCAACATGCCGAAGGAGCGGTTTTTCAGCAGCTTTCCAACGCTATATTATTTAGCTCATTCCGATAAAAGGTTTAGAAATGCGATCGAAATACAATTCACGTTTTTTGCATGAAGAGAAAACGGTTTTCAAAATTGCTCTTAAACCGCTAACATTTTGCCAAAAATTTAACTTGGATCATGATATTGGTGTGCTTTCCAACGGTATTTCGCAAGCCCAATTTGGACACTTTTTAGCTGAAGATTAACCTAATACTGGGAAGGTCAAAGCGTTACTCGGGAAGTTCATGTTGTCATCAAAATATTATTCTCAACCCGTAATCCGAATAGTGTTTATGTATATATATATATATATATATATATATATATATATATATATATATATATATATATATATATATATATATATATATATATATATATATATATATATATATATATATATATATGGATTGTCTATTCGTCACCCAAGGTGAGGAATAGTTATTCTTCACCCTCTATTTTACCATCAATACACCGTAATTTTACGTTTCGTAAGTTTTGTCTTATTTTTGACATAAAAAGAGACGGTAAGAAAATATATAATCGTCGTAAAAAATATTTTATATTATGTAAAATTACAAACGTAAAAACATAGTGTAAAATACCAATAAACTGCAAATTTTTTCTTGTCTTATGACCAAAATTTTTATTTTCTTATATCAAATATTACGTAGTAAATGAATAGGAATGTAACTATTTGAAATCCAAACGTAATTTAATTATGAAATGATCGTAAGATTACCTCGGGTGAAGAATAAGTTATTCTGCACCCTGGGTGATGAATAGCAGAATAACTATTCTGCACACCACTTCGGCACTGCACGCTCAACGGAAGCGCACTGCATCATTTTGACGACGAGCACTGCAATAAAGACTAGTGAACTTCGTGTCGAAAAGAATTGCACGCGGTGTTTTTTCGATACTGTTTTCGCTCTAATTTTTAACCGTTTATCGGAATGAGGCGTGTAATATACCATTGAAAAGCTATGGATTAGGCGCAACTTCGACATGTTGAACACTTTTCGACATTCCACACGGTTTAAGAGCAGTTTAAAAAATAGTGCGGCGGATGACGAGTGGCAGCGAGCGTTTTTTTCGCATTTTTTTTCTAAACCGCTTGTCGGAATGAAGCAAATGATACGTCGTTGGATAGATATCGTCGAGGCGCATCTTTTTCATATATAAATCTTTCTCTAATTCATTACGGTTTAAGAGCAGTTTCAAATTTACTAAATCGCGGAATTCTGTTTTTCAAATTTTTTCAAATTTTCGGTACTGTTTTCGCTCTAGTTTTTGAATCTTTTGTCGAAATGAGGCGTGTAATACGTCGTTTGAAAGCTATGGACAAGGCGCAACTATCATATGTAGGAATGGTTTTGAGATTGCTTAAGTTAATTTTGAAAATCGTGCGGCGGAGGACGAGTGGCAGCGGCCGTTTTTTTTGAAATTATTACAAACCGGTTGTCGAAATGATTCAAAGGATATGCCTTTGGAAAGATATCGACGAGACGCAACTTTTTCATGTAGAACACACTCTCTAATTCCTTACGGTTTAGGAGCAGTTTTAAAATTAGCAAAAAGCGGACACTCTGTTTTTTCGTGACACCAAAATCGTCGTCGGACAGAAAAACGCACTGCTTCAAACTGAAAACCGCAGTGCAACAGACAGTCAAGTGAACTTCATGATTTCTTTTTGTCAAACATAAATTTTCTCGCACAAGTTTTTGTTGTCTTTTTTTCAACTTTTTTCCGAACGAGAGTGGACCACAACACTTCTGAAAGTGAACCGTAATACTACCAAAAGTGAACCTCATGAGTACTTGTTGTCTTTTTTATACTTATTAATTTTTTACGCGCGTTGACCAAGCGAGTGGACCTTTCATCGGACAGAAGAACGACCGCTTCAAACGGAAACCGCCGCAGCGGCGGGCAGCCAAGTGAACTTCATGATTTCTTTTTGTCGGTTTTGTTGTCTTTTTCAACTTTTTGAACGAGTGTGGATCAACACTCGCGAAATGAACCGCAACACTTCCAAAAGTGAACCTCATGAATTTTGTTGTCTTTTTCATACTTATTAATTTTTACGACGTTGACCAAGCGAGTGGACCTCGTGGATTGAGCGAGTAAACTACATCTAATACGGTTTACCTTTTTGTTGAGATCTTTTTTGTTTTGTGTTTACCAAGTGGACAACAAAGGATATTTATAGCATATAGAATATGCACTCTCCACAAGCCAAATCATGGTAATAAACTGCAGTTTTTACAATAAACTAATGCAGCGCACTTTTTAACAACAACAAAATTGAGTAACAGGGCATCCAATAGAACTACATCACTTCATCCTTTGGGACCACACGCGCAAGCTTGTGCGCCGTTGAACTCCACAAATGCTTGTGAGCTGCACCCAAACCAGCAAAGAGCTGCATGCATTAACATGGTCAAACTGAAACATACAACAAGATGACTACTAAAAAAAGACATAACAAGATGAACTACTTAAAAAAAGTATGACACCGCCACCCCTAGTGCAGTGCACTTGTCCTCTGCTTCCCGCGAACAACAAGGAGTGGAGGAGGGAGCTGCAAGTGAGGTTCGTCGCCCAGACGCCTGGCAAGCTACACGGCACAATCGCCTGCACTGCATGCCATGCTCGTCCACACTTCATGTAGTGCTCACCGAAAAGAGGTGACCCATCAGTTGGTAGGACGGTAAGACCTGCAAGCACACACGCCGGTACCCGACAAGTTGCATGCCCTCTAGGGAGGGTGGAGAGGAGCCGGAAATAGGATGCATGCACGCAGCACTGAGGCACCCACAAAACTACATGAGATTGGCTACCTGTCAACAGCGAGCAAAACAATCAAACACCTTCAATCCCCAATACATGCAGAATTCACCACCACGAGAACGAAATTCAACAAGAAAGACGGACACGAGATGCAAGATGACCAAGAACCTACTCAATTTTTTGCAGAAGAGAGGTGCTCGAGGGGGGTGAAGGATCTCGCCAGAGGAAGGACGACAAGACACCGAATCGACACACGCTGCTGCGTGCCTACGAGCTGCGTGTCATGCTTGCCCGGATCGCAGTCTGCCGCCGCCAATCTCGGCCCCAATGGACCTAGCTCCTTCATACCGCCAGTCATCTTTTTCTGCATCATCTATCTTTTCTGCAAAAAGAGTAAAATGAACCTCAAGAGCAAAACTACAGTGGACTGCATTTGCACTTTTATTTGTCTTTAGAAGAACACAAAACGCAAATATCATCGATGGGAACAAAGAACTGCGGCGCTGATTTTCCTCCAAAAACAAAAAACTGAACTGCAACAACCTCAAAACAATGGTGTGGTTGCCTGCTCGCTGCTGGGGAGAAAGCAGGGAGGCCGGTGCATCGGGAAATCTCCGTGCCAGAGGGCGGGCTGCAGCGGAGCCGGTGGTAGACCTCATGGGGGTAGGTGAGGTGAGCCTCGCCTTGATCTCGCATTCGCGGATGCAGATCCAAGCGTCGGCGTGGGCGTGGGGTTGGATCAGGTCGGCGAGAGGTCAACGGCCGTCGGGGAGGCGGATCTGGCGTGGGGGACGGGATCCTCCCGTGGACGCCTTGGCGTCGATGCAAGGAAGGGTGGCGCGAGCCCACGCCCGGTGATGCAGGCGGGGCAGCGCCAGCCTAGGCCGCCGAGGGGTGGGTCGCCGGCCGGCTCGGGGTAGGGCGGCGCCCAGCAGATGTGGCTCGGGGGACACGAGGGAGAGAGGTGCGGCGCCGCCATGGGGGGAGGTGGATCGGGGGAAGGAAGGTGCACATCATAAGGTGTGGTGGGGAGGTGGCGCGGGTGGTGGCGGCGTGGGGTGGTGGGTCGCCAGGCGGGTGGCTGCGTGGTGGTTGGGGTCGGGGTGGGGAAGCCCGTTGACCAGGTGGAGAGTAGCGAGGTGGGGGTGGGGGTGTTTATTTTTTATTGCCTGCGCGGTTCGGTTCGGGTTTCGTCGCAGTGTGGAAGTGTTAGCAGAATAAGGCTAGTTGATGTGCAGAATAAGGTCTTAAGGGTGTTATCATAATAGACCCATATATATATATATTTGTGTGTGTGTGTGTGTGTGTGTGTATGTATGTATGTATGTATGTATGTATGTATGTATACAATATAAGATCTCTTACGCCCCCTAACATCTGAACTCAACTTCCACATGTTATTCTCCGTGTTTGTCGATGACGTGGTCAAGAACGAATCCCGCCAATTCCTCTTGAATTGCTCGTATGCAATCTTGTGGTAGTATTTCATCCCGCGTCTGCCACATCTAATTTCAAGAAGGGGGTCAATACATATATATGAATGAAACTGAACACAAATGATGATAATAAAAAAATTGTAAATATTATTGCTTACGCACTTCATATTGTTGTTTAGAGTAGCCCCACTAACAGGTGGTGTGGTGGATGAACTCTCAAATGTAGTATCCACACAAATCATTCCCGGGTTCCTCCCACAACCACTTTTCAAGAAATAGAGGTCAATCAAACTGATAAGCAAGCATGCTAAATGGTATTGATGAAACTAGCTAGAATCAATGGGATATGCGCGGAACTAGCTAGTAGCTAGTACTTACTTTCGGGTGGTTGAATCGCAGTTGTGCCGGCACTCCCGGAGCTTGTTTGGTGAACTTTTTCCAAACCCTGTCAGACAAAGAAAACAAGTACTTGATATCAGGAAATGAACAAAGTTGCCGATATGGTACGATAATGATCGATTGAACTTACTTCTCGAGCATGTTAGTCATGGTCGCATACTCCTCCGGATTTTTTCATTTGGAGTCGTCTATGATGGTCACTAATCCCTGCTCAAGCTTAATCTCTAGCAGAATAAAGTGGTACCTGCGCATGCATGCATAACTCATCAATTACATTACTATAACCTCGAGTAATAAGGGAAACCGAATATGCACAAGACAGTAACACTCACTTGTATTCGTAAGGAAATAGTATTGTAGCTTTGTTTTGATTTCAAGTAACGATGCAAGCAACTTGGCCTCGGTTTATCTGGCATCATGTTTAACACCCCATTCATCCATGAGATTTGTGTTAATGAACCCAATATCACCTACTTGTCTTTTCTTCAATTCGGCGCTTCAATCTGCATACTATAGTGAGGATAATTATATATACATGCAATGAAAGAGCTAAGCTATATATAGAGACTTAACTAATTATAGAGAAGTAGTACTTACAGACAGTAGCAAGTGATGATTGTTTTATCGAGGTTCATTTGATTGTAGAATTGGAAGAACTCCTCAAATGGAACTGACAACACATCAATTCCAACGAGGTCGTGCTCCTCTTTAACCAATAGCGACAAAGTATTTTTCCCAGTATTCTTGCAGATGTCCATGTACCAATCATGGAATGTTTGCATCATCATTGTTATAGAAGTACTGTGTCTGACGAGAGGCTTCCCGTGCTTGAATTTGAATATGTCCACCTCCTCAAATGTTCCAAAAATTATTACATCCTCGTCGGCCATGTAATCTCCAGGGTTGGTACCGGGCAGCACCCCCGGAAGATTAGCGACGATATCGCTAGACACATTGAATGGGGGGGCACGATTAGCGACGATATCGCTAGACACATTTGTTTCCCTTTTCTTCGTTTTGCTTCTGGCTGTACTGCCTCCCGTTCTAGAGGCTTGACAGACGATGGACCGTATCTGTTTTGCCTCCTGGCTGTACTGCTAGACGCCGGAGTAGCCAGAGCGGCTGCGGCTGTCTTCTTTCATTCGTTAAGAGGCGGAGCAGCCGAAGGCGGACTGCTACGACGTGCCGGAGCAGCCGGAGCGGCGGAGTATATGTTCCGTCGTTGCTTACGAGGCGACGAAGGAGGTGGTGGCCTGCTCTGATGGGCCAGAGCAGGCGGAGAAGGAGGCGGAGTACTGCCGCCCTCACGCGCTGGAGCAAGAGGCGGAGGAGGCGGATCTCTCACTCGCTGGAGGAGGAGGAGGAGGCAGAGGAGGCGGATCACTCGCCGGAGGAGGAGGAGGAGGAGGAGGAGGAGGAGGGGGAGGAGGAGGCGGAGTTCCCAGCTGACTAGCAGGATCCATGAAGTTCAGATGTTTGATGTGCTCGTTCCGCCATAGACATGGAGTATGCATAGCAAGACCCATCTGAGTCTCCCACTCACCTGTAGGGTGTGGTCATGCTGGAGCTCCTCAAATCCCTCCGTTATTTCATCCACCATCACAACAACATAGCGTTGTGGAATCAGACGATAGTGAAAAGTTGCTCCGGATGAAGGAGGGAACACAGGGCCGACAGCCGGCTTGAATTTGAGCTGATCCCACTGCGTCATAAGGTGGCACTAGTGTGAATCCGTGATAAAATCCACGGGGTAGCTAGGACCCATCAACAAGTCAGGCTGCTGAACAAGCTCGGTGGAAGCCACGCTGCTTCTCTGCTGAGATGGCGGGGTAGCTTCTGGGGTAGCATCTGAGGCAGGATGTCGCAGCTGCTGGTTCTCAACATCTCATTCCTCTAGGTTTCTTACCCTTGCCTTAAGCTCCTGCAGTTCGCTCTGCTCCACTTTCCTCCTCCTCTCTTGGGTTTTGTAACCGCTGCGTCAGAAACCCAACATTCTACAGAACGGAGCCTGGCGTGCATCGTGTTCGTCCAGGGTGCTCAGGATTCCCGAGGGCCCTTGTGAGCTCGTCTTTCTTTCTGTCGGGAATGAACTTCCCTTCCCGCACTTCGTTGATTGCTTTCCGAAGCTTCGTGACAGGTGTTGCACGTTGCTCGTCCCTCCAGCAGCACTTCCCTGTTTCAGGGTCCAATGTTCCACCAACCCCGAAGAACCAAGTCCTACAACGGTCTGGCCAGTGCAGTGTCTCTGGTTTGACCCCTTTAGCAATCAGGTCCTGCTCAGCCTTGTCCCACAATGGTCGCGCTTTGAGGTAGCCACCTAACCCCATGCGACGGTAATGCTCCTTCTTTGCAGCAGTTATCTTGTTAGTCGCTGACATCTTCTTACTCCTCTTCGATTTCTTGTTGGCCACAAACGCGGGGCAGTGATCTCTTATCTTCTCAAATCGGCAGATGAATTCTGGAGTCTTGTCTTGGTCGACATATGTTGTTTTCAACTCATTCTTCCACCTCCTGAATAGATCTCCCATCTTCTTGAGAGCATAGGACTTGATCAATGGCTCTATAACTGGATTCTCCGGATCCTCCTCTTTCGATAGGGTGAAATTTACCTTCAGCGCTTTCCAAAGATCTACTTTCTGTCTATCTTCGACAAAAGAAACTTGAAGAAGCGCTTCCTTCTTAGGCTCATTCCATAGCTCGATGCTGATCGGGATCATGTCCCTAACAAGAACCCCGCACTAAGCAGAAAATGCTTGCTTGGTCCGGAGGGGTTTAATCGGTCGGCCATCGCGCGTGATTTCTGTGATCGTGAACTTTTCATCCTGGCGCATCTTTTTCTTCGGGCCTTGTTTCTTTACTGAAGTATTGCTTGATCCGGAGGGCTATATAAAAGCAGAAAGAAGAGTTAATATATGTACATACCAAAACAATTAATGCACAATTAGCTAGTCAACATAGGTTTAATATATATATATATATATATACACACACACACCTCGCCGGCCTTTGCAACAGCTGATCCCGACACCGTTCAGTCACCGAAGCCGTCATCATGGTCGCCGGAGCCACCATCACGATCATGACCCTCCTCCATTGTTTGATCAACGCAGCCTGCTTCCTCTCCTTGCAGACCTTCTTCGACGTTGTTGAGAAATGACGCGACTACATCACCTCTGTCATGGATTATGTCCCCCAATATCTCTTCTTGATCGAAGTCTCTTTGATGATCCATATTTTCTGCAAATATTACAACATGGAAATTAATATACAAACATGAGAGATGGATATATCGGGTTATTGGGGAGGGGTATATCGACAACCCATTTACATATACATAGAAAAAATGTTATCGGGAGGGGTTATATATATCGACCCCCTCTTGTCGGGTTATTGGAGAGGGGTATATTGACCGCCTCTCTCATGATTGTCCGACGTTTTTGTAGTTTCAAAGGATTCAAACAAAACCATGTCTTCATCATTAGGCGCAAGTAACAGGCGCATGATGGTACGAAGCTCTCAAAAGTTATTTTGGAACGGAATCCCAGATAGGATAATTCGCTTTTTGGTACAAAGTACAACAAGAGCCTTCCGAATATCGCTATTTGGAAGGCCTGTGCTAAAATTTATACCAAATGGCGGATTATCCTATCTGGAACTCCGTTCCAGAATAACTTTGGAGAACTTCGTACCATCATGCCCCGGTTACTTACGGCTAATGATGAAGCCATGGATTTCTTCAATACTTTGACACTAGGCAACCTCTCGACCCCTCGGCGATCCTCGACCCTCGACCCTCGACCCTCGGACCCTCGGCGCCCCGCGACCCCTCGGCGACCCTCTCCTCCCTTTTTTTTCCTTCTTCTTCCTCTTCTTATTTTTTCTCTCCTCTTCTTCCTCTCTTCTTCTTCTCCTTCTTCCTCTTCTTATTTTCCTTATTCCTCTCCTTCTTTTTCTTCCTTCTTCCTCTTTTCCATATATATAAAAAGTACATACATGCATACGAAAAATACATCTAAAAACTACATATATCTAAAAAACATACATACATACATATATGAACATCTAAAGAACATCTAAAAATACATACATACATATGAAAATACATACATATATGAAAAATCATATATAAAAAAACCGCAACAAGGCGGCGGCGGCGGGTGCAGGTGCGGAGCGTGCTCACAGAGGGCGGCGTCGGAGCAGAGGGCGCACGGCGGGGCCAAGGGCGTCGGCGGCGGGCAGGGCAGCGACGGTGTCGAGGCGGCAAGGTCGAGCGGTGGCTGGGCGGCATTTACATCGGGGGTGATGGCGACGACATGGGGTGGCGCGCGGCGACGGTGTCGGGGCGGCGAGACGGGCGCGGGCGACGGCGACGGCGGCGATGGGGCAGAGGGCTGTGTCGGGGCAGAGGGCAGCGGGAGAATGAGGAACTGGAATGGTACCGGTTGGTGCCACCAACCGGGACCAAAGGCCTCGTGTTGCCTGCTACTCTTGAGCTTGCGTTGGTTTTCCTCGAAGAGGAGAGGGTGATGCAGTAATAGTAGCGTAAGTATTTCCCATAGTTTTTGAGAACCAAGCTTTCAATCCAGTAGGAAGCTCCTCAAAAGTCCCACACACCTACACAAACAAACTGAGAACTCGCAACCAACGCGATAAAAGGGGTTGTCAATCCCTTCACGGCCACTTGCGAAAGTGAGATCTGATAGAGATAGTATGATAAGATAAATATATTTTTGGTATTTTATAATATAGATTCAAAAAGTAAAGATGCAAATAAAAGTAGAATGGAAGCAAATATGATAAGAGATAGACCCGGGGCCATAGGTTTCACTAGAGGCTTCTCTCGAGATAGCATAAGTATTACGGTGGGTGAACAAATTATCGTCGAGCAATTGATAGAAAATCGAATAATTATGAGATTATCTAGGCATGATCATGTATATAGGCATCACGTCCACAACAAGTAGACCGACTCCTGCCTGCATCTACTACTATTACTCCACACATCGACCGACTCCTTCCTGCATCTAGAGTATTAAGTTCATAAAGAACATAGTAACGCATTAAGCAAGATGGCATGATGTAGAGGGATAAACTCATGCACTATGATATAAAACCCATCTTGTTATCCTCGATGGCAACAATACTATACGTGCCTTGCAACCCTTTCTGTCACTGGGTAAGGACACCGCAAGATTGAACCCAAAGCTAAACACTTCTCCCATGGCAAGAAAGATCAATCTAGTAGGCCAAACCAAACTGATAATTCGAAGAGACTTGCAAAGATAACTCAATCATACATAAAAGATTTCAGAGAAGATTCAAATATTATTCATAGATAAACTTGATCATAAACCCACAATTCATCGGATCTCGACAAACACACAGAAAAAAGAGATTACATCGAATAGATCTCCACAAGAGAGGGGGAGAACATTGTATTGAGATCCAAAAAGAGAGAAGAAGACATCTAGCTAATAACTATGGACCCGTAGGTCTGTGGTAAACTACTCACAACTCATCGGAGGGGCAAGGGTGTTGATGTAGAGGCCCTCCATGGTCGATTCCCCCTCCGGCAGAGTGCCGGCGAAGGCTCCAAGATGAGATCTCGCGGATACAGAAGGTTACGGTGGTGGAAATTGTGTTTCATCTGCTCCCTGGATGTTTTCAGGGTACGTAGGTATATATAGGAGGAAGAAGTACGTCGGTGGATGCCCGAGGGGCCCACGAGACAGGGGGCGCGCCCCATGGGGGCGCCTCCTATCTCATGGGAGCCTCGGTGCTTCTTGGCTTGCACTCCAAGTCCTCCGGATCACGTTCGCTCCAAAAATCACGCCCCGAAGGTTTCATTCCTTTTGGACTCGTTTTTATTTTCCTTTTTTTCTAAATAATGAAATAGGAAAAAAAAAAACAGCAATACGGGCTGGGCCTCCGGTTAGTAGGTTTGTCCCAAAAATGATATAAATGTGTAAAATAAAGCCCATAAACATCCAAAAGGGGTAATATAATAGCATGGAACAATCAAAAATTATAGATACGTTGGAGACATATCAAGCATCCCCAAGCTTAATTCCTGCTCGTCCTCGAGTAGGTAAATGATAAAAAGAAATTTTTGATGTGGAATGCTACCTAGCATAATTCTCAATCTAATTTTCTTTATTGTGGCATGAATGTTCAGATCCAAATGATTCAAAATAAAAGTTCAAATTGATAAAAGAAATAGTAACACTTCAAGCATACTAATCAAAGCAATCATGTCTTCTCAAAATAACATGGCAAAAGAAAGTTCATCCCTACAAATTCATATAGTTAGGCCATGCTTCATTTTCATCACACAAAGATGTTCCCAACTTCTATACACCCGACGACAAGCCAAGCAATTGTTTAATACTTAAATAATCTCAAACTTTTTCAACCTTCACGCAATACATGAGCGTGAGCCATGGATATAGCACTATGGGTGGAATAGAATATGATGATGGGGATTGTGTGGAGAAGACAAAAAGGAGAAAGTCTCACATTGACGAGGATAATCAACGGGCTATGGAGATGCCCATCAATTGATGTCAACATGAGGAGTAGGGATTGCCATGCAATGGATGCACTAGAGCTATAAATGAATGCTCAACAAAAGAAAACTAGTGGGTGTGCATCCAATTTTCTTGCTCACGAAGACCTAGGGCATTTGAGGAAGCCCATCGTAGGAATATACAAGCCAAGTTCTATAATGAAAAATTCCCACTAGTATATGAAAGTGACAACATATGAGACTCCCTATATGAAAAACATGGTGCTACTTTGTAGCACAAGTGTGGAAAAAGACATAGTAACATTGCCCTTTTTCTTTTTTTGGGCCTTTTTTTTCTTTTGGCCTTTCTTCTTTTTTCTTTTTCTTTTTGGGCAATGCTCTAATAATGATGATCATCACACTTCTATTGATTACAACATATGAATTACAACTCGAAACTAGAACAAGATATGACTCTATATGAATGCCTCCAGTGATTGTGGATGGTGCAATGAATCAAGAGTGACATGTATGAAAAATAATGCATGGTGGCTTTGGCACAAATACGATGTCAACTACATGATCATGCAATGGCAATATGACAAAAGTAATGTATGTCATGATGATGATGAACGGAACGGTGGAAAGTTGCATGGTAATATATCTCGGAATGGCTATGGAAATGCCATAATAGGTAGGTATGGTGGCTGTTTTGAGGAAGATATAAGGAGGTTTATGTGTGATAGAGCGTATCATATCACGGGGTTTGGATGCACCGTGAAGTTTGCACCAACTCTCAAGGTGAAAAGGGCAATGCGCGGTACAGAAGAGGCTAGCAATGATGGAAAGGTAATAGTACGTATAATCCATGGACTCAACATTAGTCAAAAGACCTCATATACTTATTGCAAAAATTTAGAAGTCATCAAAAATCAAGTACTACGCGCATGCTCCTAGGGGGATAGATTGGTAGGAAAAGACCATCGCTCGTCCCCGACCGCCACTCATAAGGATGCACAAGCCATGTACACTTCATGTTTCAAATTTGTTACACAACTTTAACCATACGTGCATGCTACGGGACTTTCTAACTTCAACACAAGCATTATTTAAATTCATAATCACCCAACTATCATGACTTTAATATCACTACCTCCCTATCTCAAAACAATTATCACGTATCAAATTGATCATAGCATCCAATTCACTTCATATGATAGTTTTTATTATACCCAACTTGGATGCCTACCATTCTAGGACCAATTTTATAACCATAGCAAATACCATGCTGTTCTAGAAGACTCTCAAAATGATATAAGTGAAGCATGAGAGACTAGAAATTTCTTCAAAATTAAGACACCACCGTGCTCTAAAAGATATAAGTGAAGCACTAGAGCAAAAACCATAAAGCTCAAAAGATATAAGTGAAGCACATAGAGTATTCTAGCAAATTATAATCAAATAGGCTTCTCCCAAAAGGTGTGTACAACGAGGATGATTGTGGTAAACTAAAAATAAAAGACTAATATAATACACGATGCTCCAAGCAAAACACATATCATGTGGCGAATAAAAATATAGCTCCAAGTAAAGTTACCAATGAACGAAGACGAAAGAGGGGATGCCTGTTGGGGAACGTAGCAGAAATCAAAGATTTTCTACGCATCACCAAGATCAATCTATGGAGTAATCTAGCAACAAGGGGAAGGAAAGTGCATCTACATAACCTTGTAGATCACTAAGCGGAAGCGTTCAAGTGAACGGGGTTGATGGAGTCGTACTCGTCGTGATCCAAATCACCGATGATCCTAGTGCCGAACGGACGGCACCTCCGCGTTCGACACACATGCAGCCCGATGACGTCTCCCATGCCTTGGTCCAGCAAGGAGAGAGGGAGAGGTTGGGGAAGACTCCGTCCAGTAGCAGCACGACGGCATGGTGGTGGTGGAGGAGCATGGCAATCCTGCAGGGCTTCGCCAAGCACCGCGGGAGAGGAGGAAGAGGGGTAGGGCTGCGCCAAGAGGGAGAGGTTCTCATGTGTTTGCAGCCCCCAATACCTCAAGTATATATAGGGGATGGGGAGGGGCTGCACCCCCATCTAGGGTTCCCTCCCTAGGGGTGGCGGCAGCACCAAAACCCATCTAGGGTGCGGCCAAGGGGGGGAGAGGGGGAAACTTGCCCCCCAAGTAAGGTGGAGGCGCCTTGGGCCTGGTGGGTGCACCAGCCCACCTGGGGCTGGTCCCCTCCCACACTTGGCCCATGCAGCCCTCTGGGGCCGGTGGCCCCACCTGGTGGACCCCCGGGACCCTCCCGGTGGTCCCGGTACGTTACCGATAGCACCCGAAACTTTTTCGGTGACCAAAACAGGACTTCCCATATATAAATCTTTACCTTCAGACCATTCCGGAACTCCTCGTGACATACGGGATCTAATCCGGGACTCCGAACAACATTCGGTAACCACATACAAACTTCCTTTATAACCCTAGCGTCATCGAACCTTAAGTGTGTAGACCCTACGGGTTCGGGAGACGCGTAGACATGACCGAGACAACTCTCCAGCCAATAACCAATAGCGGGATCTGGATACCCATGTTGGCTCCCACATGTTCCATGATGATCTCATCGGATGAACCACGATGTCGAGGATTCAATCAATCCCGTATTCAATTCCCTTTGTCTAGCGGTATTGTACTTGCCCGAGATTCGATCGTCGGTATCCCGATACCTTGTTCAATATCGTTACCGGCAAGTCTCTTTACCCATTCCGTAACACATCATCCCGTGATCAACCCCTTGGTCACATTGTGCACATTATGATGATGTCCTACCGAGTGGGCCCAGAGATACCTCTCCGTCATACGAAGTGACAAATCCCAGTCTCGATTCGTGCCAACCCAACAGACACTTTCGGAGATACCCGTAGTGCACCTTTATAGCCACCCAGTTACCTTGTGACATTTGGTACACCCAAAGCATTCCTACGGTATCCGGGAGTTTCACAATCTCATGGTCTAAGGAAATGATACTTGACATTTAGAAAAGCTTTAGCATACGAACTACACGATCTTTGTGCTAGGCTTAGGATTGGGTCTTGTCCATCACATCATTCTCCTAATGATGTGATCCCGTTATCAACGACATCCAATATCCATGGTTAGGCAATCGTAACCATCTATTGATCAACGAGCTAGTCAACTAGAGGCTTACTAGGGACATGGTGTTGTCTATGTACCCACACATGTATCTGAGTTTCCTATCAATACAATTATAGCATGGATAATAAACGATTATCATGAACAAGGAAATATAATAATAACTAATTTATTATTGCCTCTAGAGCATATTTCTAACAATGCCTTCCCGGGGCATCCCCAAGCTTAGGCTTTTGGCTATTCTTGAATATCTTTGGGTGCCTTGGGCATCCCCAAGCTTAGGCTCTTGTCACTCCTTATTGCATACTCCATAAAAGCTTTACCCAAAACTAGAAAACTTCACAACACAAAACTCAACAGGAAATCTTATAAGTTCCGTTAGTGAAAGAAAACAAAACCACCACATAAGGTACTGCAATAAACTCATTCTTTATTTATTTTGGTGTTAAACCTACTTTATTCCAACTTCTCTATGGTTTATAAACTATTTTACTAGCCATAGATGCATCAAAATAAGCAAACAACACACGAAAAACAGAATCTGTCAAAAACAGAACAGTCTGTAGCAATCTGTAACTAACGCAAACTTCTGGAACTCTACAATTCCTACCAAAATAGGAAGTCCTGGAAAATTTGTCTATTGCTCATCAGAAAAAAGAATCAACACAAAAGCACGTTCGTGTGATTTAACAACATTATATTGGTGCGCGCTAAGTTTCTGTTTTTCAGCAGAATCAAATCAACTATCATCATAGGTTATCCTATAGGTTCCACTTGGCACAAACACTAATTAAAAGATAAAAACACATCTAAACAAAAGGTACGTAGATGCAAGAGTTATTATTAAACAGGAGCAAAAACAAAAAACATAAAGAAAAATTGGGTTGCCTCCCAACTAGCGCTATCGTTTAACGCCCCTAGCTAGGCATAAAAACAAAGATAGATCTAACGGGTGCCCTCTTTGGCACTAAATTCATATGTAGCCCGCATGATAGGTTCATAAGGTAATTTGACTTTCTTTCTTGGAAAGTGCTCCATGCCTTTCTTTAACGGAAATTGGAATCTAATATTCCCTTCCTTCATATCGATAATCGCACCAATCGTTCTAAGGAAAGGTCTACCAAGAATAATAGGGCAAGAAAGATTGCAATCTATATCAAGAACGATAAAACCTACGGGCACAAAATTTCTATTTGCAACAATAATAACATCATTGATCCATCCCATTGGCTTTTTAATGGTGGAATCCGCAAGGTGCAAATTCAACAGCAATCATCAAGATCATGGAAATCCAGAACATCACATAAAGTTTTCGGAATTGTGGAAACAAGAGCACCCAAATCACACATAGCAAAACACTCATAACCTTTAATTCTAATCTTTATAGTAGGCTCCCACTCATCATTAAGTTTCCTAGGTATAGAAACTTCCAAATTAAGTTTTTCATCAAAAGATTGCATCAAGGCATCAACGATACGTTTGGTAAAAGCTTTGTTTTAACTATAAGCATGAGGAGAATTAACAACGGATTGCAACAAGGAAATACAACTTTCTAAAGAACAATTATTATAATCGAATTCCTTGAAATCCGAGATAGTAGGTTCAATGTTATTTGAAGTTGTGACCTTTCCAATCTCACTTTTACCAAATTTAGCATCAAGATCTAAAGACTCCGAATTCTTGGGACGCCTTCTAGGCAAAGTTGATTCATCATCAGTCCCATAATCATCAAAATTCATCTTGCAAAACATAGATCTAATAGGAGACGCATCAATAACTTTAAGATCTTCATCATTATTTTCATGTAACTTTTCTGGTTTAGCGGCCATCTTATTGACTAAGGTGGCTTGCTTATCAGAAATTTTGGCTACAACATTTTCAAGACGGGTAATTTGAGCATTAACACCATAAAATTCTTTATTCATATCATCAAGCTCTTTGTTCATAAAACCCAAAAAACCTTTTTGTTCCTTAAGCTCTTTTCTAAAGAAATTATTATGCTCAAATTGCAAATTCATAAAGCTTCTAATATTTGATTCAATCGCTTCCATCCTTCTGAGAAGGTGGTCAGGACCCTTAGGCGAAGCCATAAGGACAAACGGGCACACAAGCAAACATAAAAAGGCAAGCAAAAAGAGAGGAGGAGATTGGGAAAGAGTGGGCGAATAAAACGGCAAGGGTGAAGTGGGGGAGAGGAAAACGAGAGGCAAATGGCAAATAATGTAAATGCGAGGGAGATGGGTTTGTGATGGCTACTTGGTATGTCTTGACTTGAGCGAAGACCTCCCCGGCAACAGCGCCAGAAATCGCACGTTGGCGGGAGGTCGAATCTCGACTTGACTTGGTGGAAGCCTCCCCGGCAACGGCGCCAGAAATCCTTCTTGCTACGTATTGAGCTTGCGTTGGTTTTCCTCGAAGAGGAGAGGGTGATGCAGCAATAGTAGCGTAAGTATTTCCCTTAGTTTTTGAGAACCAAGGTGTCAATCCAGTAGGAGGCTCCTCAAAAGTCCCATGCACCTACACAAACAAACTGAGACCTCGCAACCAACGCGATAAAGGGTTGTCAATCCCTTCACAGCCACATGCGAAAAGTGAGATCCGATAGAGATAGTATGATAAGAAAAATATATTTTTGGTATTTTATAATATAGATGCAAAAAGTAAAGATGCAAATAAAAGTAGATTGGAAGCAAATATGATAAGAGATAGAACCGGGGGCCATAGATTTCACTAGAGGCTTCTCTCGAGATAGCATAAGTATTACGGTGGGTGAACAAATTACTGTCGAGCAATTGATAGAAAAGAGAATAATTATGAGATTATCTAGGCATGATCATGTATATAGGAATCACGTCCACAATAAGTGGACTGACTCCTGCCGGCATCTACTACTATTACTCCACACATCGACCGACTCCTCGCATCTAGAGTATTAAGTTCATAAAGAACAGAGTAACGCATTAAGCAAGATGACATGATATAGAGGAATAAACTCATGCAATATGATATAAACCCCATCTTGTTATCCTCGATGGCAACAATACAATACGTGCCTTGCAACCCTTTCTGTCACTGGGTAAGGACACCGCAAGATTGAACCCAAAGCTAAACATTTCTCCTTTGGCAAGAAAGATCAATCTAGTAGGCCAAACCAAACTGATAATTCGAAGAGACTTGCAAAGATAACTCAATCATACATAAAATAATTCAGAGAAGATTCAAATATTATTGATAGATAAACTTGATCATAAACCCACAATTCATCGGATCTCGACAAACACGCCGCAAAAGAGATTACATCGAATAGATCTCCACAAGAGAGGGGGAGAACATTGTATTGAGATCCAAAAAGAGAGAAGAAGCCATCTAGCTAATAACTATGGACCTTTAGGTCTGTGGTAAACTACTCACAACTCATCGGAGGGGCAAGGATGTTGATGTAGAGGCCCTCCATGGTCGATTCTCCCTCCGTGAGTGCCGTGAAGGCTCCAAGATGAGATCTCGTGAATCTGAAGGTTACAGTGGTGGAAATTGTGTTTCCTCCTGCTCCGGGATGTTTTCGGGGTACGTAGGTATATATAGGAGGAAGAAATGCGTCGGTGGGCCTTGAGGGGCCCACGAGGCTGAGGCGCGCCCTCTGGGCGCCCTCCTATCTCGTGGGAGCCTCGGCTGCTTCCTGGCTTGCACTCCAAGTCCTTCGGATCACGTTCGTTCCAAAAATCAAGCTCCTGAAGGTTTCATTCCGTTTGGACTCCGTTTGATATTCCTTTTCTTCGAAATACTGAAATAGGCAAAAAAACAGCAATACGAGTTGGGCCTCCGGTTAGTAGGTTAGTCCCAAAAATGATATAAATGTGTAAAATAAAGCCCATAAACATCCAAAATAAAGCCCACAATGAAAAATTATAGATACGTTGGGGACGTATCACTGCCCGTGGCCAAAACTTTAGTCCCACCTCGCTAGTTGAGAGGGGCGGGCAGTGGTTTATAAGCCGCACTGCCGCACCCCTCTCAAGCTCCTCTCTATTACAGGCTTACGGGCCTAATTGTCACTGCTATGCCTGATGGGCCTACTGGGCCTTCTGCGGGCCTGAATCCTGGCCCATGGTAGGGTTTCTAGTCGTATTCAGGCCGTAGTGGCCTAATAGGTGGCATTTTTTTATTTTTCCCAGTTTTTTTCTGTTTTTTTGCATTTTTTTGCTTTGTTTTTCAAGTAGGTGGCAAAAAGAATGAACTAATAGCAAAAAGAATGAACAAAAAATAATCAATTAAAAAAATAAGCTTTTGTTAGTGCCATTTCTTTTCCAATTTGAATAGTTTAAACTTTAATTTTTTGAAATTTGTGTGAATCACTAGTTTTTGAATAATTCTATAAACATAGAGTTTTGAGTGATTCTTTTTCTTGCTATTTAATATTACTATGTTTTTATCATTATATTCAAAAACAGATTTTGTTATTTTAGTTTCTAACACAAAAATTCTTTATGATAATTCTTTTCGCTACTAAAGGTTCTAACAAAAAATTGGAAGTATCAGGGTTTCGCATTTAAAACTCATCTCATTACAAAGGGATTTCATTTGTTCAAATGTAATTGCAGTGACATTCTACATCAAAGGCATCATCATAATAGTTGTTGATCAAAAGTATTCACTTTTTCTTCTCTTGTGTTCTTTGCTTATTGTGCCGTAACCATGGATAATCTTCATCATTTAATAGGATGCTTGGGTCAGTCTTGACTTTGAAGGGAGGAATTTCATGAAACTTTTCATAATCTTCAGACACGTCTGTCTTGCCCTCCAATCCCAAGATGTCTCTTTTTCCTGAGAGAACTATGTGGCGCTTTGGCTCATCGTATGATGTATCCACTTCCTTATATTTTCTTTTTCTCGGTTTGGTAGACATGTCCTTCACATAGAAAACATGCGCCACATCATTGGCTAGGACGAATGGATCTTCTGTGTACCCCAGATTGTTCAGATCCACTGATGTCATTCCGTACTGTGGGTCTACCTGTACCCCGCCTCCTGACAGATTGACCAATTTGCACTTAAACAAAGGGATCTTAATATCATTTCCATAGTCAAGTTCCCATATGTCCACTATGTAACCATAATATGTGTCATTTCCCCTATTGGTTGCTGCATCAAAGCGGACACCACTGTTCTGGTTGGTGCTCTTTAGATCTTGGGCGATTGTGTAAAATGTATTCCCATTTATTTCGTACCCTTTATAGGTCATTACAGTCGAAGATGGTTCCCTCGCCAACGAGTACAGGTCCTCGAAAACAGTGTTGTCACAGCTGAGACGTGTTTGGAACCAACTGCCGAAACTCCTGATGTGTTCACATGTAATCCAGTCCTCACACTGGTTCGGGTGTTTGAAGCGCAGAATGTTTTTGTGTTCATCGACATACGGGGTCACCAAGGTAGAATTCTGTAGAACCGTGTAGTGTGCTTGAGACCAAGAATGCCCGTCCCTACATACTATTGAGCCCCCTCCCAGCGTGCCTTTTCCACCCAGTCTCCCCTCATACCGCGACTGAGGAAGACCTATCTTCTTAAGCACTACAAAAAAAGACACATCTGTGACATTTTGGGCCGAATGAATTTTTTCATCATACATATGACACTTCTATGACGATAATTGTGACAAAACCCGTATATTCATAGATGTGGTGGGGTCCTACTTCTATGACAAAAAATCACGACAGAAAATGGGCTTTTCATCTTGGGCAGGCCGGAGACGCAGCTGCATGACATTCTTTGGGCCATCCATGACGGAAAAAACCGTGGTAGAAGCGAGGGCGAGGAAAATTTCGCGGTGTTCCCGGTTACGGTGGGTGGTCGGGGCCGGCGATCGCTGCTTTCTCTCGTACACGTTCGCGTGTGTGCGAGGCATTGGCTATAATCGAACCCGAAGCGAGGCGTTGGGCTCTAATCAACCCGGCGATTGCACCGCAGGCTAGGCGTTACTAAACCCGAGCGGTCGATCGATGGTCGTTAATCGAACCCGATTGAGCGATTCGCCGCTCTTCGCCGCTAATGAAGCCCATCGATGCTGCCTCTCTAGATGAACAGTGAGCTTTATGCGGGGGTTGGATGAGCGGTGAGTGGTGGGGTGGATGAACAGGACCCGTGGGCGTTGCCTCTGGATGAACAGGACCCCGATCGATCAAGCCGGTGAAATTTGGATGAACAGGACCCGTGGTTTGGAGGCTGGATGAACAGGATGACCCCGTGGAGGCACTACAAGAAATATGTCAACTAGTGACCTTTTGTCCGTGACCCTGGAAGAATTGTTCATAAATTTATGACCATTTTAGACCAATGGGTCAAAAGCTGTTGGGGGGGTGGCTCCAAAGCCTAACCTATAACGACCATTCTGGTCAGAAAGGTCATAATGTCATTACAGGAAATGGTCGTAAAGTGGGAAGCACTGTCCACTGCCTCACGCCTAGCTGATAACGACAAATATAACATGGTCACTACACTTGATTTTGAATGAATTAGGATGATTAGGCAGCCACCTCAGCAACCTCGCTTATGTGTCACTGTCTAGGTGTCATTTTTGGTTAAATATTAATATTCAACAACAGACGGGGCACACACTGACATGCAGGACCCACTTGACAGGTGGGGCCGAGTGCTTAATTCACCCAAAAAATGTGCGCTAGAGGGGACTCGAACCCACGACCTCGCGCTTGCTTCGCTCGCTTGCTACCGCTGGGCTAGAGAGGGATTGTTGCTAATGTGTGGGTAGTTTTCTATATACTATACAAAACCACGGCTCTCTCGTATCAGTGACAAGTGGGGCCTTCCGACCAGGTGGCGGCGGGTGGCATCGAATGTAACAACATAAGCGTTTTCTAGGTCTTTCGACCGTGTGGCGGCGGGTGGCGGCGGCGGCGGGCGGAAGCAACCAACGGGGGCCCGTGGGCGAGGGCGGGGCCGGCTGGCGGCGGGTGGCCGGCGGAAGCAACCGGCGGGGGTAGCGGGTGAGGGGGAGGGGTCGGCGGCCGAAGCGACTAGCAGGGGCCGCTCGCCTTGCCCACGACAGGAACGGTGACCTCGCTGCCGGTGACCTTGCCCACGGCCTCGACGCTCGCCTTGTCCACAACAGGAGCAACTCGTCGAGCATGGGGGACTCGTCTCCCCCCTCTCCATAACAAGCACACCTCCCGGTATCGCCCATCTCCCCTATCCTCTCCTTGCCTCTGATTTGCCTCAGATTTGCACATGTTGCGCTGTGATGAACACTAGCTAGTTTGTCAACACTAGTCGAGGGGCATGGGAGAAAGAGAGAGATAATTTGAGTTTTTATCTTACTAGATGACGGACGGGGGATGAACACTAGCTAGTTATATCATTTTGAAATGGAAAGGAAAGGGAAGGTGGAGATTCAATATGTTGAGGAGCTTAATTTGAAATGCGATCGATGGATCCATCAATTTGCGGTGAGCTTGCTTCATAAATGTTAGGTTTTATAGTGCAATCTGATGGATGGATGCTACAGCTCTGCTGATCTCTTTGTGGATATCCTCTTTACAGGAACCACATATGTTTCTTAGTGCAGCTCACTGATCTATGTTAGGTTTTACAAGTTTTTGCTAGCTTTTCATTTATCCCATGTGAAATCTGTATTTAATATGGACTGCTTTTTATTGCTCCCATGTGAAATCAGTAAACCATGTGAACTGGACTAAAGAAGTGAGAAATTGGAAACAGCTCAATGTTGGGTGCATATCTTATTTTCTGGCAGTTAGCATATAAAGTTAGGCAGTTAGCATATGAAGTTGGGTGCCTACCTTATTTTCTAGAATTTTAGCTTCCATTACTTCCATCCATTTTCATTAATTAATGTGATGCACTTAGATGGATTTGCTAAGTTGCAACAATTTGTTATCTTTGGCAGATGGACATAAGCTGGATTAGAAAAGGAGTTGGAAAGTTTTCGAAAGAACATATGAAAGGAGTTGATGATTTCATGGCATTTGTTCGGGCAAATTTTGCCAACGATGCTCACATTCTTTGCCCATGCTGCGAATGACTCAACCGTTCCAGAATGGCTCAAGGAAGAGCGGAAGATCATCTGCTTCTTAATGGGATGTCCAACACATATGATAGATGGATATATCATGGAGAACCTTTAGACAGTCAACCTCAACATTTTGAAGCTGATCTGAGGCCCCTCATATGATGGGTGGTGGTGATGCCGACATTGATTTCATGGAAAAGGCTTTGCGAGATAATGCTGTTTTGGAGGAAGAGGATGGGCATGAAGATGATAGGATTCCTGACCTCTTGAAGGATTTGTACGATCTTTCAAGATCGTCTTTGATGGATGTAAGTCATTGTTTGCTGAGGTGTTAGAGGAGGCGGTTGCAGCTCATGAAGGGGGTAAATTTTCAAATTTACCTTCACCGTGAAGTTACTCCACATCAAGTCTTTCTACCGGATTAGCAATGCCGCATTCAACGCAATACTCCATCTTTTGAGCTTCCAATTCCTTGATAGTTGTGTCCCATATCTTATGATGAAGCATTGAGCATAATCCGCAGGCTGGGGTTAGGTTATGTGTCAATACATGTGTTCCCAAATAATTGTGTCTTGTTTCGGAAGGATTTAGCAAAGCATGACAACCGTCCAAAATGCAATGCATCTAGGTGGAAAGATGCTGATGGGAAGAAGTCAAGACCGGAGAAGGTACTGAGGCAGTTTCCCTTGATACCAAGGTTGTAGTGGATGTTCATCTTGAAGAAATCATCGCGTGAGGTATAGTGGCACAAGCTGAAGCGGCAACCTGTGGACACTGAGCTGAGCCATCCAACGGACGGAGAGGCATGGAAAGAATTTGACCGTATACATATAGATTTTGCTGCAGATCCAAGGAACATAAAACTTGGCATTGCCACAGATGGGTTTAATCCGTTCGCGAACATGAGCACGTCCTATAGCATCTGGCCAGTTTTTGTGGTGCCGTACAACCTACCACCATGGGCATGCATGGATCAGTCCAACTTCATTATGTCATTGCTTATCCCGGGTCCAGAGTCTCCAGGAAAAGATTTTGATGTCTTTATGGAGCCCCTCGTAGAAGAACTGCTCCAGCTTTGGACTGGTGTACCTAAATACGATGCCTTGAGTCCGGAAGAAAAGTTCAATCTACGTGCTACAATCATATGGTCCATCCATGATTTCCCGGCTCTGCACACTTTGTCTGGGAGGATCACAGCGGGTTATCAGGCTTGTGTCCATTGTGACAAAGACCCTTGCTCAAAGAGAATAAGGAGCAAGATCTGCTATATTGGGCACCGCCGCTTTCTTCCCCGAAACCATCGCTGGTGAAGAAACAAATATTTTAATGGTGAGAATGAAACCCATGACAAGCTAGCTGAATTCACTAAAGAAGAGCTGGAGCAGCAACTTGAAAAGGTGAAAGATGTGAGACCAGGAAAGCTAGCGAAGAAAACAAAGTGTGAGGAAGGTCAATGTTGGGACCGGAGGTCTTATTTGTGGGACCTTCCATACTGGGCTGATCTTAAATTAAGGCATAATCTCGATGTAATGCACATTGAGAAAAACATATGCGAGAATCTGCTAGGGACGTTTACGAACATTGAAGGGAAGACAAAGGACGCAGATTAGTTCTAGGCTTGATTTGGAGGACATGGGCATAAGAGAAGATTTGCATCTACAACACAATGAAGATGAAGATTCGTTTGAAATGCCACGAGCATGGCATACAATGAGTAAAGAACAAAAGCATGCATTCTCTGAATTCCTAAGAGCGTTGAAATTTCCAGATGGTTATGCTGCTAACCTAGCAAAGTGTCTTACTTCTGATGGATTCAAGCTTTCGGTACTGAAAACCCATGATTGTCACATCCTCCTCCAAAGGATTTTACCGGCGGGCCTCCGAGGAATAATGGACAAGTATATATATGAAGCGGTTGCTGAGCTGGGAAATTTCTTTAGAGAACTGTGCTGCAAAACACTCAAGTTAATCATCTGGAAAGACTTGAGAAAGAAATCCCAATTATTCTTTGCAAGCTCGAGAAGATTTGCCCACCAGCTTTCTTCACCGTGATGGTCCATTTGGCGGTGCACTTACCAAAAGAGGCAATGCTTAGAGGCCCTGTGAAATACGGTTGGATGTACCCAATCGAAAGAAGGCTGCTTACTTGTAAGCGTTATGTGCGAAACACGGCAAGACCTGAAGGTTCTTTTGCTGAAGCATATGTCGTTGACGAGTGCTGGACTTTTTGCTCTAGATACTTTGGCGATGTGGAAACAAGATGGAACCGGCCGGGCAGAAATAGAGAGCGGTCTGATTGGCAAAGTGGTGATGTCTCTGTTTTCAACCATGGTGAGCCTCACAATACTTGGAGGCTGGTGATGAGTATGAAAAGATGGTTTGGTTTGTGCTCAGCAATTGCACCGAGGTTCTACCATATATCGAGTAAGTTATATCTTGTGCACTCATTATATATATTTTTTGCTTTGGTCGGCACCAGCCTAACGTTTTAATTCACATGTTTTGTTGGCATTCCAAGAAATGCAAGGAAGAGTTAAATCAGGAAGAAAGCAATATCCATGTTGATAAAAGGATTGCCAAGGGGTTTGCTAAGTGGTTTAAGAATCATGTGAGATCTTTAGCCACATGTTTTATGTTTTCTGTGTTATTCACCAATTGTTAAATACCATTGTTTGCTAAATGGTTTATTTGTGCAGATTGGAAAGTTGCATGAGGAGAAGAAGGTCAGTGATGATGTATTTGCTTTGGCATGCTAACCAGATAAGCGAGTGAGAGTGTATTCAAGATGCATTCTTGTGGTGTCCGGTACCACACCGTTGACCGCGAGGAAAAAAGGAAGACACAAAATAGTGGAATCGTCACTGAGGGGTCACATGATCGTGAGATCATTGACTTCTATGGTCAGTTGAGAAGCATCGTAGAGTTGCAGTACAACTGTAGTGGAGGCATCCATTGCCCGGTTGTCTTATTTCGCTGTGAATGGGTTGAGCTTGGTAGCAAGAAGAAGAGAGCCTCTTTTGTCAAATATGATGGCCACTTCAAAAGCATCAACACTGTAAGGTGCTGGTATAAGAGTGATCCCTTTATTCTAACAACACAAGAAACAATGGTGTTTTATCTGCCAGACACTCTTTTGCACGGAAAATGGCGAGTTGTGCAAACGTTTGAGCACATACACTTGTGGAGTGTGACTGAAACAGAAGTGGAAAAGGGCCCCGGTGATGGTGGACTAACATACCAAGATGACGACTCTACGGAAGTTCCGTTACAAGCTGATGATGACTCTATGGAAGTTCCGGTGCAAACAGAGTGCGAAGGGACCGGGAATGTGTGATCGTTGGTGCTGCAACAGTTGAAGGCATCAAGAAAAGAAGAAAGGTGGTAGCGGATGGACATGAGAGTGAGGATGAGGAAAACCGGACTGATCATACTATGCTGCAATATTGTAGTGATGATGAGGAAAACATGAGTGGGCATAGAGTTCCTTGTTTTCGTATCGACGATGATGAGTTGCGAATGGACTGGCAAAGGTAAATACTATTACTTCATGTTCTTTGTTTTGGTATCTATAGGACTGGTGACCTAATGTGATCAATCTTCTCTCCAGGTAGAAAAATCCTTGGAGATTCTAGGAGCAAAATGATGATCCCGATGGTTGTAGCAAAATGATGATCTTGATGTTTGTACAAAAATGATGACCATGATGTCTGTAGCAATAGTTTTGTAGTTATCCTGATTCATCGTGCTTTAAGATTCCAGCAGCAAAATGTAGTTTTTGTAGCTCTTATGCGTGCTGTTTTGAACTGAATTGAGATGTTATGTTTCATGAAGTTTTTTGAACTGAATTGAGATGTTGTCAAAATGTTGTCTTGTAATGAAAAAGATTGCAAAATGATCATACGGAAGATTTTTTGAACATCTTTAGTTCAAGTTTTGGTGATCATTTAGTTCAAGTTTTGGTCAGATCATACATAATGTAGTTTTTGTGATCATTTAGTAGTTTTTTTGAACTGGAGATGCGATTTTAACTGAATTTTGGTCAGAACTGAAGATGTTGCTTTAACTGAATTTTGCTTCAATTGAATCCATTTCATTGTGAGCAAAAAAATATGCGCAAGCGGGGACTCGAACCCACTACCGTGCACTTTTTTCACTATGTTTCTACCACTAGGCTAGGAAGAGACTACTGGTCTTCCACTCTATGCCAATCCTTTTAAATATATCAAACTAGTCAAGTATCAAGCACACACCTCACTGATAAGTGGGCCACTCGACCCACTCACGGACAAGTGGGCCATTTTGATATTGTACCCCAGCTACCAAAAATATGCGCGCGGCCAAAAAATATGCGCGCACGGGGGCTCGAACCCACGACCTGGCGCTTATTTCGCTGACAAGTGGACCCACTCCTCCTCTCCACTTGACCCACTCCTCCTCTCCATTATCCACTCGACCCACTCCTCCTCTCCGTCGCCGGCATCCCCTTCTCCTCCATTGACGGTGACAACCTCGCTGGCAACCTAATCCTCCATTGGCAAATGACGGCGGCATTTAACCTCCTAAGGTATGAATCCGCTGACTCCTTCCTGTTCCTCTTCCTATTGATTAGATTAGGGTTCCTTGGCACTGATTAGGGTTCCTCTTCCTAAAGAACAACGAGATCAAGAGGAGGCAGTCCACGACACCCTTTGCAGTCGCCATCCCCCCAGGTCCGTTCCGTCCCCCCCCCCCTCTGTAGATTAGGGTTCTTTTTAGTACGAGCTGGAGTAGCTAATTGGTGTTTCTGATCTTAATTCTGGGCGCCTAGCTTGGTTTCCATGTAGTACCGTACTAGTGGAGTGTAGGTTTCACTTGACATGAGGAATTTTTGTTATTTTTGGTTGGGGTTAGGTGCACTAGGTTGTGTTAAATTAAAGTATCAGGAATGCTCAGTGACAGATTTGATGATGCTCAGTGACAGATTTGATGATGAAATCAACCTTGTTTGCCTCAATGTAGCTTGCAAGGCAGTGCCTAATGTGACATAAATTTGCAAGGCAAGGTTGTACTCCCTCTGTAAAGAAATTTGTGCCTTAATACCTTTTCTGCCATTTATAGTAGATTTATAGATATGTTCAGATATGTTTATGCCAATGTTCAGATATGGATGGGTTTAGATAGGGATATTTTCTGTCATTTATGTCAATGTTCAGATATGTTCATTTATAGATATGCAACAATGTCCATTTATAGTAGATATGGTTCTAGCTGTGTTCTGGTCCATTTATAGTAGATTTTAGTGCTGTTGCTTTTGTTGTTGATGTTTTTGCCACATGTAGTAATTATTCTACTGTTTTGAAGTGCTTGTTTCCTATTTATGTCCGGGCCTGTTGTTTAATTTACAATGCTGCTTTTCAGATAAGTGAGATGGCTGGTTTGGAAGGTTTCGAGTTCTTCGAGATCGTAATTGAGAAATCTTGCAGTAGGCAGGTATGTTTATCATCACTCATTTCTTTATCATCACTCTGCTGTCTAGTGCTTGATTGCCACAATGAACCACTGCTTGACCCTTGCTGCAGAGGCTGCCTAACAAGTCAGCGAAGATGCTCGCCGGTCGTGAGCCCCACAAAGTGAAGCTGTGGGAGGCCGGCAGCGGGCTTCACAGGCTGTGGGACGTGTTGGTAGTGTTCGATGGTGAAGGCCACATGTACCTAGGGCCCGGCTGGGAGCATTTCGCCCGCGCCCATGAGCTACAACTCGGGTACTTCCTTGTCTTCCGCTACAACATCGACGCCAAGTTCATCGTGAAGATGTTCGACAACACCATCTGCCGCATGTACTACCAGCACGATGACGATGCCAGTAAGCTCTCTGCCTCTCTTCTTCCTGTCCTTTTGGCTTCCTCTACCAGCACGATGAGAACACCATGTTCACACTTTGTTGCATTTGGCCAGGCAATGGGAGCAGCAGCGGGGATGACAAGGAGTAGAGCGGGGATGACGAGGAGCAGAGTGGGGATGACGAGGAGCAGACTGGGCAAGAAGAGGAGCACAGCGGGGATGACGAGGAGCAGAGCGGGGAGGTGCAGCCTATTCTGGCTGACGACGACCTTGCTATGGTGGTGGCTGACGACGACCTTGCTATGGTGGTGGCTGACGATGACCCTGCTATGGTGGTGGCTGACGACGACCCTTCTATGGTGTTGGCTGACGATGACCTCGCGATTGTGGTGCCTGACGCTGTCCTCGCGATGGTGGTGCCTAACGATGACCTCGCGATGGTAGTGGCACCGGCGATTCCACAACTGGGCGACAGGACCATGCCAGTTGTGGTAGAGGAGTACATCCGCATTGGGATTCGCCACACTGAGCGCATCAGGTTGATGAAGGAGAAGAAGGAGGAGTGAAGATGTTAAGAAACTGAAGTGTCAATGTTAAGCATGTTAGGTTTAAGCTTGTTAGTGTAATCTGAACATGTCAATGTTAAGTATGCCAGGTTTAATTTTGTGCATGCTCATGGATGCTGTATGACAGTGTCATCTAAACATGTCAATTTCTTAACAATGAATATTCAGTTTGGTAATTGATGGGAATTGAAATTTTTTATACATGCTCATGGATGAAAGATAAAATTATGGGTTTTTGTGCATGCTCATGTATGAAACAATATATGTTTCATTTTTTGAATGCTAAAAACATGACTCAAACCCTAGCCACGGACGACCGCCGTGACGAAATCCACCGGTTTTTGAGAACACCGTAAAAAAATTTAAAAAAACTGTTTTTCATTTTTTGAATGCTAAAGACATGCGTTTTTCATGAAGTGGCTACCAGGTAGGCATTTCATCACAGAATCGACAACAGATTTGCACGGCTCAAACCCTAGCCACGAACGGCCGCCGCGACGAAATCAGCCGGTTTTTGAAAACACCGTAAAAAATTCAAAAAAAATCAAAAAAATGGGATACCTCCGCGTCACATCATCAAATGTGGCCTACCAACTAGCAAAAATACTAAACTTGCATTACCGGCGTTTCCTTGAAAAAGTGTTCTCAAAAACGACCTACCATGAACGAAGATTCATGGGTTTCAAGCCAAACTAGCAATGATATGGCCGCATCCGTTGAATAGTTTCTGATAATATGCCCAAATTTGGCACATGACTCCGTCTTGTGATGGCAAACAATGTGGCCAAAGCGAGGTTCCAACTTGTTTAACAAGAAAAACTGGTTTTCATTTTTTGAATGCTAAAGACATGCATTTTTCGTGAAGCGGCTACAAGGAGGGTCACCCAAAACGGTGCCATTCCATGTTTATCTCAAAGTAGACCCTATTTTACGGACGGTCACTAAAAAGCATGCATTTCCGACCCTCGTAGCTACTCCCAGCAATTCAGACCACCTTCGGCCGATTCAGCTGGAACCGGCTGGAATTTGAACTACGGGTCCTCCATAGCTTGCCCGTTATTTTCACTTAAAATGCTTTTTAGCTTCACAGGTAGGCATTTCATCATAGAATCGACAACAGATTTCCATGGCTCAAACCGTAGCCACGGACGGCCGCCGCGACGAAATCGGTCGTCTTTTGAGAACACCGTAAAAAATTCAAAAAAAAATGGGAGACCTCCACGTCACATCATCAAATGTGGCCTTCCAACTAGCAAAAATACTCGGTATGATTTCTACAAAGTTTACAAAAAAACCCTATTTTTTTCTACCCCCAAACCCAAAAGAATTTCCCTACCACACCAAAATTTCCCTCTCCCAAAATTTCCCTCCACTCCCTCTCCCACTACCAGGCGGGACCCACCACTCCCTCTCCCACTAACACGCGGGATCCCCTCCCCTCCCCTCCGACAATTTCCCCTCCTCTCCCATTCCTCACCCTGCAACCCTAGCGCCGCCCCTCCTCTGCTCTGCCCCTCCCTTCCCCATTCCCCACCCCGCAACCCTAGCGCCGCCCCTCCCTTACCCATTCTCTGGCCCGACGAACCGCCCGCTCCCACTCCCTCCCCTCCGTGCCGCCCCGCTCCCACTCCCTCCCCTGCTCCGTGCCGCCCCGCCACGCAGCTGCGCCGCGCCGCCGCACCGCGGTGCGCCACCCACCCCGACGACTAATCCACCCTTCTCTCTCCCCTTGATGACGGTTGCTACATCGACGACTACATCGACGGCTACATCGACCGCTGGGCTACGACGGTGGCTACATCATCCACATCATCAACGATCGACGACGGCGATAGGTACCCCTCTCCTCTCCCCTCTCCCCTCGATCTTCTAGGGTTCGGGAGATCCCCCTCCTAGCCGACCTAGGGTTAGGATTCGGTCGATCTAGGGTTAGGATTTGGTCGATCTAGGTTTAGGATTCGTTTTCTTGTCGATCTGGTGGTTCTTGTTCATGTTCATGTTCATCGAGCTCCTGGTTCTTGTTCTTGTTCATGTCGATCTAGGGTTAGGATTTGTTTTCTTGTCGATCTAGGGTTAGGATTCGCACGTCGGCTCCTCCCTCCCTGCTCGAACCCTTCTGATCCAGAACATGCACTCATGGTGCTTGGCTTGGGTCACAGTTGCATGTGTGTCCTTGTGCACTTGTAGTTCTGGTGGTTTAATGCACTGAGAATTGGAAGCAGGCGTTTATGGCAATTTAGATCTCATCTAGTAGTTCTTAGTTTGATCCGATCGTTTCTCGCAATGTAGAATTGGAAGCAGACGCTTATGGCAACTCATTGAGTGGAGTATCCTTCTCAGCCAAGCACAAATCTGCTTGTTTTTAAATGCCCAATTGATAGTAATTGCACGTCCTGCAAGACATTGCTTTTTATGCTTATTATTATTACTATTTAAAAGGTTGCAACGTTTATCAGATATATTGTTTATTTGTTTGGATCTTTCATGTCATAATCTTAAAAAATGCTTGTTTGATACTCTTGGAGCTCCTGGTGGTTTGTTTGATCCCCCTCATGGTTTAGGGTTCATGTTGATGGAGAGGAAGTGCATGATTTTAGGGGATGGGGATGGATGAGGTTTAAGGAAGACCTCCCTCTAGTTCATGTTGCTTGTGTATGATTTAATTACTTAGCTTGTATCAGTAGCATTTGGAGAAGGTGCCCCTCAGGGCCTCTCATGCTGCCAATTCCTGTTGTTTTGAGGTTATGGGTGGGTTTGCTATGCGTTTGGCTATATTGTGCTTGTGCGTTGGTCTGGTTTGTGGCGTGTTTACCGCTCTTGTGAGCGGGGCACTGTGTCACTGATGTTTCTGAACCTGATGTTTATGCCGTATCTCTCTGATGAGATGTATGACCAAGTGAATGTTGTTGTCATCACGATTCACCCCTATGAAACCATAAGTTTATTTCCCTTTGATTTCATCGAAACTGATGCCTTGTGCTGGCCCAAGATGTTGTAATACCCATGATCTGGCCTTTTTTTGTGGGTATGGCATTCTTTCTGTACTCCGACACAAAAACAATGCATGTTAAGTAGACGGTGTTGTGTTCAGTCACCAAGCTATAGTGGAATTACATGATTCATATGGGCATTTCTTTATCAGCATATAGGCCGTCCCGTGTGGCCCTCTCGCCTTTTTTTGTTGTTGTTGTTGCAAAGACCGGGAACTTTATTGAGCAGTTGAGAATAATTTTTTCATCTGCTTTTGTACTTCTGCAAGTACTGTTGTTTCATTTTCTTTACTAGTGGAAACATCTAGTTGTTTTGAAGGTCCCCATGATATACTCGTCTAGCTTGCTGTCAGACTGTCTAAGCATGTGTACATGACACCAATTCACTAGTTCATGTTGCTTGCTTGCTAACATACATGTTGCTTGCAAGCATACATGCTTAATTAGGGTTTCCATCAGCAGTGCTTGCTTGTATCAGTAGCACATGGAGAAGAAGCTACTTGCTTGCTTATTAATTAGGGTTTGTATCAATAGTATTTGCTTGCTTCTTTTCAATTTCCTTCATTGCTTGCTTGTTTCTATCAGTAGCACTTTGCTTGCTTGCTTGTTTAGTGTACATATATTTCCACTATACATGCATGC
This sequence comes from Aegilops bicornis, assembly GCA_021605145.1. Taxonomy (NCBI): domain Eukaryota; kingdom Viridiplantae; phylum Streptophyta; class Magnoliopsida; order Poales; family Poaceae; genus Aegilops; species Aegilops bicornis. The sequence continues at coordinate 31,296,029 of CM038669.1, read as the reverse complement.
TTGTTTAGTGCACTTACATGTTTGCTTAATTAATAACAGTACATCACTGTATGTGCATGATGGTCCAAATGCTTTCCTTTATTGATACAAGTGCATCATTTTACTTTATCCCTGTTGTATCTGATTGTTGTTTATTCTATTTTGCAAGCACCACCTCAAGATCATCCATGGCAAGGATGACAAGGTCAAACATGAGGCCAACCGTTGGTATGCAACTTGCTCCTTGTGGTTATACTGTCAGTTTCATAAAATCTGTGTCTTAATATGCTAAGTGAAATGTATTGCTGCAATCTGAATAAGCTGGCTTAATTGTGCATGTGTGCTGTTAGTCTTCCTTACCTGAATAACTAGGATTAAATGATAATAAAATTTCATAAGATATGTTTGGCTGTCTGTCCATGCATTCCAAACATTCACCTAATATTTACGTTTCCTTTATCATGCAAAGAAGAGCCTCTCACCGAGTACGAGAAGGTTAGGGCTAGAAATATCAGGAGGAACAATCGGATGTTCCATTCCCTTGGCATCGGTGCAATAGCGTCGATGATTAGGAAAACAAATGGTGTACAAGAAGGTAGAAGTGATGAGGTTCAAGAAGGTAGTGGAGTTATCAATGATGACCCAGAGTACAATCCTAAGGAGGATGAAGTTATTGATGGAGAGGAAGTGGATGATGTTGTAGTGAACAAGACTGTTTAGGTGCATTCTCTGTCTTGCTTGGAGGGATGGGGTTCTTTTATGCTATGTTATTCCTTGTGCTCACATATTTCTCTTGTTTTCTAATGATTTTTTCTGTGCTGCTTATACGAGGCACTGATGGAATCTAGGACGAAGAGGCCTGGTGTTAAGAAGACAGTCAGCAAGAATAAGAAGAGCTCAGAAACATCTCACTGCAATGCCTCCAGGAAGGGTGATGGCCCCAGCTCCGTGACAAAAAAGAGGATCCTGAACTCCGATGAACCTGCCCTTGATAGAGTCACAAGGCAGAAAGCAAAGATGGCGATCATGGCTGCACCATCAGAAAGTCTGCTGCGCATGGAATCTGAGACTTCGGTGCAATTGGGTGATGAGTTGCCGCCCATGGATGAAGGAACCACTCTCAGCATGGATGGAAGTGGCACTGTCTGCCTAGATGAAGGAGGAACCATCTGCATTGATGAAGCAGGCAGTGTCCAAACAGATCTTAGCCCTGTTGCACCTTCTATTGACAGGAATGTTGTCAGCAATGAAGAAGAACAGTAGCTTGTGCTTCAATCAGGCAAGTTGACCTTTGCAATGCTATCTTTTACTAGTGCATTTTCCAAATGGAATGATCATGTATGCTTTTGTCGATTCCTGCATTTGTCGATTTCTATTCTAATTTATGAGTTCAATTTCATTTTCAGATGCAATGACTACCAAGACTAGACTTAGAAAGGGCAAAGGGCTCGAGAGGATCACCAAGTCGCTTGGTAGCAAGGTGCCTATCCAAATTGCCGAAGCGATGAAGCGTCCAGAGAAGCCTCTGCAGGCAGCAAAGCTTGCTTCTAAGTGTGAACTCGTTGCAAGAAGCCATCTTCCGGTTCTTCCTCACTTCAAGCTATACAAACAAAATGCTAGTCTATTGGAGAACTACATTGGGAAAGTTACTGTAAGCTTCTTGTTTCATAGTTAATGTGCTATCTATTTTCTGTTACACCTATGCATGATCACTAATATTGTTCCTACCTTGTTTGCTGTCTTGGTAGGAAAATTTTGAGATGAACACGGACTCGGAGTCCATGGAGACCGCGTGCAAAGATATTCTGCAGAAAAATTCAAAGAACAGACACCATCAGATCAAGAAGAAGTATTTTGATACTGTAGCCGCCAATAAAGTCAGCATTAAGTCTCCGGTTCCTGATCTGATGGATGGTGAATGGAAAGCTCTGGTGGAGATGTGGTCTACCCCAAGACACAAGGTTTGTCTCTGCTTTGTTTGATGCTTTATGTTCTGCACATGATCATGCTGACAGTATGCTTTTTTGTAGGAAACCTGTGTGTCGAACAAGATGAATCGAGAAAAAGTCATGTACAATCAGAGAACTGGTTCCAGGCACTACACAACACACATTTTTGCCACTATGAGAACTTTTCTCTAGAGACCTTACCGTTTGATCCTCGTTGAATAACATTTTTGATTCTTGCTGAATAACATTTTTATTTTTGTTGAAAAACATTTCAGAAAGAAGAGCGTAAGGGTGAGGAGCTGTCTGCGATTGACTTGTTGAAGGCCACCCACAACAAAGAAGAAGCACGGGTTTTCGGAGCCAGTCAAGACTGCTATAGTAAGTCACTCCATGCTTTGTCCACGCCCTGTTTGATTCACAACCAGCTTTGATGCTGTTTGATGCTTTGATGATTTGATGCTATTTGATTCGGAGCCAGTTCCATGCTTTGATGTTGTTTGATAGTTCCATGCTTATAGTTCCATGCTAGGCTTAATGAAGATATCAGAACAGCTTAATGAAGATAGTTCCATGCTGTTTGATTCACACATGCTGTGTTCGATGCTTTGATGTTGTTTGATAGTTCAACAAAGATATCAGGACTTGTTGTAGCTATTTGTTGCATTTTTATGATATGATGAAATTTGATCTGAATGTTAGTCAGGAAGCCATCTTATATAGAACCACCATTCTAGGCTTAATGAAGCAATCATATTGTTCCAATTGCATGTCTCGAGGTCACTAGTCATCATATTCTTGTATAGATTTTGTGTGCTGGTTTGGTTACTTCAAATAATCCATTTGTGTGCTGGTTTGGTTTCTCCACTAATGCCTATCATGTTCCTCCATATGCTAGCTTGAGATGGAAAAAATGAAGGATGCGCCGGTACGACAAGGTGAAGAGCCAAAGTCTACTGTTGAAATTGTCGAAGAAGTGCTGTTGAAATCTATCAAGCAAAGCACATTCCTCACGAATGTTGGGCTCCAGTAATCTAGGAACAACTCCAGCAAAGCAACTGCTGAAGTGGCTGCTCATGTTCGTGACCTTGAGCAGAAGCTGGAGAGGTCCGAGCTTCAAAATGAAGTGGTGCAAGAAGAATTGGTGGCAATCAAGATGAAAACGGAAGAATCTGAAGCTGCACGCAAGAAGGAACTTGAGCTGCTGCGCAAGATGTCTCAAGAACAGGAAGAGAAGTTAGCCCACTTGATGGCTCTCTTTGGAGCTAAGGTAGTTTGATGGCAATGCAGTTTGTCTTTGAACCTCTTTCTCTTTGAGCTGTGAACCTGGAGCTAAGGTAGTTGTTGCATTTTGAACCTATGAACCTGGTAGCTGAGCTGAGCTGTTGCATTTTGTTGCATTTTGTTGCATTTTGCTGTTTGAACCTAGGAGCTGTGAAGTTATGTGATCCTGTGAAGTTATGTGGATCACTTGTGCAACTGGGCTTGTGCATCACTTGTGGATCACTTGTGCACCTGGGCCTTTCTGTTTATAGTTATGCAAAATGAGAACCTGGGCTCTAAAAAGACCAAGGCCCAAACAAGAATTAGACCAAAAAGGCTTGGTCCTAAAAAAAGAAATGAATGTAAGATTTTTTTTTATAAAGGCTGCATAACAGAAAATAAAAAGTCCAAGGCCCAAATTCGAACTAGACTAAAAAGGTTGTGGCCCAAAACAATAGTGGACTATAAAAAAAATTCATCAGAAAAAGGCTCCATTCCCAGAAAATAAAAGGCCAAATTATTGGGCCAGGCCCATGCACATAAGCAAAATAAAGAGAAAAAAATTAAATGGGATGAATTATTGGGCTTGGCCCATGTAGACGGCTTAAATGGACCGGGCTGATTCTATTTTACGACCTTTTCATTTGGTCGTAATTCTGCCACGTCAGCTTGCCATGATGGATCTGACGTGGTGTGGTCGGATTGCTAGTGAACAAAATAACTGGTCGTTAAATCTACGACCTTTTTTTGTCATAAACGTCTACGACCATTCCAGAAGAAAGGTCGCTATAGTCAGTTAACGATGGCCAGCTTTTGACCTTATGTTTTTGGTCACAAAAAGGTCACAAATTGAAAACAGTGACCATTCATTGACCAATAGTGGTGGTCACAAGTTGACATATTTATTGTAGTGAGGGATGGATGAACAATAGACGGTGGAGGGGTGCCCATGGAGGGGTGGTTGAACAGTAGACGGTGGAGTAGCGCGCGGTGGAAGCTGGATGAATAGGAGCCCGTGGAGGCTGGAGGAGATCGACGGTAGCCCATGGAGGCTGGAGGAGGTCAACGGTGGAGATGAACAGTATCCCATGGAGTCCCGTTTTGCGGTACGCCACACCCCTCCCGATGAACAGGACCCCCGTTTTGACCGTAGAGCTCCAACACAAGTCTGTTTCATCCGTTTTGCGGTACGCCACACCCCTCCCGATCAACAGAACCCCTGCTTTCACCGTAGGAGGTCCATTTCCTCCGTTTTGCGATGCGCGGACCCTGCCGATGAACAGGATCCCGTTACGAACGTGGCGATCGAACACAAGGCCGCTTCTCCGCTTCTGCAGACGCCAGGCCTCGTTTCCATCGCCTGTTCCGTCTCCCGATGAACATGACGGCGCATTCTGTTCCGACCCAGCCGGTTGGCTCCCCATGAACACGATGACGATGTTGTTTCTCCGTTCCGACCCAGACATGTACACGAGCCCTGGCCGTACGTATGCGCGAGTAGGCCTTCGAGACCCCGCCCGTATGTACACATACGTGGCCGTATTTTCTTTCTTCCACACTGGCCGCTGTACGTACGTGTACATGCTACGTGGGCGCCTCTACTATGACACGTGTGCGCCTCTACATCCACTAGTATGTAAATACCCATTCGCGACCAGAATGACAACGCTACGTACGCTTCGACCAGGTGGGTCCTGACTGTCAGGCACTTTCTTGCGTGCGAAGATTTAGCTGGTGGGTCCCAGCAGTCAGGGGGCGAATCATTTTTTTTTGGACGCACTTCCTTGTGTGCAAAGATGTAGCTGGTGGGTCCCAGCAGTCAGGGGGCCGAATCGTTTTTTTAACGCACTTCCTTGCGTGCGAAGATGTAGCTGGTGGGTCCCAGCAGTCAGGGGGCAAATCATTTTTTTGCCAAATACGGTGGCCCATCCGGTCGGTCCCGGCTGTCAGGTGGAGGAATAATTATTTTGCACGTAATAAGGAGGCACTTCCTTGCGGCTTCCATGGACCCAGCTGTCAGCCTCTCCACATACAGTACTCTTCGGATGGAAGTCGCTCATTGACCACATTGACCACGCCGCACCTAGAACACCATGACGGTGGACGACGGCGAGGCCTAGGAAGGGGACGACTCGGAGCCGGGGAAGACGTAGCCGTGGATTCTCACGCGAAGAGGAGTACGAGGGTTCACTGGTTCGGCTGCGGCGTGAGGCTATCGTCGCCGCAGAATAACAAGTGGTGTGGGTGAGTATAGGGATGGCCTGGCCAGTGGTGGGAGTAGTAGGGGCGGTGAGGCCTCCGCGGCGTCACAGCCGGCCACGGGAGGCAGGAGCATGCGACACGATCGGCGCTGCTTTGGGCGGCTGGAGCACGAAGACAAGAGGCTGAAGAAGCACTACGGCCATTGGATGGACATCGTACGGTCACCGGAGCTAGAATCGTTCATATTGACTGAGTTGACAAAGCCCTCCATCCCCGTCAACTTAGTAGGCCCACAAGTTAGCCTCCCGCCAAGGTGGGTCCCAGCTAGCCGGGGGAGTATTCATTTTTTTTGTGCGTAATAAGGAGGCACTTCCGGTGGGTCCGAGCTGACAGCGGGGGAAACATTTTTTCACGAAATATGGTGGCCCATCCGATGGGTCCCAGCAGTCAGGGGGAAACGTTTTTTCGCAATATACTGGTGGCCCGTCCGGTGGGTCCCTACTGTCAGGTGGAGGAATAATTATTTTGCGCGTAATAAGGAGGCACTTCCTTGCAGTTGACGTGGACCCAGCTCTGAGCCTCTCCACGTACAGTAGTCTACCGATGGAAGTCGTTCCTTGACCACGTTGACCACGCCGCGCTGAGAGCACCAGGGCGGTGGGTGACGGCGAGGCCTAGGAAGGAAGGGGACGATGTGGAGCCGGGGAAGATGCATCAGTGGATGCCCACGCATAGAGGAGTAGGAGGGTTCACTGGTTCGGCTACGGTGTGAGGCTGCCGTCGCCGCAGTGCCTGGCTAGCGGTGGGAGTAGTAGGGGGCGGTGAGGCCTCAACGGCAGCACAGCTGACCACCGGAGGCAGGAGCAGGCGGTCTCGCTGGCGCTGGTTTGGGCGGCTGGTGCAAGATGGGCAGCACTTGAAGAAGCAGTAGGACCGTTTGATTCAAATCCAACGGTTACTGCTGCTACAATCGTTTGTTGACTAAGTTGACAAGCCCTGCGTACGCGTCAACTTAGTAGGCCCACAAGTCAGCCTCCCAATCGGTGCGCCGCAGATGTCAGTGGGAGGAATCATTTTTTCGCGTAATAAGGAGGCAGTTGATTGCGTGCGGCCAGGCCAGCAGAGGGAGTAGGGTGGGCCAGGGAAGCATGCGCGACATCACAGCAGGCCACAAGAGGAGGGAGCAGGCAGTCTCGCCGGTGGTAGTTTACGCGGCTAGAGTAAGAAGATCAGAGATTGAAGAAGCACGTCGGCCGTTAGATGGACATCCAACAGTCGCTGCTGCTAGAATCGTTTGTTGACTGACAAAGCCCCGCATAAACAAGTCAGCCTCGAAATCTGTGTCGTGTATAGCCCATTTGCTATTATTTTTATAATTTTTACTCATTTTCTAATTCATATGGAAATTATTGCAGCCCGTTTTCCATTTTTAGAATTGTTGCCCATTTTCTGGTCAGTACCAGGGTTAAAAAAATTAACTAAACATGTGCGAAATTTTGAAAATTCGCAAATTTTGGCTGGGGAACAAAATATTCTTAATCAAAAAATTAGTAGCCATACTAAAACAAATTTAAAAATAAATTAGTACCTTGTCATGTTAAATCCAATGAAATACTATAAAATATCAGTGAAGAACAAAAACAAAAAAATAAATTAATTTCCCATTTGCTATATTTTTTTTGGAATTTTCAACCCCTTTGATATTATTTTAACAAACACTGACCATACTCTTTGGCCAGGCCGGAATGCATCCCTCCTCGTCTTGAAAGATTCGCAGCCCAGTAAGTCGAAGAAAATAAATAGGCCTAGCTTGGGTATTCTTCAAAAAGAAATACTGGGCTACCTATTTTCCGAAATAAAAACCTGATGGGCTGGTCATGTTGTTAGACGGGCCACAGAGACCGCACAACCCAGTTTATAGCCTGCTCCTCTGAATTACTACTAAAAAAAGTTGTGCAATTCTGTCATTAATTGACTATATGTTAAAAATGATGTGGGTCCCGGATATCAGCAGGGTGGATTAGAGTAAAAAAACGAGGGGTGGATCTGAGTAGGAAAAGAGGCGCTTGCTTGTGTTCGGGAGTGGACCTGGTGGGTCCGTACTGTCATACTCACAACTACAGTTCTCTCCCGATTCACTATGTTGTCAGGGACCGTTTTGAAAAAAACTATGTTGACAGGGCCGGACGGCGGCGCCACGGTGAGCGAACCAAGCCAGAGGATAAAGTGATGTCGCCAATGTGCTGGGCTGGGTTGGACATTCTTATTGAAAAATAAAAATGGACCGGAACTATTTACGATGTTGACTATGATTTGCATGGGTCCGCTGGTTGCAGGAAGAAAATGCTGGGAGAAAGAAGACTGGTCACTATCTTTGCCTAAGAATAATATCGACTAAATGTAACGACACTATCATAGGAAATAATATCCTCATGTTAAATCATGAATTTAAAGAACTGGTGCATGAGCATTTAGCTTTATTTATTGATTTAGTTATTTATGTTTAGGGGACCATGAGCATGTACCTAGGCCGCACTACTAGGAAAAGGGCTACTAATGGCGCACCAGTTTTACCTACTAATGGCGCATCACTGGTGCGCCATTAGTATCACGCCACTATAATTTTTTTCTAATGGCGCACCACTGGTGCGCCATTAGTATCTGGAATACTAATGGCGCACTGTGCAGTGTGCCATTAGTTTTGCCCACAAGCGCCACTAGTATCAAGAGTACTAATGGCGCACCACACTGTAATGCGCCATTAGTAACAAATTTTTTTATTTTTTTCTTAATCTCATGTCACTATTTCACCTATGAGATATCCAACACATATATATACAACAAGCATCCATATAACAATCATAGCCAACACACAAGTTCCATCATATATACATACATAGCCAACACACAAGTTCCATCATATATACATACATAGCCAACACACAAGTTCCATCGTTACATATTACAAAAGTTTCACATTGTTCATCCAACACCGTTATCCATCAATTCACAAAAGTTTCACATTGATACAAAATAAAAACACAAATGGAAAAGAAGCACTCCATCCATGCAAGCTTCCGTGAATTAAATCAAATCTGCAAAATGATAAACAAGAAGTTAGAAGAAGAAAAGAAGAAGACTAGAAGAATACTAGAAGAAGAAGAACACTAGAAGAAGAATAAGAAGAATTTTGGAAAAGAAATAAGAAGAAGAATATAAGCTTATTATGTAAACTTGATCATTTTGTGCTAACATAAGTTATTTTGGAGCTAACCTATAGGAAACTAAGCATATAAGCTCTAAGTTAGTATATTAGAGCCAACTTAGGTAAAATGAAGCTAACCTATAGGAAACTAAGCATATTAGAGATAACATAGGTAACTAAGTATATATATATCATTTTGGAGATCTGACATACCTGACAAAGTTCAGTTCTCATGCATTGTTCTTCTCCTTCTCCTTCCTCAGTCTGATGCGCCAAGAGCGGCAAGGCGGTGGAGGCGGTGGAGGCAGTGGGATGTAGTCTTCTACCTCAATTGGCGTGGTCATGTCGCCCAGCTATGGGATCGCCGGTGCCACCACCGGTGCGTGGTCATTGTTAGGCACCACCACCATCGCGAGGCCACCTTCAGGCACGACCATCACTAGGTCATCCTCAGCCACCTCCATCTCTTGCCCATGGTCAGCCACCACCATCTCTTGCCCATGGTCAGCCACCACCATCTCTTGCCCTTGGTCAGCCACCACCAGTGCTAGGTCATCCTCAGCCTGATGCCCATCGTCATCCTGCAGCTCCTCATCCCTACACTGCTCCCCTTCTCCCGCACTCCAGTCCGGATCATCCTTCTTGTTGTCTATGTTGCTGCCAGAAATGCTGCTGCTTTCGCTATAGCCAGAATCACTGCTGCTTTTGCTACAGCCATGGTCGCTGCTGCTTTCGCTACAGCCATGGTCGCCGCCGCTGGGTCATAGCTCACGCCGCCTCCCATTACCTGTCCAAATGCAACAATGACCATTAACAATTGATGTGAGACAAAGCCAAATGTAGAGGAATAAGAAGAGGTAGAACGTATCGGCATCATAATCTTCAGCGTAGCGCATGCGACACATATTCGCGTTGAACACCTTCATGATGAGCATGGTGGCGTCGTCGTCGTACGTGAAAAGAAGGAAGTACCCCAGCCGCAGGTCGTAGGCACGGTAGAACTTCTCCCACCCACGAGACAAGTACATGTGGCCCTCCTTGATCACCAACTCCACATCCCACAGCCTCTGCGAAACCCGCTGCCGTCCTGTCGCACCTTCACATTATTTGGCGGATCTTCACCCATCAAGATGTTCTTAAAACTGTCAGCAGCCTCTGCAGTTTGGGACAATGAGTGATGTAGGCAAACAACAGATATCATAATGAGATGGGTGAAGCTAGGGAGATCTCTCATTTTATATACCTGCGTCATGGATGATAATCAAGTCCCAAGTATGATAGTGAAGAACTCGGAAGCATCCAACTCAGATCAAGGTGTCGCAGAGCGGCGGTGGCTGCTTCCGCCATCTCTGATAATTAAGCAGCAGAAGAGACCAATTAGTACCCTTACAACAGATCATAAAACATGTATGATAACAGGCATTAGTCGCAAGTACCCCATATGTCCTATTTTTAGCAAAGTAATGCTAAAATTCATGGAAAATTTCAGCATTACCTTTGCTGAAAATAGGACATATGGAGTAATTCGAATTTGCCGGAACGGAAGTTAATCGACATTCCTAAGCAAACTCAAGGGCCTCTCGGGTACCTACAACATCATCACAAGTATAGCAGCAAAGCAGTAGTGAATACATGCATAACAAAGCAGCAAAACTATATATTTTTATGCAAGAAACAAATTAACACTAAGAGTAGAATGTTCTTGCAACAAACATTATTGTGTGACATCGAAAGGCATCACTCTGCTTAAAGGGAAGGATGACTTAAGTGGCAGATGTATATGATTGCACCACTTGACCTGCACTTCTCTATATTATATGATGTACTGAAGAACTTGAGCAAAAAAAGATAAATAGAAACATATTTCTCACCTTGGAGGTGTTGTCAGCTGCACCGTCTGAACTTCACTTCCTTTACCTCCTAAACCTGAAATATGCAGATGTTAGAAAGGTTAATGAACCAACAGATGCCCTAATGGAAGTAATGACAACATGACAGCAAACAACCAACAAACATGATGGGCTTAAGATTAATGAACCAACATCGAAAAAAAGATAGGCCAAATATCCATGTCACTTCCATTAGGGCATCATCTTCCTACAACTACTCATCTTCAGCAGCACATGATACTACTACTGTATCTAATGCAACAACATGACACTTGTTACTGTATCTAATGTTCCTACAACTACAACTACTACAACAACATAAAACTACTATGCATCATCTTCCTACTATAATTGCTACTCATCTTTAGAGCCAAACACCAAAAAAAATGTAACCAAACTACTATAATTTCTACTTAATTTCACTATAATTTATAGTTCCCAAGCTATGCATGCAAATCAAAATACTAACATATCCAAACCTGATGAGCATCTAATAATGCTTATCTTAGTAACAAAGAAGATGCAAATGGGCGATGCAAAAGCTTGTATGATCCCACAGGCAATACACGATTGAGCAAACTACATAAACTAGAAGGAAGCACGCTTGGAGACCGAAAGTCAGATTGTGTCCTCAAATTAACAACCCATTAACTTTCTAGAGACGCACATTGGTCATTGTTGGCCTTTGGTGGCCCATTGACATGATTCACAACAAATATGAGGGAAATATATCGTATGTATATGTATATCAATCTATCTAGTGCATGGATGCATAATCGATCCATTGACGTGATTCACAACAAATACGGCCATTGATCGCCCATTGACATGATTCACAACAAATACGTTGGGCCTCCAAGTGACTTTGGCTCAAATAAATACATTTGAAAAATAGAAGAGAAACACTGTTGGCCTACTACTTGTCCTTGCAATTATGTTCTCCTACAATGTCTTGGAGGGCGTTGCACACCGTAGGCAAGTTCTATTCTCTCGCAGTGATTAATGCAGCAGAAGGCATCCTTTAGTGGGATGAGTTCATCCCTTGGCGGGCATGTTTCAGTGCGACCAATGCAGGATATGTGAGAAATAGTGCTGAAATAGCAAATGTTGAAACTACCACTACCATAGAGTCCCACCGTGATGTCTCCGTGGGAGATTTTCGTGGTATTAATCACAAACCACCAACTTATAACAGGCCATAATGATGAAACTAAGACAAAAGGACCATGGGCACCAACTCGTTATCCGTGGATGAACTAATTATCAAGTTGGCGATTTATGAATTAAAGATGTAGTTCTTCATTATATGCGTGTGTAGTGTAACTGCTTGTAAGACCTGGATGGTGTGCTGGAGTGTTATGCTATTTACTGATGTACTACTATTAATATTGTACAAGGTAGTATTATACAACACTGCAGAATAAAATGCCTATTGTCGATTGTATTTATATGTTCCATGCTATTCTTTGTTGTTCTACAAATAGACAAACTTAGACTATAAAGAGGTAGCAAGGAAAATGATTTTAGCCCACCTCTGATGCAAACAATACTAAAACAGAAAAGTTTTACAAGTACGGTTGAGCTAAATATGGCATCTTTATACCATGACACAGTTTTACACAGATATCTTCACCATATAAGAAAATAGCATTATCATCTTTGCTTCACAACACAGTTTTACCTGGCTTTATCGCTGTCGCTGCGCTGCAGGGGCGGAGGAAGGGGCTCCACCGGTGGAGAGGGCGAGGCCGAGGACGGCGTGGGGCTTTAGGGCCTGCGGCCTGGTGAGGCCGACGAGGTGGTCGTCCCCGACGCCGGCGGAGCTAAGGTTCGGGGAGACGGTGGGCGGCGCTGAGAGGACGGGCGGTGGAGAGGGGTAGGGGGAGGTCGCGGGAGAAGAGAGGAGGAGGCGGACGGGCGCAGCTGGGCTGGAGGGGCCTGTCACCGAGGCGGGCAGCGGAGGGTTCGGCCGGTTGGCGCGCCAAGGCGGCGGGCCGGCAGCGTGGCGGCGGCGGGCGGGGCGCAAGGGGCGGGGTCGGCGGCGCCAGGGGACGGAGGCGCGGGCTGGCGTGCGGTGGCGACGGTTGGGACGGGGGGGCGCAAGCGGGCGACGGTTGGAGTGGGGAGGAAGGGAGGGAGGGAATAAGTTTTTTTGCCAAAAAGTAAAAGAAATTTTTACTGGCGCATTCTGTCTCCAGTGCGCCATTAGTAGTTCTAACTACTAATGGCATGCGCCATTAGAATGTTTGAAAAAATGAAAAAAAAATTGTTTTACTAGTGGTGCACCTTCTGCCTGGTGCACCATTAGTGTATTCCACACTAATGGCGTATCTCCAACAGGTTCGCCATTAGTATATAGTAGTGGCGCACCACTTCTCTGGTGCGCCATTAGTGTCAATCCTATCTTTAGCCCTTTTCCTAGTAGTGCCGGATTCATGTGAGAGCCTCCTTTCCAGTTAATTATGGGCTCCTCTATTGGGCCTTCATCAGTGGGCTGCATGTTATCAACAAGTGGAAAATGTGTTCCGTACGAAAAATAGTATGCGTTACGTACGGTACGGGGCACTAAGGATCGAACCGTGCAACGACTTCCAAAAAATTGTGTTTGTCGTTCTAACAACACATTTATTCAATCAACATACGAAATATACTACTGATTGTACATTGAAAACAGCAGCAGCGGCAACCAGGCTGGGGGTGCAACAGCAAGAAGGTGCCGTAAGAGTGAAGATGTAGCTCTCTTCCAGACCAAACATCAGCCATTATTACAAAAGGGCTACCAAAAAAGAACAAGTGTATGCATCAAACTAAATAAAGATCCTACTACACCAAGTGTACGCATCTAACTAACTGGCTCAGTTAGATGTTACTACTTATTAAGCTGTGGAGAATGGCTGACGGCTTGAACCAGATGGGTGCCTGACGGGGGAAACTCCAGCCAACAGGTCGAAGTCTGATACTTACGACCCTCTCTCCTACCTGGGCCGCAGAGTGTGGCGGCACATATCAGGGTATGGTGCATGCAGAGACGCATGGTACCGCAGCACACAGTTTTGCTCGATGAACGAAACTGCTGCCATCATGACCCTTGCCGTCGGTTATCTCCTGGTTAATCGGATAATTCAGTCCGACAAACAAAGAGCATGTACCAAGGCTACTTACCAGCCTCCAGTCAAAAATTCCTAAAGGCCCAGAGAAGCTGGGATCCTGCTCAAAGACCTTGAAGTGACTGTGATTGTATTCCGTGAAACAACACGTCTGGTACGTGCGAATGATCATCAATCGTGCACCGTCGTCTAATCGAGCCAGGAACCACCTGCAACTGCCATGCCACTTTTCATATCAAGTTGGAGTCAAATAAAAAAGGGCTCTTGATTTAGTCAATCTTAAGAACAACATGTTATGAGCATGAATATTTTTTCAGTAAATGTTGGCAGTAATATAAGCAAGCCATCATGATATCATAGGAAAGTAACATAATGCTGTTACAGCCGATTGTAGCGATGACTGGAGTAGGCCAGCAATACGTCCAGCCATAGAAGGAGTCGACAGCGTAATGAAGCCCTTGTGTTCAATGGCATCAGAGAACCATGGAGGATGTATGATCCTGCGATGGACGTGCAGATTTATCCACTTACCGAAGTGACTTGTCAGATAGGCGAGACCGTGGTTGAAGAACGCAATTAGCCTGAAGTCTTTATAATTCGCAAATCTTTTGGGCACTTGGCAGATTACAACCTTGAGCAAATAAAACTTGGTATCATGTTGGCTACTATAAGATTCAGAGTATTCTGGGCCGCGGTGCCAAAGCAATGCAGTGTTAATCAAAGGAACGGGAATCAATCGCCGGGTGTAGACCTCCACCAGCATCCAGCTGCCGCGACCATCGACGAGCACCATCCAAGACGTGTTCATGCCGACCCAGTACATACCGTTAACGTAGTTGAGGGTGACGGGGATCGAATCGCAGTCAAGGGGGTTGATGCTCGCCACCCTATGATTGTTATGCTGCCTGAGACGCCGTTTCTGAAGATCTGGCGGCATCAGCAAGCAAGGAGTTGGCTTAAAAAGCTCCGGCCTGAGGGCTTTGAGTAAATGGTACAGCCCCGACGAGCATGCGGCGAGCGGCATGGTACTGAGATTGTCCACACGCGAAACAATGAGCTTGATTACCTCTGTGGGGAGCGAATTCCAGCCACTTTTTCGGCGGACACTGCTCGGTTCTGCCATTGTTAGTGCTTGGGTTTCGGACGAGGGGGGAGGCGCCTTAGCGGGGATGGAAGATTGGACGATATTATGTGCGGACAAAGATGGAGAAGCGAATATGTGCTGCGGGAAGTGGACAGGTGATGATGACTACAGCACGCCGCTTGACTTACGAGACACATACCAACAGCGTAGGGTCATATCGATGCCAGACAACTTGCTTGCATTACTAGGAAAAGGGCTATAGATGAAATGGCCACTAATGGCGCACCTGACATGTGGTGCACCACTACTATATAGCAGTGGCGCACCATGTGCTGGTGCGCCATTAGTGTGAAAGATACTAATGGCGCACCAGACACATGGTTCGCCACCAGACAGTGCGCCATTAATAGTTCTAACTAGTAATGGCGCACCAGCCACACAGTGCGCCACTACTATATTTTATTCATTTATTTTTTTGCAAAACTACTAATGGCGCACCAGGGAATAGTGCGCCATTACTAGTTTAAACTAGTAATGGCGCACTGTGCCCTAGTGCGCCATTAGTATATTTTTTATTATTATTATTTTTGCAAAACTAATAATGGCGCATTTGTAGGTGGTGCGCCATTAGTAACCTGGGACCAGCTAGATATTTTGGACAGCCACACGTACCCACTCACTTTCCCCACTTCATTCTCTCCACCTCCTCCTCCAAGCTTGTCTCGGCTGCCTCCTCCTCCTCACCTCATTTGCACCATAGATCATCCAAATTAAGTGGTTAAATTACCTTTTTGATAGGTAAGTAAGGGGGAAGCTATCTTTATGTTGTTCTCCCTCCAACAACGTGCACATGCACTTTTTATGGCCTAGCTAGATCTATGTATGTTTGTGGTGTTGCATATGTTTGTGGTGTTGCATATATGTTTGTGTTTGTAGGTACCGGTATTTGAAATGCGATAGCTGCCAATATTTTGCTGGAATGTTGATTCATTTCCGTTTCGGCGAGAATTTTGGCACTATGCATTCTTTTTGGTCCTATTTTTGGGGAAAGTCATGCCAAATTATTTCTTGGTTCTAATATATCGTTTTTCTCTACCCCGCAGGCGACCATGGTCCGTACGATGACCGAAGGCATCGTGAATAGGTTTTTGAGCTCCACGAACGCCGAGCTGCTTCAAAAGAATGAGACGGAGATAAGATGTCTGTGTCGAAGATGCAAGCTGAAGAGCCTTATTGCGGTCCCGGATTCCGGGCAGGTGTTGGACCACCTGCTCTTGCGTGGTTTCATGGATGGCTATCGGTGGCAAGGTGATGAAGATGACTATGAAGTCGTCCATGGGGGCCGGGCAAGAAATGAGGAAGGGAAGCAAGACAACCACCTCGGCTCGGGCGGGCGAGAAGACGAAGGATCTCCAAGACATGATCACGACGGTGATGCTGTATATAGTCATCATGTAGAAGATGTTGGACACGATGATGAGGAAGATGCCGGAGCAGACGAAGGGCATGATCATGAAGATGAAGATGCCGACGGAGCAGACGATGATGGACCATCGATGGGCTGGGTGCAGGACCCTCATATTCAAGAGCTGCTTCTCAAGCAGACGGATAACGCAAGAGCTACCGCCCGAGAGAAAGCCAAGCGGGATCAACTAGAGATAGACGCGGTTACTCCATTGTATGAAGGATGCAGGCCCGAGGATACCCGCCTGAAAGTAACGCTCATGGCTATGGAGATGAAGGTAAAACACAAAATGACCGACGCATGCTCCGACGATACCGGTTGGTGCCACCAACCGGGACCAAAGGCCTCGTGCTGCCTGCTACGTCTTGAGCTTGCGTTGGTTTTCCTCAAAGAGGAGAGGGTGATGCAGCAATAGTAGCGTAAGTATTTAACTCAGTTTTTGAGAACCAAGGTATCAATCCAGTAGGAGGCTCCTAAAAAGTCCCACGTAGCTACATAAACAAACTGAGAACTCGCAACAAACGCGATAAAGGGGTTGTCAATCCCTTTACGGCCACTTGCGAAAGTGAGATCTGATAGAGATAGTATGATAAGATAAATATAGTTTTGGTATTTTATAATATAGATGCAAAAAGTAAATATGCAAATAAAAGTAGATTGGAAGCAAATATGATAAGTGATAGACCCGGGGGCCATATGTTTCACTAGAGGCTTCTCTCGAGATAGCATAAGTATTACGGTGGGTGAACAAATTTCTGTCGTGCAATTGATAGAAAAGCGAATAATTATGAGATTATCTAGGCATGATCATGTATATAGGCATCACGTCCACAACAATTAGACCGACTCCTGCCTACATCTACTACTATTACTCCACACATCGACCGACTCGTGCCTGCATCTAGAGTATTAAGTTCATAAAGAACAGAGTAACACATTAAGCAAGATGACATGATGTAGAGGGATAAACTCATGCAATATGATATAAACCCCATCTTGTTATCCTCAATGGCAACAATACAATACGTGCCTTGCAACCCTTTCTGTCACTTGGTAAGGACACCGCAAGATTGAACCCAAAGCTAAACACTTCTCCCATGGCAAGAAAGATCAATCTAGTAGGCCAAACCAAACTTATAATTCGAAGAGACTTGCAAAGATAACTCAATCATACATAAAAGAATTCAGAGAAGATTCAAATATTATTCATAGATAAACTTGATCATAAACCCACAATTCATCGGATCTCGGCAAACACACCGCAGAAAGAGATTACATCGAATAGATCTCCACAAGAGAGGCGGAGAACATTGTATTGAGATCCAAAAAGAGAGAAGAAGCCATCTAGCTAATAACTATGGACCCAGAGGGTCTGTGGTAAACTACTCACAACTCATCGAGGGGCAAGGATCTTTATGTAGAGGCCCTCCATGGTCGATTCCCTCCTACAGAGTGCCGCCAAGGCTCCAAGATGAGATCTCATGGATACGTAAGGTTACGGTGGTGTAAATTGTGTTTCGCCTGCTCCCTGGATGTTTTCGGGCACGAGGTATATATAGGAGGAAGACGTCGTCGATTGGACGCCGAGGGGCCCACGAGACAGGGGCGCGCCTACATGGGGGCGCCTCCTATCTCATGGGAGCCTCGGCTGCTTCTTGCCTTGCACTCCAATTCCTCCGGATCTCGCTCGCTCCAAAATCACGCCCCGAAGGTTTCATTCTGTTTGGACTCGTTTGATATTCTTTTCTTCAAATACAGAAATAGGCAAAAAACAACAATACGGGCTGGGCCTCCTGTTAGTAGGTTAGTCCCAAAAATGATATAAATGTGTAAAATAAAGCCCATAAACATTCAAAAGGGGTAATATAATAGCATGGAACAATAAAAAATTATAGATATGTTGGAGACGTATCAAGCATCCCCAACCTTAATTCCCGCTCGTCCTCGAGTAGGTAAATGATAAAAAGAAATTTTTGATGTGGAATGCTACCTAGCATAATTCTCAATGTAATTTTAATTATTGTGGCATGAATGTTCAGATCCAAATGATTCAAAATAAAAGTTCATATTGATAAAAGAAATAGTAACACTTCAAGCATACTAATCAAAGCAATCATGTCTTCTCAAAATAACATGGCAAAAGAAAGTTCATCCCTACAAATTCATATAGTTAGGCTATGCTTCATTTTCCTCACACAAAGATGTTCCCAACTTCTATACCCCCGATGACAAGCCAAGCAATTGTTTCATACTTAAATAATCTCAAACTTTTTCAACCTTCACGCAATACATGAGCGTGAGGCATGGATATAACACTATGGGTGGAATAGAATATGATGATGGGGATTGTGTGGTGAAGACATAAAAGGAGAAAGTCTCACATTGACGAGGATAATCAACGGGCTATGGAGATGCCCATCAATTGATGTCAACATGAGGAGTAGGGATTGCCATGCAACGGATGCACTAGAGCTATAAATGAATGCTCAACAAAAGAAAAGTAGTGGGTGTGCATCCAACTTGCTTGCTCACGAAGACCTAGGGCATTTGAGGAAGCCCATCGTAGGAATATACAAGCCAAGTTCTATAATGAAAAATTCCCACTAGTATATGAAAGTGACAACATATGAGACTCACTATATGAAAAACATGGTGCTACTTTGAAGCACAAGTGTGGAAAAAGAGATAGTAACATTGCCCTTTTATTTTATTTTTTTATTTTTTTGGCCTTTTTTTTTCTTTTGGCCTTTCTTCTTTTTTTTTCTTTTTGGGCAATGCTCTAATAATGATGATCATCACACTTCTATTGATTACAACATATGAATTACAACTCGAAACTAGAACAAGATATGACTCTATATGAATGCCTCCTTGGTGTACCGATGGTGCAATGAATCAAGAGTGACATGTATGAAAAATAATGCATGGTGGCTTTGCCACAAATACGATGTCAACTACATGATCATTCAATGGCAATATGACAAAAGTAATGTATGTCATGATGATGATAAATGGAACGGTGGAAAGTTGCATGGCAATATATCTCGGAATGGCTATGGAAATGCCATAATAGGTAGGTATGGTGGCTGTTTTGAGGAAGATATAAGGAGGTTTATGTGTGATAGAGCGTATCGTATCATGGGGTTTGGATGCACCGCCAAGTTTGCACCAACTCTCAAGGTGAGAAAGGGCAATGCACGGCATCAAGAGGCTAGCAATGATGGAAAGGTAAAAGTGCGTATAATCCATGGACTCAACATTAGTCAAAAGAACTCATATACTTATTGCAAAAATTTAGAAGTCATTAAAAATCAAGTACTACGTGCATTCTCCTAGGGGGATAGACTGGTAGGAAAAGACCATCGCCGCCCCCCGACCGCCACTCATAAGGATGCACAAGCCAGTGCACACTTCATGTTTCAAATTTGTTACACAACTTTAACCATACGTGCATGCTACGGGACTTGCTAACTTCAACACAAGAATTATTTAAATTCATAATCACCCAACTAGCATGACTTTAATATCACTACCTCCCTATCTCAAAAAAATTATCACGTATCAAATTGATCATAGCATCCAATTCACTTCATATGATAGTTTTTATTATACCCAACTTGGATGCCTACCATTCTAGGACAAATTTTATAACCATAGCAAATACCATGCTGTTCTAAAAGACTCTCAAAATGATATAAGTGAAGCATGAGAGACTAGAAATTTCTTCAAAATTAAGACACCACCGTGCTCTAAAAGATATAAGTGAAGCACTAGAGCAAAAACTATCAAGCTCAAAAGATATAAGTGAAGCACATAGAGTATTCTAGCAGATTCTAATGAAATAGGCTTCTCCCAAAATGTGTGTACAGCAAGGATGATTGTGGTAAACTAAAAAGCAAAGACTAATATAATACACGACGCTCCAAGCAAAACACATATCATGTGGCGAATAAAAATATAGCTCCAAGTAAAGTTACCAATGAACGAAGACGAAAGAGGGGATGCCTTCCCGGGGCATCCCCAAGTTTAGGCTTTTGGCTATTCTTGAATATCTTGGGGTGCCTTGGTAATCCCCAAGCTTAGGCTCTTGCCACTCCTTATTCCATAGTCCATAAAAGCTTTACCCAAAACTTGAAAACTTCACAACACAAAACTCAACAGGAAATCTTATAAGTTCCGTTAGTGAAAGTAAACAAAACCAGCACATAAGGTACTGCAATGAACTCATTCTTTATTTATTTTGGTGTTAAACCTACTGTATTCCAACTTCTCTATGGTTTCTAAACTATTTTACTAGCCATAGATGCATCAAAATAAGCAAACAACACACGAAAAAAAGAATCTGTCAAAAACAGAACAGTCTGTAGCAATCTGTAACTAACGCAAACTTCTGGAACTCTAAAAATCCTACCAAAATAGGTAGTCCTGTAAAATGTGTCTATTGATCAGCATCAAAAAGAATCAACTCAAAAGCACGTCTCTGTGATTTAACAAAATTATATTGGTGCGTGCAAAGTTTCTGTTTTTCAGCAGAATCAAATCAACTATCATCATAGGTTATCCTATAGGTTCCACTTGGCACAAACACTAACTAAACTATAAAAACACATCTAAACAGAATGTAGATGCAAGAGTTACTACTAAACAGGAGGAAAAACAAAAAACATAAAGAAAAATTGGGTTTCCTCCCAACTAGCGCTATCGTTTAACGCCACTAGCTAGGCATAAAAACAAAGAGAGATCTAACGGGTGCCCTCTTTGGCACTAAATTCATATGTAGCCCGCATGATAGATTCATAAGGTAATTTGACTTTCTTTATTGGAAAGTGCTCCATGCCTTTCTTTAATTGAAATTGGAATCTAATATCCCCTTCCTTCATATCGATAATCGCACCAATCGTTCTAAGGAAAGGTCTACCAAGAATAATAGGGCAAGAAAGATTGCAACCTATATCAAGAACGATAAAATCTACGGGCACCAAATTTCTATTTGCAACAATAAGAACATCATTGATCCTTCCCATTGGCTTTTTAATGGTGGAATCTGCAAGGTGCAAATTTAACGAGCAATCATCAAGATCATGGAAATCCAGAACATCACATAAAGTTTTCAGAATTGTGGAAACACTAGCACCCTAATCACACAAAGCAAAACACTCATAACCTTTATAGTAGGTTCCCACTCATCATTAAGTTTTCTAGGTATAGAAACTTCCAAATTAAGTTTTTCATCAAAAGGTTGCATCAAGGCATCAACGATATGTTTGGTAAAAGCTTTGTTTTGACTATAAGCATGAGGAGAATTAACAACGGATTGCAACAAGGAAATACAACTTTTTAAAGAACAATTATTATAATCAAATTCCTTGAAATCCGAGATAGTAGGTTCAATGTTATTTTAAGTTGTGACCTTTCCAATCTCACTTTTACCAAATTTAGCATCAAGATCAAAAGACTCCGAATTCTTGGGACGCCTTCTAGGCAAAGTTGATTCATCATCAGCCCCATAATCATCAAAATTCATACTGCAAAACATAGATCTAATAGGAGATGCATCAATAACTTTAAGATCTTCATCATTATTTTCATGTAACTTTTCTGGTTTAGCGGCCATCTTATTGAGCATTAACACCATAAAATTCTTTATTCATATCATCAAGCTCTTTGTTCATAAAAGCCAAAAACCTTTTTGTTCCTTAAGCTCTTTTCTAAAGAAATTATTATGCTCAAATTGCAAATTCATCAAGCTTCTAATATTTGATTCAATATCTTCCATCCTTTTGAGAAGGTGGTCAGGACCCTTAGGTGATGCCATAAGGACAAACGGGCACACAAGCAAACAGAAAAAGGAAAGCGAAAAGAGAGGAGGAGATTGGGAAAGAGAGGGCGAATAAAATGGCCAGGGTGAAGTGGGGGAGAGGAAAACAAGAGGCAAATGGCAAATAATGTAAATGCGAGGGAGATGGGTTTGTGATGGGTACTTGGTATGTCTTGACTTGAGCAAAGACCTCCCCGGCAATGGCGCCAGAAATCGCACGTTGGTGGGAGGTCGAATCTTGACTTGACTTGGTGGAAGCCTCCCCGGCAACGGCGCCAGAAATCCTTCTTGCTACGTCTTGAGCTTGCGTTGGTTTTCCTCGAAGAGGAGAGGGTGATGCAGCAATAGTAGCGTAAGTATTTGCCTCAGTTTTTGAGAACCAAGGTATCAATCCAGTAGGGGGCTCCTCAAAAGTCCCACGCACCTACACAAACAAACTGAGAACTCACAACCAACACGATAAAGGGGTTGTCAATCCCTTCACGACCACTTCATGTAAAGTGAGATCTGATAGAGATAGTATGATAAGATAAATATATTTTTGGTATTTTATAATATAGATGCAAAAAGTAAAGATGCACATAAAAGTAGATTGGAAGCAAATATGATAAGAGATAGACTCGGGGGCCATAGGTTTCACTAGAGGCTTCTCCAAGATAGCATAAGTATTACGGTGGGTGAACAAATTAATGTCGAGCAGTTGATAGAAAAGAGAATAAATATGAGATTATCTAGGCATGATCATGTATATAGGCATCACGTCCACAACAAGTAGACCGACTCTTGCCTGCATCTACTACTATGGACTCCACACATTGACCGACTCCTGCCTGCATCTAGAGTATTAAGTTCATAAAGAACAGAGTAACGCATTAAGCAAGATGACATGATGTAGAGGGATAAACTCATGCAATATGATATAAACCCCATCTTGTTATCCTCGATGGCAACAATACAATGCGTGCCTTGCAACCCTTTCTGTAACTGGGTAAGGACACCGCAAGATTGAACGCAAAGCTAAACACTTATCCCATGGCAAGAAAGATCAATCTAGTAGGCCAAACCAAACTGATAATTCGAAGAGACTTGCAAAGATAACTCAATCATACATAAAAGAATTCAGAGAAGATTCAAATATTATTCATAGATAAACTTGATCATAAACCCACAATTCATCGGATCTCGACAAACACACCGCAAAAAGAGATTACATCGAATAGATCTCCACAAGAGAGGGGGAGAACATTGTATTGAGATCCAAAAAGAGAGAAGAACCATCTAGCTAATAACTATGGACCTGTAGGTATGTGGTAAACTACTCACAACTCATCGGAGGGGCAAGGATATTGATGTAGAGGCCCTCCGTGGACGATTCCCCCTCCGGCAGAGTGTCGGCGAAGGCTCCAAGATGGGATCTCGCGGATACAGAAGGTTACAGTGGTGGAAATTGTTTTTCGTCTGCTCCGTGGATGTTTTCGGGGCACGTAGGTATATATAGGACGAAGAAGTACGTCGGTGGATGCCCGAGGGGGCCACGAGACAGGGGGCGTGCCCTACAGGGTGGGGCGCCCTCCTATCTCGTGGGAGCCTCGGCTGCTTCTTGGCTTGCACTCCAAGTCCTCCGGATCACGTTCGTTCCAAAAATCACGCTCCCGAAGGTTTCATTCCGTTTGGACTCCGTTTGATATTCCGGTTAGTAGGTTAGTCCCAAAAATGATATAAATGTGTAAAATAAAGCCCATAAACACCCAAAAGGGGTAATATAATAGCATGGAACAATCAAAAATAATAGATACGTTGGAGACGTATCACTGCCCGTGGCCAAAACTTTAGTGCCACCTTGCTAGTTGAGAGGGGCAGGCAGTAGTTTATAAGCCCCACTGCCGCACCCCTCTCAAGCTCCTCTCTATTACAGGCTTACAGGCCTAATTGTCACTGCTATGCCTGATGGTCCTACTGGGCCTTCTGAGGGCCTGAATCCTGGCCCATGGCAGGGTTTCTAGTCGTATTCACGCCGTAGTGGCCCAATAGGTGGCATTTTTTTATTTTTCCCAGTTTTTTTCTGTTTTTTTGCATTTTTTTGCTTTAATTCCAGTAGGTGGCAAAAAGAATGAACTAATAGCAAAAAAAATGAACAAAAAATCATCAATTAAAAAAAATAAGCTTTCTGTTAGTGCCATTTCTTTTCCCATTTGAATAGTTTAAATTTGACTTTTCGAAATTTGTGTGAATCACTAGCTTTTGAATAACTCTATAAACATAGATTTTTGAGTGATTCTTTTTCCTGCTATTTAATATTACTGTGGTTTTTATCATTATATTCAAAAACAGATTTTGTTATTTTAGTTTCTAACACAGAAATTCTTTATGATAATTCTTTTTGCTACTAAAGTTTCTAACGAAAAATTGGAAGTATCAGGGTTTCGGACGAAAACTCATCTATTACAAAGGATTTCATTTGTTCAAATGTAACTGCAGTGATATTCTACATCAAAGGCATCATCATAATAGTTGTTGATAGAAAGTATTCACTTTTTCTTTGCTTGAGTTCTTTGCTTATTGTGCCATAACCATGGATAATCTTCATCGTTTAATAGGATGCTTTGGTCAGCCTTGACTTTGAAGGGAGGAATTTCATGAAAGTTTTCATAATCTTCAGACACGTCTGTCTTGCCCTCCAATCCCAAGATGTCTCTTTTTCCTGAAGGAACTATGTGGCGCTTTGGCTCATCGTATGATGTATCCACTTCCTTATATTTTCTTGTTCTCGGTTTGGTAGACATGTCCTTCACATAGAAAACCTACGCCACATCATTGGCTAGGACGAATGGATCTTCCGTACCCTGCATTGTTGAGATCCACTGATGGCATTCCGTACTGTGGGTCTACCTGTACCCCGCCTCCTGACAGATTGACCATTTTGCACTTAAACAAAGGAACCTTAATATCATTTCCATAGTCAAGTTCCCATATGTCCACTGTAACCATAATATGTGTCATTTCCCCTATTGGTTGCTGCATCAAAGCGGACACCACTGTTTTGGTTGGTGCTCTTTCGATCTTGGTGGATTGTGTAAAATGTATTCCCGTTTATCTCGCACTTTTATAGGTCATTACAATCAAAGATGGTTCCTCGCCAACGAGTACAGTCATCGGAAAGGTTGTCACAGTTGAGACGTGTTTGGAACCAATCGCCGAAACTCCCGATGTGTTCACATGTAATCCAGTCCTCACACCGGTCTGGGTGTTTGGAGCATGTAATGTTCTTGTGTTCATCGACATAATGGGTCACCAAGGTAGAATTTCAGAGAACCGTAGTGTGCTTGAGACCAAGAATGCCCGTCCCCACATACTATTGAGTCCCCTCCCAGCGTGCCTTTTCCACCCAGTCTCCCCTCATACCGCGACTGAGGAAGACCTATCTTCTTAAGCACTACAAAAAAAGACACATCTGTGACATTTTGGGCCGAATGAATTTTTTTTCTGCCATACATATGACACTTCTATGACGATAATTGTGACAAAACCCGGTATCATCATAGATGTGGTGGGCTCCTACTTCTATGACAAAAAAACATGACAGAAAATGGGCGTTTCGTCTTGGGCAGGCCGGAGACGCAGCTGCTTGAAATTCTTTGGGCCGTCCATGATGGAAAAAACCCTGGTAGAAGCGAGGGCGAGGAAAATGTCGGGTAGTTCCCGGTTACGGTGGGTGGTCGGGGGCCGAGCGATGCGCTGCTTTCCTCAGACCGAGCGAGGCGTTGGGCTCTAATCGAACCCGAGAAAGTTGCAATTACGTACCACGACATTAAACCCGAGCGGTCGATCGATGGCTTTTAACTGAACCCGATCGAGCGATTCCTTCGCTACTGCTGCCTCTCTGGATGAACAGTGAGTGTTGCGGGGGGGGGGGGGGGGGGTTGGATTAACATCGAGCGGTGGGGGTGGATGAATAGGACCCCGTGGCATTGCCTCTGGATGAACAAGACCCCGGTCGATCGAGCCGGCTGGGGCTGGATGAACAGGACCCCGTGGCGTGGGGGGATGGATGAACAGGACGACCCCGTGGAGGCACTACAAGAAATATGTCAACTAGTGACCTTTTGCCAGTGACCCTAGAAGAATTGGTCATAAATTTAAGACCATGTTAGACCAATAGGTCAAAAGCTGTTGGGGGGGGGGGGGGCTCCAAAGCCTAACATATAACAACCATTTTGGTCAGAATGGTCATAATGTCATTACAGAAAATGGTCGTAAAGCGGGAAGCACTGTACACTGCCTCACGCCTAGCAGATAACGACCAATATAACATGGTCACTACACTTGATTTTGAATGAATTAGGATGATTAGACAGCCACCTCAGCAACCTCGCTTATGTGTCACTATCTAGGTGTCATTTTTGGTTAAATGTTAATATTCAACAACAGAAGGGGCACACACTGACATGCGGGACCCATTTGACAAATGGGCCGAAAGTGCTTAATTCACCCAAAAATGTGCGCTTAGCGAGGACTCAACCCACGACCTCGCTTGCTTTGCTTGCTTGCACCACTGGGCTAGAGAGGGATTGTTGCTAATGTGTGGGTAGTTTTCTATATACTATACAAAACCACGGCTCTCTCGTATCAGTGACAAGTGGGGCCTTCCGACCAGGTGGCAGCGGGTGGCATCAAATAGAACAACATAGCGTTTTTCTAGGTCTTCCGACCAGGTGGCGGCGGGCGGAAGCAACCAACGGGGGCCGGTGGGCGAGGGCGGGGCCGGCGGGCAGCGGGTGGCGGGCGGAACCAACCGCCGGGGGGTAGCGGGTGAGGGGGCGGTGTCGGTAGCCGAAGCCACCAGTAGGGGCCGCTCGCCTTGCCCACGACATGAACGGCGACCTCGCCGCCGGTGACCTCGTCCACGGCCTCGCCGCTCGCCTTGTCCTCGACAAAAGCAACTCGCCGAGCATGGGGGACTCCTCTCCCCCCTCTCCGCCGCAAGCACACCTCCCGGTATGCACCCCTCTCCCCCCTATGCTCTCCTTGCCTCTGATTTGTCTCACATTTGCCTGTGTTGCGCCTGCTGATGAACACTAGCTAGTTTGTCAACACTAGCTGAGGGGCATGGGAGAAAGAGAGAGATAATTTGAGGATTTTTATATTACTAGATGAGGGACAGGGGATGAACACTAGCTAGTTATATCATTTTGAAATGGAAAGGAAAGGGGAAGGTGGAGATTCAATATGTTGAGGAGCTTAATTTGAAATGCAGTCTGATGGATCCATCAGCTACAGCTGGAGCTTGCTTCATAAATGTTAGGTTTTATAGTGCAATCTAATGGATCGATACTACAGCTCTACCTGATCTCTTTGTGGATATCCTCTTTACAGGAACCACATATGTTTCTTAGTCCAGCTCTGCCTGATCTATGTTAGGTTTTACAAGTTTTTGCTAGCTTTTTATTTATCCCATGTGAAATCTGTATTTAATATGAACTGCTTTTTATTTCTCCCATGTGAAATCAGTAAACCATGTGAACTGGACTAAAGTAGTGAGAAATTGGAAATAGCTCAATGTTGGGTGCATATCTTATTATCTGGCAGTTAGCATATAAATTTACGCAGTTAGCATATAAAGTTGGGTGCCTACCTTATTTTCTGGAATTTTAGCTTCCGTTACTTGCATCCATTTTCATTAATTAATGTTGATGCACTTAGTTGATTTGCTAAGTTGCAACAATTTGTTGTCTTTGGCAGATGGACAGAAGTTGGATTAGAAAAGGAGTTAAAAAGTTTTCGAAAGAACATATGAAAGGAGTTGATGATTTCATGGCATTTGTTCGGGCAAATTTTGCCAACGATGCTCACATTCTTTTCACATGCTGCGAATGCCTCAATGGATCCAGAATGGCTCAAGGAAGAGCGGAAGATCATCTACTTCTTAATGGGATGTCCAGCATATATGATAGATGGATATATCATGGAGAACCTTTAGACAGTCAACCTCAACATTTTGAAGCTGATACAGAGGACCCTCATATGATGGGTGGTGGTGATGCTAGCATTGATTTCATGGAAAAGGTTTTGCGAGATAATGTTGTTTTGGAGGAAGAGGATGGGCATGAAGATGATAGGATTCCTGACCTATTGAAGGATTTGTATGATGCTGAAGATCGTCTTTGATGGATGTAAGTCGTTGTTTGCTGAGGTGTTAGAGGAGGCAAAGCGCGCAGCTCATGAAGGGGGTAAATTTTCAAATTTACCTTCACTGTGAAGTTACTCCACATCAAGTCTTTCTACCGGATTAGCAATGCTGCATTCAACGCAATACTCCGTCTTTTGAGCTTGTAATTCCTTGATAGTTGTGTTCCCAGATCTTATGATGAAGCATTGAGCATAATCTGCAGGCTGGGGTTAGTTTATGTGTCAATACATGTGTGCCCAAATAACAGCGTCTTGTTTCGGAAGGATTTAGCAAGGCATGACAACTGTCCAAAATGAAATGCATCTAGGTGGAAAGATGCTGATGGGAATAAGTCAATACCGGAGAAGGTACTGAGGCAATTTCCCTTGATACCAAGGCTGTAGCAGATGTTTATCTCGAAGAAATCATCGCGTGAGGTACAGTGGCGCAAGCTGAAGCGGCAACCTATGGACAATGAGCTGAGCCATCCAACGGACGGAGAGGCATGGAAAGAGTTTGACCGTATACATATAGATTTTGCTGCAGATCCAAGGAACATAAAACTTGGTATTGCCACCGATGGGTTTAATCCGTTTGGGAACATGAGCACGTCTTATAGCATGTGGCCAGTTTTTGTGGTGCCGTAAAACCTACCACCATGGGCATGCATGGATCAGTCCAACTTCATTATGTCATTGCTTATCCCGGGTTCAGAGTCTCCAGGAAAGGATTTTGATGTCTTTATGGAGCCCCTCCTAGAAGAACTGCTCCAGCTCTGGACTGGTGTACCTACATACGATGCCTTGAGCCCGGAAGAAAAGTTCAATCTACGTGCTGCAATCATATGGTCCATCCATGATTTCCCGGCTCTACACACTGGTTCGGGAGGATCACAGCGGGTTATCAGGCTTGTGTCCATTGTGACAAAGACCCTTGCTCAAGAGAATAAGGAGCAAGATCTGCTATATTGGGCACCACCGCTTTCTTCCCCGAAACCATCGCTGGTGAAGAAGCAAAGATTTTAATGGTGAGAATGAAACCCGTGACAAGCCAGCTGAATTCACTAAACAAGAGCTGGAGCAGCAACTTGAAAAGGTGAAAGATGTGAGACCAGGAAAGTCAAGCGAAGAAAAGAAAGCGTGAGGTAGGTCAATGTTGGGACCAGAGGTCTTGTTTGTGGGACCTGCCATACTAGGCTGATCTGAAATTAAGGCATAATCTCGATATAATGCACATTGAGAAATACATATGCGAGAATCTTCTAGGGATGTTTCTGAACATTGAAGGGAAGACAAATGACACGGTTTGTTCTAGGCTTGATTTGGAGGACATGGGCATAAGAGAATATTTGCATCTACAGCACAATGAAGATGAAGATTCATTTGAAATGCCACGAGCATGGTATACAATGAGTAAAGAACAAAAGCTTGCACTCTGTGAATTCCTAAGAGCGTTGAAATTTCCAGATGGTTATGCTGCTAACCTAGCAAAGTGTGTTACTTCTGATGGATTCAAGCTTTCAGTACTGAAAACCGATGATTGTCACATCCTCCTCCAAAGGATTTTACCGGTGGGCCTCCGAGGAATCATGGACAAGGATATATATGAAGCGGTTCTTGAGCTGGGAAATTTCTTTAGAGAACTGTGTTGCAAAACACCGGGTTAATCGTCCCGGAAAGACTTGAAAAACAAATCCCAATTATTCTTTGCAAGCTTGAGAAGATTTTCGCTCCAGCTTTCTTCACCATGATGGAACATTTGGTGGTGCACTTACCAAAAGAGGCAATGCTTAGAGGACCTGTGCAATACGGTTGGATGTACCCAATCAAAAGAAGGCTGCTTACTTGTAAGCGTTATGTGCGAAACACGGCAAGAGCTGAAGGTTCTATTGCTGAAGCATATGTCGTTGATTTAGTGCTGGACTTTTGCTCTAGATACTTTGGTGATGTGGAAACAAGATGGAACCGCCGGCGAGAAATAGAGAGCGGTTTGATTCGCAAAGTGGTGATGTCTCTGTTTTCAACCATGGTGTGAACTTTCTTGGAGCCTCACAATACTTGGAGGCTGGTGATGAGTATAACAAGATGGTTTGGTTTGTGCTCAGCAATTGCGCCGAGCTTCTACCATATATCGAGTACGTTATATCTTGTGCACTCATTATATATATTTTTTGCTTGGGTTGGCACTAGCCGAATGTTTTAATTCACATGTTTTGTTGGCATTCCAGGAAATGCAAGGAAGAGTTAAATCAGGAAGATAGCAATATCCATGTTGATAAAAGGGTTGCCAAGGGGTTTGCTATGTGGTTTAAGAATCATGTGAGATCTTTAGCCACATGTTTTATGTTTTCTGTGTTATTCACCAATTGGTAAATACCATTGTTTGCTAAATGGTTTATTTGTGCAGATTGGAAAGTTGCATGAGGAGAAGAAGGTCAGTGATGATCTATTTGCTTTGTCATGCTTACCGGATAAGCAAGTGAGAGTGTATTCAGCATGCATTGCTGACCGTGTTCGGTACCACACCGTTGACCGCGAGGAAAAAAGGAAGACATAGAATAGTGGAATCGTCACTGAGGGATCATTGACTTCTATGGTCAGTTGAGAAGCATCTTAGAGTTGCAGTACAACTGTTGTGGAGGCATCCATCACTCGGTTGTCTTATTTCGTTGTGACTGGTTTGAGCTTGGTAGCAAGAAGAAGAGAGACTCTTTTGTAAAATATGATGGCCACTTCAAAAGCATCAACACTGCAAGGTCCTAGTATAAGAGTGATCCCTTTATTCTAACAACACAAGCAACAATGGTGTTTTATCTACCAGACACTCTTTTGCACGGAAAATGGCGAGTTGTGCAAAACTTTGAAACGTACACTTGTGGAGTGTGACTGAAATGTAAGTGGAAAAGGGCCCCGTGATGGTGGACTAACATACCAAGATGATGACTCTCACGGAAGTTCCGCTGCAAAGTCGATGATGACTCTATGGAAGTTCCGGTGCAAAGCAAAGTGCGAAGGAACTGGGAACGTGTGATCGTTGGTGCTGCAACAGTTGAAGCCATCAAGAAAAGAAGAAAGGTGGTAGCGGATGGACATGAGAGCGAGGATGAGGAAAACTGGACTGATCATACTATGCTGCAATATTGTAGTGATGATGAGGAAAACAGGAGTGGGCATAGAGTTCCTTGTTTTCGTATCGATGACAATGAGTAGCGAATGGACTGGCAAAGGTAAATACTATTACTTCATGTTCTTTGTTTAGGTATCTATGGGACTGGTGACCTGATGTGATCAATCTTCTCTCCAGGTAGAAAAATCCTTGAAGATTCTAGGAGCAAAATGATGATCCTGATGGTTGTAGCAAAATGATGATCCTGATGGCTGTAGTAATAGTGATGTAGTTATCCTGATTCACAGTGCTTTAAGATTCCAGCAGCAAAATGTAGTTTATGTAGCTCTTATGCTTGCTGTTTTGAACTGAATTGAGATATTATGTTTCATGAAGTTTTTTGAACGGAATTGAGATGTTGTCAAAATGTTGTCTAGTAATGCAAAAGATTGCAAAATGATCATACAGAAGATTTTTTGAACATCTTTAGTTCAAGTTTTGGTGATCATTTAGTTCAATTTTTGGTCAGATCATCCAGAATGTTGTCTAGTAGTTTTTGTGATCATTTAGTAGTTTTTTTGAACTGAAGATGCTATTTGAACTGAATTTTGGTCAGAAGTGAAGATGTTGCTTTAACTGAATTTTGCTTCAATTGAACCCATTTCATTGTGAGCAAAAAAATATGCGCAAGCGGGGTCTCGAACCCACGACCGTGCGCTTTTTTCACTATGTTTCTACCACTAGGCTAAGAAGAGACTACTGGTCTTCCACTCTATGCCCACCCTTTTAAATATATCAAACTTGTCAAGTATCAAGCACACACCTCACTGACAAGTGAGCCACTCGACCCACTCGCTGACAAGTGGGCCATTTTGCTATTGTACCCAAGCTACCAAAAATATGCGCGCGGCCAAAAAATATGCGCGCACGGGGGCTCGAACCCACGACCTGGCGCTTATTTCACTGTCTTTCGACCACTGGGCTAGGAAGAGATTGTTGGTTTTGTGCTCAATGCTAACCCTTTTCAATATATCAAATACAGAACTCGCTAACAAGTGGACCCACTCCTCCTCTCCACTTGACCCACTCCTCCTCTCCATTATCCACTCGACCCTCCGCCGTCGGCATCCGCTTCTCCTCCATCAACAGCGACAACCTCCCTGGCGACCCAATCCTCCATTGACGGCTATGGCGACGGCCTCCTAACGTATGAATCCGCCGACTCCTTCATGTTCCTCTTCCAATTGATTAGTTTAGGGTTTCGTGGCACTGATTAGGATTCCTCTTCCTAAAGAACCACGAGATCAAGAGGAGGCAGTCCACGACACCCTTTGCAGCCGCCATCCCCCCAGGTCCGTTCCGTTCCCCCCCTCTACAGATTAGGGTTCTTTTTAGTACAAGGTGGAGTAGCTAATTGGTGTTTCTGATCTTAATTTGGGCGCCTAGCTTGGTTTCCATGCAGTACTGTACTAGTGGAGTGTAGGTTTGACTTGCCATGAGGAATTTTTTTTATTTTTGGTTGGGGTTAGATACACTAGGTTGTGTTTAATTAAAGTATCAGGAATGCTCAGTGACAGATTTGATGATGCTTAGTGACAGTTTTGATGATGAAATCAACCTTGTTTGCCTCAATGTAGCTTGCAAGGCAATGCCTAATGTGACAAAAATTTGCAAGGCACGGTTGTACTCCCTCTATAAAGAAATTTGTGCCTTAATACCTTTTCTGCCATTTATAGTAGATTTATAGATATGTTCAGATATGTTTATGCCAATGTACAGATATGGATGGGTTTAGATAGGGATATTTTCTATCATTTATGTCAGTGTTCAGATATGTTCATGTATAGATATGCAACAATGTCCATTTATAGTAGATATGGTTCTAGCTGTGTTCTGGTCCATTTATAGTAGATTTTAGTGCTGTTGCTGTTGCTATTGATGTTTTTGCCACATGTAGTAATTATTCTACTGTTTTGAAGTTCTTGTTTCCTATTTATGTCCAGTCCTGTTGTTTAATTTACAATGCTGCTTTTTAGAGAAGTGAGATGGCTGGCTTGGAAGGTTTTGAGTTCTTCAAGATTGTAATTGTGAAATCTTGCAGTAGGCAGGTATGTTTATCATCACTCATTTCTTTATCATCACTCTGTTGTCTAGTGCTTGATTGCCACAATTAACCACTGCTTGACCCTTGCTGCAGAGGCTGCCTGACAAGTTTGCGAAGATGCTCACCGGCCGTGAGCCTCACAAAGTGAAGCTGTGGGAGGCCGGCAGCGGGCTTCACACTCTGTGGGACGTGTTGGTGGTGTTCGATGGTGAAGGCCACATGTACCTAGGGCCCGGTTGGGAGCATTTCGCCCGCGCCCATGAGCAACAGCTCGGGTACTTCCTTGTCTTCCGCTACGACGGCGCCGCCATGTTCGACAACACCATCTGCCGCATGTACTACCAGCACGACGACGATGCCAGCAAGCTCTCTGCCTCTCTTCTTCCTGTCCTTTTGGCTTCCTCTACCAGCACGATGAGAACACCATGTTAACACTTTGTTGCATTTGGCCAGGCAATGGGAGCAGCAGCGGGGATGACGAGGAGCAGAGCGGGGATGACGAGGAGCAGAGTGGGCAAGAAGAGGAGCACAACGGGGATGACGAGGATCAGAGCGGGGAGGTGCAACCTATTCTGGCTGACGACGACCTTGCTATGATGGTGGCTGACGACGACCTTGCTATGGTGGTGGCTGACGACGACCCTGCTATGGTGGTGGCTGACGACGACACTGCTATGGTGGTGGTTGACAACGACCTCGCGATTGTGGTGCCTGACGCTGACCTCGCGATGGTGGTGCCTAACGATGACCTCGAAATGGTAGTGGCACCGGCAATTCCACAACAGGGCGACAGGACCATGCCAATTGTGGTAGAGGAGTACATCCGCGTTGGGATTCGCCACTCTGAGCGCATCAGGTTGATGAAGGAGAAGAAGGAGGAGTGAAGATGTTAAGCAAATGAAGTGGCAATGTTAAGCATGTTAGGTTTAAGCTTGTTAGTGTAATCTGGACATGTCAATGTTAAGTATGTCAGGTTTAATTTTGTGCATGCTCATGGATGCTGTTTGACAGTGTCATCTAAACATGTCAATTTCTTAATAATGAATATTCAGTTTGGTAATTGATGGGAATTGAAATTTTTTATGCATGCTCATGGATGAAAGATAAAATTATGTGTTTTTGTGCATGCTCATGTATGAAACAATATAAGCTTCACTTTTTGAATGCTAAAAACATGACTCAAACCCTAGCCATGGACGACCACCGTGACGAAATCCGCCGGTTTTTGAAAACACCGTAATAAAATTAAAAACCATTTTTCATTTTTTGAATGCTAAAGACATGCGTTTTTCATGAAGCTGCTACAAGGTAGGCATTTCATCAAAGAATCGACAACAGATTTGCACGACTCAAACCCTAGCCACGAACGGTCGCCGCGACGAAATCGGCCGGTTTTTGAAAACACCGTAAAAAATTCAAAAAAAATCAAAAAATGGGAGACCTCTGCGTCACATCATCAAATGTGGCCTACCAACTAGCAAAAATACTAAACTTGCAATACCGGCGTTTTCTTGAAAAAGTGTTCTCAAAAACGACCTACCATGAACGAAGATTCATGGCTTTCAAGCCAAACTAGCAATGATATGGCCGCATCCGCTGAATAGTTTCTGATAATATGCCCAAATTGGGCGCATGCCTCCGTCTTGTGATGGCAAACAATGTTGCCAAAGCGAGGTTCCAACTTGTTTAACAAGAAAAACCGTTTTCCGTTTTTTGAATGCTAAAGACATGCGTTTTTCATGAAGCGGCTACAAGGAGGGTCACCCTAAACGGCGCCATTCCATGTCTATCTCAAAGTATACCATATTTTACGGACGGTCGCCAAAAAGCTTGAATTTCCGACCCTTGTAGCTACTCCCGGCAATTCAGACCACCTTCGGCCGATTCAGCTAGAACGGGCTGGAATTTGAACTGTGGGCCCTCCATAGCTTGCCCTTATTTTCACTAAAAATGGTTTTTAGCTTCACAGGTAGGCATTTCATCACAGAATCAACAACAGAATTGCACGGCTCAAACCCTAGCCACGGACGGCCGCCGCAACGAAATCGGCCGGTTTTTGAAAACACCATAAAAAATTCAAAAAAACTCAAAAAAATGGGAGACCTCCGCATCACATCATCAAATGTGGCCTACCAACTAGCAAAAATACTAAACTTTCAGTACCGGAGTTTTCTTGAAAAAGTGTTCTAAAAAACGACCTATCATGAACGAAGATTCATGCCTTTCAAGCCAAACTAGCAATGATATGGCCGCATCCGTTGAATAGTTTCTGATAATATGCCCAAATTTGGCGCATGCCTCCGTCTTGTGATGGCAAACAATGTTGCCAAAGCGAGGTTCCAACCTGTTTAACAAGAAAAACCGTTTTCCGTTTTTTGAATGCTAAAGACATGCGTTTTTCATGAAGCGGCTACAAGGAGGGTCACCCTAAACGGCGCCATTCCATGTCTATCTCAAAGTAGACCCTATTTTACGGACGGTCGCCAAAAAGCATGAATTTCCGACCCTTGTAGCTACTCCCGGCAATTCAGACCACCTTCGGCCGATTCAGCTAGAACGGGCTGGAATTTGAACTGTGGGCCCTCCATAGCTTGCCCTTATTTTCACTAAAAATGGTTTTTAGCTTCACAGGTAGGCATTTCATCACAGAATCAACAACAGAATTGCACGGCTCAAACCCTAGCCACGGACGGCCGCCGCAACGAAATCGGCCGGTTTTTGAAAACACCATAAAAAAATCAAAAAAAATCAAAAAAATGGGAGACCTCCGCATCACATCATCAAATGTGGCCTACCAACTAGCAAAAATAATAAACTTTCAGTACCGGAGTTTTCTTGAAAAAGTGTTCTAAAAAACGACCTATCATGAACGAAGATTCATGGCTTTCAAGCCAAACTAGCAATGATATGGCCGCATCCGTTGAATAGTTTCTGATAATATGCCCAAATATGGTGCATGCCTCCATCTTGTGATGGCAAACAATGTTGCCAAAGCGAGACTCCAACTTGTTTAACAAGAAAAACTGTTTTTCATTTTTTGAATGCTAAAGACATGTGTTTTTTTGTTAAGCGGCTACAAGGAGGGTCACCCCAAACGGCGCCATTCCATGTCTATCTCAAAGTAGACCCTATTTTATGGACGGTCGCCAAAAAGCATGCACTTCCGACCCTCGTAGCTACTCCCGGCAATTCAGACCACCTTCTGCCGATTCAGCTGGAACCGGCTGGAATTTGAACTGCGGGTCCTCCATAGCTTGCCCGTTATTTTCACTTAAAATGCTTTTTAGCTTCACAGGTAGGCATTTCATCACATAATCGACAACAGATTTGCACGGCTCAAACCGTAGCCACGGACGGCCGCCGCGACGAAATCGGTCGGTTTTTGAAAACACCGTAAAAAATTCAAAAAAAATGGGAGACCTCCGCGTCACATCATCAAGTGTGGCCTACCAACTAGCAAAAATACTAAACTTGCAATACCGGCGTTTTCTTGAGCTACTCGGTATGATTTCTACAAAGTTTACAAAAAACCCTATTTTTTTCTACCCTCAAACCCAAAAGAATTTCCCTCCCACACCAAAATTTTCCCTCCACCAAAATTTCCCTCTCCCAAAATTTCCCTCCACTCCCTCTCCCACTACGAGGCGGGAACCACCACTCCCCCTCCCACTAACACGCGGGATCCCCTCCCCTCCCCTCCCAAAATTTCCCCTCCTCTCCCATTCCCCACCCTGCAACCCTAGCGCCGCCCCTCCTCTGCTCTGGCCCTCCTTTCCCCATTCCCCCCCCAGCAACCCTAGCTCCGCCCCTCCCTTCCCCATTCTCCGCCCCGACGAACCTCCCGCTCCCACTCCCTCCCCTCCGCGACGCCCCGCTCCCACTCCCTCCCTCGCCTGCCGCCACGCCACGCCTTGGCCCTGCCCACTGCTTGCCAGATACCCCGACGCATTTAATCCACCCTTCTCTCTCCCCTTGACGATGGTCGCTACATCGATGGCTACATCGACCTCCTGGGCTACGATGGTGGCTACCTCATCCACATCATCAACGATCGACGACAGCGACAGGTACCCCTCTCCTCTCCCCTCTCCCCTCGATCTTCTAGGGTTTGGTAGATCCCCCTCCTGGTCGACCTAGGGTTAGGATTCGTTCGATCTAGGGTTACGATTCGGTCGATCTAGGGTTAGGATTCGTTTTCTTGTCGATCTGGTGGTTCTTGTTCATGTTCATGTTCATCGAGCTACTGGTTCTTGTTCTTGTTCATGTCGATCGAGGGTTAGGATTTGTTTTCTTGTCGATCTAGGGTTAGGATTCGCGCGTCGGCTCCTCCCTCCCTGCTCGAACCCTTCTGATCCAGAACATGCACTCATGGTGCTTGGCTTGGGTCACAGTTGCATGCGTGTCCTTGTGAACTTGTAGTGCTGGTGGTTTAATGCACTGAGAATTGGAAGCAGGCGCTTATGGCAATTTAGATCTCATCTAGTAATTCTTAGTTTGATCCGATCGTTTGTGGCAATGTAGAATTGGAAGCAGACGCTTATGGCAACTGATTGAGTGGAGTATCCTTCTCACCAAGCACAAATCTGCTTGTTTTTAAATGCCCAATTGACAGTAATTGCACGTCCTGCAAGACATTGCTTTTTATGCTTATTATTATTACTGTTTAAAAGGTTGCAGCGTTTATCAGATATATTGTTTATTTGTTTGGATCTTTCATGTCATAATCTTAAAAAAATGCTTGTTTGATACTCCTGGAGCTCCTGGTGGTTTGTTTGATCCCCCTCATGGTTTAGGGTTCATGTTGATGGAGAGGAAGTGCATGATTTTAGGGGATGGGGATGGATGAGGTTTGAGGAAGACCTCCCTCTAGTTCATGTGTAAGTGCATCTAGTACCCCTTAGTGATTTTGGTGTATTGAAGACTTATAGGTTAAGGAACTAATGCGTTTGTGAGTGTACACAGGTCTATAAGTCTATGAGGAGTTTGATATTTACAGAGAAAGTCGACCCTAAAAATGAAGTTCTTCGATCAAGACTTTGATGATTTTGAAGACTTTCTGAAGACTTTGAAAGTGAAGAAATTGGTGTGACCTTGAAGACTTGGTATTCATTTGAGGAACATGAAGCGTGAAGACTGTTGTTTTCGTAGTTTCATTTTCTCTTTCTTTAGTCATAGAAAACACCGTACTATTAAAGGGGGTCGAGGAAATACTAAGGAAAAATTTCCATGTGATGCTCAACTCAAAATCCTACACCTACCAAACTCTTCGAGTGAAGCCTTTGGAAAACTCATACAGTTCACCAATTTCTTCGTGATGAGACGAAGCTCTTCCGGGTCGTTGAGGAATTTGTTCGAGTGAGGAGTTAGGAATTCGCCAAAGGCGGATTGCCTACACAGTGAGGAACATGATAGCCCTGAGGAATTTGAGATTCAAATTTCCGACCGCTGCTGTGCTGCGCGCCAGCTGTCCCAAAATATCTTATCCACCTAACAGTCATATTATTGAAGGGCATTTATGTCTTATCATGTCGGGCTGCTCCCTAGGCTATAAATAGCCGCCCCCTACAACCACTAGCTGGTTGGCTGCTCCGAGAGAACTTGACACTTGTCATTTGAGAGCAACCCATCCTCCGAGGACTTTGAGCGAAAATCATCGAGTGAGGAAAAACCCAAAAACCAAACCCCTAGAAACCCAAAGTGATTGAGCATCACTGAAGAGATTGATCTTGCGTGGATCCGACGCTTGTTACCTTTGAAGACTGTGCGTCTTCGAGACGGTTAGGCGTCATGGTCTAGAGCATCCAAGAGGAATTGTGGATCGCCGAGTGACCAAGTCTGTGAAGGTTTGGAAGTCGCCTGAAGACTTACCACGAGTGATTGAACGAGGTCTGTGTGACCTTAGTTCAAGGAGAATACGGTGAGGACTTGGTGTCCTGAGCTGCGGGCTCAGCGACTGGGTTTCCGGGACTGTGTGTCCTCGAGTTTAAATACTCAGCCGCTCCAACCAGACGTACAACTAAGACAACAGTTGGAACTAGTCTACCAAATCATTGTCTTCACCAACCTTACTGGTTCTATTTCCTCAACCCTTTCATTTCCTCATTATTGTGTTGAGTGTTTGTTCATATCTCTGTGTTTGAAGACTTTGATCAAGACTTTCTCAATTTCCTCAGTTCAATTTCTTCACTGCTTTGTCTTCATCTTGTGCTATCCAAAGGTTTACGCTTTTCTCAGACTCTTTGTTTGTCTTCATTTCATCATGATGACAATGCCCGCATTCTCTTATGCTTACTTCTGAATACTTATTCCGCTGCAAGTAGTTCTTCGCTAAGGAATTTCCTCACCGGAAAATTCCTCAGTGAAGAATTCATAAAAATCGCCTATTCACCCCCCCTCTAGTCGATATAACGCACTTTCAATTGGTATCAGAGCAAGGTACTCCCTTGTTCTGTGTGATTTTGGTTTAACCACCTGGAGCTTTAGTTATGTCGACCGCAGGTATGATCAAGGTCTCAGCAGGGTGTCCTACCTTTGATGGGACAGACTAACCCTACTGGAAGAACAACATGCGAATGCATCTTGAGGCAATTGACAACGATCTCTGGTATGTTGTGGGAAATGGTGTTCCCTCAGTCACACCTTCTCTGAATGTTGTCGATGTGAAGAGATTCAAGCAACTCGATTCTCAAGCGAAGAATATCATATGTGGCCATCTGAGCAAAGGACAATATGGAAGAGTGAGTACTTTGGAAACTGCCAAGCTCATCTGGGACAGGCTGTCCAAAGTAAATGAAGGAGTCTCAACTCAGCGTGACTCTCGAGTTGATGTTGTTCGCAATCTATTCAACCGCTTCAAAAGACTCGACAACGATAATGTTCAACAAACCTTCGATCGCCTCACTGACATCTCAAATGAGCTTCAAGCGCTTGGTGCCACTGACATCACCGACCATGAGGTGGTGAAGAAATTGTTGAGATCGCTTGATTCCTCATTTGATACTCCGCACCGATGATACAAGAGCGTGTGACTACAAGTCACTTGATCCAATTGATATCCTTGAGAGGCTAAATACTCATGAGTTCTAGCTTGCTAAAAAGAGAGATCTCTATGGTTCTAGCTATGGAAAACACGTGCCTCAAGGCCAAGGTCAGGTCTCGAATCTGAGTGTGAAGACTCTAGTAGTAGCCTTGGAGATCCTCAAGAATTAGGCCAGAGCTAGCACTGCTCGTGAAGAAATTCCAAGTTCTCAAGACGTGGTCGCTTTGGAAAATCCTCAAGAAGCAAGATGATTCCTCATCCAAAGGACTATAAGAGAAGACTTTGCCACAAATGCAAGAAACCTGGTCACTACATCCAAGATTGTCCTCGATGGGAAAAGGAATTAAAGAAGAAGAAACACAAGGATTACAGTTCGATGACGCTTAAGAAGAAGAAGAAATCGTCGAAATCTTCATCATCAAAATCCTCAAAGCCTTCTTCTCACAAGGAAAGCAGCTCCAAAAGGCTCGGGCATTCATTGGCAAGGAAATGGACTCAAGCTGAATCGAGGAACATGAGGAAGAGGAGGCATCGAGAAGAATCTGAGTCCGGTGTGGCGAGTCTAGCTCTCGCCATCGCTTTCACAAGAAGTCCATCTTCAACTCAAGAAAATGACCTCACCAACAATGCTGATGAAGATAGTGATGACTACGCTCCCACCTATTGCTTCATGGCAAAGGGTCCCAAGGTACTCAAATATACCTCCTCTGAATCTAGTGAAAATGAATCTGATGAAGATCTAAAGCCCAGTTACTCAAAACTTGATAAGATTGTTGTAAAACAACAAAGGGCTTTTGAAAAGGTTCAAAACATGCTAGATAAAAGTGATGATATGTTAGGTGAAGAAATGGATCGCACTAAAGCCCTGACTGAAAATCTTCAGAGACTTCAGTCTAGGTTTGACAGCCTTCAAGGTCATCATAACACTCTCTTGTCTGATCATGAGAAACTTTCTTATGAATTTCTTCAAAGAAAGAAAGATCTTGAGAAGCTAAGAGTGAGTTAGGAAGATCTTCAGAAGGAGCACGATTCATTACTTGCTCAACAAATCAGTGCTTCTCAGGAAGAATTTGTTCCTCCATGCTTAAAGTGCGAACGTGAATCTGCTAATTCTTCACCTGAATGTTCAAATGCTTCAACTGTTACAAATTCTTCACCTGCCTCTGCTATCACTAATTCCTCATCTGAGGACATTGCTAGTATCACTGACGATGCAGGGCTGAAGGAATTGTATATGACACGCATGTACAAAAGCCTCAAAGGGCATCGTAATCTTTGTGATGTGCTTAAAAGCAGATCCTCAACAGAACCCTAGGAAAGAGGGTATTGCCTTTGAGAGGAAACTCAATGTTGATTTTAACATATTGGAAGCCCGAGCGGTATCCCAAAATCTCATGGGTTGCTGCAAAGGGACCTCCAGCTTGATCCATCTAACTTATCCGGGCTTTACATGTGAATCTCCTCATTCTTCCGATGAGTCATTTGACTCCAACTATAAACTGTTCAAAAATCAGAATGGTGAAGTATTTGCTAGATATGTTGGCACTAACTGCAGGAACGGTTCCCCTATGAAGAAAATCTGGGTTCCCAAGAAATGCATTGAAAGTACTCAGGTGAATGTCCTCATGACACCACCTGTGAAGAATAGGAACTTCAGATCAAACTCTTCATATGGACCAAATTCTTCATATGGATCCAAGTCCTCATACGGACCAAATTCCTCACGTGGATCAAATTCCTCAAAAGGATCAAAGTCCTCATATGATTATAATCGTGCTAATAACTCTGTTTCGCAGGGTAGAGCTAAGGGCTATGAATATGTGCATTATTCTTCAAACCAATATGTTCATAAGTCCACGAAGAATTTCTCTGCTTATTCATATGCTTACCCTAACCCCTCTTATGTGAAACGAAATGGTTTGGCCTCAATGCCACCATTCTCATATGGTGCTCGCAGAGTGATGAACTCTTTGCCACCCCTTCAGATGTGGGTGGTGAAGAAAAAGAACTAACCTCTTCTGCAGGGTCAGGTCTCCAGACGTGTTTTAAACGTCTGAAGAATTTGCTGGGGGCCTGACAAAACTGCCTGATAGGACGCAGGCTAATCATGAAGAAATGAACTTTCATTTCACACGTCCTCATACCGCTTATCTGTTATACTGTCTGATGAAATTCATCTGATGAACTTGATATCATATTCTTCACTGATGAAGTATATGAGACCGTAAGTTGCACTAATTCATCTGCAGGATGATCAACCCAAAGCCACTGAGTGGGTTCTCGATAGTGGATGTACAAATCACATGACTGTGACAAGAATCTATTGATGGATGCTCCTTTATCACCGTCACATCTGAAGCATATCATCTTTGGCCGACAAAGGCAAAAGTCGTATTGGGTCTTGGTAAGGTTATGATCTGTAAGGACATACACATGGACAAAGTCATGCTTGTTGAGTCCTTAGGATACAACCTCATGTCAGTCTCAATGCTTTGTTATCTTGATATGGTTGTTATCTTTGGCAAGTATCGTTGTGTTGTGATTATGGAAGATAACAATTCCAAAGTCTTCGAAGGCTTTAGGAGAGGAGACTTGTATATTGTTGATTTCTCTACAGGACCACAACCAGCCATGTGTCTACTTGCAAAAGCTTGTATAGGCTGGCTATGGCATCGGCGACTTGGTCACGCAGGCATGCGGAATTTGCACACGCTTGCAAAGAAGAAGCATGTCATTGGCATTGAGAATGTCAAATTCCTCAAGGATCACTTGTGTGGAGCTTGTGAAGCTGGAAAAATGACCAAGGCCAAGCATCCAGTGAAGACTATCATGACCACTACTCGTCCCTTCGAATTGCTTCACATGGACCTCTTTAGTCCTAATCATTACTCACCGTCACTAATGACGATCTCTATATGGCTTTGTTATTGTTGATGATTACTCTCGTTACACATGGGTACACATTGTTACTTACAAAATGAAGTGCAGGAAGTCTTCAAACGATTTTCCTCGAGGGCTTCAACTAACTTTGGTGTGAAGATCGCATACATCAGAGTGACAATGGAACTGAGTTCAAGAATTCCGGTCTTGATGCCTATCTTGATGAACTTGGTATTACTCATGAGTTATCTGCTCCCTATACTCCTCGCCAGAATGGCGCCGTGGAGCGCAAGAACGTAACTCGCTATGTATGGCTTGCACTATGCTTGATGAATACAAAACGCCTAGTCGCTTTTTGGATTGATGCAACTGATACTGCGTGCCACATCATCAACAGAGTATATCTTCACAAATTCTTCAAGAAGACTGCCTATGAACACCTCAATGACAAGAAACCCAATGTGAGTTATTTCAAAGTCTTCGGTGCTAAATGCTGGATTAGAGATCCTCATCACCATTCTAAATTTGCACCGAAGAACATGAAGGTTTTATGCTTGGTTACGGAAAGGACTCGCACACCTACGTAGTCTTCAACATCGCTCTTCACAAGATTGTTGATACTGTAGATGTGCGGTTCGATGAAACTAATGGCTCGCAAGAGAGCACCTACCTTCTGTGTTAGATGAACCAGCACCTGAGGAATCTATCAAGTTCAAGGCAACTGAGGATGTCATTCCCTCAAGAATCACCGAACAATTCATTCCTGTACGCGAAGAACGCCGAGCTGATGCACCTGAAGATAATTCTGAAGACAATGGTGC
Organism: Aegilops bicornis; assembly: GCA_021605145.1. Taxonomy (NCBI): domain Eukaryota; kingdom Viridiplantae; phylum Streptophyta; class Magnoliopsida; order Poales; family Poaceae; genus Aegilops; species Aegilops bicornis. The sequence goes on along the minus strand of CM038669.1, from coordinate 31,251,956 downwards.
TGAGGAAAATGATCAAATTCCTCGACGACAACCAGCTCATCCTCGCGTTGCAAAAGAAGTACGAGTTGACAAGATCATCGATGACATTGAAGCGCCAGGTCCTCTCACACGCTCAAAAGCTTCACATTTATCTAACTTTTGTGGGCACTATGCTTTTGTCTCTATCACAGAGCCCACTAAGGTAGATGAAGCATTTCTGTAGCCTGAGTGGATTCAAGCCATGCAAGAAGAATTACATCAGTTCGAGCTCAAATGTGTCTGGGAAGTGGTCAAACGTCCAGATCCTCGCAAACATAATATCATTGGCACAAAGTGGATCTACCGCAACAAGCAAGATGAAAATGGCCTTGTGGTGAGGAATAAGGCACGACTTGTAGCTCAAGGCTACACACAGGTTGAAGGAATTGATTTGGATGAAACTTTTGCACCTGTTGCTAGACTTGAGTCTATTCGCATATTACTCGCCTATGCTAACCATCACAATATCACTTTATATCAAATGTTGCTCAACCCCCAGGTTTTGAAGATCCAAAGAATCCTGACAAAGTCTTCAGACTCAACAAGGCCCTCTATGGTCTCAAACAAGCCCACGGGCATGGTATGATACATTGAAGGAATTCTTCGTGAAGAATGGCTTCACACCCGGTTCACTCGACCCTACTCTCTTTACTAAATCATATGATGGTGAACTGTTTGTGTGCCAAATATATGTTGATGATATTATCTTTGGCTGTACTGACCAACGTTATAGTGATGAATTTTCCTATATGATGAGTGAAGAATATCAAATGTCTATGATGGGAGAGTTGAAATTCTTCTTAGGTCTTCAAATTCGTCAACAACACAATGGCATATTCATATCTGAGGAGAAATACCTCAAAGATGTCCTGAAGAAATTCGGCATGCAAGATTGCAAAGGTGTCAAAATTCATATGCCCACAAATGGCCATCTATGCACTGATGAAAATGGTATTTACTTCGATCACAAGGTATACCGCTCCATGATTGGTTCTCTATTGTACTTATGTGCATCTAGGCCAGATATAATGCTTAGTGTTTGCATGTGTGCCCGATTTCAAGCTACACCAAGGAATCACACCATAAGGTCAGAAGCATATTCTTCGATATCTAGCTCACACACCAACACTAGGATTATGGTACCCCAAGGGCTCTACTTTTGATCTCATTGGATATTCTCGACTCGACTATGCTGGTGATCGTGTGGACCGCAAGTCAACATCTGGTACTTGTCATTTCCTCGGACGATCTTTGGTCCGTTGGTCCTCGAAGAAACAGAATCGTATCACCGCTCATCATGGAAGCTGAATACATTGTCACCTGGCTCATGTTGTGCTCAATTGCTGTGGATGAAGCAAACTCTCAAGGACTACGGCATCAACGTGAAGAATGTGCCTCTCTACTATGACAATGAGAGTGCCATCAAGATTGCTCGCAACCCAGTTCAGCACTCGAAGACAAAGCACATTCAAATTCGTCATCATTTTCTTCGTGATCATGTGTTGAAGGGCGACATCTCCATCGAGCATGTGAAGACCAAGAACAGCTAGCCGATATCTTCACTAAGCCCTTGGATGAGAAGATATTTAGCAAGTTGCGGTGTGAGCTAAATATCTTAGAATCTTCGAACGTTCTTTGAAAAGGACACACATCCTGACACTTATGCAAAATTGATGACTTAGATGTGCAACACATGAAGAAACGCTTTTCTTCAATCAATGAAGAATAACACTCTAAGTGTGAAGAAATTAATGAAGAATTTGATTCTCAGAACCCTACGACAATTGTACGCGGTGTCTGAAATCATCATTCTTATACGGTGGGTCACGCCACCACCGAAGTTGAAAATCTTCAATTTGAGTTTTTTCCTCAGTTTTGAAATTCTTTAGTTTTTCAAATTCTTCAACTTTGCAAAATATTCACTGTTTCCGTCGTTTTTCTTCATTGGCAATATATATATATATATATATATATATATATATATATATGTATGTATGTATATATATATATGGGTTTATGTCCTCTACAGCATTCACTTATGGCTCTTTCTTCAAGTCGCTTTTTCTGCTAAGTGAATGTGATCGGACCCTTCCCCCTCTATGCTATACTCAACCCAATCTATTCACAAATTCATCATGTGCGTTCTATTTGAAACTTCGTTCAAAATATTCACCGTGTCCTTGTCACCAAGAAAGTGCGAACGAAACTTTAAAACTGATCTTATCCAAACTTTCGGTTTTGCCGCTCAAACCGTTCCGCATCCCACGATGCATTATTTTACTCACCCACGATCAGACACGATCTCCACTACACAAGACGTGGGTGACACATGTCGTGAGAAGGAGAATGGTCAGGGCACGTTCGTCCTAAATCTTCGCGAACAGTTTTTCACCGCCTCTATAAATACCCTCTCCATCCTCACTTCTTTTACTCCGCCGACCTCTCTCTCCCGCCGAGCTCGTCAAACCCTAAGCGCCGCCGCTACTCCATCGTCAGCCGGTGAGGAAGAGCTTACGCCTCGACCTCGTCAGCCGACGATACTCGCTACCGATCATGGAAATCCTCACTCCGCCGCCCCCGTAGCTGACTTCCTCTGCCAAGATAGGGCGTGGAAGATCTGAACAAAGGAGCTTCACATCTACAACACCCAGTTCGTCGTGTTCTTCATTTAGGGTAATTAAAAGTTACTTTTACTGCCCTCGTTGATCCAAATTTTACACTACAAAATCTTCAAAGGTGTTTTATTCTTCAAATCCTCACACACAAACACCTCACTAGTTATATGCTCTTGATTCGTTTCTCTAAGCAATCATTTTTCTTCAAGATTCCTCAATTGTGTGGATCCTCGATCTGTACAACTCTGGAACCTAAGACAAAGAACGCTTAGTGAAATTCTTCGAGCCTCATCTGGTCAAAATCCTCAAAACTTGTTCTTTTTGAAAAACCTTCTGAGAACGCATATGACCTCTCCAAATTCCTCGCAACTATACTCTGTTCACAGGTACTCTTGTCCGCTGGTGAATCACTAGGTTCTCATCAACTTAACTCATTTGCAGCGTTCCTCGAAGAAAAGTTGCATACTTCTTCAGAGAATTCGTTTGTTCAAATTCCTCAGCTGAAGAATATGGCGTATGAAAGAAGCCACGTAAAGGAGGAAAGAGGCCTGAGGTCATGACCGCGTTTGAAATCCCTGAGGAAATATATGCTGATTATTGCACACCTGATGAAGCCGAGTTCGGCAAAGAGAACAAAAATCAGCGCAAGGTGCGTATCCAAAGGATTGAACAGAGATGGGCAAGGGAATGGATGGAGTACAGATATGTAACTCCAAAGTACATGAAGAAATTCGCACTCAATCCTCCATGCCCAAGAGCTCCATTGGCACCTGGTCAAGAAGGCACCCCACCAAAGATCAAGCGTGGTGAGGACTTTCCTGAAGAATGGGCCAAGCGCCAAGCCAAGTTGGCAAGACAAGCCAATGAGGGAGTGAGTAAATTCAATGAGGACTCTGCTACTACTGCTGCCCCTGAGGCCGCTGTCAAGCCAAGAAAATCTATGGCAAAGAAGCCCGCACACAAGCCAAGTGCTTCACCAACAAAGGCCCTCATGGCCAAGTTCTCAAGAAGTGCCCTCACGGCCAATTCCTCATGCTGCTCCTGCTCCTCCAAAATCCTCGGCTCCTCCAAAATCCTCAGCTCCTCCCAAGTCCTCAAGATTCAGACAAAGTCCTCGGACTGTGCATCCGCCACGTACAAAGGACTGCAGGCTTCTCCATTGCCTCTGGTGTCTCAAAGAAGTTCCTCACCGCACCAAAGTCTTCATCTGGCCCGACTCTGCTGAAGACTAAGGCCACAACTGGACGAGGTCCTTGGCCAAGTCCCAAGAAGAAACAGGTCGCCTTCCAAGAGCCACCTGAAGATGACGAGGCTGATGATGATGAACTTGCGGAAATTATCAGAGACCGCCAAGAAAGGGCCGCTAGAGCCAAAGGCACATCTGTACATCGCTGTTGGATCCGAGGAAAATCCTCGATTATATTGATCTCGCACAAGGATCCAAACACCCCTATGCCTGATTTTCATCTCGACCCTGGACAAAGTCATATGTTGACCCATTTCATCATCAAGAGAAATGGAAGTTTGAAAAGGCAAGAGAGATCAAGAAAGTTCAATACAGAAAGGAGAAGTTCCTGAAGAAAAACGTTGTCAGAATGACACCTGAGGAACTTCTCAAGGTCCGGAATGAAATCCAAGCCCTCAGCAAAAAACTTTGATGCTTACTATGCTGATTGGCAAGGGGCCAAGGTCAGATTCGTCAACCTGACGAAGAAGTTCACCAATGTTGCTGCCCCAACGCAACATGAAATTCCTCAGGCTGGAGCCTCAGCTCAGCCGACTGAAGAACATGCCAGCACCGCTGATGAGGTTCAGGCTGCTGAAGAAAATGCTAGTTCCAGAGCTGATGATCCCATTCCAGCCGCTGAAGAAATTGCCAGGGCATCCACTAGTGGTGCGCCTGAAGAAACTGAACAAGTCAGGTAATCGCATCGATTGCGCCCGAGGAAAATCAACCAGATTCCTCAGCTCCTCCTGCGCCAACACCAACTCCAATTCTTCCTTCTGCCTCTGATGTGAAGAAGACCAACGCTGCAGAACGAGCTGCTGTGAAGAAACGGAAAACATCAGCTGCGTCAAATTCTTCGGCTGCGAAGAAAATGAAGCCAATGACCAGCTCCTTTGAAAATCCTATTGATGCTATTCCAATTTCCTCAATTCCATCAAAGGACCTTGTTCCTTTTGATGAAGATTATGTGATCCCAAGCGGATCGATGAAGAAAATCATTCTCACGCTTCACGAGCAGATTGATGAAGAAATTGAAGTGGAAGCAATCCCTTCAACCCCAATCATTTCCTCGCCTATGCCTCAGTTCACAGCTGAAGAGGCCCGTGTTGAGGAACTTGAAGAAGATGTGGATATTGGAAGCACAACGCCAGTGATGAATGATGACTTTTGGGAAAGTCAGCATCCAAATTCTCCACTCTTCACCCCAATCCAACAGATACCTCAGTCCCCTGCTCCAACTATTCAAATGGGCTCTGAAGAAACTCATCCCACATCATCTGTCCATGAAGAAATTCCAGCCACTAGCGCTGATGAACCTGCTGCTGCTGATCCTCAGACTGCACCTGTTGAGGAACAAGAAATTCCTCAGCTTGAAGAACCTGAGATTGCGATTCCTGAGGTCGTGATGCAACTCACTGACACTCCACTGCCAAAGCCAAAGGATCCCTTCTCAACAAAGCAAAAGTTCAAGGCTGAAGACTTCTTCACGAAAGCACGTATTCTTCATCGACATAATCCATATGATTCTGCTCGCATAAGGAAGAGGCGTTTCGACTGCCACCAAGCCAATTTCTATTCCTCGGTGCTCTTCAACAAAGACAAAGTCTTCGATCATGCTCATATTCCTCATGTGGACATGGAGTCTCTCGCCAGCTTCGAGCCAGTCCTCGGTGTTCTTCACGACGCATGACTTCGAATTTCGAACTGATATCTGTGGATCGGAATGAAGAACTCATTCTTCAATTCTATGCAATGCTGCACATCACCGGAGATGTCAAGACGTGAACTCATGGGTATTAGACTGGATGTCCGAAAATACTCACTACAAGGCACCAAGAATCGAATTGCTTCGTGCTCTACCACTCGATCCTCCACTTTATGGTGCTCGTTGTATCTACAATGAACCATAACTTTCAAATCACTATATGCAAGTGCTGATGAAGCCTTTGAAGCCAAGGCAGGCCCCAAGAACCAAATTCCTCGTCAAGGAATTATTGTATGTGCCTCGGACTGTCTATCGGATTCTGACGAAGACAATGAGTCCTATCAAAGGCCACGACTCAAATGATGAAGAAGTCGTTGGCATCATGAAGAATATGCTTTTCAATATCATCCATGGCGTTCCCGTCAACTTCCATGATTTCTTCATGAGGACTCTGGCAAACATTCTTCATCATTTGAGCTGAAGCCTTATGCACCTTGCATAATGAGATTCATCAGGACAAGGTCTTCACTCAATTACAAGGCTGACACACTGAACCACTGCAGCTACTTGCCCCCGATTGAAGTCCTCAAACGGACATTTACCTCACCGATGACAAGGGCAAGGCTCTGCTGTGATCGATGAAGGCATTCGTCCATTGGATGGACAGTTTATAAAGCAGCATCCTACTCCACCAATGATGACTCGCCGCAAATACCTCACCAAGCAAAGTCCTCAAGTCTGCACCTGTGGTGATGACTGATCGTGAGTTACTCCTCGGTCTTCATCGGAAGGTTGATCGCAATCATAAATGGGTCAAGCATCGCTTGGTTCAATTCTTCACAACATGACCTCTAGACACAATGCAGTGAAGAAAAACCACTACTACCTCCATGAGACCTTCAAACGCACTTTTGTGCTGTTCTTTCAAATGTCTACAGTGCGGAAGAACTGACGACAATGGGACTCAAGGAAGAATTTGACTGGTCTGCACCTCCTCCGAAGAAATACAAGAAGGTCAAAGTTCCCTCCTTGGTGGCCAGCTCTTATTCTTCATCGCACGACACCGATGAAAATGAAGACTTGGGCGACACCGGCAGCCCTACTACAACCACCGACCAACAACGCCAAGCGCTCCTTCTTCAACTTGAAATTCTTTAGGGGCGTTAGTCCTCAGTTTCGATCCTTTTGGTCATTCGATGACAAAGGGGGAGAAATTTGAGTTAGTCTTCAAGCGGTTCTATTATATGGGCAAATTTTTTTGTTAAGTTACAACTCTCGTTCTTCTGAAACTTTTATTGGATCGAGTTGTAATCTTAAACCCGATGGTGCTTTGATACTTTTTGATGCACTGTGCTCTTGCACTATGCTGTGATACTAGCTCAAATTCTCTTGAGCTCTGATACTCTTGATGCGTTATTCTGCATGCTTGTTCCTCAATAATGTTATCGCACGCATGCTGAATTACATCAAGCACCATATTTCATCATGCATTTCAAATTCTTCATACGATATGTCAAATGCGTGTATGAATTACAAGATATAGGGGGAGTTCTCCATGATTCAACTCTTCAAATGTGCACTGCCTCAAAAGCAAATTCCTCACTATGCACATCTTTAGGGGGAGTTCTTCTATATCTTGCAATCAAATTCCTCAATATCAGTATTTACACTTCATATGTTTATCCCTGTTGAGAACTTAACCTATATTGTCATCAATCACCAAAAAGGGGGAGATTGTAAGTGCATCTAGTGCCCCTTAGTGATTTTGGTGTATTGAAGACTTATAGGTTAAGGAACTAATGCATTTGTGAGTGTACACAGGTCTATAAGTCTATGAGGAGTTTGATATTTACAGAGAAAGTCGACCCCTAAAAATGAAGTTCTTCGACTGAACACTTTGATGATTTTGAAGACTTTCTGAATACTTTGAAAGTGAAGAAATTGGTGTGACCTTGAAGACTTGGTATTCATTTGAGGAACATGAAGCGTGAAGACTGTTGTTTTCGTAGTTTCATTTTCTCTTTCTTGAGTCATAGGAAACACCGTACTGTTAAAGGGGGTCGACAAAATACTAAGGAAAAATTTCCATGTGATGCTCAACTCAAAATCCTACACCTACCAAACTCTTCGAGTGAAGCCTTTGGAAAACTCATACAGTTCAGTCAATTTCTTCAAAGGATGTAGACGAAGCTCTTCCGTCACGAGAATTTGTTCTGACCGAGGAGTTAGGAATTCGCCAAAGGCGGATTGCCTACACAAAGTGAGGAACATGATAGCCCCGAGGAATTTGAGATTCAAATTTCCGATCATTTGTCTTCTTGGCGCCCTGTCCCAAAATATCTTATCCACCTAACAATCATATCATTGAAGGGCATTTATGTCTTATCATGTCGGGCTGCTCCCTAGGCTATAAATAGCCGCCCTACAACCACTAGTTGGTTGGCTGCCCGAGAGAACTTGACACTTGTCATTTGAAAGCAACCCATCCTCCGAGGACTTTGAGCGAAAATCATCGAGTGAGGAAAACCCAAAACCAAACCCCTACAAACCCAAAGTGATTGAGCATCACTAAAGAGATTGATCCTGCGTGGATCCGACGCTTGTTACCTTTGAAGACTGTGCTTCTTCCAGACGGTTAGGCGTCATGGTCTAGAGGATCCAAGAGGAATTGTGGATCGCCGAGTGACCAAGTCTATTAAGGTTTGGAAGTCGCCTGAAGACTTACCACGAGTGATTGGACGAGGTCTGTGTGACCTTATTTCAAGGAGAATACGGTGAGGACTTGGTGTCCTGAGCTGCGTGCTCAGCGACTGGGTGTCCGGGACTGTGTGTCCTCGAGTTTAAATACTCAGCCGCTCCAACCAGACGCATAACCGAGACAACAGCTTGAACTGGTCTACCAAATCATTGTCTTCACCAACCTTACCGGGTTCTATTTCCTCAGCCCTTTCATTTCCTCATTATTGTGTTGAGTGTTTGTTCATATCTGTGTTTGAAGACTTTGATCAAGACTTTCTCAATTTCCTCAGTTCAATTTCTTCACCTGTTTGTCTTCATCTTGTGCTATCCTGTGTTTACGCTTTACTGTACTCTTTGTTTGTCTTCATTTCATCATGATGACCATGCCCGCATTCTCTTATGCTTACTTCGAGTACTTATTCCGCTGCAAGTAGTTCTTCGCTAAGGAATTTCCTCACCGTCAAATTCCTCAGTGAAGAATTCATAAAAATCGCCTATTCACCCCCCCTCTAGTCGATATAACGCACTTTCATCATGTTGCTTGTGTATGATTTAATTACTTAGCTTGTATTAGTAGCACTTGGAGAAGGTGCCCCTCAGGGCCTCTCATGCTGCCAATTCCTGTTGTTTTGAGGATATGGGTGGGTTTGCTGTGCGTTTGGTTATATTGTGCTTGTGCTTTGGTCTGGTTCGTGGCGTGTTTACCGCTCTTGTCGGGTATTTGTGTCACTGATGTTTCTGAACCTGATGTTTATGCCGCATCTCTCTGATGAGATGTATGGCCAAGTGAATGTTGTCATCATCACGATTCACCCCTATGAAACTAGAAATTTATTTCCTTTTGATTTCATCGAAACTGATGCCTTGTGCTGGCCCAAGATGTTGTAATATCGTTCTATGGCTGCCCATGATCTGGCCTTTTTTGCGGGTATGGCATTCTTTCTGTGCTCGAACACAAAAGCAATCCATGTTAAGTAGACGGTGCTGTGTTTAGTCACCAAGCTATAGTGGAATTACATGATTCATATGAGCATTTCTTTACTAGCATAGAGGCCGTCCCGTGTGGCCCTCTCGCCTTTTTTGTTGTTGTTGTTGCAAAGACCGGGAACTTTATTGAGCAGTTGAGAATAATTTTTTCATCTGCTTTTGTACTTCTGCAAGTACTGTTGTTTCATGCTTTACTAGTGGAAACATCTAGTTGTTTTGAAGGTCCTCATGATATACTCGTCTAGCTTGCTGTCAGACTGTCTAAGCATGTGTACATGACACCAATTCACTAGTTCATGTTGCTTGCTTGCCGACATACATGTTGCTTGCAGCATACATGCTTAATTATGGTTTCCATCATGAGTACTTGCTTGTATCAGTATCACATGGAGAAGAAGCTACTTGCTTGCTTACTAATTAGGGTTTATATCAATAGTATTTGCTTGCTTCTTTTCTTTCCTTCATTGCTTGCTTGTTTCTATCAGTATCACTTTGCTTGCTTGCTTGTTTAGTGTACATATGTTTCCACAGTACATGCATGCTTGTTTAGTGCACTTACATGTTTGCTTAATTAATAACTGTACATCACTGTATGTGCATGATGGTCCAAATGCTTTCCTTTATTGATACAAGTGCATCATTTTACTTTATACCTGTTGTATCTGATTGTTGTTTATTCTATTTTGCAAGCACCACCTCAAGATCATCCATGGCAAGGATGACAAAGTCAAACATGAGGCCAACCATTGGTATGCAACTTGCTCCTTGTGGTTATACTGTCAGTTTCATAAAATCTATGTCTTAATATGCTAAGTGAAATGTATTGCTGCAATCTGAATAAGCTGGCTTAATTGTGCATGTGTGTTGTTAGTCTTCCTTACCTGAATAACTAGGATTAAATGATAATAAAATTTCATAAGATATGTTGGGCTGTTTGTCCATGCATTCCAAACGTTCACCTAATAGTTATGTTTCTTTTATCATGCAAAGAAGAGCCTCTCACCGAGTACGAGAAGGTTAGGGCTAGAAATATCATGAGGAACAATCGGATGGTCCAGTCCCTTGGCATCGGTGCAATAGCGTCGATGATTAGGAAAAACAAATGGTGTACAAGAAGGTAGAAGTGATGAGGTTCAATAAGGTAGTGGAGTTATCAATGATGACCCAGAGTACAATCCTAAGGAGGATGAAATTATTGATGGAGAGGAAGTGGATGATGTTGTAGTGAACAAGACTGTTAAGGTGCAAACTCTGTCTTGCTTGGAGGGTTGGGGTTCTTTTATGCTATGTTATTCCTTGTGCTCACATATTTCTCTTGTGATCTAATGATTTTTTTCATGTTGTTTATACGAGGCACTGAAGGAATCTAGGACGAAGAGGTCTGGTGTTAAGAAGACAGTCAGCAAGAAGAAGAAGAGCTCGTAAACATCTCACTGCAATGCCTCCAGAAGGGTGATGGCCCCAGCTCGGGGACAAAAAAGAGGATCCTGGAACCTGATGAACCTGCCATTGATAGAGTCACAAGGCAGAAAGCAAAGATGGCGACTGTGACGGACCATCAGGAAAGTCTGTTGCGTATGGACTCTGAGACCTCGGTGCAAACGGGTGATGAGTTGCCGCCCATGGATGAAGGAACCACTCTCAGCATGATTGGAAGTGGCACTGTCTGCCTAGATGAAGGAGGAACCATCTGCATTGATGAAGTAGGCAGTGTCCAAATATACCTCAGCCCTGTTGCACCTTCTATTGACAGGAATGCTGTCATCAATGAAGAAGAACAACAGCTTGTGCTTCAATCAGGCAAGTTGACCTTTGCAATGCTATCTTTTACTAGTGCATTTTCCAAATGGAATGATCATGTATGCTTTTGTCGATTCCTGCATTTGTCGATTTCTATTCTAATTTATGAGTTCAATTTCATTTTCATATGCAATGACTACCAAGTTGACTTAGAAAGGGCAAAGGGCTAGAGAGGATCACCAAGTCGCTTGGTAGCAAGGTGCCTATTCAAATTGCCGAAGGGATGAAGCGTCTAGAGAAGCCTCTGCAGGCAGCAAAGCTTGCTTCTGAGTGTGGACTCGTTGCAAGAAGCCATCTTTCGGTTCTTCCTCACTTCAAGCTATACAAACAAAATGCTAGTCTATTGGAGAACTACATTGGGAAAGTTGTTGGAAGCTAGTTGTTTCATAGTTAATGTGCTATCTATTTTCTGTTACACCTATGCATGATCACTAATATTGTTCCTACCTTGTTTGCTGTCTTGGTAGGCAAATTTTGAGATGAACACGGACTCGGAGACCATCAAGACCGCGTGCAAAGCTATTCTGCAGAAAAATTCAAAGAACAGACGCCATCAGATCAAGAAGTATTTTGATACCGTAGCCGCCAATAAAGTCAGCATTAAATCTCTGGTGCCTGATCTGACGGATGATGAATGGCAAGCTCTGGTGGAGATGTGGTCTACCCCAAGACACAAGGTTTGTCTCTGCTTTGTTTGATGCTTTATGTTCTGCACATGATCATGCTGACAGTATGCTTTTTTGTAGGAAACCTGTGTGTCGAACAAGATGAATCGAGAAAAGTCATGTACAATCAGAAAACTGTTTCCAGGCACTACACAACACACATTTTTGCCACTGTGAGAACTTTTCTCTAGAGACCTTACCAGTTGATCCTCGTTGAATAACATTTCTGATTCTTGCTGAATAACATTTTGATTTTTGTTTAAAAACATTTCAGAAAGAAGAGCATAAGGGTGAGGAGCTGTCTGCGATGGACTTGTTTAAGGCCACCCACAACAGCAAGAAGCACGGGTTTTCGGAGCCAGTCAAGATTGCTATAGTAAGTCACTCCATGCTTTGTCTATGCCCTGTTTGATTCACAGCCAGCTTTGATGATGTTTGATGCTTTGATGATTTGATGCTGTTTGATTCGGAGCCAGTTCCATGCTTTGATGTTGTTTGATAGTTCCATGCTTATAGTTCAATGCTAGGCTTAATGAAGATATGAGAACCACTTAATGAAGATAGTTCCATGTTGTTTGATTCACACACGCTGTGTTCCATGCTTTGATGCTGTTTGATAGTTCAACAAAGATATCAGAACTTGCTGTAGCTATTTGTTGTATTTTTATGATATGATGAAATTTGATCTGAATGTTAGTCGGGAAGCCATCTTATATAGAACCACCATTCTAGGCTTAATGAAGCAATCATATTGTTCCAATTGCATGTCTCCAGGTCACTAGTCATCATCTTTTTGTATAGATTTTGTGTGCTGGTTTGGTTACTTCAAATAATCCATTTGTGTGTTGGTTTGGTTTCTCCACTAATGCCGATCATTTTCCTCCATATGCTAGCTTCAGATGGAAAAAATGAAGGACGCACCGGTACGAGAAGGTGAAGAGCCAAAGTCTACTGTCGAAATTGTCGAAGAAGTGCTGTTGAAATCTATCAAGCAAAGCACATTCCTCATGAATGCTGGGCTCCAGTTATCTAGGAACAACTCCCGCAAAGCAACTGCTGGAGTGGCTGCTCATGTACGTGACCTTGAGCAGAAGCTGGAGAGGTCCGAGCTTCAAGCTGAAGTGGTGCAAGAAGAATTGGCGGCAATCAAGATGAAGGCGGAAGAACCCGAAGCTGCACGTGACAAGGAACTTGAGCTGCTGCGCAAGAAGTCTCAAGAACAGGAAGAGAAGTTAGCCCACTTGATGGCTCTCTTTGGAGCTAAGGTAGTTTGATGGCTGTGCAGTTTGTCTTTGAACCTCTTTGTCTTTGAGCTGTGAACCTGGAGCTAAGGTAGCTGTTGCATTTTGAACCTATGAACCTGGGAGCTGAGCTGAGCTGCGCTGTTGCATTTTGTTGCATTTTGTTGCATTTTGCTGTTTGAACCTGGGAGCTGTGAAGTTATGTGATCCTGTGAAGTTATGTGGAACACTTGTGCACCTGGGCTTGTGCATCACTTGTGGATCACTTGTGCACCTGGGCCTTTCTGTTTATAGTTACGCAAACTGAGAACCTGGGCTCTAAAAAGGCCAAGGCCCAAAAAAGAATTAGACCAAAAAGGCTTGGGCCTAAAAAAAGAAATGACTGTAAGAAAAAAATATAAAAGGCTGCATAACAGAAAAGAAAAAGGCCAAGGCCCAAATTCGAACTAGACTAAAAAGGCTGTGGCCCAAAACAATAGTGGACTATAAAAAAAATCATCAGAAAAAGGCTCCATTCCCAGAAAATAAAAGGCTAAATTATTGGGCAAGGCCCATGCACATAAGAAAAATAAAGAGAAAAGAATTAAATGGGCTGAATTATTGGGCTTGGCCCATGTAGACAGCTGAAATGGACCAGGCTGATTCTATTTTATGACCTTTTCATTTGGTCGTAATTTTGCCACGTTAGCTTGCCACGGTGGATATGACGTGGTGTGGTCGGATTGCTAGTGAACAAACTAACTGGTCGTTAATTCTACGACCTTTTTTTGTCATAAACGTCCACAACCATTCCGGAAGAAAGATTGCTATAGTCAGTTAACGATGGCCAGCTTTTGACCTTATGTTTTTGGTCACAAAAAGGTCACAAATTGAAAACAGTGACCAATAGTGGTGGTCACAAGTTGACATATTTCTTGTAGTGAGGGCTGGATGAACAGTAGACGGTGGAGGGATGCCCGTGGAGGGGTGGTTGAAGCAAGAGTGGCGTGGAGTAGCGCCAGTGGAGGCCGGATGAATAGGGAGCCCATGGAGGCCGGAGGAGGTCGACGGTGGAGATGAACAGATCCCGTGGAGTCCCGTTTTGCGATCGCCACACCCTCCCGATGAACAGGACCCATATTTCGACCGTGGCGCTCCAACACAAGTCTGCTTTCGTCCGCTTTTGCGGCACGCCACACCCTCCCGATCAACAGAACCCTGCTTCGACCGTAGGAGGTCCGTTTCCTCCGTTTTGCGGTATGCCAGACCCCTCCCGATGAATAGGATCCCGTTTCGAACGTGGTCGGTCGAACACAAGTCCGTTTCCTCCGTTCTGTCGAATGCCAGGCCTCGTTTCCATCGCCTGTTCCGTCTCCCGATGAACACAACGGCACATTCTGTGCCGACCCAGCCGGTTGGCTCCCCATGAACACGACGACGACGCTGTTTCTCTGTTCCGACCCAGACATGTACATGAGCCCTGGCCGTACGTATGCACGAGTAGGCGTTCGAGACCCCGCCCATATGTACACATACGTGGCCGTATTTTCTTTCTTGCACACTGGCCGCTGTATGTACATGTACATGCTACGTGCGCGCCTCTACTATGACACGTGCGCGCCTCTACATCCACCAATATGTACATACCCGTTCGCGACCAGAATGACAACGCTACGTACGCTTCGGCCAGGTGGGTCCCGACTGTCAGGCACTTTCTTGCGTGCAAAGATGTAGCTGGTGGGCCCAGCAGTCCGGGGGGCGAATCGTTTTTTCGGACGCACTTCCTTGCGTGCGAAGATGTAGCTGGTGGGTCCCAGCAGTCAGGGGGGCGAATCGTTTTTTTAACGCACTTTCTTGCGTGCGAAGATGTAGCTGGTGGGTCCCAGCAGTCAGGGGGCGAATCATTTTTTTTGCCAAATACGGTGGCCCATCCGGTGGGTCCCGGCTGTCAGGTGAAGGAATAATTATTTTGCGCGTAATAAGGAGACACTTCCTTGCGGCTGCCGTGGACCCTGGTGTCAGCCTCTCCACGTACAGTACTCTTCCGATGGAAGTCGGTCGTTGACCACATTGACCACGCCGCGCCCAGAGCACCACGGCGATGGACGACGGCGAGTCCTAGAAAGGGGACGACGGAGAGCCGGGGAAGACGCAGCAGTGGATGCCCACGCGAAGAGGAGTACGAGGGTTCACTGGTTCGGCTGTGGCGTGAGGCTGTCGTCACCTCAGAATAACAAGGGGTGTGGGTGAGTACAGGGATGGCCTGGCCAGCGGTGGGAGTAGTAGGGGGCGGTGAGGCCTCCGCGGCGTCACAGCCGGCCATGGGAGGCAGGAGCATGCGGCAGGACCGGCACTGCTTTGGGCAGCTGGAGCACGAAGACAAGAGGTTGAAGAAGCACTACGACCATTGGATGGACATCGTACGGTCACTGGAGCTAGAATCGTTCATATTGACTAAGTTGACAAAGCCCTCCGTCCCCGTCAACTTAGTAGGCCCACAAGTCAGCCTCCCGCCAAGGTGGGTCCCAGCTAGCCGGGGGAGTACTCATTTTTTTGTGCATAATAAGGAGGCACTTCCGGTGGGTCCGAGCTGACAGCGGGGGAAACATTTTTTTCACGGAATACGGCGGCCCATCCGGTGGGTCCCATCAGTCAGGGGGAAACGCTTTTTCCAAAATACTTGTGGCCCGTCCGGTGGGTCCCTGCTGTCTGGTGGAGGAATAATTATTTTGCACGTAATAAGGAGGCACTTCCTTGCGGTTGTCGTGAACCCAGTTGTCAGCCTCTCCACGTACAGTAGTCTACTGATGGAAGTCGTTCCTTGACCACATTGACCACGCCGCGCCGAGAGCACCAGGGCGGTGGGCGACAGCGAGGCCTAGGAAGGAAGGGGAAGACGCGGAGCCGGGGAAGACGCGTCAGTGGATGCTCACGCATAGAGGAGTACGAGGGTTCACTGGTTCGGCTACGGTGTGAGGCTGGCGTCTCCGCAGGGCCTGGCTAGCGGTGGGAGTAGTAGGGGGCGGTGAGGCCTCAACGGCAGCACAGCCGGCCTGTGGAGGCAGGAGCAGGTGGTCTCGCTGGCGCTGGTTTGGGCGGCTGGTACAAGAAGAGCAGGACCGTTCGGTTCAATTCCAACGGTTACTGCTGCTACAATTGTTTGTTGACTAAGTTGACAAGCCATGCGTACGTGTCAACTTAGTAGGCCCACAGGTCAGCCTCCCAACCGATGCGCCGCAGATGTCAGTGGGAGGAATCATTTTTTTCGCGTAATAAGGAGGCAGTTGATTCCGTGCGGCCAGGCCAGCGGAGGGAGTAGGGTGGGCCGGGGAAGCATGCGCGGCATCACAGCGGGCCACAAGAGGAGGGAGCAGTAGTCTACCGGGCGCTTAGTTTAGGCGGCTGGAGCAAGAAGATCAGATATTGAAGAAGCACGTCGGCCGTTAGATGGACATCCAACAGTTGCTGCTGCTAGAATCGTTTGTTGACTGACAAAGCCTCGCGTAAACAAGACATCCTTGAAATATGTGTCGTGTATAGCCCATTTGCTATTATTTTTATAATTTTTACTCATTTTCTAATTCATATGGAAATTATTGTAGCCCATTTTCCATTTTTAGAATTGTTGCCCATTTTCCGGTCAGTACAAGGGTTAAAAAATTAACTAAACATGTGCGAAATTTTGAAAATTCACAAATTTTGGCTGGGGAACAAAATATTCTTAATCCAAAAATTAGTAGCCATACTAAAACAAATTTAAAAATAAATTAGTACCATGTCATGTTAAATCCAATGAAATACTATAAAATATCAATGAAGAACAAAAACAAAAAAATAAACTAATATCCCATTTGCTAAAACTTTTTTGGAATTTTCAACCCTTTTGATATTATTTTAATAGACACTGACCATACTCTTTGGCCAGGCCGGAATGCCTCCCTCCTCGTCTTGAAAGATTTGCAGCCAGTAAGTCAAAGAAAATAAATAGGCCTAGCTTGGGTATTCTTCAAAAAGAAATACTGGGCTACCTATTTTCCCAAATAAAAACCTGATGGGCTGGTCATGTTGTTAGACGGGCCATAGAGACCGCACAACCCATTTTATAGCCTGCTCCTCTGAATCACTACTCAAAAAAAGTTGTGCAATTCTGTCGTTAATTGACTATATGTTAAAAATGATGTGGGTCCCGGATATCAGCAGGGTGGATTAGAGTAAAAAACGAGGGGTGCATCTGAGTAGTAAAAGAGGCGCTTGCTTGTGTTCAGGAGTGGACATGGTGGGTCCGTACTGTCATACTCACAACTATATGTTAAAAATGTTGTCAGGGATCGTTTTGAAAAAAAACTATGTTGACAGGGCCGGACGGCGGCGCCACGGTGAGCGCACCAAGGCAGAGGATAAAGTGATGTCGCCAATGTGCTGGGCTGGGTTGGTCATTCTTATTGAAAAATAAAAATGGACCGGAACCATTTACGATGTTGACTACGATTTGCATGGGTCCGCTGGTTGCAGGAAGAAAATGCTGGGAGAAAGAAGACTGGTCGCTATCTTTGCCTAAGAATAATATCGACTGAATGTAACGACACTATCATAGGAAATAATATCCTCATGTTAAATCATGAATTTAAAGAACTAGTGCATGAGCATTTATCTTTATTTATTTATTTACTTATTTATGTTTAGGGGACCATGAGCATGTACCTTGGCCGGATTCATGTGAGAGCCTCCTTTCCAGTTAATTATGGGCTCCTCTATTGGGCCTTCATCAGTGGGCTGCATGTTATCAACAAGTGGAAAATGTGTTCCATACGAAAAATAGTATGCGTTACATACGGTACGGGACACTAAGGATTGAACCGTGCAACGACTTCAAAAACATTGTGTTTGTCGTTCTAACAACACATTTATCCAACCAACAAACGAAATATACTACTGACTGTACATTGAAAACAGCAGCAGCTGCAACCAGGCTGGGGGTGCAACAGAAGCAGTAAGCAGGCCAGAAGAGTGAAGATGTAGCTCTCTCTTCCAGACCAAACATCAGCCATTATTACAAAAGGGCTACCAAAAAAGAACAAGTGTATGCATCAAACTAAATAAAGATCCTACTACACCAAGTGTACGCATCTAACTAACTGGCTCAGTTAGATGTTACTATTTATTAAGCTATGGAGATTGGCTGACGGCTTGAACCAGATGGGTGCCTAACGAGGGAAACTCCAGCCAACAGGTCGAAGTCTGATACTTGCGACCCTCTCTCCTACTTGGGCCGCAGAGTGTGGCGGCACATATCAGGGTAAGGTGCATGCAGAGACGCATGGTACGCTGTGTACACACTGTTTTGCCTGATGAACGAAACCGCGCTGCCATCATGACCCTTGCCGTCTGTTATCTCCTGGTTAATCGAATAATTCAGTCCGACAAACAGAGAGCATGTACCAACGCTACTTACCAGCCTCCAGTCAAAAATTCCTAAAGGCCCAGAGAAGCTGGGATCCTGCTCAAAGACCTTGCAGTGATTGTGATTGTATTCCGCGAAACAACACGTCCGGTACGTGCGAACGATCATCAATCGTTCACCGTCGTCTAATCGAGCCAGGAAGCACCTGCAACTGCCATTCCGCTTTTCATAGCAAGTTGGAGTCAAATTAAAAAGGGCTCTTGATTTAGTCAATCTTAAGAACAACATGTTATGAGCATGAATATTTTTTCGGTAAATGTTGACAGTAATATAAGCAAGCCATCATGATAACATAGGAAAGTAACATACTCCTGTAACAGCCGATTGTAGCGATGACTGGAGTAGGCCAGCAATACGTCCAGCCATAGAAGGAGTCGACAGCGTAAATGAAGCCCTTGTGTTCAATGGCATCAGAGAACCATGGAGGATGTATGATCCTGCGATGGACGTGCAGATTTATCCACCTACCAAAGTGACCGGTCAGATAGGCGAGACTGCGGTTGAAGAATGCAATAAGCCTGAAGTCTTTATAATTCACAGATCTTGTGGGCACTTGGCAGATTACAACCTTGAGCAAATCAAACTTGGTATCATGTTGGCTACTGTAAGATTCAGAGTATTCTGGGCCGTGGTGCCAACGCAGTGCAGTGTTAATCGAAGGAAGGGGGATCAATTGCCGGGTGTAGACCTCCACCAAAGATCCACCGCCGCGACCATCGACGAGCACCATCCAAGACGTGTTCATGCCGACCCAGTACATACCATTAATGTAGTTGAGGCTAACGGGGATCGGATCGCAGTCAAGGGGGTTGATGCTCGCCACCCTACGATTATTATGCTGCCTGAGACGCCCTTTCTGAAGATCAGGCAGCATCAGCAAGCAAGGAGCTGGCTTAAAAAGCTCCGGCCTGAGGGCTTTGAGTAAATGGTACAACCCCGACGAGCACGCCAAGTAGCGGCATGGTACTGAGATTGTCCACACGCAAAACAATGAGCTTGATTACCTCTGTGGGGAGCGAATTCCAGCCACTCTTTCGGCGGACACTGATCGGTTCTACCATTGTTAGTGCTTGGGTTTCGGACGAGGGGGGGAGGCGCCTTAGCGGGGATGGAAGATTGGACGATATTATGTGCGGACAAAGATGGAGAAGCGAATATGTGCTGCGGGAAGTGGACAGGTGATGATGACTACAGCACGCCGCTTGACTTACGAGACACATACCAGCAACGTAGGGTCATATCGATGCCAGACAACTTGCTTGCACTACTAGGAAAAGGGATATAGATGAACTGGCCACTAATGGCGCACCGGACATGTGGTGCGCCACTACTATATAGCAGTGGCGCACCATGTGCTGGTGCGCAATTTGTGTCAACCACACTAATGGCGCACCAGACACATGGTGCGCCACTAGTAACAATTTTTTTATTATTTTTCCAAACATACTAATGGTGCACCATGGCACAGTGCACCATTAATAGTTCTAACTAGTAATGGCGCACTAGCCACACACTGCACCACTACTATTTTTTTTTGCAAAACCATTAATGGCGCACCAAGGAATAGTGCGCCATTACTAGGTTAAACTAGTAATGGCGCACTATGCCCTGGTACCATTAGTATATATATTTTTTGACTATTTACTGCAAGGCAACAACCTCACAGTCCTTTATTAAATAAATAAAAGAGTATTTTTTTTATTATTACTTTTGCAAAACTACTAATGGCGCACCACCAGCAGGTGCGCCATTAGTAACCAGGGTTACTAATGGCGCATTTGTAGGTGGTGCGCCATTAGTAACCTGGGACCAGCTAGATATTTTGGACAGCCACACCTACCCACTCACTTTCCCCACTTCATTCTCTCCACCTCCTCCTCCAAGCTTGTCTCAGCTGCCTCCTCCTCCTGACCTTATTTGCACCATAGATTCATCCAAATTAAGTGGTTAAATTACCTTTTTTTGATAGGTAAGTAAGGGGGAAGCTATCTTTATGTTGTTCTCCCTCCAACAACGTGCACATGCACTTTTTATGGCCTAGCTAGATCTATGTACGTTTGTGGTGTTGCATATGTTTGTGGTGTTGCATATATGTTTGTGTTTGCGGGTACCGATATTTGAAATGCGATAGTTGCCAATATTTTGCCAGAATGTTGATTCATTTCCGTTTCGGCGAGAATTTTGGCACTATGCATTCTTTTTGGTCCTATTTTTAGGGAAGGTCATGCCAAAAAATTTCTTGGTTCTAAAATATCGTTTTTCTCTACCCCACAGGCGACCATGGTCCGTACGATGACAGAAGGCATCATGAATAGGTTTTTGAGCTCCGCGAAGGCCGAGCTGCTTCGAAAGAACGAGACGGAGATAAGATGTCTGTGTCGAAGATGCAAGCTAAAGAGCCTTATTGCGGACCTGGATTCCGGGCAGGTGCGGGACCACCTGCTCTTGCGTGGTTTCATGGATGGCTATTGGTGGCAAGGTCATGATGATGACTATGAAGTCGTCCATGGGGGCCGGGCAAGAAATGAGGAAGGGGAGCAAGACAACCACCTCGGCTCGGGCGGGCAAGAAGACGAAGAATCTCCAGGACAAGATCACGACGGTGATGCTGTACCACGATCATCATGTAGAAGATGCCGCACATGATGATGAGGAAGATGCGGGCATTTAACGAGCAGCATGACCATGAAGTTGAAGATGCCGGCGGAGCAGACGACGATGGACCATCGATGGGCTGGGTGCAGGACCCTCATATTCAAGAGCTTCTTCTCAAGCAGACGGATAACGCAAGAGCTGCCGCCCGAGACAAAGCCAAGCGGGATCAACTGGAGATAGACGTGGTCCATTGTTTTAAGGATGCAGGCCCGAGGATACCCGCCTGAAAGTAACGCTCATGGCCATGGAGATGAAGGTAAAACACAAAATGACCGACACATGCTTCGACGATACGGGTTGGTGACACCAACCGGGACCAAAGGCCTCGTGCTGCCTGCTACGTCTTGAGCTTGCGTTGGTTTTCCTCGAAGAGGAGAGGGTGATGCAGCAATAGTAGCGTAAGTATTTCCCTCAGTTTTTTAGAACCAAGGTATCAATCCAGTAGGAGGCTCCTCAAAAGTCCCATGCACCTACACAAACAAACTGAGAACTCGCAACCAACGCGATAAAGGGGTTGTCAATCCCTTCACGGCCACTTGAGAGAGTGAGATCTGATAGAGATAGTATGATAATATAAATATATTTCTGGTATTTTATAATTTAGATGCAAAAAGTAAAGATGCAAATAAAAGTAGATTGGAAGCAAATATGAAAAGAGATAGACCCGGGGGCCATAGGTTTCACTAGAGGCTTCTCTCGAGTTAGCATAAGTATTACGGTGGGTGACTAAATTACTGCCAAGCAATTGATAGAAACGCGAATAATTATGAGATTATCTAGGCATGATCATGTATATAGGCATCACGTCCACAACAAGTAGACCGACTCCTGTCTGCATCTACTACTATTACTCCACACATCGACCGACTCCTGCCTGCATCTAGAGTATTAAGTTCATAAAGAACAGAGTAACGCATTAAGCAAGATGACATGATGTAGAGGGATAAACTCATGCAATATGATATAAACCCCATCTTGTTATCCTCGATGGCAACAATACAATACTTGCCTTGCAACCCTTTCTGTCACTGGGTAAGGACACCGCAAGTTTGAACCCAAAGCTAAACACTTATCCCATGGCAAGAAAGATCAATCTAGTAGGCCAAACCAAACTGATAATTCGAAGAGACTTGCAAAGATAACTCAATCATACATAAAAGAATTCAGAGAAGATTCAAATTTTATTCATAGATAAACTTGATCATAAACCCACAATTCATCGGATCTCGACAAACACACCGCAAAAAGAGATTACATCGAATAGATCTCCACAAGAGAGGGGAGAACATTGTATTGAGATCCAAAAAGAGAGAAGAAGCCATGTAGCTAATAACTATGGACCCGTGAGGGTCTGTGGTAAACTACTCACAACTCATCGGAGGGGCAAGGATGTTGATGTAGAGGCCCTCCATGGTCGATTCCCCCTCCGACAGAGTGCCGATGAAGGCTCCAAGATGAGATCTCGTGGATACACAAGGTTACGGTGGTGGAAATTGTGTTTCTTCTGCTCCATGGATGTTTTCGGGGTACGTAGGTATATATAGGAGGAAGAAGTACGTCGATGGACGCCCGAGGGGCCCACGAGACAGGGGGGCGCCCTACAGGGGGGGGGACCTCCTATCTCGTGGGAGCCTCAGCTGCTTCTTGGCTTGCACTCCAAGTCCTCCGGATCACGTTCGTTCCAAAAATCATGCTCCCGAAGGTTTCATTTCGTTTGGACTCCATTTGATATTCCTTTTCTTCGAAATACTGAAATAGGCAAAAAAACAGCAATACGGGTTGGGCCTCCGGTTAGTAGGTTAGTCCCAAAAATGATATAAGTGTGTAAAATAAAGCCCAAAAACATCCAAAAGGGGTAATATAATAGCATGGAACAATCAAAAATTATAGATACGTTGGAGACGTATGAAGCATCCCCAAGCTTAATTCCTGCTCGTCCTCGAGTAGGTAAATGATAAAAAGAAATATTTGATGTGGAATGCTACCTAGCATAATTCTCAATGTAGTTTTCTTTATTGTGGCATGAATGTTCAGATCCAAATGATTCAAAATAAAAGTTATATTAATAAAAGAAATAGTAACACTAGAAGCATACTAATCAAAGCAATCATGTCTTCTCAAAATAACATGGCAAAATAAAGTTCATCCCTACAAATTCATATAGTTAGGCTATGCTTCATTTTCGTCACACAAAGATGTTCCCAACTTCTATACCCCCGATGAAAAGCCAAGCAATTGTTTCATACTTAAATAATCTCAAACTTTTTCAACCTTCAAGCAATACATGAGCGTGAGCCATGGATATAGCACTATGGGTGGAATAGAATATGATGATGGGGATTGTGTGGAGAAGACAAAAGGAGAAAGTCTCACGTTGGCGAGGATAATCAACGGGCTATGGATATGCCCATCAATTGATGTCAACATGAGGAGTAGGGATTGCCATGCAACGGATGCACTAGAGCTATAAATGAATGCTCAACAAAAGAAAACTAGTGGGTGTGCATCCAACTTGCTTGCTCACGAAGACCTAGGGCAGTTGAGGAAGCCCATCGTAGGAATATACATGCCAAGTTCTATAATGAAAAATTCCCACTAGTATATGAAAGTGACAACATATGAGACTCACTATATGAAAAACATGGTGCTACTTTGAAGCACAAGTGTGGAAAAAGAGATAGTAACATTGGCCTTTTTATTTTTTTTATTTTTTTGGGCCTTTCTTTTTTTCTTTTGGCCTTTCTTCTTTTTCTTCTTCTTGGGCAATGCTCTAATAATGATGATCATCACACTTCTATTGATTACAACATATGAATTACAACTCAAACCTAGAACAAGATATGACTCTATATGAATGCCTCCGGCGGTACACCGGGATGCTACAATGAATCAAGAGTGACATGTATGAAAAATAATGCATGGTGCCTTTGCCACAAATACGATGTCAACTACATGATCATGCAATGGCAATATGACAAAAGTAATGTATGTCATGATGATGATAAATGGAACGGTGGAAAGTTGCATGGCAATATATCTCGGAATGGCTATGGAAATGCCATAATAGGTAGGTACGGTGGCTGTTTTGAGGAATATATAAGGAGGTTTATGTGTGATAGAGCGTATCGTATCACGGGGTTTGGATGCACCAACTCTCATGGTGAGAAAGGGCAATGCACGGTACCGAAGAGGCTAGCAATGATGGAAATGTAAAAGTGTGTATAATCCATGGACTCAACATTAGTCAAAAGAACTCATACACTTATTGCAAAAATTTAGAAGTCATCAAAAATCAAGTACTACGCATGCTCCTAGGGGATAGATTGGTAGGAAAAGACCATCGCTCGTCCCCGACCGGCACTCATAAGGATGCACAAGCCATGTACACTTCATGTTTCAAATTTGTTACACAACTTTAACCATACGTGCATGCTACGGGACTTGCTAACTTCAACACAAGCATTATTTAAATTCATAATCACCCAACTAGCATGACTTTAATATCACTACCTCCCTATCTCAAAACAATTATCATGTATCAAATTGATCATAGCATCCAATTCACTTCATATGATAGTTTTTATTATACCCAACTTGGATGCCTATCATTCTAGGACCAATTTTATAACCATAGAAAATACCATGCTGTTCTGAAAGACTCTCAAAATTATATAAGTGAAGCATGAGAGACTAGAATTTTTTTCAAAATTAAGACACCACCGTCCTCTAAAAGATATAAATGAAGCACTAGAGCAAAAACTATCAAGCTCAAAAGATATAAGTGAAGCACATAGAGTATTCTAGCAAATTCTAATCAAATAGGCTTCTCCCAAAAGGTGTGTACAGCAAGGATGATTGTGGTAAACTAAAAAGCAAAGACTAATATAATACACGACGCTCCAAGCAAAACACATATCATGTGGCGAATAAAAATATAGCTCCAAGTAAAGTTACCAATGAACGAAGACGAAAGAGGGGATGCCTTCCTTGGGCATCCCCAATCTTAGGCTTTTGGATATTCTTGAATATCTTGGGTTGCCTTGGGAATCCCCAAGCTTAGGCTCTTGCCACTCCTTATTCCATAGTCCATAAAAGCTTTACCCAAAACTTGAAAACTTCACAACACAAAACTCAATAGGAAATCTTATAAGTTCCGTTAGTGAAAGAAAACAAAACCACCACATAATCTACTGCAATGAACTCATTCTATATTTACTTTGGTGTTAAACCTACTGTATTCCAACTTCTCTATGGTTTAGAAACTATTTTACTAGCCATAGATGCATCAAAATAAGCAAACAACACACGAAAAACAGAATCTGTCAAAAACAGAACAGTCTGTAGCAATCTGTAACTAACTCCAAACTTCTGGAACTCTAAAAATCCTACAAAATAGGAAGTCATGGAAAATTTGTCTATTGATCAGAAGCAAAAAGAATTAACGCAAAATCACGCTGTGATTTTAAAAAATTATATTGGTGCGCGCAAAGTTTCTGTTTTTCAGCAGAATCAAATCAACTATCATCATAGGTTATCCTATAGGTTCCACTTGGCACAAACACTAACTAAAAGATAAAAACACATCTAAACAGAAGGTAGATGCCAGAGTTATTACTAAACAGGAGCAAAAATAAAAAACATAAAGAAAAATTGGGTTGCCTAGCTAGGCATAAAAACAAAGATAGATCTAACGGGTGCCCTCTTTGGCACTAAATTCATATGTAGCCCGCATGATAGATTCATAAGATAATTTGACTTTCTTTCTTGGAAAGTGCTCCATGCCATTCTTTAATGGAAATTGCAATCTAATATTCCCTTCCTTCATATCGATAATCGCACCAATCGTTCTAAGGAAAGGTCTACCAAGAATAATAGGGCAAGAAAGATTGCAATCTATATCAAGAAAGATAAAATCTAAGGGCGCCAAATTTCTATTTGCAACAATAAGAACATCATTGATCCTTCCCATTGGCTTTTTAATGGTGGAATTCACAAGGTGCAAATTTAACAAGCAATCATCAAGATCATGGAAATCCAGAACATCACATAAATTTTTCGGAATTGTGGAAACACTAGCACCCAAATCACACAAAGCTAAACACTCATAACCTTTAATTCTAATCTTTATAGTAGGTTCCCACTCATCATTAAGTTTTCTAGGTATATAAACTTCCAAATTAAGTTTTTCATCAAAAGATTGCATCAAGGCATCAACGATATGTTTGGTAAAAGCTTTGTTTTGACTATAAGCATGAGGAGAATTAACAACGGATTGCAACAAGGAAATACAACTTTTTAAAGAACAATTATTATAATCAAATTCCTTGAAAACCGAGATAGTAGGTTCAATGTTATTTGAAGTTGTGACCTTTCCAATCTCACTTTTACCAAATTTAGCATCAAGATCTAAAGACTCCGAATTCTTGGGACGCCTTCTATGTAAAGTTGATTCATCATCAGTCGCATAATCATCAAAATTCTTATTGCAAAACATAGATCTAATAGGAGACGCATCAATAACTTTAAGATCTTCATCATTATTTTCATGTAACTTTTCTGGTTTAGCGGCCATCTTATTGACTAAGGTGGCTTGCTTATCAGAAATTTTGGCTATAGCATTTTCAAGACGGGTAATTTGAGCATTAACACCATAAAATTCTTTATTCATATCATAAAGCTCTTTGTTCACAAAATCCAAAAAACCTTTTTGTTCCTTAAGCTCTTTTCTAAAGAAATTATTATGCTCAAATTGCAAATTCATAAAGCTTCTAATATTTGATTCAATCTCTTCCATCCTTCTGAGAAGGTGGTCAGGACCCTTAGGCGAAGCCATAAGGACAAACGGGCACACAAGCAAACTGAAAAAGACAAGCGAAAAGAGAGGAGGAGATTGGGAAAGAGAGGGCGAATAAAACGACAAGGGTGAAGTGGGGGAGAGGAAAACGAGAGGCGAATGGCAAATAATGTAAATGAGAGGGAGATGGGTTTGTGATCGGTACTTGGTATGTCTTGACTTGAGCGAAGACCTCCCCGGCAACGGCGCCAGAAATCGCACGTTGGTGGGAGGTCGCACTACAAGAAATATGTCAACTAGTGACCTTCTGTCAGTGACCCTGGAAGAATTGGTCATAGATCTATCACCATTTCAGACCAATTGGTCGAAAGCTGTTCGGGGGGCTCCAAACCCTAAACCATTGCGACCATTTTGGTGAGAAAGGTCATAATTTCCTAACGCGAAATGGTCACAAAGCAAACAGTGCTAGTCCGCTGCCTCATTTCTAGTAGTTAACGACCAATATAGATGGTCATAGCCTTGTAGATTGTGGTGGGTTGTGATGACTAGGCGCCATCTCATCAGTTTTGCCTATGTGTCATGTCCATGTGGCAGTTTTTTCCCTAGGTTGTGAAGCAACCTATATTTCTGATATTCCAAAAATTCCAAAAATTCTCATAAATGTTTTGGATCATATCTTCATCAAATATGTCAAAAACATTCCTTGCCTAGTTCAAAATAATTCGAAAATATTCATTTTCCTATTACATTCAAAGCAGCACTTTGTGAAGGAAGTACCACTTTGGCATGTCCAAATGGTATCCATTTTCTACAGTGCTTTCCTATGCCCAAATAACCATCCTCCGCCAAATGCCATCTCAATCCATTCATTATTTTGAGCCCAGCTTCAACATTCGTATTTATGTCCAGTGTGGTACTTTGTAAAGCAAGTACCACCAAGGCTCCTCCTTTTGAGGTGAAAATTTGTGAAGACAGTCATCTTAGTAAATGATCATCCTCAGCCAAAACTCACGCCCATTAGCGATGTGCATTTTCCGTACCGCAAATCAAACACTTGGCTGCTTATTCATGTTTGAGCATCGATCGGTCTCCTCGTGAGAATCTTATGTTGTGATTTTCTTCCTAGCACCTACCTGGGGAGTGCCCAACCCACTAGACATGCCTAGGCCTCCCATAACACATGGCAACGCCACGGTCACGCGGTGACCACGTGGCAGGCATGCGAGCTTATGCGCTCTAGAGTTGGGGCCCTCGGCCGCCGTCCAAACCTCGATGTCTCGCCATCAAACCATGTATTTCTGATTAAATAGATACTTATTTACCTAGAAATGATTTTTGAAAAAAATAAAGAGTAAACTATGAGGCAGCTGCAGCAAATTTGACCCGCTTCCAACTGAATCGACGGGAATTTGTGTTTTTCACCAGAGGTGGATCAAAAAATTTGACACCCACCCATTTTGTCAATTGTGCATTAAATATGGCCTAGTATTTTATAAAATTGATTAGGTCCAATTTTGCAACAAATATATGGTAGGTCCTTCACAAAAAAAAACTCATTTCAGGCACTCGAAAAATGGAAAATGGTTTTTTCGTCCAAAGAAAATGAAAACTTCCTTAGGCAACATTGTTTGCCATTCCAATATGCACCCTTGTGCACAATATAAGATCATTTGAACAAACTATGCCATGAATGTGGCCATAAGATTGATCATTTGGCTTGAAAGCCATGAATCTTCACACTTGATAGCTCATTTCTGAGAAAACTTTTTTAAAATAATTACCGTATTACAAGTTTATTATTTTTCCTGGAAGCTTGGTCACATATAATGACACAATGCGAAGGTTTCCCAATTTTTTGATTTTTTTTTGAATTTTCTATGCCCGTTTCAGGTCAAAACGGCGGGCTTGGCCGTTCCTAGCTAGTGGTTGAATCTTGGATTTTTTTTGGTGTTTCTCTAATTAAATAGATACTTATGTACCTAGAAATGATTTTTTGAAAAAATAAATAATAAACTATGAGGCAGCTTCAGTTCAAATTTAACCAGCTTCCAGCTGAATCGACGGGAATTTGTCTTTTTTACCAGAGGTGGATGAAAAATTTTGACACCCAACCATTTTGTCAATTGTGCATTATATATGGCCTAGTATTTTATAAAATTGATTAGGTCCAATTTTGCAACAATTATTTTGTAGTTCCTTCACAAAAAAACCTCCTTTTGGGCACTCAGAAAATGAAAAATGAATTTTCCGTGCAAAGAAAATGAAAACTTTCTTAGGCAACATTTTTTGTAATTCCAAGATGCACCCTCGTGCACAATATGAGATCATTTGAACAAACTATGCCATGAATGTGGCCATAAGATTGATCATTTGGCTTGAAAGCCATGAATCTTCATGCATGATAGCTCATTTCTGAGAACACTTTTTAAAAATAATTTCTGTATTACAAGTTTATTATTATTCCTGGAAACTTGGTCACATATAATGACACAATGCGAAGGTTTTCCAATTTTTTGATTTTTTTTAATTTTTATGCCCGTTTCAAAATGCGGTCAAAACGGCGGGCTTGACCGTTCCTAGCTAGTGATTGAATCTTGGATTTTTTTTGGTGTTTCTATGATTAAATAGATACTTATGTACCTAGAAATGATTTTTTAAAAAAATAAAGAGCAAACTATGAGGCAGCTACAGTTCAAATTTGACCTGTTTCCACCTGAATCGGCGGCAATTTGTCTTTTTCACCAGAGGTGGATCAAAACTTATTTCACCCAATAATTTGGTCAATTGTGCATTAAATATGGCCTAATATTTTATAAAATTGATCTGTTCCATTTTTGCAACAATTATTTGGTAGTTCCTTCACAAAAAAACCTCATTTCGGGCACTCGGAAAATGAAAAATGAATTTTCCGTGCAAAGAAAATGAAAACTTCCTTAGGAAACATTGTTTGGAATTCCAAGATGCTCCCTCGTGCACAATATGAGATCATTTGGACAAACTATGCCATGAATGTGGCCATAAGATTGATCATTTGGCTTGAAAGCCATGAATCTTCACGCATGATAGCTCATTTCTGAGAACACTTTTTTAAAATAATTACTGTATTACAACTTTATTATTTTTCCTGGAAACATGGTCACATATAATGACACAATTCGAAGGTTTTCCAATTTTTTGATTTTTTTTTAAATTTTTATGCCCGTTTCAAAATGCGGTCAAAACGGCGGGCTTGACCGTTCCTAGCTAGTGATTGAATCTTGGAATTTTTTTGGTGTTTCTATGATTAAATAGATACTTATGTACCTAGACATGATTTTTGAAAAAAAATAAAGAGCAAACTATGAGGCAGCTACAGTTCAAATTTGACCCGTTTCCAACTGAATCGACGGTAATTTGTCTTTTTCACCAGAGGTGGATCAATACTTTTTTCACCCAATCATTTGGTCAATTGTGCATTAAATATGGCCTAGTATTTTATAAAATTGATTTGTTCCATTTTTGCAACAATTATTTGGTAGTTTCTTCACAAAAGAACCTCATTTCGGGCACTCGGAAAATGAAAAATGAATTTTCCGTGCAAAGAAAATGAAAACTTCCTTAGGCAACATTGTATGGAACTCCAAGATGCACCCTTGTGCACAATATGTGATCATTTGAACACACTATGCCATGAATGTGGCCATAAGATTGATCATTTGGCTTGAAAGCCGTGAATCTTCACGCATGATAGCTCATTTCTGAGAATACTTTTTTAAAATAATTACAGTATTACAAGTTTATTATTTTTCCTGGAAACCTGGTCACATATGATGACACAATGCGAAGGTTTCCAATTTTTTGATTTTTTTTGAATTTTTTTATGCCTGCTTTGAATGCGGTCAAAACGGCGGGCTTGACCGTTCCTAGCTAGTGGTTGAATCTTGGAATTTTTTTGGTGTTTATCTTATTAAATAGATACTTATGTACCTAGAAATGATTTTTGGAAAAAATAAAGAACAAACTACGAGGTAGCTACAGTTCAAATTTGACCCGCTTCCAGCTGAATCGGTGGAAATTTGTCTTTTTCACCAGAGGTGGATCAAAACTTTTTTCACCCAACCCATTGGTCAATTGTGCATTAAATATGACCTAGTATTTTATAAAAATGATTTGGTCCAATTTTGCAACAATTATTTGGTAGGTCCTTCACAAAAAAACCTCATCTGGGGCACTCGAAAAATGAAAAATGATTTTTTGTGCAAAGAATATAAAAAATCCCTTTGTCTATACTGTTTACTATTCCAAGATGTAAACTTTTGCAGAGTATAAATAACTCATTTTGAACAAATATAAAGAATATCATTTGAACAAATATTGGTAGGTCTTTTACAAAAAAGAACTCATTTTGAGCACTAAAAAATAGAAAATGATTTTTTCGTGACCTATTTAAAAGGTCATAAAGTCATCAAATTGTTGCTGCGTTCTGATTGGTCCATCAGCATATCACGCGGATCACGCATCAACCACCGTCGGATGCTTCCGGATCCAACGGCCCAAACCCACCCGAGCTGAAACCCTAGGTCTGTCCTCATGGACATTTTCCACCCACCCCCGCCTCCATTCTTTCTTTCTTTCTCTCCCTCCCCCCTCAGATCCTCTCCCCTCTCCCCAGATGCAGATCCCCCTCGTCGCCCTCAAATCCCCCTCCATGGCCTCCCCGCATCCATGGCCTCCCCGCGCCCATCCTCGCTGCATCGCCACCCCGACACCCTCCCTTCCCCACTGCATCGCCACCCCAAGCCACATCCCTTCCCTGACCCTACACCCGCCCAAACCCCGGCACCCTCTCGGCAAATGCCGGCGCCGCTCGCGGTGTCCTCTTCCACTCCACGGACCCTCCTCTTGCTCGTCCCGGTCCTCATCCTCCTCGTCTTCGTCCTCCCCAGAGCCCCAGATCTCACCTTCTCCCCGCCACTGCCGCCACGCCCCGCCTCGCCGCCCAGCTCTGCCCCTTCGACTGCTACGCCTCGCAGCAGTTCTTCGCCAGCCTCGTGGAGGGCGTGTGTCGGTGTCAAAACCGGCGGATCTCGGGTAGGGGGTCCCGAACTGTGCGTCTAGGCGGATGGTAACAGGAGACAAGGGACACGATGTTTTACCTAGGTTCGAGCCCTCTTGATGGAGGTAAAACCCTACGTCCTGCTTGATTAATATTGATGATGTGTGTTACAAGAGTGGATCTACCACGAGATCAAAGAGGCTAAACCCTAGAAGCTAGCCTATGGTATGATTGTTGTTCGTCCTATGGACTAAAACCCTCCGGTTTATATAGACACCGGATAGGTTAGGGTTACACAGAGTCGGCTACAATGTAGGAGATCTACATATCCGTATCTCCAAGCTTGCCTTCCACGCCAAGGAAAGTCCCATCCGGACACGGGACGAAGTCTTCAATCTTGTATCTTCATAGTCTTGGAGTCCGGCCGATGATGATAGTTCGGCTATCCGGACACCCCTAGTCCGGAACTCCTCAAGAGTCCCTGAACCAGGCTTCAATGACGCATTTAGTCTGGCGCGCATATTGTCTTCGGCATTGCAAGGCGGGTTCTTCCTCCGAATAATTTATAGAAGATTGTGAACACCAGGATAGTGTCCGGCTCTGCAAAACAAGTTCCACATAACACCGTAGAGATAATAATTTTTGCACAGATCTGCTGACGTATTCCACGGTGTGACATCACACCATGGCCAGGCCTTTATATGAATCGTTTTTTTATTGTTCCACCTCAGCGTGTTTAGCGAGGCGGTTTCCTTGGCACGTCTTACCAAAGCGTAGATCGTGCCCCCTTATTCTGGGATTCTCATCAATACGGACGTGGGTAACCCAACCGTGCCCGTTGGCCTGCTTTCTCTATCAAAGGCGAGTCCTAATCGACCACGGGGTGTGCTCTTGGTATTCAACCTCTTTATAGTGAGACCAAGGCCCTCTTCTTTTTACACCCTCCATCGAGTTCGCCTCGCGCTTCGAGTTCCAACACCCATAGCTTCAGATTCAGGCGCTTCGGACTTTCGACGATGTCCGGCTCCGACCCGTACGGCCGATGGATGTCTTCCTCCGTCATAGAAGAAGATGTGCTAAAGCTGCGAGACGCCAGGTATCTAACCGACGAGATCTCGCACAGGCTTCCTGCTCCAGGGCAGGTCATTCCCACTCCCGAGCCCGGCGAGAACGTGGTGTTCGTGTCTCACTTCCGTCGGGGTTTAGGCTTCCGACGGTTCCCTTTGTGCAGGGGCTCATGTTTTATTATGGGCTTGAGTTCCATGATTTGAATCCGGAGTCCATCCTCCATATCTCGTCATTCATTGTCGTATGTGAGGCCTTCCTCCATATTACCCCCCACTTTGGATTGTGGCTCAAGACCTTCAAGATGGAGCCAAAGATGATCGAGGGACAACAAGCAGAATGCGGAGGGGCGGTTATAAGCAAATGTGCTGATGCTCCGTGGCCCGAGGGCTCTTTTCAAGAGGAGCTTAATTTGTGGCGACGGGAGTGGTTTTATATCACCGCTCCCAGGGGCACCAAATGGGCGGCTCTCCCTTCCTTTCGCTCAGGTCCACCACAGCGGCTGGCATCATGGGTCAATAAGGGGCTCGACTGGGGGCCGTCCAAGGACGTTCCCCTGCTGCAGGGCCGTATTCGAGATCTCCAGGAAAGAGGGATCAATCTGGTTGCAGTGGCGCAGGTTATGGTGATCCGACGCCTTCAGCCCTGCAAACGCCGCCCCTCCGCCTGTGGGAATTCAATCCGGAGGGACCACGAGCTCTCCAAAATTTCATGGGCACGACGCCCGTGGAGATGTATAAACTGTTCTTCGGATCACAAGAGAAGTGTCCGGACTTGACCGAGGACGCAGGACTAAGCTGCAATCGCCCAGATACTCAAGTAAGTAGTCCTGTAACCGGACAAGTTGTTCATTCATTTATTATATATATATGCCCTTTAAAGGAGCCGTTTCTTGAACAGGAGTGGATAGCCAAGGCAAAGTTAATAAGGTGTCCGGCTCCCCTCCCAGAGACCACGCCGGATCCCATGCTGACCAAGATGTTGAAGGTCGCGCCCTTCGAAGAAGGCAAAGGGGGGAGCGGGGAAGCGACTGCCCCCATGAAGGAGGCTATCAAGGAAGGAGGGATTAAAAGTCCCGTCTTTCGAGGAGGGAAGAGGACTGCTTCGAAAGATCCGGAGGTCAAGGCCTCAAAGAGGGGAAGGGAATCTTCGTCGGAGAGTCCGGCGCTGGGAAGTAACCCAGCCGCACTATTTCCCCAAGGGGATCAGCCCTCCAGCGAGCCGTAAGTAAAAAAGAAGGGGTCTTGTAAATAACGAACATCCCTGTATTTATTTATGAAGATAAACGAAATTGTACCTTGTAGTTCGGACCTCAGCCCTTCTCAGTGAGCTCGTCTTGAGAGGATCTTCTTCCGGAGATGATGGAGAGCGAAACGCCTCCACCTGTCACACCCTCATGTGAAGCGGCCGACCCGGAGGTGTCGTCGCGGAGGGTTCCCCCAAGTCCGGCGGGGGCGGAAGGTCTGGCACCAAGTGGTGTGCAGTCGGAGGAGCTGAAGGATTTGCTCGGGCGAGCGGCTATCTCAGAAGATCACCGTGCTCTAATGGGTACGGTGATTGAAAGAATTGCATCCGCAGAGAGCGGATTGCACGAAGCCGTTAGAGGCTTACTGACGGGGTTTGAGGTATGCAAAAAATAATGTACCTTCTGACAGTTATGCATATAAAATACGCCATGTATAGATAGTAGCCCACGAGACTCGGTATGTTGTCAAAATTGAAGGCGTGCCGAGGATCAAATTCTCGATTTTAACATATCGCCGCTCCTAAACAGGTGGCGGGCGTCCGGAGGCCAGCCGGACTGATGAATATGCCGAACTAAAGCAGCAGCTTGATGAGGCGGATGCGGACATCGCTACCGGGTCAATAAACGGTTTGACGAGTGACAAGGTATGCGACTTCTATGCGGACACCTGGTAAGGGAGCTTGACGCCCATGTCTTACTAATCATATGCTTAATGCAGATGGTGCCGCTGCCATGGAAGAGCTGCGGGCAGAACTTGCCCGAGCGAAAGAGCAAGCCAGAATTAGTAATGCGGCCGCTTTAAAGGCGGCCGAAGAGCTAGAACCTGAACGG
The DNA here is from genome assembly GCA_021605145.1 of Aegilops bicornis. Lineage (NCBI taxonomy): Eukaryota > Viridiplantae > Streptophyta > Magnoliopsida > Poales > Poaceae > Aegilops > Aegilops bicornis. The sequence goes on along the minus strand of CM038669.1, from coordinate 31,216,892 downwards.
GCTGCTCACCTTTGCGAAGCAAAGAGGAGATGGCCGATAAGGCCAAAAAGTTGAGGAATACTACCGATCGCTGCGAGGTTCTTGAAAAAGAACGTCAAGTGGAACAAGAGGGCCTAAAAAAGGCCGCCGCCGAATCCAAGAATGCCCAATCGGCTTTGAGAGCTGCCAAGGAGGAACTGAGTCAGGCCGGGGCAATTGCGGCTGGAAAACCGTTTCTGCTGCGGAGGAAATATATAGATCCAAAGTATGCTCAGTTAGATAAGTTGTGGAGTTCAGAGGATGCTTATCTGGACTTGGCGGCGAGCGTTGCAGACGCGATTGAGCACTTCCGAGGCCAGAAGGGGCACAGAAGGGAAGAGCTATATTGGTCGCAATTCCATTGTCCGGAGCGTCCTCTGCCGCTGACCGATCGGTTGGCCGAATGGGCCGAACTGAAGCGATTGTCCGACTTTCCATGAATCATGTCTTGGCTCACTTGTGGCCAGGCGGACCCCAGCCGAAGAGCTATTTTGGTTTAGTGCAACAGTTTCTTGGTGCGGTGCCGCGTATCGACGCGATGAAGCGGTCGGCGTGTATTGAGGGACCGCGGATGGCTCTGGCCCGTGTCAAGACATACTGGGCGGAGATGAAGGCCACGGATGTTGCATCCCAAGATTCGGACGGAAGCCGAGTACTTGTCGAGCACTACTTTGAAGAAGTCATGCCGGGCGCTCGTTTAATAGTAACGCAGTGCTCAAAGGATATTATGTTTAAATGACATGTATGATTTGTGAAAACAATGTTTCAATGTAATATAAGTGCTTTTTATACTTGTGCGTTCAAGTAGTAAACTACTCCCTGTGCGGCCGTTTATGTATATGTGTATATAACACGAAAGATGGCAGTCCTTGGTTTAGCCCCCACGCACATAGTGCGGGGTTGTTTGCAAAAGCGCTTTTTCACACTTAATCCAACGTCTTGGTCCTGTTAAGGAGGTGATAGCATAGCAAACCAGGCAACCGGACTATAATGCTTTATCACTTTCACTTAGCCATAGGAGTTCGAGGGTGGGGCCACTATATAGCCCACAGGGCACCTCACTCTCCCGAATTCGGGGTGCGTATGTGCCTGACCGAAAACCGGTCCTTCGTTAATGCGGAGGAATCCTAAACATTCCTGTTAGTTATCGAGTGGTTGACCAGTCTCTCGCTATATCATGACAGTCAGTTTTCGGCTTTCTCTACTGAGGTGCTCGCCCAGCCGAACCGGGGCACAATCGCAGTAGTTCTCCTGGTGCCGCGTTAGCCGTGAAAACGGAACGTAAGGCAGCAAAACACAGGAGCCGGGCAACTCAACATTTGACCAAAGACATGATTCGGAGCTGATGCATATAAGGCCTAACTCGAGACGCCGAATACTCCCTAAGGTATTCGGTCTTTATGAAAATGGGCAGAATAATGCCCTAAGCCCGTTGTGTCCAGGTACGCGCAAAAATTCTGGTGCGGCCAATGCCAAAGCACCAGCCTCCTTCTCAGTTATATTTAAGGAACTGGGGGAATGTATATCAACAAGAGACAGTGAAAAAAGGTTTACGCAGGATTTTAATCTGAAAAGAATCCTTGCAACGGGTCCCTGCTGCACGTCTGCGCCTGTGTCTCCGTTGTGCCGTATCCTGGACGGGTGTAGCACGTTATTCATCTGTAAAATAGAGGAACTTAGTTTGAAAGAAAAAGGATCGTGCGAAAGGTGTACTTAATATTAAATAAACAGAGTACGGTTCGAAGAAGTGAATGAAATTGAGCTTTATCGTCTCTTGTTGTACATTCATGCAGCCCCTTGTATATGGGTATGCCGGTAGTAGGCGCCGGACTCGTCTAGCCGTGTCCGGGGTTCGAATTACCTATTCAGGTGCTTTGGTTAGCGGAGCCGGATTGGTGTGGGGCTGTTAAGGCAGCCTCGCATTCTTCCGTGCTCGAGTGACACTTAATACTCCCTTTTAATGAGATGATGCCGCGTGGACCGGGCATTTTAAGTGTAAGACATGCGTAATGCGGTATTGCGTTAAAGCGGGCGAAAGCTTCGCGTCCCAATAGTGCTTGATAGCTACTTTTAAATGGGGCGACATGGAAGACTAACTTTTCACGACGGAAGTTGTCGGATGAACCGAACACAACTTCTAGCAGTAGGGAGCCCGTACAATGGGCATATGGGCCTGGCATTACCCCTTTGAAGGAGGTGTTGCTATGGCGAATTTTGGTTGGGTCTATCCCCATCCTGCGGATTGTGTCCTGATATATCAGGTTGATGTCACTGCCGCCATCCATGAGGACTTGTGTAAATTGGAATCCGTCGATTATAGGATCCAATATCAATGCAGTCCATCCTGCGTTCCGGATATTTTCGAAATAGTCCTGATGTTCGAAGGTGATTGGTTTTGACAACCAATGTGCGGCGCGCCTTTTAGTGGGCGCCGCTCTGTTTTTCCCTTTGATCACGTGAAGTGAGTTTACTGTTTTAACCTTTTTGGGAAATTCTTTTGTTTTTCGGGGTTCTGCTTGTGGTGCTTGTCGTCATCTTTACTTGGTGTGTCGAGCCCCTTGTGTTCGGCGTTCAGTCAGCCGGACTGTTTGAAGACCCAACAATCTCTGTGGGTATGGTTTGCAGGCTTCCTGGAGGTACCATGTATTTGACATACCTGTCCGTAATCTTGTTTAGGTTGGATAGCTCGTCACGGTTATCCTTTAGGGGCAGTGTTTTGTTGTTCGGCCGAGAGCTTTTGAATCCGGCGTTGACCGCCGTACTATTTGGGCCATTTTCCTTATTCCGGCGCTGATCTTTTCTGCGTCGTGATTTCCCATTTCCATCCCTGATTTTGGATGTACTCGGGTCGCTGGTGCTGCATCTAGCCAGCCAGCTGTCCTCTCCCGCGAAAAAGCGGGTCATGAGGCTTGTTAATGCGGCCATTGTTCTTGGCTTTTCTTGGCCGAGGTGTCTGGCGAGCCATTCGTCTCGGACGTTGTGTTTGAAGGCTGCTAAGGCTTGGCGTCCGGACAATCGACTATTTGGTTCTTTTTAGTAAGGAACCTGTTCGAATTTCCGGGCTGACTCTCCGGCTGTTGAGTTATGTGACTTAGATCGCATCAGATCCGAAGGGCGGACATAAGTACCCTGAAAATATGCCCGGAATGCGACCTCGAGCTCTCCCCAGCTTCCAATGGTAATTTCGCTGAGGCTATTAAGCCAAAGCCGAGCTGGCCCTATGAGTTAAAGTTGTAAGAATTTTATGGCGTGTAGATCGTCTCCTCGGCCATGTGTATGTGGAGGATGTAATCCTCGATCCGCACTCAGTGGTCTGTTGTTCCGTCGTATGCCTCTATGTTTACGGGTTTGAATCACTGGAAGTTCATGATCCAAAGACTCATCGGTGAAACATAGGGGTGTGCGACGCCCTATATTTGGGTGTGCCGTGATCTTCGGAATTTTGGCGTATTGCATTGCTTTGACGAGCCTGCTTTCTTGGCCCATAGATGGACCTAACCGGGCCATCCTCTTGATGTGAATCCTTATGCGGATCGCATATTGGCTTGTGTGCGGCGCCATTCACCGCTCTCTTTTTGCCGTGGGGTCGTCCATCCGATCGGGTGGCCTTCTTACTTTTTAATTGTGGGGGCTCTAAGGCCTCCTCGTCGAATTCGGGCAGTAGCTTTCTTTTCGGGTAGCTCTTTGTTCAGCGACTGTCGCCGTATTTGTCTGCGGTGCCGAATACTTTGCTCCATCTGATCCTGAGTGCATCTTCCGCTGTTTTGAGCTTCCACTTCTGCTTTTTCAGGCTACGCGCAGTGGCGACGAGCTTTTTCTGGAGGTCATTTTGCTCCAATGGTTTGTCCGGCGTGAGGTCATCCGGACTGTTGTCTTCGCCGGGGACAGATTGTTTATCCAAGTTGTCTTGTTCGGACGATTGCTTGATAGCTTGTTGAGGCGGGACTTTGTTCGGCGTTTACGTTGCCGTTTTGACTGCTTTTCGAGGGATTTATCCTTCGTAGCGTCCCGTTGCTCCTCGTCTTCATTTCCTTTGGGCGTATCCACCATGTATACCTCATGGGATTAGGTTGTCCAGCATCCTATAGGTGCTGGTACATTGTTGTCTCCTACATCGTCGTCCATACCGTCGATGTCTTCGGAGTCAAAATCGAGCACGTCGTGTAAGCTTTTCGGCTGGCTATGAAGTGGGTGGTGGGTGGGCATTGAATTTCTTCGTCGTACGTATCCCAACCTTCCTGACCGTAGTCCGGCCAGGGTTCTCCGGATAAAGAGAGAGACTTTAGTGAATTCAGGATGTCGCCAAAGGGCGAGTCCTGAAAGATGTCCGCGGCCGTGAACTCCATAACGGGCGCCCAATCGGATTCGATTGGCCAGGCGCGGAGGGTTGGTCCGAGAGGATTCCGGCTTCCGGAGCCAAGGTCTTCGCAGCGACAGGGATGGAGTTCGGCTCGATCGCCGTAGAGATTGTAGCCCCCGAGGCGGTGTCCAACCACCCGTCCTCGATCGAGGAATCCGGCTCCGGATTAAGGGTCGGAGCGGATACTGGTGCGGCCTCCAGGGCACTGTTCGGCTGCAGAGCTAGATCATGCCCATCGAGACAGTGCGGCGCACTTGGCTGCGGCTCGAATCCGTCGAAGATCAAGTCTCCGCGGATATCGGCCGTATAGTTTAAACTTCCAAATCTGACCTGACGGCCAGGGGCGTAGCTTTCGATCTGCTCCAGATGGCCAAGCGAATTGGCCCGCAGTGCAAAGCCGCCGAACACGAAGATCCGTCCGGGGAGAAAAGTCTCACCCTGGACCGTCGAAGGAGCCATCGGGCCTATCGGTGACGACACAGAGGAACTCTCAATGAAAGCACCAATGTCGGTGTCAAAACCAGCGGATCTCGGGTAGGGGGTCCCGAATCGTATGCGTCTAGGCGGATGGTAACAGGAGACAAGGGACATGATGTTTTACCCAGGTTCGGGCCCTCTTGATGGAGGTAAAACCCTCGCCCCGCTTGATTAATATTGATGATGTGTGTTACATGAGTGGATCTACCACGAGATCAAAGAGGCTAAACCCTAGAAGCTAGCCTATGGTATGATTGTTGTTCGTCCTATGGACTAAAACCCTCCGGTTTATATAGACACCGGATAGGTTAGGGTTACACAGTGTCGGTTACAATGGTAGGAGATCTACATATCCGTATCGCCAAGCTTGCCTTCCACGCCAAGGAAAGTCCCATCCGGACACGGGACGAAGTCTTCAATCTTGTATCTTCATAGTCTTGGAGTCCGCCGATGATGATAGTTCGCTATCCGGACACCCCCTAATCCGGAACTCCCTCAGTAGCCCCTGAACCAGGCTTCAATGACGACGAGTCCGGCGCGCATATTGTATTCGGCATTGCAAGGCGGGTTCTTCCTCCGAATAATTTATAGAAGATTGTGAACACCAGGATAGTGTCCGGCTCTGCAAAACAAGTTCCACATAACACCGTAGAGAGAATATTTTTTGCACAGATCTGCTGACGTATTCCACGGCGTGACATCACACCACGGCCAGGCCTTTATATGAATCGTTTTTTTATTGTTCCACCTCAGCGTGTTTAGCGAGGCGGTTTCCTTGGCACGTCTTACCAAAGCGTAGATCGTGCCCCCTTATTCCGGGATTCTCTTCAATACGGACGTGGGTAACCCAACCGTGCCCGTTGGCCTGCTTTCTCTATCAAAGGCGAGTCCTAATCGACCACGGGATGGGCTCTTGGTATTCAACCTCTTTATAGTGAGAGCAAGGCCCTCTTCTTTTTGCACCCTCCATCGAGTTCGCCTCGCGCTTCGAGTTCCAACACCCAAAGCTTCAGATTTAGGCGCTTCGGACTTTCGACGATGTCCGGCTCCGACCCGTACGGCCGATGGATGTCTTCCCCCATCACAGAAGAAGATGTGCTAAAGCTGCGAGATGCCAGGTATCTAACCGACGAGATCTCGCACAGGCTTCCTGCTCCAGGGCAGGTCATTCCCACTCCCGAGCCCGGCGAGAACGTGGTGTTCGTGTCTCACTTCCGTCGGGGTTTAGGCTTCCCGACGGATCCCTTTGTGCGGGGGCTCATGTTTTATTATGGGCTTGAGTTCCATGATTTGAATCCGGAGTCCATCCTCCATATCTCGTCATTCATTGTCGTATGTGAGGCCTTCCTCCATATTACCCCCACTTTGGATTGTGGCTCAAGACCTTCAAGATGGAGCCAAAGATGATCGAGGGACAACAAGCAGAATGCGGAGGGGCGGTTATAAGCAAATGTGCTGATGCTCCGTGGCCCGAGGGCTCTTTTCAAGAGGAGCTTAATTTGTGGCGACGGGAGTGGTTTTATATCACCACTCCCAGGGGCACCAAATGGGCGGCGCACTTGGCTGCGGCTCGAATCCGTCGAAGATCAAGTCTCCGCGGATATCGGCCGTATAGTTTAAACTTCCAAATCTGACCTGACGGCCAGGGGCGTAGCTTTCGATCTGCTCCAGATGGCCAAGCGAATTGGCCCGCAGTGCAAAGCCGCCGAACACGAAGATCCGTCCGGGGAGAAAAGTCTCACCCTGGACCGCGTCGTGGTTGATGATCGAAGGAGCCATCAGACCTATCGGTGACGACACAGAGGAACTCTCAATGAAAGCACCAATGTCGGTGTCAAAACCAGCGGATCTCGGGTAGGGGGTCCCGAACTGTGCGTCTAGGCGGATGATAACAGGAGACAAGGGACACGAAGTTTTACCCAGGTTCGGGCCCTCTTGATGGAGGTAAAACCCTATGTCCTGCTTGATTAATATTGATGATGTGTGTTACAAGAGTGGATCTACCACGAGATCAAAGAGGCTAAACCCTAGAAGCTAGCCTATGGTATGATTGTTGTTCGTCCTATGGACTAAAACCCTCCGGTTTATATGGACACCGGATAGGTTAGGGTTACACAGAGTCGGTTACAATGGTAGGAAATCTACATATCAGACGCCAAGCTTGCCTTCCACGCCAAGGAAAGTCCCATCCGGACACGGGACGAAGTCTTCAATCTTGTATCTTCATAGTCTTGGAGTCCGCCGATGATGATAGTTTGGCTATCCAGACACCCCCTAGTCCGGAACTCCTCAAAGATGCCCCCGCCCTTCCTCTACTCCCTCGCCGACCAGGGTCGCCTCCCCGACCGCCTTGCACGGAACATCGCCCGCCTCCTCAAGGTCAAGCGCTTCCGCAAGCCCGACATGTCCCAGACCATCCAGGAGCTACTCGCGGGGGAGGTAGGGAGCGGCTGGGATATCTTCAGCCAGGAGAGCAAGAGTTGGTGATTAGCAACACCGTCATCGTGGTATGCAGCTCACTTGTAATCCTAGTCTAGTTTACCTGCTATGTCAATATATATGATCTGAACTAGATTCTATGTGAATATATCATATATGTGCATTTGCAGGCTGGGAACAAGGAGAGGATTATCCCTAAGTTGATTTGCATGTGTAGCTGTCTTTGTGTCAATTAATAATAGTCCCAATCAATCATCCCAATTAGTTTATCTGAATCAATATATGTGCATTTGCAAGCTGGGAACAAGGAGAGCATTATTCCTAATCTGATTTGCATGTGTAGTCAGGTCTTTGTCGACTATTTATACAACCAATCTATCTATGATCTCAATTTGTTTATCATCCTTGGGTTCATTGCAATTTGGAACAAAGAAGAGCATTGTCCCTAGTGTACAGATTTTGGCCATAGAGGTGCAGTTCGGTGTCCGCAATGCTGTCAAGAAAGTGCCTACCTCAGATGCTTTCCTAACCTGGAGACGCTCCATGTTCAGGTAAAATTGGTTTTATGATTTTGCAATACTAGATACACTTCACTACTAGAAATACCACTACTAATGGCGCACCTAATATGGCCAGTAATGGCGCATCAGAGGTGCGCCATTGACAGCACGCCATTAGTAATTTTTACTAATGGCGCACCACCTGGTGCGCCATTAGTATCATACTAATAAGCGCGCACCGAGTGGTGCGCCATTAGTATACGAGATAATGGCGCACCATGTATAGCCCACGGTGCGCAATTAGTATCTGGTATACTAATGGCGCACCATATAGAAGTGCGCCATTAGTAACATTTTTTTTTTCAAAGTTTTTTTTAGTTTTTTTCAAAAAAAAATTTAATTTTTTTCAAATTTTTAAATTTTTTCTTAATCTCAGTTCACTATGGCTTAATCTCGGGTCAATATGCTTAATCTCAGGTCAAATCGCACTCCATGGTCAAACTTCCCGAAAGGTCACCCATCCTCACACTACTCCAGCCCAAGCACGCTTAACTTCGTAGTTCTATCCAACCCCAAAGAACAGCTCACTTCACGGGCACTTGTTGATATATCTAGCATATCAATCATGTTATACCTTATTGATGTCTAGGACTTTGTTCATGTTAATGACTATGATGAAATTTTGAAAAATATTTCAAACTTCTCGATCATATTACGTATCATTTTTTGAAAAAAAAAATCAAAAAAGAAATTTCAAAACCAATTTTTTTTGAATTTTTTTGAATTTTTTTGCCGCTAGATCTTGAAAGGCCCGTAACTTTTTTTCTGTTAGGTTTTTGAGGATTTTGAAAATGTTTAACTGGGGTTCCCCCGTTAAATTTGGATGTAACTTTTCGAGTAGATGATTTTTCATATAAAAAACTTTTTCATCCGAGTTAGTATGCAAAAGTTATGCCCATTTTTACAAATTCTAGAGATTTTGCAAATGAAGTCGAAATTCATATTTGCAAATTTTCCCAACAACTAGACCACATATCACATGGGAAACTTATTTTCTTTTATTTTTTGACATTTTCATCATTTTCTTTTATTTTTTTTAAAGCTGAAAAGCGATCCACGGGGGTGCATTCGGTGGAAGGTGGCCAGAGTTACTAATGGCGCACCGTTGGAGTGGTGCGCCATTAGTAGTTCAACTACTAATGGCGCACCACTCCCACGGTGCGCCATTAGTAACTTGGCGCACCACTTCCATTCGGTGGAAGGTGGCCAAGTTACTAATGGCGCACGTTGGAGTGGTGCGCCATTAGTAGTTGAACTACTAATGGCGCACTCCAACGGTGCGCCATTATCTTGGCCACCTTCCACCGACGACGTACCGTGGAAGGTGGAAGGTGGCCAAGTTACTAATGGCGCACCGTGGGAGTGGTGCGCCATTAGTAGTTCAACTACTAATGGCGCACCACTCCCGCGGTGCGCCATTAGTAGTTTTGAAAAAAATAATAAAAAAATGATATTTTTTTTTGATTTTTTTAAAACTTAGTAATGGCGCACGGTGGAAAGTGCGCCATTACTAGTTAAAATTAGTAATGGCGCACCACCCCAAGGTGCGCCATTAGTAACAAAAAAAATTCTTATGTTTTTTCCCAAACTACTAATGGCGCACCACACCAGTGCGCCATTAGTAATATATTACTAATGGCGCACCGAGACATGGTGCGCCATTAGAATATACTAATGGCGCACCACATCACAGGTGCGCCATTAGTAGCCATTTCATCTATAGCCCTTTTTGTAGTAGTGCTTGCTGCATTAGCAATTTGGCAACACGGGCGAAGACATTGATATCCGGGCGGGGACGCGGGGAAGACTTAATTTACCAGGAGATCTCTGCTGCCAACAGTTGGCAGACTGGATGTGTGACATTTCCTAGTAGCGGGTTTGCTTTCTTTTTGTTTTCCTCATGGGTGCATTTGTTGATCAGAGACTGAGAAGTTCCTGTCTTGCTTTGTTGGCAGGATTAGTCAACAGACATGTGGTTCCATCAATCTATAGACTTTAGATGGATACCATGTTGGTCTGCTAGTCTGAAACAAACAGAAATTGAGTTGCATGTCCAACACAACCAACAGAAAGAAACACTAGCAACACTCGCCTATGCTTGATTTCTGCGATGAAATGAGCTTAAAATTTGCGTGCTCTCTATTTTTTGTTCATTTTCTCATATGATCTGATGCATGCTCTCATTCTTGGTGTGTGTGCAGTTTGGTACCATCCCGTGGGGAGGGCCAGGGACAAGCTGCTCCGGTCCGGCGAGGATGCGCACCATCTGTTGTTGCCAAGGCGATCTCTCTCTCTCTCTCTCTACATATCCAGTTATGCATTCAGAAGATACATTCTATAGTAAAGTATGGTTCTGTTGATTAAACTGCTGTTGTGTTCACTTCAATGAGAAAAAGTGCAGTTAATTCAGGTTGTGAACATTTCTTAGGAGTTATGTTAAGACACATACATCACAGCACTTTGTTGAAACCAATTGGAAAACAATGGAATAGCCTAACAGGTCATGTTTGTAGTTTTTTAACATACAACAATACTTAGGGATAAATGTAACTGTTTTGATTCTGCTTGCAGCACCCACCCAAGACCTTTATTTTTGGGGTACCGTCCGTCACATATGGTTCTGGACTATCCTGTTTTGTGTACTATTCATTGTCTTGATCATTGTTTCAGTTAAATTCAGTCCAAATTCAGTCCAGGAGTACTCCAAATTTAGTCCAAACACAGTCCAGATATTGTTTTGGTTTCCTTGTATTCCAAATTCGTTCCAAACACTGTCCAGGAGTATAAACAAGTTTACATTTTCAGTCCAATTTCACTTGTGCAAGAAATTCACCTGTGCGGCGGCGGCGGGGAAGGAGCAGCACCGGCGGCCCTGACAGAGGAAGCCATGTTGCCGTTTTGTTTGTTCCCAGCCTTGACTATGGTTGTCCAAATGAGTCCCGCATGTCGTCATTTTCTTGGAAAGTTGTATTGTATCACACTTGTAGAGCTCGTTACACATGTAGATCTTGTAAATCAGTATTACACATGGTCATATGTATTGGCAACGTGATCAGGTTGCTCTTATTTGAAGTATCATGTGTGCTTTTGTCTGCCAAGTTGAATACTAGTTGAAATATGAAGAATATGAGCCTGGTAGATGGGACTCACTTACCAGACCCAAACCTGACAACTCGGACCCATCTGACTGGTGGACCCATTTAATAGAAAAAGGAAATTAAAATTATTTAGACGAAAAGGCCAAGGCCCAATAATAAAAAAGGCTTTAATGTTGGGCCAGGCCCATGAAGTCGACCAAAAATTGACAGAAAAAAATATAGAAAGGCTGAATTAATGGCCTAGGCCCATGTAGAAAACTGAATTGGACCGGGCTGAATCTTGTGCCACATCAGCTTGCCACGCTGGATGCCTACGTGGCCTGGGGAGGTTGCTAGTGACCAAAACGCCACAGTGGACATTTTTTGGTCATAAACGTCTTCAACTAGTCCAAAAGAAAGGTCGCTATAGTCAGTTTACGACCGCCAACTTTTCACCGTCTGTTTTTTGTCACAAAAAGGTCGCAAATGAAAAACCATGACCTTTCAGTGACCAATAGTGGTGGTCACAAGTTGACATATTTCTTGTAGTGTCGAATCTTGACTTGACTTGGTGGAAGCCTCCCCGGCAACGGCGCCAGAAATCCTTCTTGCTACGTCTTGAGCTTGCGTTGGTTTTCCTCGAAGAGGAGAGGGTGATGCAGCAATAATAGCGTAAGTATTTCCCTCAGTTTTTGAGAACCAAGGTATCAATCCAGTAGGAGGCTCCTCAATAGTCCCACACACCTACACAAACAAACTGAGAACTCGCAACCAACATGATAAATGGGTTCTCAATCCCTTCACGGCCACTTGCGAAATTGAGATCTGATAGAGATAGTATGATAAGATAAATATATTTTTGGTATTTTATAATATAGATGCAAAAAGTAAAGATGCAAATAAAAGTAGATTGGAAGCAAATATGATAAGAGATAGACCCGGGGGCCATAGGTTTCACTAGAGGCTTCTCTCGAGATAGCATAAGTATTACGGTGGGTGAACAAATTACTGTCGAGCAATTGATAGAAAAGTGATTAATTATGAGATTATCTAGGCATGATCATGTACATAGGCATCACGTCCACAACAAGTAGACCGACTCCTGCCTGCATCTACTACTATTACTCCACACATCGACCGACTCCTGCCTGCATATAGAGTATAAAGTTCATAAAGAACAGAGTAACGCATTAAGCAAGATGACATGATGTAGAGGGATAAACTCATGCAATATGATATAAACCCCATCTTGTTATCCTCGAAGGCGACAATATAATACATGCCTTACAACCCTTTCTGTCACTGGGTAAGGACACCGCAACATTGAAGCCAAAGCTAAACACTTCTCCCATGGCAAGAAAGATCAATCTAGTACGCCAAACCAAACTGATAATTCGAAGATACTTGCAAAGATAACTCAATCATACATAAAAGAATTCAGAGAATATTCAAATATTATTCATAGATAAATTTGATCATAAACACACAATTCATCGGATCTTGACAAACACACCGCAAAAAGAGATTATATCGAATAGATCTCCACAAGAGCGGGGGAGAACATTGTATTGAGATCCGAACAGAGAGAAGAAGCCATCTAGCTAATAACTATGGACCTGTAGGTCTCTGGTAAACTACTCACAACTCATCGGAGGGGAAAGGATGTTGATGTAGAGGCCCTCCATGGTCGATTCCCCCTCCGGCAGAGTGCCGGCGAAGGCTCCAAGATGAGATCTCACGGATACAGAAGGTTACGGTGGTGGAAATTGTGTTCCGTCTACTTCCTGGATGTTTTCAGGGTACGTAAGTGTATATAGGAGGAAGAAGTACGTCGGTGGACGCCCGAGGGGCCCACGAGACAGGGGGCGCGCCCTCCTATCTCGTGGGAGCCTTGGATGCTTCTTGGCTTGCACTCCAAGTCCTCCGGATCACGTTCGTTCCAAAAATCACGCTCCGGAAGGTTTCATTCCGTTTGGACTCCATTTGATATTCCTTTTCTTCGAAATACTGAAATAGGCAAAAAAACATCAATACGGGTTGGGCCTCCGGTTAGTAGGTTAGTCCCAAAAATGATATAAATGTGTAAAATAAAGCCCATAAACATCCAAAAGGGGTAATATAATAGCATGGGACAATCAAAAATTATAGATATGTTGGAGACGTATCACTGCCCGTGGCCAAAACTTTAGTCCCACCTCGCTATTTGAGAGGGGCGGGCTGTGGTTTATAAGCCCCACTGCCGCACCCCTCTCAAGCTCCTCTCTATTACAGGCTTAAGGGCCTAATTGTCACTTCTATGCCTGATAGGCCTAGAGGGCCTTCTGTGGGCCTGAATCCTGGCCCATGGTAGGGTTTCTAGTCGTATTCAGGCCGTAGTGGCCCAGTAGGTGGCGTTTTTTTATTTTTCCCGGTTTTTTCTTCTGTTTTTTGCATTTTTTTGCTTTATTTTTCCAGTAGGTGGCAAAAAGAATGAACTAATAGCAAAAAGAATGAACAAAAAATAATCAATTAAAAAATAAGCTTTTTGTTAGTGCCATTTCTTTTCCAATTTGAAAAGTTTAAATTTGATTTTTTGAAATTTGTGTGAATCACTAGTTTTTGAATAACTCTATAAACATAGATTATTGAGTGATTCTTTTTCCTGCTATTTAATATTACTTTGTTTTTATCATTATATTCAAAAACAGATTTTTTTATTTTAGTTTCTAACACAAAAATTATTTATGATAATTCTTTTCGCTACTAAAGTTTCTAACAAAAAATTGGAAGTATCAGGGTTTCGGACGAAAACTCATCTGTTACAAAGGGATTTCATTTGTTCAAATGTAACTGCAGTGATATTCTACATCAAAGGCATCATGATAATAGTTGTTGATAGAAAGTATTCACTTTTTCTTTGCTTGTGTTCTTTGCTTATTGTGCCGTAACCATGGATAATCTTCATCGTTTAATAGGATGCTTGGGTCAGCCTTGACTTTGAAGGGAGGAATTTCATGAAACTTTTCATAATCTTCAGACACGTCTGCCTTGCCCTCCAATCCCAAGATGTCTCTTTTTCTTGAAAGAACTATGTGGCGCTTTGGCTCATCGTATGATGTATCCACTTCCTTATATTTTCTTTTTCTAGGTTTGGTAGACATGTCCTTCACATAGAAAACCTACGCCACATCATTGGCTAGGACGAATGGATCTTCTGTGTACCCCAGATTGTTGAGATCCACTGATGGCATTCCGTACTGTGGGTCTACCTGTACCCCGCCTCCTGACAGATTGACCATTTTGCACTTAAACAAAGGGACCTTAATATCATTTCCATAGTCAAGTTCCCATATGTCCACTATGTAACCATAATATGTGTCATTTCCCCTTTTGGTTGCTGCATCAAAGCAGACACCACTGTTTTGGTTGGTGCTCTTTCGATCTTGGGCGATTGTGTAAAATGTATTCCCATTTATATCGTACCCTTTATAGGTCATTACAGTCGAAGATGGTTCCCTCGCCAACGAGTACAGGTCATCGGAAACAGTGTTGTCACAGCTGAGACGTGTTTGGAACCAACTGCCGAAACTCCTGATATGTTCATATGTAATCTAGTCCTCACACTGGTCTAGGTGTTTGGAGCACAGAATGTTCTTGTGTTCGTCGACATCCGGGGTCACCAAGGTAGAATTCTGTAGAACCGTGTGGTGTGCTTGAGACCAAGAATGCCCGTCCCTACATACTATTGAGTCCCCTCCTAGCGTGCCTTTTCCACCCAGTCTCCCCTCATACCGCGACTGAGGGAGACCTATCTTCTTAAGAACTACAAAAAAAGACACATCCGTGACATTTTGGGCCGAATGAATTTTTTTTCTGTCATACATATGACACTTCTATGACGATAATTGTGACAAAACACGGTATCATCATAGATGTGGTGGGCTCCTACTTCTATGACAAAAAATCATGACAGAAAATGAGCTTTTCGTCTTGGGCAGGTCGGAGACGCAGCTGCATGACATTCTTTGGGCCGTCGGGGGAGGAAAATTTCGGGGAGTACCCGGTTACAGTGGGTGGTCGGGGGCCGAGTGATGCGTGTTTCTCTTGTACACGTACGCGCGTGTGTGCGAGGCGTTGACTCTAACTGAACCCGAGCGAGGCGTTGGGCTCTAATCAACCCGGCGATTGCACCGCAGTTACACGTTACTAAACCCGGCGGTCGATCGATGGCTGTTAATCGAGCCCGATCGAGTGATTCCTTCGCCATCGCCGCTAATCAAGCCGATCGATGCTGCCTCTCTGGATGAACAATGAGCGTTGCGGGGGGGGGGGGGGGGGGGGGATTAACAACGAGCGGTGGGGGTGGATGAATAGGACCCCGTGGCGTTGCGTCTAGATGAACAGGACCCCGTTCGATTGAGTCGGCTGGGGCTGGATGAACTGGACCCCGTGGTGGGGAGGGCTGGATGAACAGGACGACCCCGTGGAGGCACTACAAGAAATATGTCAATTAGTGACCTTTTGTCAGTGACCCTGGAAGAATTGGTCATAAACTTATGACCATTCTAGACCAATAGGTCAAAAGCTGTTGGGGGGCGCTCCAAAGCCAAACCTAAAACGACCATTCTGGTCAGAAAGGTCATAATGTCATTACAGGAAATGGTCGTAAAGCGGGAAGCGTTGTCCACTACCTCACGCCTAGCTGATAACGACCAATATAACATGGTCACTACACTTGATTTTGAATGTATTAGGATGATTAGGCAGCCACCTTAGCAACCTCGCTTATGTGTCACTGTCTAGGTGTCATTTTTGGTTAAATATTAATATTCAACAACAAACGGGGCACACACTGACATGCAGGACCCATTTGACAGGTGGGGCCGAGTGCTTAATTCACCCAAAAAATGTGCGCTAGCGGGGACTCGAACCCACGACCTCGCGCTTGCTTCGCTCGCTTGCTACCGCTGGGCTAGAGAGGGATTGTTGCTAATGTGTGGGTAGTTTTCTATATACTATACAAAACCACGGCTCTCTCGTATCAGTGACAAGTGGGTCCTTCCAACCAGGTGGCGGCGGGTGGCATCGAACAGAACAACATAGCGTTTTTCTAGGTCTTCCGACTAGGTGGCGGCGGGTGGCGGTGGGCGGCGGGCGGAAGCAACCAACGGGGGCCGGTGGGCGAGGGCGGGGCCAACGGGCGGTGGGTAGCGGGCGGAAGCAACCGGCGGGGGTAGCGGGTGAGGGGCGGGGTCGGCGGCCGAAGCGACCAGCAGGGGCCGCTCGCCTTGCCCACGACAGGAACGGCGACCACACCGCCGGTGACCTCTCCCATGGCCTCGCCGCTCGCCTTGTCCACGACAGGAGCAGCTTGCCGAGCATGGGGGACTCCTCTCCCCCCTCTTCGCCGCAAGCACACCTCCCGGTATGCACCCCTCTCCCCCCTATCCTCTCCTTGCCTCTGATTTCCCTCAGATTTGCCTGTGTTGCGCCTGCTGATGAACACTAGCTAGTTTGCCAACACTAGCTGAGGGTCATGGGAGAAAGAGAGAGATAATTTGAGTTTTTTATCTTACTAGATGAGGGACAGGGGATGACCCCTAGCTAGTTATATCATTTTGAAACGGAAAGGAAAGGGGAAGGTGGAGATTCAATATGTTGAGGAGCTTAATTTGAAATGCAGTGTGATGGATCCATCACCGCAATTTGGAGCTTGCTTCATAAATGTTAGGTTTTATAGTGCAATCGATGGATGGATGCTACTGACTCTTTGATCTCTTTGTGGATATCCTCTTTACAGGAACCACATATGTTTCTTAGTGCAGCTCTGCCTGGTCTATGTTAGACTTTACAAGGTTTTGCTAGCTTTTCATTTATCCCATGTGAAATCTGTATTTATTATGAACTGCTTTTTATTGCTCCCATGTGAAATCAGTAAACCATGTGAATTGGACTAAAGTAGTGAGAAATTGGAAATAGCTCAATGTTGGGTGCATATCTTATTTTCTGGCAGTTAGCATATAAAGTTGGGTGCCTACCTTATTTTCTGGAATTTTGGCTTCCATTACTTCCATCTATTTTCATTAATTAATGTTGATGCACTTAGATTGATTTGCTAAGTTGCAACAATTTCTTGTCTTCGGCAGATGGACAGAAGCTGGATTAGAAAAGGAGTTAGAAAGTTTTCGAAAGAACATATGAAAGGAGTTAATGATTTCATGGTATTTGTTCGGGCAAATTTTGCCAACGATGCTCACATTCTTTGCCCATGCTGTGAATGCCTCAACTGTTCCAGAATGGCTCAAGGAAGAGCGAAAGATCATCTTCTTATTAATGGGATGTCCAGCACATATGATAGATGGATATATCATGGAGAAGCTTTAAACAGTCAACCTCAACATTTTGAAGCGGATACAGATGCCCCTCATATGATGGGTGGTGGTGATGTTGGCATTGATTTCATGGAAAAGGTTTTGCGAGATAATGCTATTTTGGAGGAAGAGGATGGGCATGAAGATGATAGGATTCCTGACCTATTGAAGGATTTGTACGATCTTTGAAGATCGTCTTGATGGACGTAAGTCGTTGTTTGCTGATGTGTTAGAGGAGGCGGTTGCCGCAGCTCATGAAGGGGGTAAATTTTCAAATTTACCTTCACTGTGAAGTTACTCCACATCAAGTCTTTCTACCGGATTAGCAATGCCGCATTCAACGCAATACTCTGTCTTTTGAGCTTGCAATTCCTTGATAGTTGTGTTCCCAGATCTTATGATGAAGCATTGAGCACAATCCGCAGGCTGGGGTTAGGTTATGTGTCAATACATGTGTGCCCAAATAACTGTGTCTTGTTTCGGAAGGATTTAGCAAAGCATGACAACTGTCCAAAATGCAATGCATCTAGGTGGAAAGATGCTGATGGGAAGAAGTCAATACCGGAGAAGGTACAGAGGCAGTTTCCCTTGATACCAAGGCTGCAGCGCATGTTCATCTCGAAGAAATCATCGCATGAGGTACAATGGCACAAGCTGAAGCGGCGACCTATGGACAATGAGCTGAGCCATCCAACGGACGGAGAGGCATGGAAAGAGTTTGACCGTATACATATAGACTTTGCTTCAGATCCAAGGAACATAAAACTTGGCATTGCCACAGATGGGTTTAATCCGTTTGGGAACATGAGCATGTCTTATAGCATGTGGCATGTTTTTGTGGTGCCGTACAACCTACCACCATGGGCATGCATGGATCAGTCCAACCTCATTATGTCACTGCTTATCCTGGGTCCAGAGTCTCCAGGAAAGGCTTTTGATGTCTTTATGGAGCCCCTCCTAGAAGAACTGCTCCAGCTCTGGACTGGTGTACCTACATACGATGCCTTGAGTTCGGAAGAAAAGTTCAATCTACGTGCTGCAATCATATGGTCCATCCATGATTTCCCGGCTCTGCACACTCTGTCTGGGAGGATCACAGCGGGTTATCAGGCTTGTGTCCATTGTGACAAAGACCCTTTCTCAAAGAGAATAAGGAGCAAGATCTGCTATATTGGGCACCGCCGCTTTCTTCCCTGAAACCATCGCTGGCGAAGAAGCAAAGATTTTAATGGTGAGAATGAAACCCGTGACAAGCTAGCTGAATTCACTAAAGAAGGGCTGGAGCACCAACTTGAAAAGGTGAAAGATGTGAGACCAGGAAAGCTGGCAAAGAAAAGAAAGCATGAGGAAGGTCAATGTTGGGACCGGAGGACTTGTTTGTGGGACCTGCCATACTAGGCTGATATGAAATTAAGGCATAATCTCGATGTAATGCACATTGAGAAAAACATATGCGAGAATCTGCTAGGGACGTTTCTGAACATTGAAGGGAAGACAAAGGAAACGGTTAGTTCTAGCCTTGATTTGGAGGACATGGGCATAAGAGAAGATTTGCATCTACATCACAATGAAGATGAAGATTCATTTGAGATGCCACGAGCATGGTATACAATGAGTAAAGAACAAAAGCTTGCATTCTGTGAATTCCTAAGAGCGTTGAAATTTCCAGATGGTTATGCTGCTAACCTAGCAAAGTGTGTTACTTCTGATGGGTTCAAGCTTTCAGTACTGAAAACCCATGATTGTCACATCCTCCTCCAAAGGATTTTATCGGCAGGCCTCCAAGGAATCATGGGCAAGGGTATATATGAAGCGGTTGCTGAGCTGGGAAATTTCTTTAGAGAATTGTGCTGCAAAACATTCAAGTTAACTATCCTGGAAAGACTTGACAAAGAAATCACAATTATTCTTTGCAAGGTCGAGAAGATTTTCCCTCCAGCTTTCTTCACCGTGATGGTCTATTTGGCGGTGCAATTACCAAAAGAGGCAATCCTTAGAGGCCCTGTGCAATACGGTTGGATGTACCCAATCTAAAGAAGGCTGCTTACTTGTAAGCGTTATGTGCGAAACACGGCAAGACCTGAAGGTTCTATTGCTGAAGCATATGTCGTTGACGAGTGCTAGACTTTTTGCTCTAGATACTTTGGCGATCTGGAAACAAGATGGAACCGGCCGGGCAGAAATAGAGAGCGATCTGATTCGCAAAGTGGTGATGTCTCTGTTTTCAACCATGGTGTGAACTTTCTTGGAGCCTCACAACACTTGGAGGCTGGTGATGAGTATGACAAGATGGTTTGGTTTGTGCTCAGCAATTGCGCCGAGGTTCTACCATATATCGAGTACGTTATATTTTGTGCACTCATTATATTTTTTTTTCTTGGGTTGGCACCAGCCTAATGTTTTAGTTCACATGTTTTGTTGGCATTCGAGGAAATGCAAGGAAGAGTTAAATGAGGAAGAAAGCAATATCCATGTTGATAAAAGGGTTGCCAAGGGGTTTGCGAAGTGGTTTAAGAATCATGAGAGATATTTAGCCACATGTTTTATGTTTTCTGTGTTATTCACCAATTGTTAAATACCATTGTTTGCTAAATGGTTTAATTGTGCAGATTGGAAAGTTGCATGAGGAGAAGAAGGTCAGTGATGATCTTTTTGCCTTGGCATGCTTACCGGATAAGCGAGTGAGAGTGTATTCATCATGCATTACTGACGGTGTCCGGTACCACACCATTGACCGCGAGGAAAAAAGGAAGACACAGAATAGTGGAATCGTCATTGAGGGGTCACATGATCGTGAGATCATTGACTTCTATGGTCAGTTGAGAAGCATCGTAGAGTTGCAGTACAACTGTAGTGGAGGCATCCATCGCTCGGTTGTCTTATTTCGCTGTGACTGGTTTGAGCTTGGTAGCAAGAAGAAGAGAGACTCTTTTGTCAAATATGATGGCCACTTCAAAAGCATAAACACTGCAAGGTGTTGGTATAAGAGTGATCCCTTTATTCTAACAACACAAGCAACAATGGTGTTTTATCTGCCAGACACTCTTTTGCACGGAAAATGGTGAGTTGTGCAAAACTTTGAGCACAGACACTTATGGAGTGTGACTGAAACAGAAGTGGAAAAGGGCCCCGATGATGGTGGACTAACATACCAAGATGATGACTCTACGGAAGTTCCGTTGCAAGCTGATGATGACTCTATGGAAGTTCCGGTGCAAAGCAGAGTGCGAAGAGACCGGGAACGTGTGATCGTTGGTGCTGCAATAGTTGAAGGCATCAAGAAAAGAAGAAAGGTGGTAGCGGATGGACATGAGAGCGAGGATGAGGAAAACCGGACTGATCATACTATGCTGCAATATTGTAGTGATGATGAGGAAAAGCAGGAGCGGGCATAGAGTTCCTTGTTTTCGTGACGACGATTTATGAGTAGCGAATGGACCGTAAAGGTAAATACTATTACTTCATGTTCTTTGTTTTGGTATCTATGGGACTGGTGACCTGATGTGATCAATCTTCTCTCCAGGTAGAAAAATCCTTGAAGATTCTAGGAGCAAAATGATGATCCTGATGGTTGTAGCAAAATGATGATCCTGATGGTTGTAGCAAAATGATGATCCTGATGGCTGTAGCAATAGTGATGTAGTTATCCTGATTCACAGTGCTTTAAGATTCCAACAGCAAAATGTAGTTTTTGTAATATGGACAAAATGTAGTTTCTGTAGCTGTTATGCTTGTTGTTTTGAACTGAATTGAGATGTTATGTTTCATGAAGTTTTTTTGAACTGAATTGACACTACTAGGGAAAACCCTAACAGTAGCGCTGGTTTTGTGCTCACTAGTAGTGCGGGTAGGCGCGCTACTAATAAGGCGCTACAGCTATTGCTTAGCAGTAACGCGTGCCCGCACGCCGCCATCGCTAGGACAAATAGTCTGTAGCGTTTGTTCAATCCCACGCCATCGCTAATGTAACTACTGGCAGCGTGTTTTCTCTCCATCGCTACTACTATTCTTTTTTTATTTTTTTATTTTTAGTGTATTTATGCGCCATCGTATAAATATTGGTACAATACCAGTTATGAGGTTTACATCATTATGTCCATAACAGTGTGTCAAACGAAGGTGGATTAGGTTCCAGTGGAGGCAATATGTGGTGCATGTCAAAAGTATACTACTAATCCAAACTTGATCTAGTTTGGACTAGTAGTACTTTCGATGTGCACCGCATGTTGCCTCCACTTGAATCTAATACGCCAGCACAAGCTATTTAATCATCATCATAGTCATTACCACCAACATTATTTATTTAATCACCACTAACACTAGCTAATAATAATCATCATAGTCATTACCACCAACACTAGCTATTTTATCATCATAGTAATAGTGTAGCACATCATCATCCTCAAACTCATTTCTAGCTAGCTAATCCCTCCTGTTGCTCTCTCTTAAGTAAAATAACATAAAACATGCATAGCTCTCCTCCTTGATCAAGTTGGAGCATGCAGATGAACCTGTCTCCTAATCGTGGGTACCGCATCTGTTTGCCGCCCCCTAGTACTTCTCTGCGCTCCCCCATCACATATTTCGTCCAGTCTTGCACTATTAAGCATCCATCGCTAGTCTTGAATGCACTAAAGTAATCTGTAGGATATCTTGGCCGTAAGCTGATAATACTCATGGCACCTTTAGTCTCGATCCCATAAGGCACAACATTCATCGGGAGTCCCTGTTGAAGAACATCGTATGGTGACATACTTAGCAATGAATTTTAGCTTCAAAAATAATGTATGGAAAAGATGCACTGAGGACAAATAGTAAAAATCTTACCATCCTTCCTAAATAGACGTGACCGTAGTTCATTACGAACACTATTGGTCGCACGTTTTCAGTACTAACATTTCTAAATGCAAGAAGAAAATTTGTCTTGACAGTATCAAGATCCGCAAGCCATGAAATATAATGACTGAGCTCCTCGCAGTTGAGTTCAGGCCCGACACAGTATACGGTCCTGTCTATCAAGCGCTGGACATGTTTGCTTGCACCGAAATAAGCTGACAATACAAATTAGTTATCAACTATTTTCGAATTAACAATATCAAAGACATAAATATGGTTGAGAAACTTACATAATGGTATAATCGAGTATGTCGCACATCGACCCGATAATGTCGGTATTACCTTCAATATCATCTTCCGGATGAATATCAAAGGTGATAACCATATCAGGCTCAAATGCATAAGTCTTGCATAGTGCTCGCCATGTTTTGAATCCAAAATAGGTGTAGTCGTCTGAATTGTATAATTTTACGTTGAAAATATAACCATGCTCGGTCTTCAAGTAAAATGTGTTTTCCTCCATAGTCTGATCGAAACCTATCTTATCCAATACAAAAACTCTTGCATGGCAGGGGATACGCTTAGTAGAATAGTAAAAAAGACTTGTCATGCTTATATTATAAGTTGAAGCAAATGAAGCAAATGTCATGCTTATTTACGAAAAAGACTTGTCGTTGTGACTTCTTGTATCCACTTGAAGTTCTTGTCCAGCTTGATCTTTGAGCGCCTATCATCATCTAGGAAGATTCCGTCGCACAGGTCGCGCTCGTCTTCGCAGTATTTGCAAGTACCGAAATCCTTTTCGTCGCAGACATTTCCTATGTTCATAGTTAAAACATTAATTGAAAATCGATCGAAGACAACTACCAGGATACTCAACACACAAATCCGAGGCACTCGATATTTCCTACATATTCTGGCACAAGTCATGCCAAAATTCACGGAAAAATCTGGCATGACCTTTGCTAAAATAGGACATATCGAGCGACTGAAATTTGCCAAAACGGAAATAAATCAACACTCCGGCAAAACATAGGCCACTCGGAGGTGTAACTTGCAAACATGACCGTCCACTTGGATATTGAGCTACACAAGATATACATTTCAAAATATCTTATAGGACTCAAATTAGCATGCATTCAATAAGCAAAAGTAAATCATCTCATGCGTCGTACATCGTCGAATATTATCACTAATACATCACGAATAGTGTCATACATATAACATCACTAATACAACTAAAACCCTAGCACACGACGGGTATCGGGCGCAGGCGGTGGACACCTGAGAGAAGGAACCATCACGGGATCATAGCTCCAATGAGATCCACGGAGAACCTGCCGGTA
Organism: Aegilops bicornis; assembly: GCA_021605145.1. Taxonomy (NCBI): domain Eukaryota; kingdom Viridiplantae; phylum Streptophyta; class Magnoliopsida; order Poales; family Poaceae; genus Aegilops; species Aegilops bicornis. The sequence continues at coordinate 31,193,429 of CM038669.1, read as the reverse complement.
TTGGAGAACCTGTGCTCCAACGCAAACAAGTAGCGATGGACGTGCGCGTCCTCCTCACTGACACGGTGACGCACCACCTCCGCGGAGTCCTCGAGCCTCTGGACCATCACTGGCCCACGCGACCGCCACCAAAGAAGGTTCGGGTCAACGACAAGCTGGCTCCTCACCAACCTGCGCCCCCCGGTAGGTAGCGCCTCCCAGTACCACCCCGGCGGAGCCCAGTCCCGGACATGGCCCATCTGGTCAAGCAGGTGTCATCATCCGCCGACTCGACGACGAGGATGCGGGATAGGCATCGTCCACGTCGAGGCGGGAAAAATTGATTTAACTAAAAAATAGCAACAAGTTCTTACTAACTAGTTCTATTAATTCAACTAGTTCTTACTAAAAATAAACATACGATAGATAAAAATATTCTAGTACCTAATTAGTACCTAGTTCTTACTAACTAATTAGTACCTAGGAACTACTGCCCTAATTACCATCTAATTTGATGAACCTATAGGGGTGGAAAGTGGTAGCGGATATTCCAATTATCCAACTATAAAGTGAAATAAGTGGTCAAATTTTACTCGTTTTATGATTCATCTTAGAAATTTGATTCGTTTCCACCCTTACATGAACCCAAACTCATTTGAGCCGCATCCGCATCCGATTTGTTTCCACTCTTACATGAACCCTAACTAATTTGATGCAACTAAAATATAAAGAAACCCTAGGCAGAGGTAGGGGAGAGGGAGGAGCAGGTGTGCTCACCTCGGGTGCCTGCGACGAGGGAGGGGCAGGGCGGCGTCGAGGTCAGGGTCGGGGCTCGGGCGCGCGGCGGATGGCGACATCGAGGTCGGGGTCGGGGGCGGCGTCCGAGGCGGCGTTGAGGTCGGGGGCGGGGACGGCGTTGAATCTGGGGTCGGGCGGCGTAGAGGGTGCGCGGAGAGCACGCGGCGGCCGACGGGCGACGGCGGCGGCATGAATGGAGAGTTGGATTTGGGGGAAGTGGCCGTGGCGAAGGACGAACCCCGTGGTTAAGTCGAAAGTAGCGGCACGTTCCGGAAGAGCTGCGCTACATTAGCTACATCTGACGTTACAGGATACAATGCTACTCCTTTATCTTTTTTTCCCTTTTTCATTTAGTTTTCTTCACATTTTATTTTTTTTCCTTTCACCTTATTATATTTCTTTCATTTTCAATTACCTTTCTATTTTCTTTCCATTTAATTTTATATCCTTTAGCAGTAGCGAGTTTAGATTAAAACGCGCTGCTACAAATAAAGTAGCAGTAGCGCGGTTCATTATAGGTTGCTACTACTATGTGTAGCCTATCGGCTAAGCCGTGGGAACTTTAGTAGTAACGTGTTTAGAGCAAGATGCGCTACTGCTAGAACTTTATCTGCAACGCGGTTTGCTTAGGCGCGCTACTGCTACTTAGCACCAGCGTGCTTTTTTGACCCTCGCTACTTATAAAGTTCTGTCTATAAGGTTTTCCCTAGTAGTGTGAGATGCTGTCAAAATGTTGTCCTGTAATGCAAAAGATTGCAAAATGATCATACAGAAGATTTTTTGAACATCTTTAGTTCAAGTTTTGGTGATCATTTAGTTCAAGTTTTGGTCAGATCATACAGAATGTTGTCTAGTAGTTTTTGTGATCATTTAGTAGTTTTTTTGAACTGAAGATGCTATTTAAATGAATTTTGGCCAGAACTGAAGATGTTAAGTATGTCAGGTTTAATTTTGTGCATGCTCATGTATGTTGTATGACAGTGTCATCTAAACATGTCAATTTCTTAACAATGAATATTCAGTTTGGTAATTGATGGGAATTGAAATTTTTTATGCATGCTCATGGATGAAAGATAAAATTATGGGTTTTTGTGCATGCTCATGTATGGAACAATATAAGTTTCATTTTTTGAATGCTAAAAAGATAACTCAAACCCTAGCCACGGACAACCGCCGTGACGAAAACCGTCGGTTTTTGAAAACACCGTAAAAAATTAAAAAACCGTTTTTCATTTTTTGAATGCTAAAGAAATGCGTTTTTCATCACAGAATCGACAACAAATTTGCACGGCTCAAACCCTAGCCACGAACGGCCACCGCGACGAAATCGGCCGGTTTTTGAAAACACCGTAAAAAATTCAAAAAAAATCAATAAAATGGGAGACCTCCGCGTCACATCATCAAATGTGGCCTACCAACTAGCAAAAATACTAAACTTGTAATACCGGCGTTTTCTTGAAAAAGTGTTCAGATATGTTTATGCCAATATTCAGATATGGATGAGTTTAGATAGGGATATTTTCTGTCATTTATGTCAGTGTTCAAATATGTTCTTTTATATATATGCAACAATGTCCATTTATAGTAGATATGGTTCTAGCTGTGTTCTTGTCCATTTATAGTAGATTTTAGTATTGTTGCTGTTGTTGTTGATGTTTTTGCCACATGTAGTAATTATTCTACTGTTTTGAAGTGCTTGTTTCCGATTTATGTCTAGTCCTGTTGTTTAATTTACATTGCTGCTTTTCAGAGAAGTGAGATGGCTGGCTTGGAAGGTTTCGAGTTCTTCGAGATTGTAATTGAGAAATCTTGGAGTAGGCAGGTTTGTTTATCATCACTCATTTCTTTATCATCACTCTGCTGTCTAGTGCTTGATTGCCACAATTAACCACTGCTTGACCCTTGCTGCAGAGGCTGCCTGACAAGTTTGCGAAGATGCTGGCCGGCCGTGAGCCCCACAAATTGAAGCTGTGGGAGGTCGGCAGTGGGCTTCACAGGCTGTGGGACGTGTTGGTGGTGTTCGATGGTGAAGGCCACATGTACCTAGGGCCGGCTGGGAGCATTTACGCGCCCATGAGATACAGCTCGGGTACTTCCTTGTCTTCCGCTTCTGACGGCGACGCCATGTTCACCGTGAAGATGTTCGACAACACCATCTGTCGCATGTACTACCAAAGACGACGACGATGCCAAGAGCTCTCTGCCTCTCTTCTTCCTGTCCTTTTGGCTTCCTCTACCAGCACGATGAGAACACCATGTTCACACTTTGTTGCATTTGGCCAGGCAATGGGAGCAGCAGTGGGGATGACGAGGAGCAGAGCGGGGATGACGAGGAGAAGAGTGGGCAAGAAGAGGAGCACAGCGGGGATCACGAGGAGCAGACCGGGGAGGTGCAGCCTATTCTGACTGACGACGACCTTGCTATGGTGGTGGCTGACGACGACCTTGCTATGGTGGTGGCTGATGACGACCTTGCTATGGTGGTGGCTGACGACGACCCTGCTATGGTGGTGGCTGACAACCCTGCTATGGTGGTGGTGACGGCGATCTCGCGATTGTGGTGCACGATCTTGACCTCGCGATGGTGGTGCCTAACGATGACCTCGCGATGGTAGTGGAACGGCGATTCCACAACCTGGCCGATGTGACCATGCCAATTGTGGTAGAGGAGTACATCCGCGTTGGGATTCGCCACTCTGAGCGCATCAGGTTGATGAAGGAGAAGGAGGAGTGAAGATGTTAAGAAAATGAAGTGGCAATGTTAAGCATGTTAGGTTTAAGCTTGTTAGTGTAATCTCAACATGTTAATGTTAAGTATGTCACGTTTAATTTTGTGCATGCTCATGGATGTTGTATGACAGTGTCATCTAAACATGTCAATTTCTTAACAATGAATATTCAGTTTGGTAATTGATGGGAATTGAAATTTTTTATGCATGCTCATGGATGAAAGTTAAAATTATGGGTTTTTGTGCATGCTCATGTATGAAACAATATAATTTTCATTTTTTGAATGCTAAAAAGATGACTCAAACCCTAGCCACGGACGACCGCCGTGACGAAAACCGCCGGTTTTTGAAAACACCGTAAAAAATTAAAAAACCGTTTTTCATTTTTTGAATGCTGAAGAAATGTGTTTTTCATGAAGCGGCTACAAGGCAGGCATTTCATCACAGAATCGACAACATATTTGCACGGCTCAAACCCTAGCCACGAACGGCCGCCGCGACGAAATCGGCCGGTTTTTGGAAACACCGTAAAAAATTCAAAAAAAATCAATAAAATGGGAGACCTCCGCGTCACATCATCAAATGTGGCCTACCAACTAGCAAAAATACTAAACTTGCAATACCGGCGTTTTCTTGAAAAAGTGTTCAGATATGTTTATGCCAATATTCAGATATGGATGAGTTTAGATAGGGATATTTTCTGTCATTTATGTCAGTGTTCAAATATGTTCTTTTATATATATGCAACAATGTCCATTTATAGTAGATATGGTTCTAGCTGTGTTCTTGTCCATTTATAGTAGATTTTAGTGTTGTTGCTGTTGTTGTTGATGTTTTTGCCACATGTAGTAATTATTCTACTGTTTTGAAGTGCTTGTTTCCTATTTATGTCCAGTCCTGTTGTTTAATTTACAATGCTGCTTTTCAGAGAAGTGAGATGGCTGGCTTGGAAGGTTTCGAGTTCTTCGAGATTGTAATTGAGAAATCTTGCTGTAGGTAGGTTTGTTTATCATCACTCATTTCTTTATCATCACTCTGCTATCTAGTGCTTGATTGCCACAATTAACCACTGCTTGACCCTTGCTGCAGAGGCTGCCTGACAAGTTTGCGAAGATGCTCGCCGGCCGTGAGCCCCACAAATTGAAGCTGTGGGAGGTCGGCAGTGGGCTTCACAGGCTGTGGGACGTGTTGGTGGTGTTCGATGGTGAAGGCCACATGTACCTAGGGCCCGGCTGGGAGCATTTCGCCCGCGCCCATGAGATACAGCTCGGGTACTTCCTTGTCTTCCGCTACGACGGCGACGCCATGTTCACCGTGAAGATGTTCGACAACACCATCTGTCGCATGTACTACCAGCACGACGACGATGCCAGTAAGCTCTCTGCCTCTCTTCTTCCTGTCCTTTTGGCTTCCTCTACCAGCACGATGAGAACACCATGTTCACACTTTGTTGCATTTGGCCAGGCAATGGGAGCAGCAGTGGGGATGACGAGGAGCAGAGCGGGGATGACGAGGAGAAGAGTGGGCAAGAAGAGGAGCAAAGTGGGGATCACGAGGAGCAGACCGGAGAGGTGCAGCCTATTCTGACTGACGACGACCTTGCTATGGTGGTGGCTGACGAGGACCTTGCTATGGTGGTGGCTGATGACGACCTTGCTATGGTGGTGGCTGACGACGACCCTGCTATGGTGGTGGCTGACAACCCTGCTATGGTGGTGGCTGACGACGATCTCGCAATTGTGGTGCCTTATGCTGACCTCGCGATGGTGGTGCCTAACGATGACCTCGCGATGGTAGTGGAACCGGCGATTCCACAACTGGCCGACAGGACCATGCCAATTGTGGTAGAGGAGTACATCCGCGTTGGGATTCGCCACTCTGAGCGCATCAGGTTGATGAAGGAGAAGAAGGAGGAGTGAAGATGTTAAGAAAATGAAGTGGCAATGTTAAGCATGTTAGGTTTAAACTTGTTAGTGTAATCTCAACATGTTAATGGTAAGTATGTCACGTTTAATTTTGTGCATGCTCATGGATGTTGTATGACAGTGTCATCTAAACATGTCAATTTCTTAACAATGAATATTCAGTTTGGTAATTGATGGGAATTGAAATTTTTTATGCATGCTCATGGATGAAAGATAAAATTATGGGTTTTGTGCATGCTCATGTATGAAACAATATAAGATTCATTTTTTGAATGCTAAAAAGATGACTCAAACCCTAGCCACGGACGACCGCCGTGACGAAATCCGCCGGTTTTTTAAAATACCGTAAAAAATTAAAAAACCGTTTTTCATCTTTTGAATGCTAAAGACATGCGTTTTTCATGAAGCGGCTACAAGGTAGGCATTTCATCACAGAATCGACAACAGATTTGCACGGCTCAAACCCTAGCCACGAACGGCCGTTGCGACGAAATCGGCCGGTTTTTTAAAACACCATCAAAATTCAAAAAAAAACCAAAAAAAATGGGAGACCTCCGCGTCACATCATCAAATGTGGCCTACCAACTAGCAAAAATACTAAACTTGCAATACCGGCGTATCTTGAAAAAGTGTTCTCAAAAACGACCTACCATGAACGAAGATTCATGGCTTTCAAGCCAAACTAGCAATGATATGGCCGCATCCGTTGAATAGTTTCTGATAATATGCCAAAATTTGGCGCATGCCTCCGTCTTGTGATGGCAAACAATGTTGCCAAAGCGAGGTTCCAACTTGTTTAACAAGAAAAATCGTTTTTCATTTTTTGAATGCAAAAGACATGCGTTTTTCGTGAAGCGGCTACAAGGAGGGTCACCCTAAACGGCGCCATTCCATGTCTATCTCAAAGTAGACCCTACTTTACGGACGGTCGCCAAAAAGCATGCATTTCCGACCTCGTAGCTACTCCCGACAATTCAGACCACCTTCGGCTAATTCAGCTGGAACCGGCTGGAATTTGAACTGCGGGTCCTCCATAGCTTGCCTGTTATTTTCACTAAAAATGCTTTTTAGCTTCACAGGTAGGCATTTCATCACAGAATCGACAACAGATTTGCACGCCTCAAACCCTAGCCACGGACGGCCACCGCGACGAAATCGGCCGGTTTTTTAAAACAACGTAAAAAAATAAAAAAAATAAAAAAAATGGGAGACCTCCGTGTCACATCAGCAAATGTGGCTTCCAACTAGCAAAAATACTAAACTTGCAATACTGGCGTTTTCTTGAAAAAGTGTTCTCAAAAACGACCTACCATGATCGAATATTCATGGCTTTCAAGCCAAACTAGCAATGATATGGCCGCATCCGTTGAATAGTTTCTGATAATATGCCCAAATTTGGCGCATGCCTCCGTCTTGTGATGGCAAACAATGTTCCAAAGCGAGGTTCCAACTTGTTTAACAAGAAAAACTGTTTTTCATTTTTTGAATGCTAAAGACATGCGTTTTTCGTGAAGCGGTTACAAGGAGGGTCACCCCAAACGGCGCCATTCCATGTATATCTCAAAGTAGACCCTATTTTATGGATTTGCCGCCAAAAGCATGCATTTCCGACCCTCGTAGCTACTCCCGGCAATTCAAACCACCTTCGGCCGATTCAGCTGGAACCGGCTTGAATTTGAACTGCGGGTCCTCCATAGCTTGCCCGTTATTTTCACTTAATATATTTTTTAGCTTCACAGGTAGGCATTTCATCACAGAATCGACAACAGATTTGCACGGCTCAAACCCTAGCCACGGACGGCCGCCGCGACGAAATCGGTCGGTTTTTTAAAACACCGTAAAAAATTCAAAAAAAATAAAAAAAGGGAGACCTCCGCGTCACATCATCTAATGTGGCCTACCAACTAGAAAAAGTACTAAACTTGCAATACCGACGTTTTCTTGAGCTACTCGGTCTGATTTCTACAAAGTTTACAAAAAAACCCTATTTTTTTCTACCCCCAAACCCCAAAGAATTTCCCTCCCACACCAAAATTTTCCCTCCACCAAAATTTCCCTCTCCCAAAATTTCCCTCCACTCCCTCTCCCACTACTTGGCGGGACACACCACTCCCTCTCCCACGAACACGCGGGATCCCCTCCCCTCCCCTCCCAAAATTTCCCGTCCTCTCCCATTCCCCACCCTGCAACCCTAGCGCCGCCCCTCCTCTGCTCTGCCCCTCCCTTCCCCATTCCCCACCCCGCAACCCTAGCGCCGCCCCTCCTCTGCTCTGCCCCTCCCTTCCCCATGCCCCACCCCGCAACCCTAGCGCCGCCCCTCCCTTCCCCATTCTTCGCCCGATGAACGCCTCGCTCCCACTCCCCTCCCGCCGCCCGCTCCCCTCCCTCCCTGCTCCCTGCCCGCCCCCACGTCATTGCGCTCAAGGCCATCATGCGCCGCCACCCACCCGGACGAATCCACCCTTATCTCTCCCCTCGACGATGGTTGCTACATCGACGGCTACATCGACCACCTGGGCTACGACGGTGGCTACATCATCCACATCATCAACGATCGACGACGGTGACAGGAACCCCTCTCCTCTCCCCTTTCCCCTCGACCTTCTAGGGTTTGGTAGATCCCCCTCCTGGTCAACCTAGGGTTAGGATTCGGTGGATCTAGGATTAGTATTCGTTTTCTTGTCGATTTGGTGGTTCTTGTTCATGTTCATGTTCATCGAGCTCCTGGTTCTTGTTCTTGTTCATGTCGATCTAGGGTTAGGATTTGTTTTCTTGTCGATCTAGGGTTAGGATTCGCGCATCGGCTCCTCCCTCCCTGCTCGAACCCTTCTGATCCAGAACGTGCACTCATGGTGCTTGGCTTGGGTCACAGTTGCATGCGTGTCCTTGTGCACCTGTAGTGCTGGTGGTTTAATGCACTGAGAATTGGAAGCAGGCGCTTATGGCAATTTAGATCTCATCTAGTAGTTCTTAGTTTGATTCGATCGTTTGTGGCAATGTAGAATTGGAAGCAGACGCTTATGGCAACTGATTGAGTGGAGTATCCTTCTCAGCCAAGCACAAATCTGCTTGTTTTTAAATGCCCAATTGACAGTACACTACTAGGAAAAGGCCTACTAATGGCGCACTGGTTTTGCCTACTAATGGCGCATTACCAGTGCGCCATTAGTAGCACGCCATTAGTATCTGGTATACTAATGGCGCACCATGCAGTGCGCCATTAGTTTTGCCCACAGTGCGCCACTAGTTTCTTCTATACTAACGGCGCACCACATGGTAGTGCGCCATTAGTAACAATTTTTTTAATTTTTTTTCTTAATCTCAAGTCACTATTTCACTTATGAGATATCCAACACATATATATACAACAAGCATCCATATAACGATCATAGCCAACACACAAGTTCCATCATATATACATACATAGCCAACACACAAGTTCCATCATATATACATACATAGCCAACACATAAGTTCCATCATATATACATACATAGCCAACACACAAGTTCCATCATATATACATACATAGCCAACACATAGTTCCATCGTTACATATTACAAAAGTTTCACATTGTTCATCCAACACCGTTATCCATCAATTCACAAAAGTTTCACATTGATACAAAATAAAAACACAAATGGAAAAGAAGCACTCCATCCATGCACGCTTAGTGAATTAAATAAAATCTGCAAAATGATAAACAAGAAGTTAGAAGAAGAAAAAGAAGAATACTAGAAGAAGAAGAACACTAGAAGAAGAATAAGAAGAATTTTGGAAAAGAAGAAGAATAAGAAGAAGAGTATAAGCTTATTATGTAAACTTGATCATTTTGTGCTAACATAAGTTATTTTGGAGCTAACCTATAGGAAACTAAGCATATAAGCTCTAAGTTAGTATATTAGAGCCAACTTAGGTAAAATGAAGCTAACCTATGTCATTTTGGAAAAGAAGAAGAATAAGAAAAAGACTATAAGCTTATTATGTAAACTTGATCATTTTGTGCTAACATAAGTTATTTTGGAGCTAACCTATAGGAAACTAAGCATATAAGCTCTAAGTTAGCATATTAGAGCCAACTTAGGTAAACAATGAAGCTAACCTATAGGAAACTAAGCATATTAGAGATAACATAGGTAACTAAGTATATATATATCATTTTGGATAACTAACCTATAGGAGATCTGACATACCTGACAAAGTTCAGTTCTCATGCATTGTTCTTCTCCTTCTCCTTCTCCTTCCTCTCCTCGATGCGCCAAGAGCGGCGAGGCGGTGGAGGCGGTGGAGGCGGTGGGATGTAGTCTTCTACCACAATTGGCGTGGTCATGTCGCCCAACCGTGGGATTGCCGGGCGCCACCAGCAGTGCGTGGTCATTGTCGAGCACCACCACCATCGCGAGGCCACCTTCAGCACGACCATCGCTAGGTCATCCTCACCCACCTCCATCTCTTGCCCATGGTCAGCCACCACCATCTCTTGCCCTTGGTCAGCCACCACCAGTAGCTAGGTCATCCTCACCGATGCCCATCGTCATCCTGCAGCTCCTCATCCCCACTGCTTCTCTTCTCCTGCACTCCGGTCCGGATCATCCTTCTTGTTGTCTATCTTGCTGCCGGAATCATTGTTGCTTCGCTTCTGACCAGAATCGCTATGACTTCGCTTCTGACCATAGTCATTGCTACTTTGGGCTGTAGCCAACTCTTCTTGCTCCCATTACCTGTCCAAAATGCAACAATGACCGTTAACAATCGATGTGAGACAAAGCCAAATGTAGAGGAATAAGAAGAGGCGAGCGTCTGGCATCATCATCGTCGGTAAGCGCATGCGACACATAGTCGTGTTGAACACCTTCACGATGAGCATGGTGGCGTCGTCGTCGTACACGAAGAGAAGGAAGTACCCCACCAAGGGTCGTAGGCACGGTAGAACTTCTCCCACCCATGAGACAAGTACATGTGGCCCTCCTTGATTACCAACTCCACATCCCTTTGCTGCGAAACCCAGCTGCCGCCTGTCGCAGCTTCACATTATTTGGCGGATCTTCACCCATCAGCATGTTCATAAAACTGCCAGCAGCCTCTTGATTTGGGACAATGAGTGATGTAGCAAACAACAGATATCATAATGAGATGGGTGAAGGGGAGATCTCTCGTTTTATATACCTGCGTCATGGATGATACTGAAGTCCCAAGTATGATACTGAAGAACTCGGAAGCATCCAACTCATACTGCGGTGTCGCAGAGCGGCGGTGGCTGCTTCCCGCCATCTCTGATAAGCAGCAGAAGAGACCAATTAGTACCCTTACAACAGATCATAAAACATGCATGATAACAGGCATTAGTCGCAAGTACCCCATATGTCCTATTTTAAGCAAAGTCATGCTAAAATTCACGGAAAATTTCAGCATTACCTTTGCTGAAAATAGGACATATGGAGTACCCGAATTTGCCGGAACGAAGTTAATCGACATTCCGGCAAACTCAAGGGCCTCTCGGGGTACCTGCAATATCATTATCCCCGCGTAATGAAGTCTCCAATGGGTCATTTCAGAAGATCACAAGTAGAATCATCACAAGTACAACATCATCTATAGCTTTATATTAACAAAGCATCAGCACATATACAAAAGACCACTTATGCCAACCGTATGTTTTATATCAGATTTAGATTTAGAAACAGGAAAAACCGGTGCTTCAAAGCCCTCGGACACAATTTACATCTATCGATGCAGGATGCCTGACTAATTTCAAGTGTTCACAGTGAACTTGTACCACGGATGAGACTAGTGCTTCATTAGTCAACTGAACAGAGATAACAGGGCATAACACCATACATAAAGTGATGAGCATACATACTACTGTCCAAGCAAATTATGAATAGTATTGTGTCATGTTCAGTTCTATTTCAGCTCAAGTTTCATTACAACACAAACACTGTAATTCATCTGCTCACAGAAAAATTAATAATCAAAATCAAATTACAATAGGGGTCCCAGGTTTGATCCCATGATACATGCTATCCTGGGATTATTCCTCTTCTGAACAAACCATCATGCATCATTTTCTAACCAAGGCATAGCTCAGGAAAACCACTTGCTTTGACCAGAACTAGCTGATAAGAACTAGTTCCAGTATCTTTAGCTCATTTTCTAACCAAGGCATAGCTCATTTTCCAGAATCTTTAGCTCAATTCTGAAAATACATGGCTAGGACAACGGTAGCATTCAACCACAAGCCCAAGCCTATACTTAACTAGGCCCAGGTCCATTAAATTCTTACATAAACCAAGAAATGGAATCAACTCCCCTTGTTGCTGATTCAGTCATGGGAGATGACATGTCTCAAAACTATCATGTAGCACCATCATGTTCGATTTCAATATAAGGAATATTACAAACTTAACAGTTAAGATCCCAGGTGAGTAACACACTTTGGTCTTCTAGTTCAAAACAAAACTGACATAATTCTAGATGCCATAATCAGATCAAAATTTCAAACCACACACTTACTTTCAAATATCAAATTAGGAACATTTTGAGACATAGGAAAACAGTGTACATCTGAAAATGCTGAAAACTATGAAGAAAAACAAGAACACTTTGTAATACATGATTATTCAGTTAAGAGAAGAGAAACCATCTTCAACCACTACTGTAAATAATACACCTGTTAACACGTTTCTGAACATACATCCAGCATGTTTGATGAGACGGAGAATATCCCTACAGTAGTGCCCAACAAGAGTTCTTGCTTGCAGTAGTTTTAGGGAGTACTGCAATTTTGCAAGTTGAAAGTAAAACTTTCAGTTAATGCAAGTACTCCTCTTGCTCTCTACTTTCTCTCTTCCCTTCTTCAGTTAATTAACTCAATTTTGCTGATGTTGTTGTTAACTGAATTTTACTGATGTTGTTGTTGACTTGTTGTTAATGAACAGTGGCTAAGTATGGTTGTGCTGTCAGGTTACTACTAGCAGCAACATGGAAGTAGACTTGATGACCGTGTTCGTCAGGCACAAATATGTAAGAAAGGAGCAAGTGCATCTACTTATGGTCTACGCTCTTTTGGTCTAGCGAACAAGCCTGACAGTGGGAAAGCTATAAACTTATAATGACCGCGTTCAGATAAAAGATTGCGACCAAGCAGATCTGGAAAATGTATTATCAACTATAAAATATGGGTTGCAAACCAAACAACTAAGCATAATTTGTCAGACGATAACTATTGCAAACCAAAAAAGTAAGCAGAGAACATGTATATACCTGTATCACTGTCTTGGAGCCAACAAACGCCTCAATTTTTCTCCAACCGCGATCGAACCTGTTACGCAGAAACACAAACAGAGAGATACATGTAACTAACGAGGACAGACAGACAAGGTAACAAGAACTCCACAGCTCAATTAAGCCTATGCTTCTTCTTTCACTCTAGTGTACCATTGTGGCAAAGCCATATATGTTTGTACAGAGGAAACTTGGATGAGTGTTTTTCCATGGTTTTTGAATGAAAACAATATGACAGCTTGCAAACAACAGGACCATGTCATTATCATGATAGTTAGTAATTTGTTAAGGCAATGTTAAAAATTCAGACCATTCAGTTATGACAGTGTCAAAAATTCAGGCACAAATTTTTGGATAGTTAGTAATTTGTTAAGGTTTGTTTACCACTACTAAGACCATTTTTTTAAAATATAATCTTCATTCTCCTGCTTTTTCTTTTCTTACAAGTGTTGATGCCAAAACATTGCAACCCTGTAGTTCAAGATCAGACCAAGAACCCTAGAACCCTAGACCAATCTTGGCACCAGACCAAGAACCCTAGAACCCTAGACCAATCTTGGCACCAGACCAAGAACCCTAGACAAACACGACCAATCTTGGCACAGACCAAGAACCCTAGAAATTATCCAGAGAACCAGACCAAGAACAGTACTACAAATTAATGAACCAAAGAGAAACGAAATTAAGAGGACAAGCGGGGGGGTGAAGAAGAGGGGGAGGAGCGGGCTGACCAGTCCGGCTTGGGGAGAATCACGCCGGCGACAGGGTCGTTACGGTCGCCACTCCTTGTCCCGGCGGAAGGGAGGGAGGGAGGAATGGGGAGGGAGAGTGGAGAGGGAGGAAGGAGGAAGGAGGAGAGGTACAGGTGGGTGCGGCCGGTCGCCGGAGGGGTCGGGTCGGCGGCGGGGTGGATTCCGGCTGGGTCAGGCGGCAGGGGACGGAGGGGACGGAGGGGGCGGCGGCGGCGGCGTACGGTTGGGAATTAGGTCGAGTGGGGAGGAAGGGACGACCGGGAGGGGAATAGGTGGAGTAAGGGGGAAGCTTACTAATGGCGCACCGCGTGGTAGTGCGCCATTAGTACGTATGCAAAAATGAAAAAAAAAATATTATCACTAGTGGCGCACCTTTTTTGTGGTGCGCCATTAGTGTCTTCCATACTAATGGCGCACCACCAAATGGTGTGCCATTAGTATATAGTAGTGGTGCACTACTTCCCTGGTGCGCCATTAGTGTCAATCCTATCTATAGCCCTTTTCCTAGTAGTGGTAATTGCACGTCCTGCAAGACATTGCTTTTTTATGCTTATTATTATTACTATTTAAAAGGTTGCAGCGTTTATCAGATATATTGTTTATTTGTTTGGATCTTTCATGTCATAATCTTAAAAAAATGCTTATTTGATACTCCTGGAGCTCCTGGTGGTTTGTTTGATCCCCCTCATGGTTTAGGTTTCATATTGATGGAGAGGAAGTGCATGATTTTAGGGGATGGGGATGGATGAGGTTTGAGGAAGACCTCCCTCTAGTTCATGTTGCTTGTGTATGATTTAATTACTTAGCTTGTATCAGTAGCACTTGGAGAAGGTGCCCCTCAGGCCTCTCATGCTGCCAATTCCTGTTGTTTTGAGGTTATGGGTGGGTTTGCTGTGCGTTTGGTTATATTGTGCTTGTGCGTTGGTCTGGTTCGTGGCGTGTTTACCGCTCTTGTGAGCGGGGCGCTGTGTCACTGATGTTTCTGAACCTGATGTTTATGCCGTATCTCTCTGATGAGATGTATGGACAAGTGAATGCTGTCATCATCACGATTCACCCCTATGAAACCAGAAGTTTATTTCCCTTTGATTTCATTGAAACTGATGCCTTGTGCTGGCCCAAGAAGTTGTAATATCGTTCTATGGCTGCCCATGATCTGGCCTGTTTTTTGCGGGTATGGCATTCTTTCTGTACTCCAACACAAAAGCAATCCATGTTAAGTAGACGGTGCTGTGTTTAGTCACCAACCTATAGTGGAATTACATGATTCATATGAGCATTTCTTTATTAGCATAGAGGCCGTCCCGTGTGGCCCACTCGCATTTCCTTCATTGCTTGCTTGTTTCTATCAGTAGCACTTTGCTTGCTTGCTTGTTTAGTGTACATATATTTCCACTGTACATGCATGCTTGTTTAGTGCACTTACATCACTGTATGTGCATGATGGTCCAAATGCTTTCCTTTATTGATACAAGTGCATCATTTTACTTTATCCCTATTGTATCTGATTGTTGTTTATTCTATTTCGCAAGCACCACCTCAAGATCATCCATGGCAAGGATGACAAGGACAAACATGAGGCCAACCATTGGTATGCAACTTGCTCCTTGTGGTTATACTCTCAGTTTCATAAAATCTGTGTCTTAATATGCTAAGTGAAATGTATTGCTGCAATCTGAATAAGCTGGCTTAATTGTGCATGTGTGTTGTTAATCTTCCTTACCTGAATAACTAGGATTAAATGATAATAAAATTTCATAAGATATGTTTGGCTGTCTGTCCATGCATTCCAAACATTCACCTAATAGTTATGTTTCCTTTATCATGCAAAGAAGAGCCTCTCACCGAGTACGAGAAGGTTAGGGCTAGAATAACGTGAGGAACAATCGGATGTTCTAGTCCCTTGGCATCGGTGCAATAGCGTCGACGATTTGGAAAACTAATGGTGTACAAGAAGGTAGAAGTTATGAGGTTCAAGAAGGTAGTGGATTTATCAATGATGACCCAGAGTAAAATCCTAAGGAGGATGAAGTTATTGATGGAGAGGAAGTGGATGATGTTGTAGTAAACAAGACTCTTAAGGTGCAAACTCTGTCTTGCTTGGAGGGCTGGGGTTCTTTTATGCTATGTTATTCCTTGTGCTCACATATTTCTCTTGTGATCTAACGATTTTTTCCGTGCTGTTTATACGAGGCACTGAAGGAATCTAGGACGAAGAGGCCTGGTGTTAAGAAGACAGTTAGCAAGAAGAAGAAGATCTCAGAAACATCTGCTACAATGCCTACAGGAAGGGTGATGGCCCCAGCTCCAGGACAAAAAAAGAGGATCCTGGAACCTGTTGAACCTGCCCTTGATAGAGTCACAAGGCAGAAAGCAAAGATGGCGACTGCGACGGACCATCAGGAAAGTCTGCTACGCATGGAGTCTGAGACCTCGGTGCAAATGGGTGATGAGTTGCCGCTCATGGATGAAGGAACCACTCTCAGCATGGATGGAAGTGGCACTGTCTGCCTAGATGGAGGAGGAACAATCTGCATTGATGAAGCAGGCAGTGTCCAAACAGACCTCAGCCCTGTTGCACCTTCTATTGAAAGGAATGCTGTCATCAATGAAGAAGAACAGCAGCTTGTGCTTCAATCAGGCAAGTTGACCTTTGCAATGCTATCTTTTACTAGTGCATTTTCCAAATGGAATGATCATGTATGCTTTTGTCGATTACTACAGTTGTCGACTTCTATTCTAATTTATGAGTTCAATTTCATTTTCAGATGCAATGACTACCAAGACTAGACTTAGAAAGGGCAAAGGGCTAGAAAGGATCACCAAGTCGCATGGTAGCAAGGTCCCTATCCAAATTGCCGAAGGGATGAAGCGTCCAGAGAAGCCTCTGCAGGCAGCAAAGCTTGCTTCTGAGTGTGAACTCATTGCAAGAATCCATCTTCCGGTTCTTCCTCACTTCAAGCTATACAAACAAAATGCTAGTCTATTGGAGAACTACATTGGGAAAGTTGTTGTAAGCTACTTGTTTCATAGTTAATGTGTTATCTATTTTCTGTTACACCTATGCATGATCACTAATATTGTTCCTACCTTGTTTGCTGTCTTGGTAGGCAAATTTTGAGATGAACACAGACTCGGAGACCATCAAGACCGCGTGCAAAGATATTCTGCAGAAAAATTCAAAGAACTGACGCCATCAGATCAAGAAGAAGTATTTTGATACCGTAGCCGCCAATAAAGTCAGCATTAAGTCTCCGGTGCCTGATCTGATGGATGGTGAATGGCAAGCCCTGGTGGAGATGTGGTCTACCCCAAGACACAAGGTTTGTCTCTGCTTTGTTTGATGCTTTATGTTCTGCACATGATCATGCTGACAGTATGCTTTTTTGTAGGAAACCTGTGTGTCGAACAAGATGAATCAAGAAAAACTCATGTACAATCAGAGAACTGGTTCCAGGCACTACACAGCACACATTTTTGCCACTGTGAGAACTTTTCTCTAGAGACCTTACCGTTTGATCCTCGTTGAATAACATTTCTGATTCTTGCTGAATAACATTTTGATTTTTGTTGAAAAACATTTCAGAAAGAAGAGCGTAAGGGTGAGGAGCTGTCTGTGATTGACTTGTTTATGGCCACTCACAACAGCAAGAAGCACGGGTTTTCAGAGCCAGTCAAGACTGCTATAGTAAGTCACTCCATGCTTTGTCCATGCCCTGTTTGATTCACAGCCAGCTTTGATGCTGTTTGATGCTTTGATGATTTGATGATGTTTGATTCGGAGCCAGTTCCATGCTTTGATGCTGTTTGATAGTTCCATGCTTATAGTTCCATGCTAGGCTTAATGAAGATATGAGAACAGCTTAATGAAGATAGTTCCATGCTGTTTGATTCACACACGTTGTGTTCCATGATTTGATGTTGTTTGATAGTTCAACAAAGATATCAGAACTTGTTGTAGCTATTTGTTGCATTTTTTATGATATGATGAAATTTGATCTGAATGTTAGTTGGGAAGCCATCTTATATAGAACCACCATTCGAGGCTTAATGAAGCAATCATATTGTTCCAATTGCATGTCTCCAGGTCACTAGTCATCATCTTCTTGTATAGATTTTGTGTGCTGGTTTGGTTACTTCAAATAATCCATTTGTGTGCTGGTTTTGTTTCTCCACTAATGCATATCATTTTCCTCCATATGCTAGCTTGAGATGGAAAAAATGAAGGACGCGCCGGTACCAGAATGTGAAGAGCCAAAGTCTACTGTTGAAATTGTCGAAGAAGTGCTATTGAAATCTATCAAGCAAAGCACATTCCTCACGAATGTTAGGCTCCAGTCATCTAGGAACAACTCCCACAAAGCAACTGCTGAAGTGGCTGCTCATGTTCGTGACCTTGGGCAGAAGCTGGAGAGGTCCGAGCTTCAAGCTGAAGTGGTGCAAGAAGAATTGGCGGCAATCAAGATGAAAGCGGAAGAATCTAAAGCTGCACGCGACAAGGAACTTGAGCTGCTGCGCAAGAAGTCTCAAGAACAGGAAGAGAAGTTAGCCCACTTGATGGCTCTCTTTGGAGCTAAGGTAGTTTGATGGTTGTGCAGTTTGTCTTTGAGCTGTGAACCTGGAGCTAAGGTAGTTGTTGCATTTTGAACCTATGAACCTGGGAGCTGAGCTGAGCTGTTGCATTTTGTTGCATTTTCTTGCATTTTGCTGTTTGAACCTGGGAGCTGTGAAGTTATGTGATCCTGTGAAGTTATGTGGATCACTTGTGCACCTGGGCTTGTGCATCACTTGTGGATCACTTGTGCACCTTGGCCTTTCTGTTTATAGTTATGCAAAATGAGAACCTGGGCTCTAAAAAGGCCAAGGCCCAAACAAGAATTAGACCAAAAAGGCTTGGCCCTAAAAAAGAAATAACTGTAAGAAAAAAATTATAAAAGGCGGCACAACAGAAAACAAAAAGGCCAAGGCCCAAATTCGAACTAGACTAAAAAGGCTGTGGCCCAAAACAATAGTGGACTATAAAAAAAATTCATCAGAAAAAGGCTCCATTCCCAGAAAATAAAAGGCCAAATTATTGGGCCAGGCCCATGCACATACGCAAGATAAAGACAAAAAAAAATTAAATGGGCTGAATTATTGGGCTTGCCCCATGTAGACAGCTGAAATGGACCAGGCTGATTCTATTTTACGACCTTTTCATTTGGTCGTAATTCTACCACGTCAGCTTGCCACGGTGGATCTGACGTGGTGTGGTCGGATTGCTAGTGACCAAATTAATTGGTCGTTAAATCTACGACCTTTTTTGTCATAAATGTCTACGACCATTCTAGAAGAAAGGTCACTATAGTGAGTTAACGATGGCCAACTTTTGACCTATGTTTTTGGTCACAAAAAGGTCACAAATTGAAAACAGTGACCATTCAGTGACCAATAGTGGTGGTCACAAGTTGACATATTTCTTGCAGTGAGGGCTGGATGAATAGTAGATGGTGGAGGCGTACCTGTGAAGGGGTGGTTGAACAGTAGCCGGTGGAGTAGCGTGCGGTGGAGGCTGGATGAATAGGAGCCCGTGGAGGCTGGAGGAGGTCGACGGTGGAGATGAACAGTATCCCGTGGAGTCCCGTTTTGCGGTACGCCACAGCCCTCCCGATGAACAGGACCCCCGTTTCGACCGTAGAACTCCAACACAAGTCTGTTTTGTCCGTTTTGTGGTACGCCACACCCCTCCCGATCAACAGGAACCCCGTTTCGACCGTAGGAGGTCAGTTTCCTCCGTTTTGCGGTACGCCATACCCCTCCCAATGAACAGGATGCCGTTTCGAACGTGGCCGGTCGAACACAAGGTCGTTTCCTCCGTTCTGCGGTATGCCAGGCCTCGTTTCCATCGACTGTTCCGTCTCCCGATGAACACGATAGTGCATTCTGTTCCGACCCAGCCGGTTGGCTCCCCATGAACACGACGACGAAGTTGTTTCTCCGTTCCGACCCAGCCATGTACACGAGCCCTAGCCGTACGTATGCGCGAGTAGGCGTTCGATACCCCGCCCGTATGTACACATACATGGCCGTATTTTCTTTCTTGCACACTGGTCGTTGTACGTACGTGTACATGCTACGTGCGCGCCTCTACTACGACACGTGCGCGCCTCTACATCCACCAGTATGTACATACCCATTCGCGACCAGAATGACAACCCTAGATACGCTTCGACCAGGTGGGTCCCGACTGTTAGGCACTTTCTTGCGTGCGAAGATGTAGCTGGTTGGTCCCAGCAGTCAGGGGCGAATTGTTTTTTTTCGGACGCACTTCCTTGCGTGCGAAGATGTAGCTGCTGGGTCCCAGTAGTCAAGGGGGCGAGTCGTTTTTAACGCACTTCCTTCCGTGCGAAGATGTAGCTGGTCGGTCCCAGCAGTCAGGGGGCGAATCATTTTTTTTCGCCAAATACGATGGCCCATCCGGTGGGTCCCGGCTGTCAGGTGGAGGAATAATTATTTTGCGCGTAATAAGGAGGCACTTCCTTGCCATGGACCCAGCTGTCAGCCTCTCCACGTACAGTACTCTTCCGATGGAAGCCGGTTGTTGACCACATTGACCACGCCGCGCCGAGAGCACCACGGCGGTGGACGACGGCGAGGCCTAGGAAAGGGACAACGCGGAGCCGGGGAAGACGCAGCAGTGGATTCCCATGCAAAGAGGAGTACGAGGGTTCACTAGTTCGGCTGCGGCATGAAATTTGTCGTCGCCCATGAGAATAACGAGGGTGTGGGTGAGAACGAGGATGGCCTTGCCAGCCGTGGCGATAGTAGGCGGTGAGGCCTCATGGCGTCCTGACCCGGCCACGGGAGGCAGGAGCATGCGGCACGACCGGCGCTGCTTTGGGCGGCTGGAGCAGGAAGACTTGAGGTTGAAGAAGCACTACAGCCATTGGATGGACATCGTACGGTCACTGGAGCTAGAATCGTTCATATTGACTAAGTTCACAAAGCCCTCCATCCCCGTCAACTTAGTAGGCCCACAAGTTAGCCTCCCGCCAAGGTGGGTCCCAGCTAGCTGGGGGAGTATTCATTTTTTGTGCGTAATAAGGAGGCACTTCCGATGGGTCCGAGCTGACAGCGGGGGAAAAGTTCTTTTCGTGAAATACGGTGGCCCATCCGGTGGGTCCCAGTAGTCAGGGGGAAACGTTTTTTCGCAAAATACTAGTGGCCTGTCCGGTTTGTCCCTGCTGTCAGGTGGAGGAATAATTATTTTTCGCGTAATAAGGAGGCACTTCCTTGCGGTTTTCGTGGACCCAGCTATCAGCCTCTCCACGTACAGTAGTCTTCCGATGGAAGTCGCTCCTTGACCACGTTGACCACGCCGCACCGAGAGCACCAGGGCGGTGGACGACGGCGAGGCCTAGGAAGAAAGGGGACGACGCGGAGCCGGGGAAGACACGTCAGTGGATGCCCACGCGTAGAGTAGGAGGCTTCACTGGTTCGGCTACGGTGTGAGGCTGACGTCGCCGCAGGGCCTGGCTAGCGGTGGGAGTAGTAGGGGCGGTGAGGCCTCAACGACAACCTGACCCGCCACTTTGGAGGCGAGGAAGCGGCGGTCTTGTTGGCTGTTTTGGTAATTTGGTGCAAGAAGAGCACTTGAAGAAGCAGCAGGACCGTTCGATTCAAATCCAACGGTTACTGCTGCTACAATCGTTTGTTGAATAAGTTTACAAGCCCTGCGTACGCGTCAACTTAGTAGGCCCACATGTCAGCCTCCCAACAGGTGCGCCGCAGATGTCAGTGGGAGGAATCATTTTTTTCGCGTAATAAGGAGGTAGTTGATTGCGTGCGGCCAGGCCAGCGGAGGGAGTAGGGTGGGTCGGGGAAGCCTGCGCGGCATCACAGCGAGCCACCAGAGGAGGGAGCAGGCAGTCCCGTCGGCGCTAGTTTAGGCGGCTGGAGGAAGAACATCAGAGATTGAAGAAGCACGTCGGCCGTCAGATAGACATCCAACAGTCACCGCTGCTAGAACCTTTTGTTGACTGACAAAGCCTCACATAAACAAGTCAACCTCGAAATATGTGTCGTGTATAGCCCATTTGCTATTATTTTTATAATTTTTACTCATTTTCTAATTCATATGGAAATTTTTGCAGCCCGTTTTCCATTTTTAGAATTGTTGCCCATTTTCTGGTCAATACCATGGTTAAAAAAATAACTAAATATGTGCGAAATTTTGAAAATTTGCAATTTTTTGCTGGGGAACAAAATATTCTTAATCCAAAAATTAGTAGCCATACTAAAACAAATTTAAAAATAAATTAGTACTATGTCATGTTAAATCCAATGAAATACTATAAAATATCAGTGAAGAACAAAAACAAAAAAGAAATAAATATCCCATTTGCTATAATTTTCTTGGAATTTTCAACCCCTTTGATATTATTTTTAACAGACACTGACCATACTCTTTGGCCCGGCCGGAATGCATCCCTCCCCGTCTTGAAATATTTGCAGCCCAGTAAGTCGAAGAAAATAAATAGGCCTAGCTTGGGTATTCTTCAAAAAGAAATACTGGGCTACCTATTTTTCCAAATAAAATCCTGCTGGGCTAGTCATGTTGTTAGACGGGCCACAGAGACCGCACAACCCAGTTTATAGCCTGCTCCTCTGAATTACTACTCAAAAAAAGTTGTGCAATTCTGTCGTTAATTGACTATATGTTAAAAATGATGTGGGTCCCGGATATCAGCAGGGTGGATTAGAGTAAAAAAACGAGGGGTGCATCTGAGTAGTAAAAGAGGCGATTGCTTGTGTTCGGGAGTGGACCTGGTGGGTCCGTACTGTCATACTCACAACTACAGTTCTCTCCCGATTCACTATGTTGTCAGGGACCGTTTTGAAAAAACACTATGTTGACAGGGCCGGACGGCGGCGCCACGGTGAGCGCACCAAGGCGGAGGATAAAGTGATGTCGCCAATGTGCTGGGCTGGGTTGGACATTCTTATTGAAAAATAAAAATGGACCGGAACTATTTACGATGTTGACTACGATTTGCATGGGTCCGCTGGTTGTAGGAAGAAAATGCTAGGAGAAAGAAGACTGGTCGGTTCTTCGCCTAAGAATAATATCGACTGAATGAACAACACTATCATAGGAAATAATATCCTCGTGTTAAATCATGAATTTAAAGAACTGGTGCATGAGCATTTAGCTTTATTTATTTATTTACTTATTTATGTTTAGGGGACCATGAGCATGTACCTGGGCCGGATTCATGTGAGAGCCTCCTTTCCAGTTAATTATGGGCTCCTCTATTGGGCCTTCATCAGTGGGCTGCATGTTATCAACAAGTGGAAAATGTGTTCCGTATGAAAAATAGTATGCGTTACGTACGGTACGGGACACTAAGGATCGAACCTTGCAACAACTTCCAAAACATTGTGTTTTTCATTCTAACAACACATTTATTCAACCAACAGACAAAATATACTATTGATTGTACATTGAAAACAGCAGCAGCAGCAACCAGGTTGGGGGTGAAACAGAAACAGTAAGCAGGCCAGAAGAGTGAACACGTAGGACTCTCTTCCAAACCAAACATCAGCCATTATTACAAAAGGGCTACCAAAAAAGAACAAGTGTATGCATCAAACTAAATAAATATCCTACTACACCAAGTGTACGCATCTAACTAACTGGCTCAATTAGATGTTACTATTTATTAAGCTGTGGAGATTGGCTGACGGCTTGAACTAGAAGGGTGCCTGACGGGGGAAACTCCAGCCAACAGGTTGACGTCTGATACTTGCGACCCTCTCTCCTACTTGGGCCGCAGAGTGTGGTAGCACATATCAGGGTATGGTGCATGTAGAGACGCATGGTACGCTGTGTACACACAATTTTGCCTGATGAACGAAACCGCGCTGCCATCATGACCCTTGCCGTCGGTTATCTCCTGGTTAATCGGATAATTCAGTCCGACAAACAGAGAGCATGTACCAAGGCTACTTACCAGCCTCCATTCAAAAATTCCTAAAGGCCCAGAGAAGCTGGGATCCTGCTCAAAGACCTTGCGGTGACTGTGATTGTATTCCGCAAAACAACACGTCCGGTACGTGCGAACGATCATCAATCGGTCACCGTCGTCTAATCGAGCCAGGAACCACCTGCAACTGCCATGCCGCTTTTCATATCAAGTTGGAGTCATATAAAAAAGGGCTCTTGATTTAGAAAATCTTAAGAACAGCATGTTATGAGCATGAATATTTTTTCAGTAAATGTTGACAGTAATATAAGCAACCCATCATGATATCATAGGAAAGTAACATACTGCTGTAACATCCGATTGTAGCGATGACTGGAGTAGGCCAGCAATACGTCCAGCCATAGAAGGAGTCGACAACGTAAATGAAGCCCTTGTGTTCAATGGCATCAGAGAACCATGGAGGATGAATGATCCTACGATGGACGTGCAGATTTATCCACTTACCGCATGACACCTGTCGGATAAGCGAGACCGCGGTTGAAGAATGCAATTAGCTGAAGTCTTTATAATTCCACAGATCTTGTGGGCACTTGGCAGATTACAACCTTGAGCAAATCAAACTTGGTATCATGTTGGCTACTATAAGATTCGTGAGTATTACGGGCGCGGTGCCAAAGCACCGCAGTGTTAATCAAAGGAAGGGGATCAATCGCCGGGGTAGACCTCCACCGACATCCAGCCGCGCGACCATCGACGAGCACCATCCAAGACGTGTTCATGCCGACCCAGTACATACCGTTAATGTAGTTGAGGGTGACGGGGATCGGATCGCAGTCAAGGGGGTTGATGCTCGCCACCCTACGATTGTTTTGCTGCCTGAGACGCCGTTTTTGAAGATCAGGCGGCATCAGCAAGCAAGGAGCTGGCTTAAAAAGCACCGGCCTCAGGGCTTTGAGTAAATGGTACAGCCCCACGAGCACGCGGCGAGCGGCATGGTACTGAGATTGTCCACACGCGAAAAAATGAGCTTGATTACCTCTGTGGGGAGCGAATTCCGGCCACTCTTTCGGCGGACACTGCTCGGTTCTACCATTGTTAGTGCTTGGGTTTCGGACGAGGGGGGGAGGCGCCTTTGCGGGGATGGAAGATTGGACGATATTATGTGCGGACAAAGATGGAGAAGAGAATATGTGCTGTGGGAAGTGGACAGGTGATGATGACTACAGCACGCCGCTTGACTTACGAGACACATACCAGCAGCGTAGGGTCATATCGATGCCAGACAACTTGCTTGCACTACTAGGAAAAGGGCTATAGATGAAATGGCCACTAATGGCGCACCGGACATGTTGTGCACCACTCCTATATAGCAGTGGCGCACCATGTGCTGGTGCGCCATTAATGTGAAAGATACTAATGGCGCACTGCACATGGTGCGCCACTAGTAAAAAAAATTATTTTTCCAAACATACTAATGGCGCACCATGGCACAGTGCGCCATTAATAGTTCTAACTAGTAATGGCGCACCAGCCACACAGTGCGCCACTACTATATTTTTGTTTTGCAAAACTACTAATGGCGCACCAGGGAATAGTGCGACTTTACTAGTTTAAACTAGTAATGGCGCACTGTGCCCTGGTGCCATTAGTATATTATTATTATTATTATTATTGCAAAACTACTAATGGCGCACCACCAGCAGGTGCGCCATTAGTAACTAGGGTTACTAATGGCGCATTTGTAGGTGGTGCGCCATTAGTAACCTGGGACCAGCTAGATATTTTGGACAGCCACACCTACCCACTCACTTTCCCCACTTCATTCTCTCCACCTCCTCCTCCAAACTTGTCTCGGCTGCCTCCTCCTCCTCACCTCATTTGCACCATAGATTCATCCAAATTAAATGGTTAAATTACCTTTTTTGATAGGTAAGTAAGGGGAAGCTATCTTTATGTTGTTCTCCCTCCAACAACGTGCACATGCACTTTTTATGGCCTAGCTAGATCTATGTATGTTTGTGGTGTTGCATATGTTTGTGGTGGTGCATATATGTTTGTGTTTGCAGCTACCGGTATTTGAAATGCGATAGTTGCCAATATTTTGCTGGAATGTTGATTCATTTCCGTTTCGGCGAGAATTTTGGCACTATGCATTCTTTTTGGTCCTATTTTTAGGGAAAGTCATGCCAAATTTTTTCTTAGTTCTAAAATATCGTTTTGCTCTACCCCGCAGACGACCATGGTCCGTACGATGATCGAAGGCATCGTGAATAGGTTTTTGAGCTCCGCGAAGGCCGAGCTGCTTCAAAAGAACGAGACGGAGATAAGATGTCCGTGTCGAAGATGTTGGAAATATGCCCTAGAGGCAATAATAAAAGGATCATTATTATATTTCCTTGTTCATGATAATTGTCTTTTATTCATGCTATAATTGTATTATCCGGAAATCGTAATACACGTGTGAATACATAAGACCACAAGATGTCCCTAGTGAGCCTCTAGTTGACTAGCTCGTTGATCAACAGATAGTCATGGTTTCCTAACTATGGACATTGGATGTCATTGATAATGAGATCACATCATTAGGAGAATGATGTGATGGACAAGACCCAATCCTAAGCATAGCACAATATCGTGTAGTTCGTTTGCTTGAGCTTTTCCAATGTCAAGTATCTTTTCCTTAGACCATGAGATCGTGTAACTCCCGGATACCGTAGGAGTGCTTTGGGCGTACCTAACGTCACAACGTAACTGGGTGACTATAATGGTATACTACGGGTATCTTCGAAAGTGTCTGTTGGGTTGACACGGATCGAGACTAGGATTTGTCACTCCGCATGACGGAGAGGTATCTCTGGGCCCACTCGGTAATGCATCATCATAATGAGCTCAAAGTGACCAAGTGTCTGGTCACGGGATCATGCATTACGGTACGAGTAAATTGACTTACCGGTAACGAGATTGAACGAGGTATTGGGATACCGACGATCGAATCTCGGGTAAGTAACATACCGATTGACAAAGGGAATTATTATACGGGGTTGCTTGAATTCTCGACATCGTGGTTCATCCGATGAGATCATCGAGGAGCATGTGGGAGCCAACATAGGTATCCAGATCCCGTAGTTGGTTATTGGCCGGAGAGCCGTCTCGGTCATGTCTACGTGTCTCCCGAACCCGTAGGGTCTACACACTTAAGGTTCGGTGACGCTAGGGTTGTAGAGATATTAGTATGCTGCAAATTGACAGTTGTTCGGAGTCCCGGATGAGATCCCGGACGTCACGAGGAGTTCCAGAATGGTCCGGAGGTAAAGAATTATATATGGGAAGTCGAGTTTCGGCCATCGGGAAAGTTTCGGGGTCACGGTATTGTCTGGGACCACCGAAAGGGTCCCTGGTCTACCGGTGGGGCCACCTATCCCGGAGGGCCCCATGGGCTGAAGTGGGGAGGGGAACCACCCCCTGGTGGGCTGGTGCGCCCCCCTTGGGCCCCCCTGCGCCGAGGGTTGGAAACGCTAGGGTGGGGGCGCCTCCACTTGCCTTGGGTGGCAAGGCACCCCCTTGGCCGCCCCCCTCCCCCCCAGGAGATCCCATCTCCTAAGGCCGGCTCTCCCCCTGGTGACCCTATATATAGAAGAGGGCAGGTAGGGCAGCCGCACCCTTGCACTAGGCGCCTCCCTTTCCCCTTGCTACACCTCTCCCTCCCGCAGACGCTTGGCGAAGCCCTACCGGGATCCCTGCTGCATTCACCACCACGCCGTCGTGCTGCTGGATCTTCATCAACCTCTCCTTCCCCCTTGGTGGATCAAGAAGGAGGACACGTCACGCTGACCGTACGTGTGTTGAACGCGGAGGTGCCGTCCGTTCGGTGCTAGTATCTCCGGTGATTTGGATCACGACGAGTACGACTCCCTCAACCTCGTTCTCTTGAACGCTTCCGCTCGCGATCTACAAGGGTATATAGATGCACTCCTCTCTCACGTTGCTAGATGAACTCATAGATTGCTATTGGTGAATGTAGGGAAATTTTTATTTTATGCAACGTTCCCCAACAGTGGCATCATGAGCTAGGTCTATGCGTAGTTCTCTTTGCACGAGTAGAACAAAAATCTGTTGTGGGCGTAGATGTTGTCAACTTTCTTGCCACTACTAGTCTTATTTTGCTTCAGCGGTATTGTGGGATGAAGCGGCCCGGACCGACCTTAAACGTATGCTTATGTGAGACAGGTTCCACCGACTAACATGCACTAGTTGCATAATGTGGCTAGCGGGTGTATGTCTCTCCCACTTTAGTTGGAGCGGATTCGATGAAAAGGGTCCTTATGAAGGGTAAATAGAAGTTGACAAATCACGTTGTGGCTTTTTCATAGGTAAGAAAACATTCTTGCTAGAACCCTATTGCAGCCATGTAAAAGATACAACTAATAATTAGAGGACGTCTAACTTGTTTTTGCAGCAATTACTTTGTGATGTGATATGGCCAAAAGTTTGTGATGAATGATGAACGATATATTGCGATGTATGAGATCATGTTCTTGTAATAGGAATCACGACTTGCATGTCGATGAGTATGACAACCAGCAGGAGCCATAGGAGTTGTCTTAATTATTGTATGACCTGCGTGTCAATGATTTAACGCCATGTAATTACTTTACTTTATTGCTAAACCGTTAGCTATAGTAGTAGAAGTAATAGTTGGCGAGCAACTTCATCGAGACACGATGATGGAGATCATGATGATGGAGATCATGGTGTCATGCCGTTGACGAAGATGATCATGGAGCCCCGAAGATGGAGATTGAAGGAGCTATATGATATTGGCCATATCATGTCACTACTATTTGATTGCATGTGATGTTTATCATGTTTTTGCATCTTGTTTACTTAGAACGACGGTAGTAAATAAGATGATCCCTCATAATAATATCAAGAAAGTGTTCCCCCTAAGCGTAAATGCGTCGTTGCGACGATTCGTTGTTTCGAAGCACCACGTGATGATCGGGTGTGATAGATTCTAACGTTCACATACAACGGGTGTAATACAGATTTACACATGCAAAACACTTAGGTTAACTTGACGAGCCTAGCATGTACAGACATGGCCTCGGAACACAGAGACCGAAATGTCGAACATGAGTCGTATGGAAGATACGATCTACATGGAGATGTTCACCGATGATGACTAGTCCGTCTCACGTGATGATCGGACACGGCCTAGTCGACTCGGATCATGTATCACTTAGATGACTAGAGGGATGTCTAATCTGAGTGGGAGTTCATTAAATAATTTGATTAGATGAACTTAATTATCATGAACTTAGTCTAAAATCTTTGCAAAAATGTCTTGTAGATCAAATGGCCAACGCTCATGTCAACATGAACTTCAACGCGTTCCTAGAGAAAACCAAGCCGAAAGATGATGGCAGCAACTATCTTGACCGGGTCCGGAACACGAGGATCATCCTCATAGCTGCCAAGAAAGCATATGTCCTAGAAGAACCGCTAGGTGAAGCACCCATCCCGAAGAACCAAGACATTATGAATGCTTGGCGATCCACGTCTTGATGATTACTCCCTCGTTGATGCGGCATGCTTCTGACTTAGAACCGGCTCCAAAAGCGTTTTGAGCAACATGGAGCATATGAGATGTTCGAGGAGCTGAAAATGGTTTTCCAAGCTCACGCCTGGTCGAGAGATATGAAGTCTCCGACAAATTCTATAGTTGTAAGATGGAGGAAAATAGTTACATCGGTGAGCACATACTCAAAATGTCCGGGTTGCACAACCGCCTGTCCAGTGGACATTAACCTCCGGACGAGGCGGTCATTGACAGAATCCTTGATCGCTCCCACCGAGCTACAAGAGCTTTGTGATGAACTAAAATATGCAGGGATGGTGAAGACTATTCTGAAGTATTTTCAATGCTGAAGTCAGCAGAGGTAGAAATCAAAAGGAACATCAAGTGTTGATGGTCAATAAAACCACCAAGTTCAAGAAAGGCAAGGGTAAGAAGAACTTCAAGAAGGACGGCAAGGATGTTGCCGCCCGATAAGCCGATTGCCGGGAAGAAGTCAAAGAATGGACCCAAGCACGAGACTCAGTGCTTTTATTGCAAAGGAAGGGTCACTGGAAGCGGAACTGCCCCAAATACTTAGCGGACAAGAAGGCCGGCAACACTAAAGGTATATGTGATATACATGTAATTGATGTGTACCTTACCAATGCTCGTAGTAGCTCCTAGGTATTTGATACCGGTGCCGTTGCTCATATTTGTAACTCAAAGCAGGAGCTGCGGAATAAGCGGATACTGGCGAAGGACGAGGTGACGATGCGCGTCGGGAATGGTTGCAAGGTCGATGTGATCGCCGTCGGTACGCTACCTCTACATTTACCTACGAGATTAGTTTTAAACCTTAATAATTGTTATTTAGTGCCAAGTTTGAGCATGAACATTGTATCTGGATCTCGTTTAATACGAGATGGCTACTCATTTAAATTCAAGAATAATGGTTGTTCTATTTATATGAGAGATATGTTTTATGGTCATGCCCCGATGGTCAATGGTTTATTCTTAATGAATCTCGAACGTAATGTTACACATATTCATAGTGGGAATACCAAAATATGTAAACTTGATAACGATAGTCCCACATACTTGTGGCACTGCCGCCTTGGTCACATTGGTGTCAAGTGCATGAAAATCTCCATGCTGATGGAATTTTAGAGTCTCTCGATTATGAATCATTTGACACATGCGAACCATGCCTCATGGGAAAAATGACCAAGACTCTGTTCTCCGGAACAATGGAGCGAGCAACCAACTTAATGGAAATCATACATACCGATGCGTGCGGTCCAATGAGCGTTGAGGCTCGCGGAGGATACCGTTATGTTCTCACTCTCACTGATGACTTGAGTAGATATGGGTATGTCTACTTGATGAAACACAAGTCTGAGACCTTTGAAAAGTTCAAGGAATTTCAAAATGAGGTAGAGAATCAACGTGACCGAAAGATAAAGTTCTTACGATCAGATCGTGGAGGAGAATATTTAAGTCATGAATTTGGTACGCATTTAAGGAAATGTGGAATCGTTTCACAACTCATGCCGCCCGGATATGGTGCGATCTATGATGTCTCTTACCGATTTACCGCTATAATTTTGGGGATACGCTCTAGAGACAACTACATTCACTTTAAATAGGGCTCCGTCTATATCCGTTGAGACGACACCGTATGAATTATGGTTTGGGAAGAAACCTAAGCTGTCATTTCTGAAAGTTTGGGAATGCGATGCTTATGTCAAGAAACTTCAACCTGAAAAGCTCGAACCCAAGTCGGAAAAATGCGTCTTCATAGGATACCCTAAGGAAACCATTGGGTATACCTTCTACTTAAGATCCGAGGGCAAGATCTTTGTTGCCAAGAACGGATCCTTTCTGGAAAAAGAGTTTCTCTCAAAAGGAGTAAGTGGGAGGAAAGTAGAACTCGATGAAGTACTCCCTCTTGAACCGGAAAGTAGTGCAGCTCAGGAAAATGTTCATGTGGTGCCTACACCGACTAGAGAGGAAATTAATGATGATGATCAAGGTACTTTGGATCAAGTTGCTACTGAACTTCGTAGGTCCACAAGGACACGTTCCACACCAGAGTGGTATGGCAACCCTGTACTGGAAATCATGTTGTTAGACAACGGTGAACCTTCGAACTATGAGGAAGCGATGGCGGGCCCAGATTCCAACAAATGGCTTGAAGCCATGCAATCCAAGATAGAATCCATGTATGAAAACAAAGTATGGACTTGGACAGACTTGCCCGATGATCGGTGAGCGATAGAAAATAAATGGATCTTTAAGAAGAAGATGGACGCGGATGGTAATGTTACCATCTATAAAGCCTGACTTGTTGCTAAGGGTTATCGACAAGTTCAAGGGGTTGACTACGATGAGACTTTCTCTCCCGTAGCGAAGCTGAAGTCCGTCCGAATCATGTTAGCAATTGCCGCATACTATGATAATGAGATATGGCAAATGGACGTCAAAACGGCATTCCTTAACGGCTATCTTAAGGAAGAACTATATATGATGCAGCCGGAAGGTTTTGTCGGTCCTAAGAATGCTAACAAGGTGTGCAAGCTCCAGCGATCCATTTATGGGCTGGTGCAAGCATCTCGGAGTTGGAACATTCGCTTTGATGAGATGATCAAAGAATTTGGGTTTATGCAGACTTATGGAGAAGCCTGCATTTACAAGAAAGTGAGTCGGAGCTCTGTAGCATTTTTCATATTATATGTAGATGACATACTTTTGATTAGAAATGATATAGAACTTTTGGACAGCATTAAGGCCTACTTGAATAAGTGTTTTTCAATGAAGGACCTTGGAGAAACTGCTTACATATTAGGCATTAAGATCTATAGGAATAGATCAAGACGCCTCATCGGTCTTTCACAAAGCACATACCTTGATAAGATATTGAAGAAGTTCAATATGGATCAGTCCAAGAAAGGGTTCTTGCCTGTATTGCAAGGTGTGAGATTGAGCTCGGCTCAATGCCCGACCACGGCGTAAGATATAGAAGAGATGAGTGTCACCCCTATGCCTCAGCCATAGGATCTATTATGTATGCCATGCGTGTACTGGACCTGATGTAAACCTTGCCGTAAGTTTGGTAGGAAGGTACCAAAGTAATCCCGGCAAGGAACACTGGACAGCGGTCAAGAATATCCTGAAGTACCTGAAAAGGACAAAGGACATGTTTCTCGTTTATGGAGATGACGAAGAGCTCATCGTAAAGGGTTACGTCGATGCTAGCTTCGACACATATCTAGATGACTCTAAGTCACAAAACGGATACGTGTATATGTTGAATCGTGGAAGCGATGGTAGTGCGATTTGCAAGCGAGGCGTCGTGGCGGGATCTACATTTGAAGCGGAGTACATGGCAGCCTCGGAGGCAGCGCATGAAGCAATATGGATGAAGCAGTTTATCACCGACCTAGGAGTCATACCCAATGCATCGGGGCCGATCACTCTCTTCTGTGACAACACAGGAGCTATTGCCCTTGCCAAGGAGCCCAGGTTTCACAAGAAGACCAGGCACATCAAGCGTCTTTTCAACTCCATCCGTGAAAATATTCAAGATGGAGACATAGATGTTTGCAAAGTACATATGGATCTGAATGTCGCAGATCCGTTGACTAAACCTCTTCCGCGAGCAAAACATGATCAACACCAGAACTCTATGGGTGTTCGATTCATCACAATGTAACTAGATTATTGACTCTAGAGCAAGTAGGAGACTGTTGGAAATATGCCCTAGAGGCAATAATAAAAGGATTATTATTATATTTCCTTGTTCATGATAATTGTCTTTTATTCATGCTATAATTGTATTATCCGGAAATCGTAATACACGTGTGAATACATAGACCACAAGATGTCCCTAGTGAGCCTCTAGTTTACAAGCTCGTTGATCAACAGATAGTTATGCTTTCCTGACTATGGACATTGGATGTCATTGATAACGAGATCACATCATTAGGAGAATTATGTGATGGACAAGACCCAATCCTAAGCATAGCACAAGATCGTGTAGTTCGTTTGCTAGAGCTTTTCCAATGTCAAGTATCTTTTCCTTAGACCATGAGATCGTGTAACTCCCGGATACCGTAGGAGTGCTTTGGGTGTACCAAAGCGTCACAACGTAAATGGGTGACTATAAAGGTATACTACGGGTATCTTGAAAGTGTCTGCATTGGGTTGACACGGATCGAGACTGGGATTTGTCACTCCATTATGGCGGAGAGGTATCTCTGGGCCCACTCGGTAATGCATCATCATAATGAGCTCAAAGTGACCAAGTGTCTGGTCACGGTATCATGCATTACGGTACGAGTAAAGTGACTTACCGGTAACGAGTTTGAACAAGGTATTGGGATACCGACGATCGAATCTCGGGTAAGTAACATACCGATTGACAAAGGGAATTGTATACGGGGTTGCTTGAATCCTCGACATTGTGGTTCATCCGATGAGATCATTGAGGAGCATGTGGGAGCGAACATGGGTATCCAGATCCCGCTGTTGGTAATTGGCCGGAGAGCCGTCTTGGTCATGTCTACGTGTCTCCCGAACCCGTAGGGTCTACACACTTAAGGTTCGGTGACGCTAGGGTTGTAGAGATATTAGTATGCGGCAAACCGAAAGTTGTTCAGAGTCCCGGATGAGATCCTGGACGTCATGAGGAGTTCCGGAATGGTCCGGAGGTAAATAATTATATATGGGAAGTCAAGTTTCGGCCATCGGGAATGTTTCGGGGGTCATCGGTATTGTACCGGGACCACCGAAAGGGTCCCGGGGGTCCATCGGGTGGGGCCATCTATCCCGGAGGGGCCCATGGGCTGAAGTGGGGAGGGGAACCAGCCCTTGGTGGGCTGGTGCGCCCCCCTTGGCCCCCCTGCGCCTAGGGTTGGAAACCCTAGGGTGGGGGGCGCCTCCACTTGCCTTGGGGGGCAAGGCACCGCCTTGGCCGCCACCCCCTAGGAGATCCCATCTCCTAGGGCCGGCGCCCCCCCTGGGGACCCTATATATAGAAGGGGGGAGGGAGGGCAGCCGCACCCTTGAACTTGGCGCCTCCCTTTCCCCTTGCTACACCTCTCCCTCTCGCAGATGCTTGGTGAAGCCCTGCCAGGATCCCTGCTGCATCCACCACCACGCTGTTGTGCTGCTGGATCTTCATCAACCTCTCCTTCCCCCTTGCTGGATCAAGAAGGAGGAGACGTCACGCTGATCGTACATGTGTTGAACGCGGAGGTGCTGTCCATTCGGCGCTAGGATCTCCGGTGATTTGCATCACGACGAGTACAACTCCCTCAACCTCATTCTCTTGAACGCTTTCGCTCGCGATCTATAAGGGTATGTAGATGCACTCATCTCTCTCGTTGCTAGATGAACTCATAGATTGATCTTGGTGAACGTAGGAAAATTTTATTTTATGCAACGTTCCCCAACAGAAGATGCAAGCTGAAGAGCCTTATTGCGGACCCGGATTCCTGGCAGGTGCGGGACCACCTGCTCTTCCGTGGTTTCATGGATGGCTATCGGGGGCAAGCTGATGAAGATGACTATGAAGTCGTCCATGGAGGCCGCGCAAGAAATGAGGAAGGGCAGCAAGACAAGCACCTCGGCTCGGGCGGGCGAGAAGATGAAGAATCTCCAGGACATGATCACGACGGTGATGCTGTACACAGTCATCATGTAGAAGATGCCAACATGATGATGAGGAAGATGCCGGAGCAGACGAAGGGCATGATCATGAAGATGAAGATGCCGGCGGAGCAGACGACGATGGACCAATGATGGGCTGGGTGCAGGACCCTCATATTCAAGAGCTGCTTCTCAAGCAGACGGATAACGCAAGAGCTGCCGCCCAAGAGAAAGCCAAGCGGGATCAACTGGAGATAGACGCGGTTACTCAATTGTATGAAGGATGCAGGCCCGAGGATACCCGCCTGAAACTAACGCTCATGGCTATGGAGAGGAAGGTAAAACACAAAATGACCGACGCATACTTCGATGAGAACATGTCATTCTGGCACAAACGTCTTCCCAAGGGGAACAAGTGCCCGACCAGTTTCGAGGAGGCGAAGAAAATCGTGTGTCCTCCGGATTTACAGCACATGAAATACCATGTGTGCATGAACAATTGCATCATTTATCGGGACGAGCACACGGAGTCTACCATATGTCCGGTGTGCGGCGTCACTCGATACAAGAAGAGGAAGAAAGCTCCTCAAAAAGTGGTGTGGTACTTTCCGATCACTCCTCGTCCCCAGCGGTATTTCATGGACCCTAAGGTAGCAAAGCTTCCTGCGTTGGCATGCGGATAGGGAGGAGAAGAAGCGAGAAGATGACGCAAATGATCCGGAGATAAATAAAAAAGACAAGATGCTGAGTCACCCTAAGGATGGGAGCCAGTGGCAAGCGTTGAACTTCGAACACCCATAATTTGGGAAGGATCCAAGGAACATCGTGCTGGGCGCGAGCACCGATGGAGTCAATCCGTTTGGCAGCCATAGAAGCACACATAGCACCTGTCAGGACCGGTTTTTCGGGATATTAATTTCCAGAAAATGGCCCTTGTGCTCACCAGCCCCAGGATTACTGTTAGCTGATGAGGCACCAACTTGATACAAAAATTCCAAGCAAAATACATAATATGTAGTACAAGACCATTCTGGCCTATGAGTACAACAAATGGTTTCTAGTGGTTGATGGCGGGAGCGGATTGTGGATCATTAGCGTCTATGGGACTCCATTTCCCACAGGAACAGCTGACCAGGTTAACTCCTATCTTCGCGAGGCTGCTATCACCGTTGCCTAGTTTCCAGGGCTGTCATCGCAACGCTCCTCTTCATGCAAGAAATCTGGCCAAGACAATAGCCAGGGACAAGCCAGTGAGTACTTTGAATGTACTCGCAAACATTATGATCACAGGTATAATATAACAAACGATAATCATGCTCTGAATTATTCTATGATCACAATGTCAGTCATAAAATAAAATCCATGATGCATGCAAGCAAGTTATTTATATCCAACATGAATATGCAATAATGGAGTAGAAATAACATGCACCGATCGGGTGTCTGAAGCGACGCCTCGAAAGGATCATGATATGAAGCATGCCTCAGTCGGGCGACTAAGCGACACCACATAAAGGGCTTATAAGGTAAATAAATAACAAGCATGCCACAGTAGGGCGTCTGTGCGACACCACATAAAGGGCTTATAAAGTAAATAAATAACAAGCATGCCACAGTCGGGCGTCTCAGCAACACCACATAAAGGGCTTATAAGGAAAACAATCATAGTGAATATCCAGGAGGTAGAACCGTCCCAGGGATACTCAATACTTCAAATAATATAAAGAGGCTAGTCCATAATAATAATAATCATAATCATCATATGTCACCGGTCATAATCAATGTTCTGACTTAGTAGTTTCTCCTCCGAAGACCGACACTAAGACCGACACTTGACCCATCCCAGACTGTAGTCCTTAACCATGGACACGGCTATTCGAATAGGTATAATCTCTGCAGAGGGTGTACTCTTTACCCACGAGTAACGGATTCCCTTAGTCCATCGAGACTAATTCCGCCTAGAGTCTTTTAATTGAAAACACACCTAACTTGCACACACCAGCTTAACTTACCGGTGTCTGGAATCACCCACGACATTAGTTTAAGCAAAACTCTAAGTGGGGAGGCTACAACCTCGATTAGCATGGGATCACAAAATTTATACCGCGCGCAAACTAGGGGAGCTACCCCCTCGGCTACAACCGAAACACCCATGCCCCCTGACCGGATGACTGGCTTTAATCCAGGGCCATGGAACCCTCATCCCGGCCCCTCTGTACGGTGTGCGCTAGAAAGGGGTTGACAACTTACTGAACCGTACCCTACCTGTGGCAGGAACAAGTGGTAGTACGAAACAAGTATGGGGGTTACCGGAACAAGACTCGATCTATGGTCGACTCAGGAGGTTTAAGTATTTCCTGCATGGTTAGCATAACAAATATATTTCAACCAACAGAATCACCACTCATTATACCTTACTATGCCATACCGGACATATTCGTCCCGACGAAGACCAGAGACAAGCTCACGCCTACCCAAGGCAGAGGCTTTCCCAGATTTCTTTCTGGCATGTATGCAAGGCTTACGAGGACGATGACCGTCACAAGTTTATCCACTTCCAACAGCAAGGAAGTCTCCAATATGCATTCATGCAAACGATGGCGTTGGATGGGCGGGGGAGGCTCTGGTTGCGACGCATGGCGCTGGGGCGTGGCGGTGGCCGAACCGGCCGGAGTCGGGGAAGACGGCTTCCCCCCGACGATTGCTGGCTGTGGGGATGCTATGGGGGTGGCATGAGGTCGCCTGAGTGTCTGGACGAGTCCGGGGGCCTCCTTTTAAAGCGCAACGAGGTCAGTTCCACGGCGGTGGATAAGGATGACGGCGACCGCCGTTCTGTAGCCTAAAGGGCATCGTGGCGGCGACGGGCGCTTGCGGACAAGCTGTGGATGAGCTCGGACTGCTCCACGGGCGAGTTGGCGCGTTGGTGTGGCTCGGGCGGCGCAGACACGGCCGGGGCCTGCTGTGGCTGTCAGCTAGCTGCCACGGCCGACCTGACGGTGGCGCTGTGGGGTGCCAGGGGTGGTCGGGGTGGCTCTGCGGTAAAGGAGGAGGCGGGGCGTGCTGGCTGCGGTTGGCCAAGGGCGAGCAGGCGCTGAGGTGGGCGGCAGCGAAGGCCAGCGGCTCGGTGCACGCGCCTGCAAAACATGCGCTCTGGGCACACCCAGAGCACGCACGCTAGCTGCTCGACGAAATGCCAACGTATGCTAGAGGGCATAGGAGGGGCTGGTGACCAACAGATCTAGGCTAGTGGTAGCTGGGATGCCTGTGGACATGCTCGTTTGGCTGCTGTGGCAAGTCTGCAATGCAAACTCATGAGCATGTCAATTCTGTTCATGAACTCAAGGTGTTCGACAGAATGTCAGGAGCCCTTAGGCAACTCTTGGGGTGGCCAAAGTCTCCAGACCAGGGTCTCTTTAGGTTATAGAGAGGGTGGCAATGTTAGTTTGGCAAAAACAGAAACTTGTTAGTGCAAGTTTTGCAAATCTTCAATTCTGGACAGAAGGTAAATGGCATCATTGCATGGACCAAACATACTCCAATGGGTCCATGCTCCTGGACTTAAGGGTTTTGCAGGGTGGTCTACAAGCAAGAGAAAGGATCAAGCGAAAAAAGAGCAAGCAAAAATATGGTTGCAGCACAAATCACCAAGTTGAACCAGAATGAAGATGAGGATGATTTACTCACTTTTTTCAAAAAACATCAATGGGTTTTTGCATAAAGTTGAATAATATACTCCTATTAACATCCCATAATTTTTGTGGAAGTTTTAAAGAAATATTTAATTAGGTTGTAGTGCAAAATTGCCCACTGGACCAGATTTGAAAACTTGGTGTAGAACTCAAAATATCCAATGAATGAAATATATTTTTGCATAAAAGTGATGTAGGGACATCATACATCATCCCCAAATTTTTGTGGGATTTTTAAATAAATTTATCAAAGAGTTGCAGTGCAAATGGAACCCTAAAACTTATGAAAAACCATTTTAGAGAAATAAAGCTCAGGGAAAAATAATTATATAAATAATCCCACTAATAAAAGAATTGTTTTATTTGAGAGGGTAAACAAGTCCAACCATGATTGAAAAGTTTTCACTTGGGTAAAAACTCCATAATAATAAACAAAAGAATGGTTCTCAAATTAAAAGAAAATCCAGAAAAAATAAAAGTTTAAGTTTCCTGGCAAAATTTTAATTAATAAAACAAGGTTAAAATTTTGGGCTGTCACAACACTACCCCCCTTCAGAAAAATCTCGTCCTCGAGATTTGTTGAGAGTTATCTTTTAAAAAAAATCCCGTCAGTTGAAACTAAAAAGTTTACTCATAGCACAAACTTTGTGTCGTCCGGGTTGGTTTTTGGCAGCTACATCCGAGGTTAAAAATGCAATTGCACATCAACATACCCATGCATGGCTACTATTTAAATTAGGGCGCACAAGCAACAGCATTAAATTTCGGCGGTACAGGATCACACTATTACAGGGCGTGGACATACTAAGACTCGGTACTACTCGAGTGACTTTAGTCTACCTCGTTAATATCTAGGTGGGCATGCCTTGTGGACGTCGAGGCTTATCCACGGTTTTCACCGTCAGGATTAGCTGGAGGGGGTTGAGGGGTTGCAGGGTGGGGGTAGCGATGATGACCATCTCGGGGATTGTTGGCCACAATACCGTTGGAGCGTGTTCCCAAAAGGCGACGAAGCACTTCTGGGGTCATCAAGGTATTTTGGTCGATGGCTGGGGCAGACCTCAAGGACTCGATCGGTTGTCCGAATAGCATGACTGGGTTGTCGGTGTTGGGCTCATCTTCTCCCCTTGCCGGGGCTCGGCGGATCAGCTCTCCACGAGCTGCGATCAGATCAAGGGTGATTTGATCGAATAGATCCTCTAGTGCATTTACATAGCGTACCAGATGCAATAATGCAGGATCCGTCTCGTAATCTCTGTTAGCAACCTGGGGTGGCCTACCATACTCGTCACGGCTGGGGTAGTAGTAGAACGAGCGACAGTTAACTCTGGGCGACAAGTGCCGGAGTTGAACTATAGCCTCTCGCGCGGCTAGCTGGATGGCTTGTGGCTCAAAGGAAGTTGTCCTTCCGGTGAACCTGTAGGGGCATTCTGGAGACAGACCCCTACCATAGACGTGCACGGTGGTCCAGAATTGACGGCTTTCCGCTCATGGGTCCTTGGTACACCACATATTCTAGGTGTTCTTCTAATGCAAAGGTACGACGGGTGAGGTTTGCTAGCACGGTCACAAAACCTCCAAGGTTGGTTGCTGTGGTCTCATTGTGCATGACGGGGCCAGGCATTATAGCTCGGTTTGGGGAAAGGTTTTGTGATGTGCTGTGTTGAGGCTAGCGTGCCCAAAGGGGACGGAGTCTTCCTTCGCACGCTTGCGAATGGGACAATTTAGGGGCCAGTCACTGGCGTGTGATCGACAGGCTAGGCTGATAGGTTGGGCACCGATTGCTAAAGGTGTCGGGGTCACTGTGTGGCTATCTTATGCGAGAAGCTTGGTCGGGTTTAGGTTATGGTCTGGTGGGTTGGTTAACCTAGGTTTATTGACCTGGCTGAGATAGGATTAGCCAATGGTCAGCCTTGCTCTGATACCAAGTTTGTCAGGACCGATTTTTCAGGATATTAATTTCCAGAAAATGGCCCTTGTGCTCACCAGCCCCAGGATTACTGTTAGCTGATGAGGCACCAACTTGATACAGAAATTCCAAGCAAAATACATAATATGTAGTACAAGACCATTCTGGCCTATGAGTACAACAAATGGTTTCTAGTAGTTGATGGCGGGAGCGGTTTGTGGATCATTAGCGTCTATGGGACTCCATTTCCCACAGGAACAGCTGACCAGGTTAACTCCAATCTTCGCGAGGCAGCTATCACCGTTGCCTAGTTTCCGGGGCTGTCATCGCAATGCTCCTCTTCATGCAAGAAATCTGGCCAAGACAATAGCCAGGGACAAGCCAGTGAGTACTTTGAATGTACTCGCAAACATTATGATCACGGGTATAATATAACAAACGATAATAATGCTCTGAATTATTCTATGATCACAATGTCAGTCATAAAATAAAATCCCTGATGCATGCAAGCAGGTTATTTATATGCAACATGAATATGCAATAATGGAGTAGAAATAACATGCACCGATCGGGTGTCTGAAGCGACGCCTCGAAAGGATCATGATATGAAGCATGCCTCAGTCGGGCATCTAAGCGACACCACATAAAGGGCTTATAAGGTAAATAAATAACAAGCATGCCATAGTCGGGCGTCTGTGCGACACCACATAAAGGGCTTATAAAGTAAATAAATAACAAGCATGCCATAGTCGGGCGTCTCAGCGACACCAC
Source organism: Aegilops bicornis (assembly GCA_021605145.1). Taxonomy (NCBI): domain Eukaryota; kingdom Viridiplantae; phylum Streptophyta; class Magnoliopsida; order Poales; family Poaceae; genus Aegilops; species Aegilops bicornis. The sequence goes on along the minus strand of CM038669.1, from coordinate 31,152,422 downwards.
ATAAAGGGCTTATAAGGAAAACAATCATAGTGAATATCCAGGAGGTAGAACCATCCTAGGGATACTCAATACTTCAAATAATATAAAGGGGTTAGTCCATAATAATAATAATCATAATCATCATATGTCACCGGTCATAATCAATGTTCTGACTTAGTAGTTTCTCCTCCAGAAATGACACTAAGACCGACACTTGACCCATCCTGCATCGTAGTCCTTAACCATGGACACGGCTATTCGAATAGGTATAATCTCTGCAGAGGGTGTACTCTTTACCCACGAGAAACGGATTCCTTTAGTCCATCGGGACTAATTCCGCCTACGGTCTTTTAATTTAAAACACACCTAACTTGCACACACAAACTTAACTTACCGGTGTCTGGAATCACACACGACACTAGTTTAAGCAAAACTCTAAGTGGGGAGGCTACAACCTCGATTAGCATGGGATCACAAAATTTATACCGCGCGCAAACTTGGGGAGCTACCCCCTCAGCTACAACTGAAACACCCATGCCCCCTGACCGGATGACTGGCTTTAATCAAGGGCCATGGAACCCTCATCCCGGCCCCTCTGTACGGTGTGTGCTAGAAAGGGGTTGACAACTTACTGAACCGTACCCTACCAGTGGCAGGAACAAGTGGTAGTACGAAACAAGTATGGGGGTTACCGGAACAAGACTCGATCTATGGTCGACTCGGGAGTTTAAGTATTTCCTGCATGGTTAGCATAACAAATATATTTCAACCACCAGAATCACCACTCATTATACCTTACTATGCCATACCAGACATATTCGTCCCGACGAAGACCGGAGACAAGCTCACACCTACCCCAGGCAGAGGCTTTCCCGGATTTCTTTCCGGCATGTATGCAAGGCATACGAGGACGATGACCATCACAAGTTTATCCACTTCCAACAGCAAGGAAGTCTCCAATATGCATTCATGCAAACGATTGCTAGCTGTGGGGATGCTATGGGGGTGGCCTGAGGTCGCCTGAGTGTCTGGACGAGTCCGGGGGCCTCCTTTTATAGCGCAACGAGGTCAGTTCCGCGGCGGTGGATAAGGATGCCGGTGACCGCCGTTCTGTAGCCTGCAGCGCATCGTGGAGGCGACAGGCGATTGCGGACAAGCTGTGGATGAGCTCGGACTGCTCCACGGGCGAGCTGGCGCGTTGGTGTGGCTCGAGCGGCGCCGACACGGCCGGGGCCTACTGCGGCCGTCAGCTAGCCGACCTGACGGTGGCGCTTTGGGGTGCTAGGGGTGGTCGGGGTGGCTCTGCGGTGCAGGAGGAGGCGGGGCGTGCTGGCTGCGGTTGGCCAAGGCGAAGCAGGCGCTGGTGGGGGGCAGCGAGACGCTGCGGCTCGGTGCACGCTCGTGCAAAACGTGCGCTCTGGGCGCGCCCAGAGCACGCACGCTAGCTGCTCGACGAAATGCCAACGTATGCTAGAGGGCATAGGAGGGGCTGGTGACCAACAGATCTAGGCTAGTGGTAGCTGGGATGCCAGTGGACATGCTAGTTTGGCTGCTGTGGCAAGTCTGCAATGCAAACTCATTAGGATGTTAATTCTGTTCATGAACTCAAGGTATTCGACAGAATGTCAGGAGCCCTTAGGCAACTCTTGGGGTGGACAAAGTCTCCAGACCAGGGTCTCTTCAGGTGATAGAGAGGGTGGCAATGTTAGTTTGGCAAAAACAGAAACTTGTTAGTGCAAGTTTTGCAAATCTTCAGTTCTGGACAGAAGGTAAATGACATCATTGCATGGACCAAACATACTCCAATGGGTTCATGCTCCTGGACTTAAGGGTTTTGCAGGGTGGTCTACAAGCAAGAGAAAGGATCAAGGGAAAAAGAGCAAGAAATATATGGTTGCAGTACAAATCATCAAGTTGAACCAGAATGAAGATGAGGATGATTTACTCACTTTTTTCAAAAAACATCAATGGTTTTTTGCATAAAGTTGAATAATATACTCCTATTAACATCCCATAATTTTGGTGGAAGTTTTAAAGAAATATTTAATTAGGTTGTAGTGCAAAATTGCCCACTGGACCAGATTTGAAAACTTGGTGTAGAACTCAAAATATCCAATGAATGAAATATATTTTTGCATAAAAGCGATCTAGGGACATCATATGTCATCCCCAAATTTTTGTGGGAGTTTTTAAATAAATTTATCAAAGGTTTGCAGTGCAAATGGAACCCTAAAACTTATGAAAAACCATTTAGAGAAATAAAGCTCGGGGAAAAATAATTATATAAATAATCCCGCTGATAAAAGAATTTTTTTATTTGAGAGGGTAAACAAGTCCAACCATGATTGAAAAGTTTTCACTTGGGTAAAAACTCCATAATAATAAAGAAAAGAATGGTTCTGAAATTAAAAGAAATCCAGAAAAAATAAAAGTTTAAGTTTCCTGGCAAAATTTTAATTAATAAAACAGGGTTAAAATTTTGGGGTGTCACAGCACCTGGCCTGTGTTTGTGTGGATGTACAACCTTCCCCACTGGTTGTGCATGAAGAGGAAGTACATTCACATGAGTATGCTAATTGAAGGGCCGAAACAACCAGGGAACTACATCAATCTGTATCTGGGGCTACTGAAAGAGGAGCTAGACACGCTGTAGAAAATGCCAGCCAATACATGGGACGCCGTCGAGAAAGAATATTTCCCTATGAGAGCCACACTGCTCACGACGGTGCACGACTATCTCGGTTACGGATATCTCGCGGGGCAGGTGGTCCACGGATTTTCTGGATGCGTCGGTGCATGGATGGCACAACGTATCGCCGACTAGATAGAGATCCTGGGTCTTGAAAACCGTGTTCATGGGACATCGAAGGTGGCTTCATGACGATGACCCGTGGAGGAAACGCAAGGATATGTTCGATGGTGAAACCGAACCCGAAGACGCCAGCGTCTGAGGAGCGGCGAGAAATAGACGAGTTGTTGAAAAATTGGAAAGATTGCCCACCGGAAAGAAGCAAAAGGCGCGAGAACGGTAAAGAAGCAAAAGGCGCCAGAGCCGCTCTGAAGGTACGGAAAAGCGAGGTCTGTTTTCGGGACTTGCCGTCTTGGAAGATCCACCGTGTGCCTCACAGCCTTGATGTCATGCATATCACGAAGAACGTGTGCGAGAGTCTGCTTGGTACCCTGCTCAACATGCCATAGAGGACCAAAGATGGGCCGAAAGCAAGGGCAGACTTGAAATCAATGGGCATCAGGGAGGAGCTTCATGCTAATGATGATGATGATGAGGTGAAGTAGGACACGGAAAGTTGTCGCAAAGGAAAAAAGGCCAAGAAGACCGGAAATGACTACCCTCCCGCGTGCTTCACTCTAAGTCAGGAGGAGATCGATCAGTTTTTCACCTGGCTCGTAGGAGTAAAACTTCCTTACGATTCTGTGGGGAAGATAAGAAGATACCTAGACCAGTGAAGCAAAACTTCAGCGGGATGAAGTCTCCACGGACATCACGTCTTTGATGACGCAGATACTTCCAGTTGCAATCCGTGGGATCATGGACGCGCACGTCCGTGAAACGCTATTTGGCCTATTTAACTTTTTCGACGTCATCTCTCAAAAGTAGGTTGGCGTGAGGCAACTCAGAAGGCTACAGGAAGGGATCGTGGTGATACTATGTGAGCTTGAGATGTACTTCCCGCCCGCATTCTTCGACGTTATGGTGCATCTGCTGGTCCATATCGTGGAGGATATCATCCAACTCGGGCCGACGTTGCTGCACAGCATGATGCAGTTCAAAAGGATGAATGGTGTCATCAAAGGATACGTTCGCAACATGTCACATCCAGAGGGAAGTATAGCCAGGGGCATTTTTACCGAAGAGTGTATCTCCTACTTCATGAATTATCTAGGCATCGAGAACCCCGTTGGTCTGCCCGTCAATAGGCACCTCGGCAGGCTCGCTGGATGGGGTCACCGTGAGGGTCGCCGTGAAATGCATGTCGACTTCGAGGGTCGAATCGCCGACTTTGAAAGAGCAAACCTAGTCGCGCTAGAACACATAGATGTGGTCGATCCTTGGGTGGTAGAGCACAAAACCTTTATTGAGAAGACGTACAATGACCAAGGCCAACAGATGACGAATGGAGATATAATCAAAGAGCACAACTCATGTTTCATGCGTTGGTTCAAGCAGAAGCTTCTGTTGTACCCTTTACATGAGGATTCTTCCGTGGAAGAACAACTCATATTCGCCTTGTCACAGGGCGTCGAGCACAACCTGATGACGTATGAGGCGTACGATATCAACGGCTACACATTCTACACCTAATAAAAGTACATGAAGAGCGATGGTTATCAAAACTCCGGGGTAACAATGGAATCCTACACCGGTAACGACAATGACAGATACTACGGAAGGATCGAGGAGATCTGGGAGCTGAGCTACGCTGGAGAGAAGGTCCCGATGTTCTGTGTCAGACGGGCCAAGAGCGTCATAAAAGAAGACCGGTATTTCACCTTCATGGTTATACCCGAAGTCAAATCCAAGACCGCGGGAGCAAACGTCACCGTGAAAAATGAGCCATGGGTACTGGCTTCCCAAGTGGACCAATGCTTCTTCATTACCGACCCGCCAAAGCCCAGTCGTGTTGTCGTGAGGAGAGGCAAAAGGAAGATCATCGAAATGGATGGAGTCGCCAATGAGCAAGACTTCGACAAGTACGGCGACCCGAAGATGGAACATGACGACGATGATGAAGTATCAGCATACACCACAAGAAGAAGCAGGACCACCCTACCTAAAGGACGTCCGTTCAAGAGAAGAACTCCATTTATGAAAAATAAGGGCAAGAAGATTGTGAACAGATAGCTAGCTAAGATCGATTGTATTTAAATTGTAGCCTTCATTTCTCGATTGTATTTCATGGGCACTTTTTGAACTCATGAATATTTTTAAATTTCATGGACACTCGATCTCGATCTCCCTCCATCTCGATTGCTATCCCACCTCGCCAGATCCGGTCCCCCTCGCCACCGAGCACCCCCCGCACCCTCTCCCCCGCTCCACTGCCGCCGCCGACCCACCGCACACTCCCCCGCTCCACCGCCGCCGACGACCCACCGCACCCTCCCCCGCTCCACCGCCGCCGACGACCCACCGCACCCTCCCCCGCTCCACCGCCGCCAACGACCCCCCACACCCTCCCCGGCCCGCTCCACCGTCACAAATGAATGCAACTAAAATTGCAAAAAGAAAAAATTTGATTATATTTTCACATAACAAATTTGATGATATTTTCAAATAATAAATTTGATGATATTTTTTCATATTCATAAATATTTTCAAATAACAAATTTGATGATATTTTTAAAAAAATTATTACTGTTTTTATAAAAAATTATTACTATTTCATATTCATATTCATTTTCTAAAAAAATATTAGATGCAAAAAAAAGTAATAATAAAAAAATTTACTTATGGCGCACCTCTGGCTGGTGCGCCATTGCTATATAAAAAAAGATTACTAATGGCGCACCTCTTGCTGGTTCGCCATTGCTATATAAAAAAAGATTACTAATGGCAGACGATCGTGGGTGCGCCATTGCTATCTAAACGAACATACTAATGGCGCACCGCTGCGGGGTGCGCCATTAGTAAGCTTCCCCCCTAGCTAATTCCTCCCTCTCCCTCGCCAGATCCCCTTCGTCCCTCTCCCTTGCCAGATCCACCCGCGCGCGGCCCCGACTCACGACGTCGCCGCCCCGACCCCCGTCGGACTCCACCCCCGCCGCCCTCGCACCCCCGCACCCCCACCACTGCAGCTCCCCAGCGCCGCCGCCCGCGCCCGCCCCCCTGCAGCTCCCCCAGCGCCGCTCCGCGACCCGCTCCCGAGCCAGAGGAGGAGGACCAGGAGTAGGACGAGGAGGAGGAGGAGATGACGACCGCCTCTACCTCAGCTCAGCCAGGCCACGCGACGCCGCTGTCCTCCTCGTCTTCTGGTGCCACCCGTTGGAGTTAGGCGCCTCTGCTTCGACCGGATCGGTATCGTCTTCAACCTTCGGTCGCCGGCGATCTTCCTCGATTTGGGCATCCCCTGCTAATCCTAGTCACTCGCCGGGCCTCCGTGTGCCTCTGCGGTGAGCCCCTCTACCGATTCCCCGCCTTTCCCCTTTGAATCCCTCGGCGTAGAAGTCCCCACATGAGCTAGGCCGTCGTGGCGGAGCTTCGCTCTCCACTTTCCTGGCTGCGCTCCCACGGGCCCTGGCCGCATCCATCCGCGCCTCAGCACCCCCAGCGCCCGCTGCTGAGCCACGCCTGCCTCGCCCACAGGCAACGCTCTCCGTGCCCGCAACCGCCCGGCCGCCCATGCGTGTCCGCGTCCCATTGTTGGTCTTGTCGCGCGCGCACCTGCTGTGCACCATAGCCTCATCCCGCTGCTGTTGCTGCACTGCTGCCACTGCAACTCTGTTGTTGTTGCCCTCAGACCAGCATCATAGGCAATAAGATAAGGCAACATCTGTTCTTATTAGTTTAATAGAAGAGAGAGGGATGGAAAAATAGACAAGAAAGCAGAATATAGCCAAGACAAGTAGCATCTGTTCTTAAGCAGAGTATAAGGATAGCATAGAAGAAATAGACAGGGTAGCACCTAACTGAACATCTGCTTCTGCAGAACACTGCACTCCACTTACACATGGTGTTTTTCTGCAAATAGGACACCACACCCACAAGCACATGGGCTAGTATCATTAGCTGTGATGTTGTAAGTATATATAACAGCAGTAACCTGTAACAACAAGTATAAGTAGATATTACCCAAAGGTCCGCCAGACCACTGGGAATAGAAAAAATTAAGTAACCAACTCCAGGAAGTAGAGTAGCATATTCAGTTAACTGAATCCAAACACCCTTTTTATCCTTCAGTTAACACGAACAGCAGAGCCACATAGGAGCAAACAACATATTAAGCACTTTGTTCATGACCAACTTAGCAAATCCAGAGCAATCCCATACCACCAGAGCATCACATGAGCACAGTAATAAAGAAAATACAGATGGGCAGCTACTAACAGACCCTAGAACAGCATGAATTTATCACCAGAGAGATCCAGTAGGAGTTGATGGCTATGCTTGATTACAACATCTAGCAGCAACTAGTGGAACCCCACTTGATAATGCATGATGCATGACACAACCTTTTCCGTATGCTTAGCCTAGTTAAGTATAGGCTTGGGCTTGTTGTTGAATGCTAGTTTTCCTCTCGTTTGTTGTTACGCAAGATTATGATGATGGAAGAGACATTACTGAAGTGTTAAAGTATGCATGTTTTGCTTAGTTGAAGAATCTGAGATATTGTGGTACGAGTACGTGGCTTAAATTTTCTTGTTATTTGTTGTTGCCCATGATGTGCAACAATTCAGCTAGACTGTTCCTGCTCTTGTGTATCTGGTTTTATATTTATAACCTGCCATTATTGGATATTCCAATTGTGGTGTCCCTGTGATATAGGGTTGGCCGTTTAATTGATACACACCAAATTTTGCGGTAGCAGTGGTCGTTTCCTGATCAATCATGCCTAGTAGACTTTTTAATTAATTAGGAGCAGTGAACCCTTGTTTTGGAAACTTGAAACTGACTGGCTGTTTAGCAATGTTCGATGGGACCGAAGTGTAGTAGCGCATTTACTGGGTAAGATTGATGCATTCTTTCCAGTATGTGTTCTTCTCTACTTGATGGTGTGATGAAATGGTGCTTGATCTGATGTTAGAAAGCAAGAGTGTGACAAAGTTATGTCAGGGTGTAGTTTGTGATGATGCTACTTGTGATCTTGTGATGATGCTACTTGTGATCTTGTGATTATGCTACTTGTGATCTTCTGAAATGACCCATTGGCGACTTCATTACGCGGGGATAATGATTTTGCAGGTGCCCCGAGAGGCCCTTGAGTTTGCCGGAATGTCGATTAACTTCCGTTCTGGCAAATTCGGGTACTCCATATGTCCTATTTTCAGCAAAGGTCATGCTGAAATTTTCCGTGAATTTTAGCATGACTTTGCTAAAAATAGGACATATAAATACTGCGACTAATGCATGGGTCGGGGTATCTTAGTACTTAATTAAGTAGGATCAACTGCCCCGCCATTCTTGCTGCATTAAACCATAAGTGGCAATAGAGCCAATTGATTAGGCCAACCTAAATGATGAAAACTTAACTTAGCATTTAGGGTGCCTCGGCGTCGACAAACCGTAAATGATAAAACCTTGGCTTTCAGGGTGCCTCGGTGTCGATGAGAACCTAAATGATGTACGCTTAGGCTTTTAGGGTGCCTCGGCGTCGACAAACCCTAAATGATAAAAGCTTAGCTTTTAGGATGCCTCGGTGTTGACAAACCCTAAATGATGAGACCATGATCTTGTTCCTTGACAATAACCAACTTTTGACCAAACTTTTTTCCTATTTAGAGCGAAACATGGCCCTAGCGATGAGGCCGGGCGGTTGGTGGCAAGCAATTAAGAGCTGTCCCAGGAGATGGAGGAAGAACCTCACCGCTATGAGGACGCCGCGGAAGACACCGATCCTAAATACACAACCCCTAGTGGCATCGGGGATGACACCACTGATGGTGCCACCGAGGATGCCACCACTGATGATGGCGGCGGACCACAGATGGCAGCCAACCGAAGAGGCAACGGAAGGACCGGCGCACGAACATGCTCAGCACCGTCAAGGAGGAATTTACTGAAGTGAACTTCGACGGGCATCCAACGGCACCCAAAGAATTAGTCCAGGGGTACTCGATTCAGCTTGGGTGCATTCTCCGGAGCACCGTCTCGATCAACACCGAGAACCTAAGGCCTAAGGACCGAGGGAATTTGCGCAGCCTCCTCTTCACGAAGCTGCATGAACGATACAAGTTCCCCGCTGACTTTTCAAACACACGCCTCTCAGGGAATAAAGTGAACAGTGCCGCCCTCACGAGGATGAGCACGGCCCTATCTACTTGGAGAAGCACGGTGAAGGCAATGATTGAAAAAGGTGATAGTTATGAGAAGATCAAGGAGAAATATCCTTTGATCAGCGAAGATGACTACAAGGAGCTCAAGATCAAGTGCGAGAGCAGCGCAACCTCCGAATCAAGTCAGCGGGGGAAAGAAATGCAGCAGTTGAACTTAGGGGTCCACCAACTCGGTCCCGACGGTTACAGAGTGTTGGAGCCTATATGGGACAAGAAGGACGCGGATCGTGCCGAGCAAGGCCTACCGCCCCGCTTCGAGAAATACCGTGACAAGCAGACCAGGAACTTTGTCAGGGCCCGGTACAAGGAGGACCTGGTAACAAAGGAGCTTACCACGGATCCGAAGACCAGGGCGCTTGAGCTTGTTCTGGTAAGGAATACACCCCCGCGTAATTAGCTCCATATGGTTGCATTCTAATTAATCCCCAATAATTCTAGATGGCTCACGTTCCTTCCGCAAGACACTGAAAGCAGTAGCGCGGGGTCGTGTCAGAGCTCCCCTTTTGACACCCCTTTAAATTGGGCGTTGAACGTAATGGAAAACAAGGATAAGCTCAGTAAGCCGTCATCAGTTGGTCGTGTGGCTGGCAAAGGCTTGTCCACAAAATGGTCATCATACTATACCGCTGGTGGGCGAAAGGAGAAAAAGACCAGCTCGGAAAGCCAGTCGCTCGAGGTTGAAGCACTCAAGGCACAAGTGGCGTGGATTCCGGAGATTATCCAAGAGCAAGTGCAACAACTGGGAACGATGCTCACCGCCATGGTGCCTACGTTGATTCAGGGGCTAACGACGTGGATTGCGGGCGGCCAACAGGGGCCTCCCCCGGTTCCCAGCTTCACGGCTAGCAGCTCGCACAACGCGCACGCGGCGCCATTGGTGTCTTCGGCGGAGGCGGTATTCGTGTCTCCGGCGCCGGCATGGGCATTGGAGCTTAATGGACCCGGGTGTATGCCGGCCGACACCTCGCCAGCAAGCGGCCCCTCCGTCAGTTGCACGCCCGCCTTTGGCAGTGCCTCGACATTAGCCGAGCTCGACGGCATCACGGTAACTAAGCCTGTCGGCCGATGACTTCATCCCCTTGCCTTTGACTGGGCATCCCTAACGCCCTACATGTTTTCGCAGGGCGCCGCCGACGTTCCTTGCACTCTCCTGCACTTCGTGGGCAGCGAGTTGATAGATGTCGCCAAGGGCAGAATCGTTCAACCGGGCAACCGCGTGTTCCACGGTAATCCGATGCCACCCACCTTGTATAAGGTTGAGCTGGTTCGGGTGCTGCCAGGCTGCGACGAATTGTTACCTCCGATTCGACCCGCTGGGGCCGACGAAGATGATGTGATGACCCTCAGCGCCTGCGTAAGCTGGCCCCTGCTTTGGCCGAAGAGCCAGATTCGTTTGGGGGCGGGGACACCACCCTGACATAAGACCGCCCGATCGTGCGGCGCCAAGCCATGGCAAGAACACCGCAACGCTACCGGACATGCCGGACATCCCTATGGCACAGGAACCGGACATGCATATGGCACAGGATCCGGACGACGACGACAACGACGACGGTACATTTACCAACGTCGATAAGTACTTTGCCGAACATGGGTACGGTGACGAGTTCTGCGGGCCTCCTTCTAAAGAACCCAACCAAGATGATCGCGATCTAGCTGGTACGATGGAGAAACCCAATTGCAACAGGCGTCATCTGGCGTTCAGTTCTCAGGAGACGCCTCCAGCTGCCGCCTTCACCGAGCCTCAGATAGCCGAGGTGCAAAATATTATCAGCCCCAACACGCTCAAGAAGGCGGTCTGTGAGCAGAACTCGATCACATTACAGCAGATCAAGAAGAAGGGACGGAAACAAAAGACTAAAAAGGGCGCCGGTGCGAGCCAGCTGGCACCGAGTATGATCCGTGCTCAGGACGGGCCACCTTCGCCTAAGGATATCTCGAGGAGGGTGCATGTGGCGGGTAGGGCGATGCTACCGACAAATATGCTCAATGCTGCAACCGGTGCTATGCGGAGTCTGCATGACAGTGTTCTTTCTTTGGAGAAGTGGCGTCTCTCCCAGAATGATGTGGCATACCTGGTTTTCATGGCCAAGGTGCTAGAGGGCAAGGGCTTTGTGGATAGCGCCATCGGGGGTACGATCGTCCTGCGGTTTGATGACATCTTTGCTATGTTTAACCTTCACCCGCTGCACTACACCTTCGTTCGGCTGTTTTCGCTGAGTATGGAGATGCGGATCATTAGAGACAAGACCCCGGACATCGGGATAGTCGACCCCTTCTACATGTGTGCCAAGATCTTGGGCAGTGCTGGGAACCGGCAAGTCACGAGTTCACAGCTCGAAGGCGTCATTCTGGCAAACCAAGATAAGGATAACTTCCTCGTGCCTTACTTTCCCGAGTAAGTCATCCCCTAACCGCCCCGTAACATGTGATTTCTTAGATTTCGATCGTTCTTTTTTTATAACATTCCGTGTTACGTGCGGTGACACATTGCACACTCATCCTCTTAAGCCCGAAATATTCCATGGCCACGTATTTCGACCCGGACCGTGACTCCAAGATAGACTACACAAATATCAACAAAGTTCTTGATGATGCTCTCCCCGGCTACGCCACATCTGGAGGCACCTTTAAGAGGCCAGTTCATAGGTACGGTAGGCACGTGTTCACCCACAATACGACGTTCCTCTGCGTCAAGCAGCCGCCTGGCGGTCAGAAGGATGTCTACTACGCCCTCCATCACATGCGGGCGATCGTACGGGACCATAATCACCTTCTGCTACCAAATAATCTCAAAGATTGGGCCGCAAGCTTGGCGGCAATTCAGGACGCGGACCTCCGACAATAATTCTTTCGCATCCACTCGGAGTTTGCAGAAATCATCCATCAAGATGTCCTTCGTACCTCGGGGTAGTTCTACCTCAGATATGAACCGTCCAACAGTGAGATAGACACAACGCCAGCAAATGCAGGCTGACAACGACCGTGACTTCATGACCATTACGAAAGACGGCGGCTTCATCCACGCTCCGGTCCCATGAGTCGAGTCAAAAGTAGTGATGCTATTTGTAGTTCTGAAACATCAATTAGCTCATGTTGTAATTAAACTTTAATGAACTTGTATGTCTCTTTGGTTTGGACAGTCATTCAACTTAGATGTAATCGATGCTATTTATTAGTAGGACCATGAATCGTGCTATTAATGTCTTGTTTTTCTCTTCCGATCCTTTTGTTGCATACTTATATACTATTGCTTATGTATTGTGTGTTGTTTGGCTTGTGCATAGAGATGCCGTCGTATGTCGTGTACAAGGGTAAGGTTCCCGGAGTCTACGACGACAGGGAGGAGTGTCGGAGACAGGTTCACCGTTCAGCGGATAGCATTACAAAGGGTACACCACTAGGGCGGAGGTGGAATGTAGATACGCGCGCTATCTAGCGGGAGAGAGGAGGGAGCGTTGGAGGAACCAGATGAAGACCAGTGTCATCGTGATGATGCTCATCATGATGACCGCAGCTCTCTTCTATGTGATGGTAGTTTAGATGATCGATATCGACTTGTAATGTGAAGACAAACTCGCTACTCGCGGTCTCGAACTTGTAATGTTCTATCTTTGTTCGGTATTTTGAATTCGGAGACTAATATGATGAATTGTATTCGGAGACTAATCTTCTATTGTATTCGATGAATCTGCTGTTGCTGTGTGGTGCTGTCTATATTCTGTCCAATAATATATTTTGTAACCTGTGCAAAAATCAGAAAAGAAAAATAATAATCCCTAATATTCATACTAATGGCGCACCACTCAGCAATCTAATGGCGCACTGTAGAAAGGATACTAATGGCGCACCACTCAGCACTCTAATGGCGCACTCTAGAAAGGATACTAATGGCGCATCATCCCAAAGTGCGCCATTAGTATGCCAAAGCACATGGGTAAATATGGCCCCCTAGGAGGCATACTAGTGGCGCATGTTGGGCCATACTAATGGCGCATTGCGTGGTGCGCCATTAGTATACCAGATACTAATGGCGCACCAGTGGTGCGCCATTAGTATTTAATACTAGTGGCGTGGTGCTAGTGGCGCACCAGTAGTGCGCCATTAGTAGGCAAAACTGGTGCGCCACTAGCAGGCCTTTTCCTAGTAGTGTTGAGTGATCACAGTACTGGTACTCCCTACAGTACCTACTACAGTACTATGCCCTAACTTGCTTGAGTAGATTAGTAGAGTAGGACTCTGCTCTACTACTAGAACCGGAGGAGTAGTATATTCTAATCTAAAATAGTTACAAACTTCAATGCCCGAGCGTGGAACGACTACGAAGCATGCTCAAAGACTGTGTCTACGTGGTGTTTGGAATTATATGCAAAAAATAGCAAGATGCCCGTGCATTGCACGTCACACCATCATCACCAACTCAGTTTTTTCTCTAGTCCTACTCCTATAAAAGACTCAGTTGGTGATGATGGAGGCAAGGAGGCGTGTTACAGCCGGGCGTGTAGCCATGACTTCACCGATGACGACTTCTGCCCCGACCTCGGCAACCTCTTCCTCAACGACATGGGCGACAACCTCAACGCCAACGGTGCTGCTCCCGTTGCACCGTGTGTGTTTCTGTCCTTCCTGTTTGAAATCGTGGTAGAATTCATGTTTCTACTATGTATCCTACTACTATGCTAGTCCACATGATTAGTTTCCTCTCTATTATAGCGGTCATGATTTATTTTGTGCTTATTCAGATTAAATCTCGTAGTAACTTGCTCATATATTCAACTAGCGCGACGTCCCCTACAGCCACTCCCGTTTCATGGACGCCCTGGTCGATGCCTCCAAGGAGCCCTTCGTCTACTGCTATGAGTGCCTGATGCCATTTTGGGGCTCGCCGGCGAACATGGTGCATCACCTCATGGATGCGTGCAACGGTCACTACTGGACCTTGGCGGAGAACATCAAGTACGAGACGTGCTACCCATTCACCATGCCGGAGTCGCTGGAGGATCACCGCCACCTTCTAGTCTCGGAGGAGGACGACATCGTCTTCCTCTTGATCGTGGGCACCGGCGAGGCCCGCGCAGGCCACCGCCCCGTCTCTGTAGTGTGCGCCAGGGGCGGCGTTGCTGACGCTGACACTGACACGAGGCCGATGTACGGGTGCGTGGTCAGTGTTACTACCCCTCCGGGTCACATGGGCGGCGACACCGGCCTCATCGAACGTACTTGGACTCTGCGGAGCTAGGACTTTCCCGCCGATGTGGACTTGGAAAACCCATGGCATCCTTTACCCGCCAACACGGTGCACGGGGACTCCAAGGAGGTTCACTTAGACATATGCATTATCAAGTTAAATGTTGATCATTAGTCTTCGCTCAATGTAATCTGTTGCTTAAGCATGAGGAGACTTCCATGCATGATATTGCTCTATTGGAGAATCGCGCATGAATAAAAGTGTATCCGTTTATGGTTTAGTCTAGAATCTTCCATGTATGAACGGTACTGGTGAAAGACTTACTATGAACCATTTCTTTCATCTCCTCTGCCCCTTCCAAGTCATCCTGATTTAATCCCTCCGTCTAGGTGTATAAGGTCATGGTTAATACTTAATAGTATAGCCAACGATTGACTACAAGAAAGTGCCAAGTCATCTGTAGCCAACATGTATAACAATCGATACTCAAAAACTAATTCTTAAAGCCAACGGTGTTGCTCCCATTGCACCGTATGTGTTTCTATCCTTCCTGTTCGAAATCGTGGTAGAATTCATGTTTCTACTCTGTATCCTACTACTATGCTAATCCACATGATTAGTTTCATCTCTGTTATAGCTGTCATGATTTATTTTGTGCATATTCAGATTAAATCTCGTAGTAACTTGCTCATATATTCAACTGGCGCAACGTCCCCTGCAGCCACTCCCGTTTCATGGACGGCCTGGTCGATGCCTCCAAGGAGCCCTTCGTCTACTGCTAAGGGTGCCCGATGCTGTTTTGGGGCTCGCCGGCGGACATAGTGCATCACCTCACGGATGCGTGCAGCGGTCACTACTGGCCCTTGGCGGAGAACATCAAGTACGAGACGTGCTACCCGTTCACCAAGCCGGAGTCGCTGGAGGATCACCTCCGCCTGCTAGTCTTGCAGGAGGACGGCAGCGTCTTCCTCTTAATCGTGGGCACCGGCGAGGCTCGTGCAGGCCGCCACCCCGTCTTTGTAGTGTGTGTCAGGGGCGATGCCACTGACGCCGACACTGACATGAGGCCAATGTATGGGTGCATGCTCACTATTACTACCCCTCAGAGGTACGTGGGCGGCGACACCGGCTCCATCATGCTGACTAGGACTGTGCAGAGCTGGGACCTTCCCGCCGATGTGGACATGGAAGACGCATGGTATGATTTACCCTGCAACGCGGTGCACGGGGACTCCAAGGAGGTTCACGGCCTAGACATATGCATTACCAAGTCAAATGTTGATCATTAGTCTTTTCTCAATGAATTCCGTTGTCTGAGCATGTGGAGACTTCCATGCATGATCTTGCTCTATTGGAGTATCGCACATGAATAAAAGTGTATCCATTTATGGTTTAGTCTAGAATCTTCCATGTATGAATTTTTACTACAGTACTGGTGAAAGACTTATGATGAACCATTTCTTACATCTCATCTGCCCCCTTGCAAGTCATCCTAATTTAATCCCTCCGTCTAGGTTTATAAGGGCATGGTTAATATTACTTAATAGTATAGTCAACTGTTGACTATAAGAAGGTGCCATGTCATCTGTAGCCAACATGTATAACAATCGATACTCAAAAACTAGTTCTTAAAGATATTTCTTGCAAAGCACAATAAGTGTTAGTTCATCACATGTTTTGGATGCAGGTTGAACAGCTAAACGCTTTTATTTGCAAAAGATATCTTTTTATCTATTTCACCCGGATGTTTGTGAGCTCTAGAGATGAAATAATATCCCAAGAAACCTATCGATACCCGTTACACATGAGATGACCCCCACATCCTTTGTCAAAATAAACAACTCCCCGATCAATGCATTTCACTCTTCGGTGCAACGCACGGGCACCTTAATACTATAGATTAGTACAACCAAAAATTGAACTAACATTATATATAGTACGATAAATGTTGATGCATGTCGCCTAAAATTATATCATTCAAAACTATGTTCAAATATGAATCCAACGATATAGTTTTTGTTGACATGCACTAACATTTTGTCAGTTAAATCTTCAGTCGAATTCAATGGGGGACTAATAAACCACGTCTGATGTAGTACAAGTGTAGAGGGCGGCCCTGCACAGGAGTCTCACCCCGCTTGTGGCGCGGCAGTAAAGCCGTCATATCACAAAACCCAACTACTGCCAGTAATAAGTGGCCTGGTAAAATAAACGGACAAGCAACCATCACATCCCTCCGTCTTTTTTGCATTTCATCTCACTGCATTTACTTTCTTCGGTTCATCTCGCACACTCGATCCCTGGCTACTACTCCTAGTATCCCTAGCTACTACTCCTAGTATCCCTAGCTACTACTCCTAGGGCCAGTTCTTTTTGTGGCTTAAAAAATAAGCCGTCTCTTCCCAAGCTTTTCCCATAAGACTAGTCACAGTGGAGAGTAACATTAAGGCGCCTCACTCATTTATTTGGGCTTCTAAACTACTAGTACTACTAGTACTCCCTTCATTTTTATATAAAAGGTCACAAACTCAAATTACAGGTACCAAGATAAAAATAAATATGTGCTTTTCAAGTCAATTTGTTTTCTCGTTTACCGGGTTAATTAATAGGGTGCATGCACATTAGAAGAAATTGAGTGGTCGTGAGAGAGGAAGTACTAGATGAGTTTGTCATTATCATCCATTACATGCATGCTAGTAACTAAGCCATGGGTTGCTAGTACGAGGAAACATCATTAATATTTGTCTCGATTACTGTTGGTGGCCTTGTATAGATGCAAAATATATTTTTTATAGTGGCCTTGTATACAAAAATGGAGTACCTCCGTCCTGGTTTATTCGTCACCATTGTAATTTGTGGTAAATTTTGACCAAAGATTTAACTGATGAAATGTTAGTGCATGTGACATCACAAACATTCCATTAGTTAAATTTATGATCAAAATTTGACATAGATTACAATGGGGACCAATAAACCAGGACGAAGCTAGTAGTAAAGGGATTACACTACTAATCTAGAAGCCTAAACGAACTGGCCCCTGGTACTCCTACTAGTCGTACTAGTACTCAAGTTGGAATTCCAATTGCACGGTACAACTTGTTAGGCAAAAAATTTGATACAGGGTGTAGGAAGCAGTTTGGGAATTTCCATGCCTTTCCGACCAGTGAGATACTCCGTACAAAGTACCACAGAGAAATAACCACAGAGAAGGAAGATAAAAGTAAACAATGAAACGAGCATTTTCCATTTGTTTTGCATTGAATCATTTGACAAGCTTGACTAGTTTTGTTTTTCTACTTATACAAAAACCGCATTATAATGTTAAAACGTGCATTTGCCCGTACATAAATAAGTAATAGTAGTACTCCCTCCGTTTAGGTATATAAAGTCTTCGCTCCAACTTGGTCACGGTGCACAACCAAAGATGACTTATTCACCTGGACGGAGGGAGTAGCATAGTCTGCAAGCATATACAGAGAGAGACATGCAGTGCGATAGTATATACTACTAAAGTTTGTGTTGTATGCACCTACTTACCAAATGTGTACGGATACACAAGGTTTCCAAACTTTCCCTCTTACATACTTAATTAAGGACGCTAATAATTCCCGAACGTTCGGGATTTATCATTTGCGTCCCAAAACTAATGAGATCACCTTACGAAACTAAATTATACTTCCTACTAAAAGCCACGCCGCTCGCAGGAGCGCTTGCGGCGCACCACAAGTGCCCTGGTGCGCGGCCGTTTCCCAGCGCGCCGACACAACGCCTCTTCCTCAGCCTCGCAACTCGCGAGGTGCTGATTAGCGGCTTGCCGGCGGGCGAGCGCGATCTCACCGGTGTGGTGATCCGGCGCCAGCAAGTACTCCTCCTTGCTGGAAGCGTGCACCCAGTCCACATACCGCCAAGCGTAGATAAGGCGCTTGGGCCCGACTGCACTCAGGGCTTTGGCACGGGCGTCCTCCGCCACCCTCACGGCCCTTGCACGGCCTTCTGCCAAAGAGCCAATTTCCTGACTCTCTCGGACGCGACATAGAGCTGCCAGGCAGCTTGCCCCGCGGCGCGCTTCTCTTCCTCAGCCTTCTTCTCTGCCTCTATTTTGGCGTGCTCTGCCGGCGGCAAAGCCTCCCACATGGCGACATCCATTTCTTTCCAAAGCTCCTCAAGGCTGGGGGGCTCGGCGGGCGGCGCGGCGTTCTCCTCGTAGCGGGGAGCCGACGCGCGTGCTGGCGAGATTGGGAACACCGACGCGTCCACCTCGACGCGTCGCGGTGAAGAGTGGAACACCGATGCGTCCTCCTTGACTAGTGGCGGCGAGGAACAGAACGGCGACGCGTGACCATCCGGGCGGTGCAGCGAGGGGCGCTTAGGGCTTGGGAGGGGCGATGCCATGGTGGTCGACGTGAGAGGGAGGGGGAGGAGATAGCGATGAACGTGAGCGTTCTTCCGAATGCCGTGGGAGGCGTAGTATTTATAGCGAGCAATGGCACACCTATGTAAGATATGGACTGAGCTGCACTGACTTAACTGCAGGTCCAGTTGCATCACTGACATGTGGGCTAGACCCTTGTTGGGCCCATATGTCAGTGACCCAATGCACCTGCAGTTAAGTAACTGAAGCAGCGTCCCGGAAGATATGTTGCGTGATTAACATAACAACTACGTGGTCATATTTGTTGGAGTAAATTACGGGGGAGGGAAGGGGTGGAAATATTGCTGGTCACAACGGATTGGACGAGCGTGGGGGGATGAGAGTCATGCATGCAGATTTTTTTCACACAGGGTGGAGTGGTGGGACTGCCGGAGGGAGAAGGAGAGTTTGGCAGGCATATTATTGTTTCCACACATGGAGAGGAAAAGATTAGGAGACGAACGGGCTTCCTGCAGGTATGGAGAACGGTGCATAATAAGTCATCTTGCATTCCGGGCTAGGTATATTCTCAAGTCATTAAAAACATACACGCCCCACACATGTTCATATTTCAAGGTGCACTAAATTATTGCATGCGATGATTAAGGCTGGCCATAATGGTGGTATCTTAGCTGGTATCATGCACATGGGAATAGCAAACATGCTGATGGGGCAAAGAACTAAAGAAGAGAGGGGGGTTAGAGTAACTAGTGTTCATGCATGCATTGGTAAACACATTTTTCGTGAAGAACGACATCATTAGTTGAGTACTTTTGCAGACTTCAAAAACTATTCCACCGCCTCTACTATCTTGCTAAGAGTAGGTGAAAATTTTGAATCGAGCCCTTTAAAGTAGAAGGGAGGTAGTAGTACTCTAATAGCTAACCTTGTTGTGATGACAAGATAGGACATGGCACACACCTGGATGGAGGAACTAGTCTGCATTTTGCATTTAAGTTTTGTCTGAAGTCAATGTACCTCTACTTTCACCAGACTTATAGAAAAATGTATCAACATTCACAATGTCAAATTAATATTTTTACACTCATTATAAAACGTAGTTCTTATAGTCATTATAATCAGTATTGTAGATATTGATATTTTTAGTATAAATTTGGTCAAACACTTTGCAAACGGTTGACGGGAGTAAAAAGGACCAGAGGGAGTATCATGCATGCGGAGTAGGCAAAAAAATTGCTCATTTATAGTCGGTTGAAGTCTCAAAGGGCACGACCGCGCGAGGGAGGCGAAGGTCGTGGGAGGCGCGACGGTGATGGAATTAAGTGAAGTTACATCCACGCGCCGGCATGGCGTGGGAACATGCAGTAGCTATACCGTCAGGCCTATGATATGGGTCTAGTAGACATGACATCTAGTGGGTCCCGCATAGTTCTCGAGAACTCTTTGGGGGCTTTCAGCCATTTATCCATCGGGCAAGTCAGCAACCCCACGCCGTTCGCACGCCCTACTCGTCCCCGTCTTCTACCTTACAACAGTTCACTCCCAATCGTCCCGTCCTTTCACATTAGTTTGCTCCTAGTTTTTTCTGCGGGGTACAACAGTTAAACTTCTCCTAACCCTCCTCCAAAATCCATGGCCTCCCAAATCTCCATGGTCGCCGCTGAGTACCAGGTTAGAGCCATCACTGGCGATGAGTTCATCGTCATCTACACACGTGGATCCGCGACGGTGAAAGCATGGCTTGCTCGCTTCCTATGCATGTTCAACAGTTCAACGGATGAGTTGTTCGCTGGGCTAGATGTTGAGTACACTACAGTCCTGGGACGAGAGAAGGATCTAAAGGACGAAGAGAGGAAGAAGCTCGTCGTGACCCAGGTTTGCGTACATAATGTTTGCTTGGTCTACCACATATGCAATGCCGACGTTGAGTTCTAGGATTTTAAGAACTTCCTCAAGGACAAAAGTGTGAAATTCGTTACTGTAGACTTTAAGAACGACAGGGATGTCCTGCATCAGATAGGTCTCGTTGTAGGCCAGCCCTTCGATCTCCTGAAGGCAAGCCTGGTGTCCTCCTCTCAACCTTCAGTGCTGACCCTGGCAGTAACCATGATTGATCCTTCGTACGCTAAACTGAAGAAACCTCATCATGAGTTTCATCATGCATGGGAGTCGAAGACATTAGATGAAGATCACATCCTGTACGCAGCAATGGATGCCTACCTTTGTTTAAATATCTACAAGGGTTGGATGAAGAAGCAGAGCCCAGTGTCCGGTTCAAGCAAAGAAGCGTCGGCGAAGAGGAAGAGGAAGAGGGACGAGGACGAAGTCGAGGACGTGCACTCGGACTGCGATTAGGTGGCAGTGTCGTCGCTCATGCTGGTTCTACTGCAGTGTCAAGCGGACTAGTTGCTTAGTTTATTTTCAAGGGTGTGTTGTGCTGAGACCCCAGCAGAACTATGTTTATGTTCTTTCTCGTTATTTGAACTCTTTAGTATGTACAATAGTACTAGTACTATGTCTTACTACTGTTCTTCTTGCAGTTGGTACTACTGCTTGTATCTTCTTGTTCCTACTGTACTTAATACGTTCGTACTAGTAGTATACTTTGGGTCAGTCGATTTGTGAAATAAGTTCGACAGAGCGAAGGAAGAAGACGGCAGAAGAGGTGGAAGAAGCCCTTCTAGCCATCCATGTTGCATCAAACGGCTCACAAGAGTCGACTGACCCAAATTGCTCCTTCAGATTGCAGGATCCACGTGGCATTCAAGGTCTCGAAGGTAGAGTCTGCGTCCGCACCCGATTTGCAGGCTCAACGCGTGCGTGACCGGCTTCCACCACGACAGCCACCATGCGCGCCTCCTCCGCGTAGGCGGAGACGACAATGACACGCTAGTTCCTCCTCGCCGGCGTGCTGGAGCACGCGCTCGTCCTCCTCTTCGTACGCTGCGTGCATAGACGCGGCTCCACCAGCTGCTCGCGTGCTTGGCAGCGCGGCGGCATCGCGAGGAGGGACTGCAGACGACGTGAGCGGGCGAGTCTTCGGCTTCATGGCACAGGGATGGCGGTGACACGATGGTGATGGGCGAGAAATTGTTGGCCGGAGCAGGCGGGCGCCGGCATGCGCAACGGCGGCGGCGGCATATTGATGAGTGCGCGTGTGCGAGCTTACTTTAGTTTTATATAAGATTGGTCAAACTTAAAAGAAACCGTACTAGTCTCGTAAACATTAGACTTAGGCAGCGCTTTTATTAGTTAGTACCACAACCACAATACGGAATCCTGTGCAAGCGCATGAACCGTGGGCGCGCGGTCTATCGAACGCTGCGTCACCATGTCACGCTTGAAGGACATCCACCGAACCTTTTTGTGTGTGTGAAAACAATCCCCGAATATTACTCAACTATTTTTCCTGGAAAAGTTCTTGACGCTGCAATATTTCCATATATTTGAATTTAGCTCCAGTTCGTGTTTATTTGGATTTGGACGTTTTTGGTGCGCCCTAGTTTTTTTTTAATACTGATTTTGTGTGTGTGACTGAGAGAGAACGTGTGTATGTGTCCATATGTGTGTTATGGCGGAAGGGCAATGTGGAGACGGTGTGCGTGTGATACAGACATAGAGAGGTGTGAATGTGCAAATGATCATGAATGAGTGAGACATAGACAGATGCCGATACGTTGTGTATACATGAGAGAACGGTCTTCTAGTTTACTTGTGTGTGTGTGAGAGAGAGAGAGAGGGGGGGGAGCATCCTAACACAACAACCATCACTCTCGATCCGTCCGTCCCTCGTACGGTCGCATGCAACACATGCATCAACGCACATATTTTGACACCCTCACCCAGCCCCTGCCCACCTCAAGGCCCGCACAATCTCTTCGTGAATACCCATTTCTCTCCTTAGGTTTATTTTCTCTCAATATCTGACACACACATACACACACACACACACGCACACACATACAGAGAGACACACACAACACAACACACACACACCCTCCCCCGAGCACACAATTCATCCCCATCCAAGGTTATACGGCGACCACTCTCGCTTGTGCTTCTTTGCACCCCAACATGCACAACACCTCAATCTTCAAAGAGGACATCGAGCATATCAAAGACGGCGACCACACCGTGCTAGAGAATGCGGGGCCATTTGGAAGCAGGGTGATGTGATGACAGCTGACGGACTCCTCCCCCACCCTCTCTCTCTCTCTCTCTCTCTCTCTCTCTCTCTCTTGCACAAAATTACCAATCCCTCTCTCCCCTGCACAAAATTATCAATCCCTCAACCCACGAGATCCTTCCCCTCTCGTCCATGTTTTTCCAGCTCTCTCATCAAACATGTTGTCTCTTCTCCTTCCACGTATAGAGAATCCGGATGCACACGCATCTCACGTATATTACATGTCTCCATCTTTCTCACAAACCTAACTTCTTCCTCTCTTTCTCTCTCTCTCTCTCTCTCTCTCTCTCTCTCTCTCTCTCTCTCTCTCTGTGTGTGTGTCTCGTTATGTTTGTCTTCTACTCTCTCGTCCACATACATACAATCTTTCCCGCCCTATCTGCTCCATCTTCAAAAGCTCTCTCTGCATGTTTCATTCACACATTGGGATATGTCAAAATGTTGCTTCTATAATGGCTGATGTAGAGTTATGGTTGGTTTCGTTGCATCCTACAAAGTAATATCTATGAAATGCATTTAGTCTCATTTGACTGGTATTATGCGAGTTTGAGCATGTTGTGAAGTACTATAGACCTTGTATACATCTTGGGATTCGACAATGGTTGTAACTATTGAATTGTATAGACCATTACATTCGAAGTCAATAGGCTAATATATTTATTTCACAATTTCAACAGATGATTAGTTCACTACAAACTAATAAAACAAATGTGTACTCCCTCCGTTTTTATTTAAGTCCGCATATTAGCATTGGTCAAAGTCAAGTTTTGTAAACTCTCAGAAAGCTTATAACAAAAAATATTATCATATACAATAACCAATAAATACCATTAGATTCATTATTGAATGTACTTTCACATCATACATATTTGTTATGGTAAATGTTTATATTTTTCTATAAACTTGGTCAAACTTTAGGAAGTTTGACTTCAGTCAAACCTAATATGCAGAGTTTACTACTACTACTCGCTAGTTGCTTAGCCGAATCACTCAACACGCCACACGGGGAGTTCAGTGTCACAAAATTTTGAGGTCGGCGGGAAAATCTCCCGCGACCCTGATTCGAGCAGTGGGAAGTTACCATCATAGCCTTCGGAACAGGCCTACGGATGATGCTTGGTAGGGGGCTGTTTTCGTAACTTCAGGTTCACCCTACCCAGCCAACCCCACCCCGGCACCCAGAGTAGTACACCTGAATACTCCCCATTTTTTATCCCCACCGCAAAATAGACTTCTCCACGGCACCACAACCTTCATGCTCCACCCCTTTACATCGGCGCACTAGTCCACCACAGCACATCTGCCTCATCGACGAATTCGTACGCCACACTGGAGCCGGTCCACCGTCGTCGTCGTACACAGAGCCTCTTCACCGGCATCGTCTTCCACAGTCTCGGATCTGCTTCCCGGAAGCCGACACCAAGCGCAGAAGTACCACCGTCATGGACAATGAACTGACTCCCGTTGCCGACCATGACTCACAGAGGCCGCTGCGACCATTGTTATACTCCGCGATTGGTAATGTGTGTATTGAATCATTAAGCAGTACATGTGCAGTTCCAATTTTGTTCATACCTACCCTTCAAATTTCCTGGGTGATATTGTTCCCGTAAAAGTAATTGGTTATAGCCTCCATTGTCCAAGAGAATATTGGCTTGTAATTGTGCATCGCTCATGTATCACGCTATGCTTGGGTAGGTTTTTCATCTGCAACCAGTAGTGTGGCAAATGATGGAAAGTTTTTTAGAACTAGCAAGATGCCCATGCGTTTCACGCATCAAGATGCATTTGCATGAGTAGCTTATCTTGTGGGAGAAAAAGGATGAACGAGGGAAGGCCTTATTTGCAAATCTGGAGAGGGGTATGGGTATCTTTTTGCAAAATTCCCATTTGTTTCCTTCCTATCAGTCAGATATAAATCGGACAACCTATATTGCAGGATGGCAGGCACACCATCATCACCAACTCTATTTTTTATAAGAAAAAAAGTATAGAGAAAAAAAGTAGACAGTAGAGAAGTAGAGATAAATATTAAATATTAAATATTAAATAAATATAACAGTAGAGAAGAGAGTAGAGATAGCAGAGACGTCGAGAAAGGATCGCGCGCGCGGGAAAAAGCGGCCGGGCGTGCCCTAGTTTTGGCGCGCGGCATCCCGTGCGCTTTATAAAATCCAACGCCCTCCCACCGCTCTGTGCCTTGCCACCGCTCTCTCCCCGCTCTTTCTCGCCTCGCCGCTGCCGCGCCACCATGTCGCCGCATCACCGGGAAACTTGGGGATACCGCGGCGTCCGGGCGCGCCCCTCCGGCGACTTCTCCGCCGAGATCCGGTTCCGCTGGATGCGCCTCGGCCTCGGCAATTTCGACACCGCCAACGAGGACGCCCGCGCGTACGACGCGACGGTGTGGCGCCTCTGGTGGACTCATAGAACATCGAACTTCCCCAACATGCCGACGGGAAGCGGCGCGAGGCTTCAGCGCCTCTGCGCGGCAACCGCCAGCGAGGATCGTCGTGACAGCTGGAGGCGGGAGCACCGTCTCGGCATCGCCGAGATGGACGAGGAAGGCATGGCGTTGCGGCCCCAACACTTCCCGCTAGACATCATCAACGAGCGCGAGTTTTACGCGCAAAGGAGGGCGGAGAGGGAAAAGAGGAAGGTGGAGCGAGCCGCCTATCGCGAGGACAAGCGTAGGCAAAAAGTGGACGCTCAACTCAACATGAGGCTAGGAGTAGCGTCGCCCTGGGAATCCGACGACGATCGGTATCTTCACGCCTACAGTCAGACGTCGGAGGAGGACATCATCGAGGAGGAGTCGGACGACAAGTAGTAGTTGAATTATCTTTTTTTATCTATCTATGATAAGAACTATCCTCTACTCTCTAGTCTCTACTTTTCGATTTCAGCACTGTAAATGCTTTTTTAAAGCGCCACGCGTTGCGATTCTGTTGGAGATGCTCTAACATGGCAGACGAGTGCTTTAATGTTGCCCACAAGATGCGCGAGTATTACGAGTAGTATATTTTTCTTGCCATGTTGAGATTTTATAACCACGAAAAGCGAACATGCAGAGGAGCAATGAAGACCAAACACAGGATATTGGGGACATCTTCAAGGAGCGTGGCAAGTTAAAGAGGAGCTGCACCGAACCTGTAAAACGAGCTTTGGTAAGTAACACCCTTTCAATTACTTTCGTCTAGCCTCATGTTCTTCGATGTGTATATGTTGTAGTTTCTGTTTCTCTTAAGCCTGGTGTTCTTCGATGTGTAATAAGAAGATTCTTAATCTTCCTAATGCTTTTGTTTTTCGCTCGATGTAGGAAGTGGGTGTTCTCGCCTTGTAGTCTGTTCTTATATTTTTTTTCCTTTTGAATTCACTTCTCCCAGTTCTGTTTATCTGGCTTCTACTAAATGGATCTAGGTTGCTCTGAGTATTGATCTAAAAAATAAGTAACTTCATGTCAGGATGTAGTTCCTGCGAGGAGGGAAGTATGGTCAACCTCGAGATCATGTTTCCAAAATGAGGCTGGATTACACACAAGGTGCCAGTTCCCTAATGATGCTGGATTAGACACAAGGTGCAAATTCCCAGATGATGCTGCACTACACACAAGCCAGGTGGAGTCGGCAGCTGTTTGTGTCCTCGTGGCATTAGTAAAGGCTGAAAGAAAGCGTGCAGCAGCCCTTGAGAATGTAGCTGAGTTCCT
Organism: Aegilops bicornis; assembly: GCA_021605145.1. Taxonomy (NCBI): domain Eukaryota; kingdom Viridiplantae; phylum Streptophyta; class Magnoliopsida; order Poales; family Poaceae; genus Aegilops; species Aegilops bicornis. The sequence goes on along the minus strand of CM038669.1, from coordinate 31,125,982 downwards.
AAAGAAGCGAAAAGAGCAATCAGATGCTCTCTTCACCCAAGCCAAAGAAGAGATGGAAGAATCCAGAAATAAGCTCGCAGAGGCAGAGCAGGCTAGGCATCTCCTGCTATCTAAAATTGTTGTCAATACAAAATTTCCTTCATAATAGCTAGGTTCAAATGTTTATCCAGTCAGCATGCCTGTTGTGCTGTCCATGCATCTACTGATGTGGCACAAAATATATTTTGTCGGGTCATGTAATAACAACAATTACTTTCCAAACAATAACAGACGAAGCATTGGACATGGTATAATTCACGCGCAAGCCCGACATTCCAAGTTCAACTTCCACATCAAACTCATGTTCACAGATATCTGCACATTCATACATAATGTCCACAACCATGATTCACTTCAGAGCCAAAAAAATGTGAGGAGAGTTATAAATAAAGAAAAACTTCTACTAGTTCCTGCTACCAGTGAGAGCACAACAAGTCAAGACCATGCATAAATTAATTATATTTTAGTCATTTTTTGTGTTTTAAAATGCCTACCGGCTCGCGGAAGGACGTGTTGCCAGCACACGCGCGGATTCAATGAAGGCAGGCGGGGCAGCCTTAAGTTGGTTGCACGCGGCGAGGAGGCGTGCTCAGTCGGGCCTGCAGCGAGTGCGGCCCTCTTGGCCGACGCGCCGGTTCAATGCCTGCGCTATGAGAGGTCGTGCCCGTGTCAGAGCAATCACTCCCTCCAGTCCTTTTTTGTTTGGGTATAACAAAATCTTGTTTTCCATTCACATTTTACAAGTAAAATTTGTGGACAAACTTTGACCGAAAGTACGATGGGGACTAGTAATACAGAATGGAGGTAGTAGTTTTTTTAATCAAAGAAGGGTTTCCCCTTCCGATTTTCATTACTGAAAACCAGCATCAAAATCTAAACCATAGTATTTGGCCTAGAACTACCAGGTTCAACATCTCGCAATATAAACCCATACAACCATACGCCAAGGAGGTACGTAGTACTATGAATTCCATTTTCGCTCCATACCAATCGTTCAAAAAACTACTTACTACTTATAACGCGCCATTGAAAATCGAAACTCTTAATCCCGCTAAAAAGCGATATTTTTAACGTGGCTACTCGATCTATGGCAACTGGCGAGCCACCGCGCTCCAAGTCGTTCACCTGTGGTCCCGACCATCAACTCCTACGGAGTAAATTATCACGCGAGCTGACTATTCCTACAAAGGTGCTCCACCACGTACCTAGTACCCGCGAATGCAGCAATCGTGCACCTAGGGTTTTAGGGTTTATTTGTTAACATCGCCTTTACGTAACACTCATGTGTGCGAGACAGCGAGAGGCCCACTGCGTGCGTGCGCCTCTTCTCTTCGTATATGTACTCCACCATTTGTTTGGTGTCCAAAAAATTATAATAACTACTAGCAATGTGCCAATGCGTTGCCACATGATTAAAGTAGATTAATACATATTCACCGATTTGATAGGAAAAAAGTCTAGTTTTGAAATACGTATATCATTAAAAATATGTTATGTTCCACTCAAAATATATTCTTTTGGCGGTTTTGATGAGATAAGGGAGGAATGTTGTTGGTTTCAAGATTCGAGAAGTGGTATATGTCTAATTTCTACTCTTACTAGCAAGATGCTCGTGCGCTGCATGGAACATCAAGATCTTGTGGGACAAAAGGATGAACGAGGGAAGACCTTATCTGCAAATGTGGTAAAGAGTGCGGGTAAATTGCCATATTTTCCTTCCTATACGTTGCAGGATGGCAGGCCCACCATCATCACCAACTCTATTTTTTATCCCTACTCTTATAAAAAGCATTCTCGGTGATGATCGTGTGCCTGCCATCCTGCAATATAGGCCGTCTGATCTATATCTGACGGATAGGAAGGAAACTATGGCAGTTTTGCAAAAAGATACCCACACCCCTCTCCACATTTGCAAATAAGGCCTTCCCCGTTCATCCTTTTTCCCCACAAGATGAACTACTCATACAAATGCATCTTGATGTTGCGTGCAACGCATGGGCATCTTGCTAGTTGTTGCAAAAAGCCCATGTGTGTGTGAGAGAGAGGGAGAGTGTGGAGGAGGACGGAGTGCATGTGTGACAAAGACACAAGGAGTGTGCGTGCGATAGTTATCAGCTTAAAATGAGGCGATAGTGTGTGTGTGCACGATCGAGAGGGCGTGTCTCAAGAAGGGAAGAAAAATCTACATAGATACAAGGAGCGGGAGAAAGACATGTATGCGATAGTGGAAGCACGAGTGTGCGGGTGTACAAACCTATCTGGAGGCTAGCTAGTCGATAAATGTTTGTGAGAGAAATACGAGTCGGGGTGCGAAAGTGAGAGTTTTGTGAGAGAGAGAGAGACGGTAGTCGGGAGGGGAGCGGAAGCAGGAGTTGTGTGTGTGTGTGTCTGTGAGAGAGAGAGGGGGGGGGGTTGTCTGATCGGTAAACAAGTGAATAATGTCAGTCTGGGATGGAGACGAAAAGGAGACTGCAACAAATGTTGTGTCTACAGGAGAGAGAGAGAGAGAGAGAGTAATTTTAGTGGTATGAGTCATATGTAGAGACATATAGGGTGTGTGAGAGAATCCCATAGAGAGAAAGACAAAGTGAAAGACGAGTGGATACTGTGTGTGGCGGTGAAAAAGAAAGCTTAGGTACCGAGTGATACCAGAGAACAGTAGAGACGTGAGAGATAATCAAACCCATGTAATGTATAATGATATGGAGAGTGTGACACTTCTCAAGAGAGACGTCGAGAGACCATGTTTGCGAGGATAGAAGAAACATGAAGTGAGCGTGCGGGTGAGCTGGAGAAAAGAGAGTGATAGCTACCTGAAGGAGCATGCATGCGAGAGAAATGGGCGTGGAAGGAGTGAACAAAAAAGGATTCAAATATTTGAATTCGAGATGATGATACATGTAATCCATACTCGAACCAAAACTGATCTATGAAACATGCATACTCATATGAATTCATGCACATCTATGTTATTTAATATGAAGATATTACTGATCCATACATTTTAGTACTCCCTCCATCCAGAAATACTCGTCAGAGAAATAGATGTATCTAGATGTATTTTAGTTACACATACATTCATTTTTATGCATTTCTTCGACAAGTATTTCCGAACGGAGGGAGTAGAACATAATTTAGTTAAATTTTTTCGAATTCAACCTTAAGATTTTGAGATCATTGTATTTATAAATCATATTATACATATAAAGGAGCAAAATTCTTTGTTGTGCTTTTGAAAGTATATATAAAAAATGATGTATCACTAGTAGAAAAAGGGCCTTTAGTCTCGGTTCTTACACGAACCGGGACTAAAGGCCCTCCACGTGGCCGCTACCTGGAGGTCCACCTTTAGTCCCGGTTGGTAACACCAACCGATACTAAAGGAAATTTTATGATTTTTTTTGAAATTGTTTTTTTGAATTTTTTTTTATTTTCAAATTTCTGAATTATTTTAACCTCTAATCTCTAATCACCCCTCATCATTGCTCAATTTAACCTCTAATATCTAATCACCCCTCATCATTCCAAATCATCTAACTTCCCGGACGGTCACTCATCCTCTCACTACTCCAGCCTGAGCACGCTTAACTTCCGGGTTCTATTCTCCATCGTTTCCAAGTCTGCACTTGTTGTTTTCCTCACAATAGTAAGATGTCAATCCTATTAACCCTCAGGAATTTAGCTTGAGCATGAAGTCACACATTTCACTGTTTGAGTTTGAAACTATTGTTCTAAAAAACAATAATTATTTAGTAACACTAATATTTCTTGAATAAGTAGTTTGACCACAGTTTGACCATAGTTTGACCACAGTTTGACCAGATTTGACCAAAATTCAAAAAAACTGAAATAATTATTTAGTAACACTAATATTTTTTGAATAAGTAGTTTGACCACAGTTTGACCAGATTTGATCAAAATTAAAAAAAATTGAAATAATTATTTAGTAACGCTAATATTCTTGAATAATTATTTAGTAACATTAATACTTCTTGAATAAATAGTTTGACCACAGTTTGACCAGATTTAACAAAAATTCAAAAAAACTGAAATTTGAGCATAACTTTTTCCTTTTAGAATTTGAGGATTCTAAAAATTTGCAAACAGGTCGTAGACCGTCAAAATCGGATGCGGATTTTCATGCTGAACATTTTCATATATTATACGTTATTTCTGACATCGTATGCAAAAGTTATAGCCGTTTTACATTTTCCTTGCACTTTTTGCCAAACATGTCCAAATTTAAGTTTTTAAATTTTCCTAACTAGTACATGTAGTAACATAACTACATCTGGAAGGATTCTGATTTTTGAAGTTTTTATCATTTTCTTTTGCTTTTTACATAACTGAAAAGGCGATCCAGGGGGGTAGAGTTTGAAAATGGGACCTTTAGTACCGGTTCGTGCCACGAACCGGTACTAATGCCTCAAACCCCATTAGTACCAGTTGGTGGTACGAACCGATACTAAAGGTCTAACCTAGACCTTTACTATCGGTTGGTGCCACGAACCAGTACTAATGGGCATCACACCCTTTAGTCCCGGTTCGTGGCACCAACCGGGACTAAAGGTCCCAATTGAACCGGGATTAATGCATGTACGGTGCCCTAGCCGCTCGAACCGGGACTAATGCTTACATTAGTCCCAGTTCGTAATGCAACCGGGATTAATGCTCTTTTCTGACCGAACCAAAGCCATGTTTTCTACTAGTGTATATAGAATGTAATTCCAATTGAAAATGGATCCCGCCCGAAAAAAATAGAATACAAACGTGATTCAAATTGAGTTGGCACGGTAAACGTGCACTCTGCAAAATTTGAACGAAGCAGGGAAAATCGCAGTAACTGCCCGAAACCAACATCTGCGAGATGGAAATTACTACTGCCTATCCCTGCCACGCAAAGCCTATCTGCTGGATTTCTATCGGTTTCGATAGGGGTAGGTTTGTAATTTCAGCCAAACGTGACGTAACCGCCTCTCACCCGGATTCATATACGGTGGGCACCAAAACACGGTGTGTCCTTGGCCGAAATCGACTCCCTCCCTGATTCATATTCACACACGGTGGGCGCCAAAAACAAACTCTCGTCGGCAAATATTTGGTGTATGCGAGATTACCGTCCTATCCCCAACCGACTAATATTTCTGTGATGTAGGAAATTTGAAACGGGGGCTAAGTTTGTAAATTTCCTTGCATTTGAGACAAGCGCGCCCTGAATACATGGTTTCACCCTTCCTCTCTACCTCCCTTTTCCCCATGCGTACTCCGTGGGCGCCAAAACACCCTCTCCACCCCACCCTTATCCGTCTGCCGCCGTCCGCCACCACATCCACCACCGTCCTCCTCCACCATGCCGGAGCTGATACGCCGATGCCGTCGTCCATTACAAGAGATCAACCACTCTCATCCACGGCTTCGGACCGGGATCCTTGCATCCCGTCCTCTAGCTTCATCCCCGCCATCGTCCACCTTGTCGGCGCCGCTCCTACGACCGTCTCGTCCACCGCGCCCCGCCGCCACCGTCTACCCTCCTAGATCTGCTATCACGCCACTGACAGCCATCGCTACCGCAGCAACATCGAATTCCTAGCAGATGCATACACGGCGCCGCACCAGAGGCGGTACTCTTTCGTATCTGCTCAACTTATTTATCGCAGCAAGAAAATAGATCGCCACTGCTTTACTCTGATTTCTTGTCTTGGTTGCGAAGTTGCCTTTGTCCGGTTTGCACCTTCAGATCCGCCATGGCACGCTCAACACTATACTCCCAATGCTTATGGTTTTCCCTTTTATATTCCACACTATTAAATCACAGTAGACTAAATTTCAAAATTGGGTCATCGATGTTCCAGAGCTACCAGAGTTCGCCATCTTGAAACGAAGGGGCTCGGGTGGTTGTGGGGCCTCGCCGAACGAAGAAAACTCGACGGGGTGGGGTTTGGAGCGCGGGTTGGGGTGGGGGTGGCAGAGGAACACAGGCGATGGGGGCCGGTGGTCCGACCGGCGCCCCGTGCGGTGTTCTGTATGGGAAGAATCGGAGACGAGGAAGAAGAAGGGTTAGGAGACGTAGGATCTTCATCCAACCGCCTGAAATGGTCGAGAGACAGCTGGGAGTTGCATTCTTAATGCGCTCTGGTTCATCATGTGTGGACACTGCGCAACCAACATTTTATTATCCAAAATCTTCTTGCTCTTCTTACCATGTTCCTCTTCCGTTCTTCTTTAATATGTACTCTCTCCGTTCCTAAATACAAGTCTTTGTATAGATTCCACCATGGACTACATATGGAGCAAAATGAGTGAATCTACACTCTAAAATGTATCTGGATACATCTTTATGTGATCCATAGTGGAAATCTCTACCAAGACTTATATTTTGGAATGGAGGGAGTATGATAGTAGTACAGTATGTTCCATGTACTGAAGATGAGGAGGGACATTTGTAGTGTAGAAATCTATACAATCGGTTGTGATGGACACTTTGAGCCTCTTTGATTCGTAGGATTTTGTAAACATAGGAATAGGATTTGTAGTGACCTGCCCACTTGAATCCTATAAGAATAGCAAGGAAATGCGGGGAGCTGTGTCGCCTTTGAGAGTTACACTGATATTAACAGTACCGCACCTTCAGTTGAAGAGAACTGGTATCCGAAGCCTTTCTAGCCGTACCGGCAGTACTAGCACATATATTCCAGCAAGTTCCACTTTGCTGATTTTACTCTGATGCTTACGGTTTTCCCCGTTATATCTACACTATGATCTGTGAAGCTGCTTTGTGTCACACTAGCAGCAGTCCACTCTTGCAGCTAAACACTGCAATGACTTACAAAATTTGCACCATGGGATTGAGTACCATTCTGGATTTTTAGTTTCCTCGATTTTCGTATTTCTCGAACCTGAATAAAAAAATCATGCACACACAGGTCCTCTACCTTAATTATTTGTGATGGACCACCTCCGTCCCAAAATAATTGACTAAACTTTGTAATAATTTGTAAAAGTTAGTACAAAGTTGAGTCACTTATTTTAGTACGGAGGGAATAGTTCACACTATTACTAAGTAAGATCGTGTCTGATGTAGGTTGTGTCGTACACGGCCATAAACAAAACAGGGAAGAATATATTTAAACTTTTTGTATACGAAGATTAGGATCAAACCATTTACACCCAGAAGCAAAATGCAGTAGGCCACTGGATTCCATGTCGTACAAAGGTCAGCAAAAAATCATGCGTGTGTAGTAATTTCAATCCCATATACTCCTAATTAATAAAATCATTACACCACAAATCCTACAAGTAAACTAATGCCCAGAACGCAGCATGAACAAGATGAAATCATCTTGACATTTTGTTAAATAACTTAATTCACAATCATAACCAATATAGGAATGCAGTGACCATAAAAATCAATTCATACACTTCAATTCCCATTGTAGAAATGAATGAACGGAATTGATACTTCCGTTTCTGCGTACAGATGACTGAATCAATTAGCCTGTCCCATTCGATGATTCACCTGAACTTGACTCTCAATTGCATGAGGATCTTGCTGAACGTCTTGATTGTCACTAGTGGTTGGGGCACACCCTTGGTGCGCCTCTTGAGAGGAAGTTGGGGCGGTGCCAGATGGGGTGCGCCCCTTTCACCTTTCTACTTGTACTATGATCTGTTGTTCGGCTATGAAACATTTTCCCTTTTGCTTAGTTTGAAGTCAGGATGCTCTCAACGGGGAAGAAGATTCAGGATAAGTAAAAATGCCCTTGTGATGTCCTTCTGCTTATTTTCCTCATTTCTATCTCTACATCAAGAAGAGGCCTTGGCCTCGAACCTTGGTAGGACGACAAACGCAATTGACATCGGGGTCAGGTGCACGACCGAATCCATGGCGGACGGCACGAGGTTCAGGACCAGGACGCAGCCATTGCCTGCCAGCTCTAGCTGGACGTCGTTCAGCAGCATCGTCCTACTCTGGTGGTCGCCGCCCTTGGCGTTTAGATGGTACTCATTCCTCTTCGTGCTCTCGCTCGACGGCTTTCTTCCCAGCCATGACACCGGCCACTTGAGGCCGCCACTGCGCCTCTAGTGGCCGCTTCTTTTTTTCAATTTCAGGTTGAGGACTTGAGGTCGTTCTAGAGGGTCACGTTGTACCTAATGTTGTTGCTTAGGTTGAACAGGAGGATCATGAGACCTTTCTGCATTGTCGAATAAGCAAAGCTTTGCTGAGAACAGCGGAAATGATTGATCAAGCTGATGTTTCAAAGGTAGTTGAAGTATGTTAGAATAAACCTTGCAAGTTCAGTTAGTTCAGTTAGCGTTAGCTGCATTTTCTTCTTCAGTTTTGTCAGGTTCGTCAGTTTCGTCAGTAGCGAGATTAGCTCGAGGTTCCAACAACTTAGACCGAGTCCTGCGCCGTACTGATTCGTTCGTGGGATGGCACGAACATTGTGGATCGTAGTGGTGCATAGTCTGGAGGCCACGAGCCCCATTTCCTTTGTTGTACTCAATAAATACAGAGAGAAAGAGATCAGAAAATTGCGGCAAATTTGTGCAGGCAGAAACCTCGTCTTCCACCTCGGTCCAGCTAGCTCGTCGTCTCAACTCCGACAATTGGCATCAGAGCGGGTTCTTGATCGTGGGAATGGCGGGTCCAGTCGACTCGGGTGGTAGCCAGTCGCCGTCCACTCCGCGGGCACGGGTCTCCGACGGTAGCGAGCTTGTCGTGGCCGAGAGACCCACGGCGCGGATAGCGCGCGACATCGGCGGCGCGGCGTGGCCGCAGCTGACCCGAACCAACTACACCGATTGGGCCGTTCTCATGCAGGTCATGATGGAGGGCCGCTACCTCTGGGACGCCGTGCAAATGGGCACGGCAGAGCGCGGCGACGATCGGCTGGCGCTCGAGGCAATCCTGCGTGGGGTGCCACAGGAAATGGCGCCCACCCTCTCCAGCAAGTCCACAACGAAGGAGGCGTGGGACACCGTCAAGACGATGCGCCTCGGCGTGGCGCGCGTCCGCGAGGCCAAGCTCGCGATCATCTCCAAGCAGTACAACGACATCCGCTTCGCTGACGGCGAGACCGCCGATGACTTCGCCATGAGGATCTCGAACATGGTGGCCTAGATGGCACAGCTCGGAGAAGTTGTGCAAGAGAAGCGCGTTGTGCGGAAATTTCTCTCCGTCGTCCCCAAGAGGTATTCTCAGATCGCACTCTCCATAGAAACTCTCGTCGATCTGGACACTTTATCGGTGGAGGAGCTCACCGGGCGGCTCAAGGCCGCTGAGGAGAGATACGATCTCGAGCAGGCCGAGGCCGGCGTCGGCCAGCTCATGATGACAGAGGAAGAATGGGTTGCACGCCTCAAGGGGCGGGGCGGCTCAAGCAGCAACGCGCCGCGAGGCGGCGGTCGACGCGGCAGAGGCCGTGGACGCGGCCGCGCCGAGCGCGGCAACGGAAAGACCGACGATGACAAGTGCGGATATTGCGGTATTGTCGGGCACTCGGCTCGGGACTGCCGCAAAAATAAGAGGGAGGAGGCGAATCAGGCAAACCTCGCACAGGCAGAGGCAGCAGACGAGCACTACAAGAAATATGTCAACTAGTGACCTTCTCTTAGTGACCCTAGCTGAATTGGTCGTAAATCCACGGCCATTTCGCTTAGAAGGGCTCAAACCCTGAATTGCCTTAGACCAAATGGTCATAAAAGGCATAAGAGTGGTCCATGACCTTATTTCTACCTGACTACGACCAATATAAATGGTCGTGAGGTTGTGAACGTGGATGCATTAGTACTTATTGCTATGACTAGGCGCCACCTCATCAGTTTTGCCTATGTGTCATGTCCATGTGTCAATTTTTGCCCTAGGTTGTGAAGCAACCTATATTTCTGTCATTCCCAAAATTCCCCAAAAATTCTCAGAAATTGATTGGATCATATCTACATCAAATATGTCAAAACCTTCCTTGCCTAGTTCAAAAATAACTCAACAATATTCATTTTCCTATTCTCGCTCAGAGCAAAGACTTTGTGAAGGAAGTGTTATTTATATATTCTTGATTTCCCTACAAATTTGTGAAGACGGTCTTCTTAGTAACTGATCATCCTCAGCCAAAACTCACGCCCATTAGCCATGTGCATTTCCCGTACCGCAAATCAAACACTTGGCTGCTTATTAATGTTTGAGCATCGATCGGTCTCCTCGTGAGAATCTTATGTTGTGATTTTCTTCCTAGCACCTACCTGGGGAGTGCCCAACCCACTAGACATGCCTAGGCCACCCAGAACACATGGCAACGCCTCGGTCACGCGGTGACCACTCGGCGGGCATGCGAGCTTACGCGCTCTAGAGTTGGGGCCCTCGGCCATCATCCAAACCTCGATGTCTCGCCATCAAACCATGTATTTCTGATTAAATAGATACTTATTTACCTAGAAATGATTTTTGAAAAAAATAAAGAGCAAACTATGAGGCAGCTGCAGTTCAAATTTGACCCGCTTCCAACTGAATCGACGACAATTTGTCTTTTTACCAGAGGTGGATCAAAACTTTTTGCACCCAACCATTTTGTCAATTGTGCATTATATATGGCCTAGTATTTTATAAAATTGATTTGGTCCATTTTTGCAACAATTATTTGGTAGTTCCTTCACAAAAAAACCTCCTTTTGGGCACTCGGAAAATGAAAAATGAAATTTCCGTGCAACGAAAATGAAAACTTCCTTAGGCAACATTGTTTGGAATTCCAATATGTACCCTTGTGCACAATATGAGATCATTTGAACAAACTATGCCATGAATGTGGCCATAAGATTGATCATTTGGCTTGAAAGCCCTGAATCTTCACGCATGATAGCTCATTTCTGAGAACACTTTTTAAAAATAATTACCGTATTACAAGTTTATTATTTTTCCTGGAAACTTGGTCACATATAATGACACAATGCGAAGGTTTTATAATTTTTTGTTTTTTTTTGAATTTTTTATGCCCGTTTCAAAATGCGGTCAAAACGGCGGGCTTGACCGTTCCTAGCTAGTGGTTGAATCTTGGAATTTTTTTGGTGTTTCTATGATTAAATAGATACTTATTTACCTAGAAATGATTTTTGGAAAAAATAAAGAGCAAACTATGAGGCAGCTGCAGTTCAAATTTGACCCGCTTCCACCTGAATCGACGACAATTTGTCTTTTTCACCAGAGCTGGATCAAAACTTTTTTCACCCAACCATTTTGTCAATTGTGCATTATATATGGCCTAGTATTTTATAAAATTAAATTGGTCCATTTTTGCAACAATTATTTGGTAGTTCCTTCATAAAAAAAACCTCCTTCTGGGCACTCGGAAAATGGAAAATGAAATTTCCGTTACGAAAATGAAAACTTCCTTAGGCAACATTGTTTGGAATTCCAATATGTACCCTTGTGCACAATATGAGATCATTTGAACAAACTATGCCATGAATGTGGCCATAAGATTGATCATTTGGCTTGAAAGCCATGAATCTTCACGCATGATAGCTCATTTCTGAGGACACTTTTCAAAAATAATTACCGTATTACAAGTTTATTATTTTCCTGGAAACTTGGTCACATATAATGACACAATGCGAAGGTTTTCTAATTTTTTGTTTTTTTTTTGAATTTTTTATGCCCGTTTCAAAATGCGGTCAAAACGGCGGGCTTGACCGTTCCTAGCTAGTGGTTGAATCTTGGAATTTTTTTGGTGTTTCTATGATTAAATAGATACTTATTTACCTAGAAATGATTTTTGGAAAAAGAAAAGGAGCAAACTATGAGGCAGCTGCAGTTCAAATTTGACCCGCTTCCACCTGAATCGACGGCAATTTGTCTTTTTCACCAGAGCTGGATCAAAACTTTTTTCACCCAACCATTTTGTCAATTGTGCATTATATATGGCCTAGTATTTTATAAAATTGATTTGGTCCATTTTTGCAACAATTATTTGGTAGTTCCTTCATAAAAAAACCTCCTTTTGGGCACTCGGAAAATGAAAAATGAAATTTCTGTGCAACGAAAATGAAAACTTCCTTAGGCAACATTGTTTGGAATTCCAATATGTACCCTTGTGCACAATATGAGATCATTTGAACAAACTATGCCATGAATGTGGGCATAAGATATATCATTTGGCTTGAAAGCCATGAATCTTCACGCATGATATCTCATTTCTGAGAACACTTTTTTAAAATAATTACCGTATTACAAGTTTATTATTTTTCCTGGAAACTTGGTCACATATAATGATGCAGTGCGAAGGTTTTCTAATTTTTTGTTTTTGTTTGAATTTTTTATGCCCGTTTCAAAATGCGGTCAAAACGGCGGGCTTGACCGTTCCTAGCTAGTGGTTGAATCTTGGAATTTTTTCAGTACTTCTATGATTAAATAGATACTTATTTACCTAGAAATGATTTTTGGAAAAAGTAAAGAGCAAACTATGAGGCAGTTGCAGTTCAAATTTGACCGGTTTCCAACTGAATCGACGGCAATTTGTCTTTTTCACCAGAGGTGGATCAAAACTTTAGACACCCAACCATTTGGTCAATTGTATATTAAATATGGACTAGTATTTTATAAAATTGATGTAATCCAATTTTGCAACAAATATTTGATAGGTTCTTCACAAAAAAAACCATTTTTGCCACTCGGAAAATGATTTAAAATAGCTAGAAAGATCAGAAATGCATACAAATTGGTCCTTATCCATAAAATGTGGTCTAAGTCTAGTGAAAATTTGTGTTGTGCCCTTTTGCAAAATATTGTTGATAGTTGCTTCACAAAATCCCTCTATTTTTAATACTTGAAGACTATTTTAAAACACTGATTTTTCGAACCAATGAGAACTCTTCCCACGGATCGATGACATGGCGCCCATCCATCCACCCATCCATCTTTCCACCCCACATCCATCCATCCATCTATCTACAGAAAAAATAAAAGAAAAAGATCCCCACCCGCAGCCCAAACCCTAGCTCAGATCCCCCATCGCACCCCTCCTCCCTCGTCCCCATCTCCTCGCCGCCGCCGCCACTCCTCCCTGTCCCCTGCACCACTCCTTGTCGCCAACCTCGCTGCCGCCACCTCCTCCCCTTCCCCTGCACCACTTCCTGATCCCTCCTCCAGCCCCATCCCCGGCCATCCCCACTTCCACCACCCCTCCGTCCCAGTCGCTGCTCTCTCACGGTTAAGTGAGATTGGATCCACTCCCAGCCGCTGCTCCACCCACACCGTCGATGACCCATGCCATCGCCAAGACACCATCAAGCGCCTCCCCTCACCCCGGCCCCAAGTCGGGCAGTGCGAGGTAGCGCTTCCAGACCGCGATGGCCGCAGCCTTGCCCACTCCGATCTGGATCCATGGTGCACTCCTTCCTCCTTCTGGATCGATGGCCGCAGCCTCGCCAATGGATCCAAAGACGTCGGGTGATTTAGGGCTGCCAGATCCGCGACCTGGGAGGCTCCTCCTATAGGATACGGGAGCAGCGCGCCGCACCCTGCAATCGTCGGTCTGGGACGAGTGCAGCGGCTCGAGGACGCCGTTCGAGTCCGTGTGGGAGGCTGTCGACCGCTTCCGCGGCAGCGCCGCCTGGAGCTCCCACCTCGTCAACCGCATCTTCGCGCACCACAAGGTCAGTCCGACCTCCTCCTCCTCCCGTCTCCCTTCTCGTCGCGGCTCGTCTTGGCCTGATTTACATTCTTGCTGGAGAAACGGTGCCATTTCCTGTTCCGCGGAGTACTTTTTGTTCTTGCATAGTACTACATGGCCGTACCCCTGTACTACTTTGGGTCACATAGTTCGTCATTCAATTAGGAGCAGAGCGGAGTGGTTCTTGTCCGTGATTCGGAGGCAAATGCGGCCAGTAAAATCAGCCAGCACTGATGTTTCTCTTCGTTCTCTCGATTAATTTTGTTCTTGCCACATTTTCCGCCTGCAGAAACATAACCAGACTGTGTGTGGGGGGACTGAAGATGAGCAACGCGTCAACCTAGCGGAGCAGACCGCGCAGATAGAGAAGGAGCTCCAAGCCCCCTCCCGATACATCTCCTGCGAGGTATGACCTCATCACGAGCCCATGGAAGTGAAACTTGATTGTGCAGTCATCAGTTGTTGTCATTGATTATGTGATTGACTGATTCTATAATAAGCCTTCTTGTCATAGTCTTGCGGTTGATGTTGATAATTCAAAGGCCAATTTCTGCTTACGCTGCCACTTGCTTATGTTATAGGCCTGATCAGTCACTTAGTCATATCTGAATATTTGGCTACTGCAAATGGAGTAGTCTAACCATGAAATGGTTGCTGCTGTAGTACTCCAACCAGCCTGAAGCTATATGAAGTCTAACCAACAACGTAGTGCTCCAGCCTGAAGCTATAAAATTTTGTTTCCTTGGCAAAAAAAATCAGTTTACAGATTTTTGCAAATTCTATAATTTGTAGTACTGTTTTGGTTGCAGTAGTTTTTCAGTAGCTTGTTAACTTGCTGATGCTTTCTTAATTATGTGCAACTGCTCCACTGAAAATTCTTAGTGTATCTTATGCTTAGTGTTAATTCTTTGCAGCTACTCCACTGAACTACAGTACTGATAAACTTGCACAGGCTCTACCTTTTGCTTATTCTGTTTTTATAAATCCAGTTTATAGTGCTTACCTCTTTGTCACATTGGGTTTGGCAGCAGTTGCTAATCTCTAGCATTTACCCCTTGTTGCAGACCAGGAAATGAAAGATCGCTCGACAAACGGCCGCTTCTAGTCGGTTGGATCTGATCTTATACCCGCACACGAGAGCTACTGGAGCAGCAGCAGATTAGCAAGGACCCAAGCTGGACTCCCAAGTTCTTCGGTGAGCTGGCTCCATCTCCTACCCCTAGCTCCCTCTTTTCTGCTCCTATAGCAGGCTTTGTTGGACTCATGCTCTGCTCCTGCACCAGCAGCTTGATTGGTTCTATATACACTAGCAGTAGTACCTCATGTACCTTAGGGTTTTGTTATTCTCCTGCGGGAAAAGCTTGTGTACATAGCTGTCTCCGGCTTGTATGGGTGCTCTCCCATGTTTTGATGCTCAGTTAGCTCGATGAGCTTCGTATGCTAGTAGTGACTGAATGCTGAAATTGTTTGTGATAGCTGTGCGGGCAGTTGTGGTGGGCAAGCTTTGTCTAGTTATATTGAGCACAAGAGGAAATAGTTACATTTAGTTATTTTTCTGTTTGCTCTCTTGACATTCTGTAAAAGGAAGTGTTGAAGGCAAGTTTTGAGTCGTGTCTCTCATCTGTAATGGATCTATTGCATATGAATTCTTGTCTGGGTGGTATAAGTTTTCAATGCATTCAATGGTATTAACTGGGTTTTGGGTAGACTTGTCCATACACAGAATGTAGTGTCTGATGATTTTGTTTCTCTTGACCATCTTGTTGATGTTATCTTCATCACTATAATGTACTTTCTGGTTAACTAAGCTTCATCTCCTGTTTTTGTTTCCGGAGATTGTTGTATTATTTATGTTCTTTTTACTCCCAGAATTATTGTGCGCTCATACTGCCATCACATTGCCTGTTTTTCTTGCTGCATACATGTATCTCAAGCATTGTACTTCTGTGTTTGCTTAGGCGGATTCACTTGATTATGTTTCTAACTTTTCATAATTTATTATTTGTAGATGCTGGCCTTTATTCTTCAAAAATTGGGTGTACAGGAGCTACAGCAAGAAGAATCCTGAAGAAAAACCACACCCAGAATGCCATTTCGCTCACTGGAGCTAGTTATGTGTATATTTAGTTGTATTTTATAGCTAAATACCAGATTTGTACTAGGTACTTTGCTTGGCTGTTGTAATGTACTATCTTAGTTTTGGTACTTTGTTTGGCCGTTGTAATGTACTATCTCAGTTTTGGGTGTACATGATTGTAATGTACTGCTTGGTTGTTGTATGAAATATTATGCCTTATTGGCTCTTTTTGAATCAAATTTTCTAATTGCAAAAATACTGAACTGGCCTGTGGTAATTGGTTCCCATATGACTAGTGGGACCTACTTTAAAATGGAAAGAAACAAAAGAAAACTGACAAATGGGCTGGAAAAAGGTTGAGGCCCAAAAAAATGTGGACTGTAGAAGAAAAAGTAAAAGTCTGTTGGGCTTGGCCCATGTAGCTGACCAAACTTGAAAGAAAAAAACAATAAATGGGCTGAATTGTTGGGCTAGGCCCATGTAGAAAACCGAATCGGACCGGGCTGATTCCTATCCACGTCAGCTTGCCATGCTGGATGCCTACGTGGTCTGGGGATGTTGCTTGTGACCAAAAATTTGGTCGTGGAACCAACGACCTTTTACACATCGCAAAGAAGGTCGCTATAGTCAGTTTACGACCGCCAGCTTTTGACCTTCTGTTTTTTGTCACAAAAAGGTCACAAATGAAAAACTATGACCTTTCGGTGACCAATAGTGGTGGTCACAAGTTGACATATTTCTTGTAGTGGAGGAGGACCCAACCTTCCTCATGGCGCAGGTGTGCACGATCACTGACGCCGGCGACATCTCCGACGGCTACGTCGACCTCGTCGAGGAGCACGCCGAGGTCCACCTCGGGCTCATGGAGGAGGAGTACGACTCCAACTGGTACCTCTACACGGGCGCCTCAAACCACATGTCAGGCAGCGCGGCGTGCTTCAACGATCTCGACCGCCGCGTCGGCGGCACCGTGAAGTTTGGGGACGGCTCGGTCGTGGCGATCTGCGGACGCGGGTCTGTGCTCTTCACCGACTGCAACGGTGGGCACCGCATGCTCACAGGAGTCTACTTCATCCCTCGCCTGCGGAGTAGCATTGTCAGTGTCGGGCAGCTCGACGAGAGCGGCTGCAAGTCAGTGATCACCGGTGGTGTGTTCACTCTCAGCGATCGCCGCGGACAGGTGTTCGCACGCGCCACGAGAGCACGCAACCGCCTCTACCCCTACGACATGAAGCTAAGCCGGCTGGTGTGCTTGGCCGTGCGCACCACCACTGATGATGCATGGCGTTGGCACGCAAGGTACGGGCATATGAATTTTACTTCACTCCAGATGTTGACCCGGCAGGAGATGGTGCGCGGCCTGCCTGCGATCGACCACGTCGACCAACTCTGCGACAGCTGCCTGGCCGGCAAGCAGCGCCGAGCTCCGTTCCCGGACACGGCGAACTACCGGGCCGAGCACGTTCTCGAGCTGGTCCACGGCGATCTCTGCGGGCCCATAACTCCGGCGACTCCGTCAGGCCGGGGCTACTTTCTGCTCCTGGTGGACGACCTCTCCAGGTACATGTGGCTGACCCTGTTGAGCAGCAAGGACGAGGCGCCGGACGCGATCCGCCGCTTCCAGGAGCGCGTCGAGGTGGAAACCGGGCGCAAGCTGCGCGCTCTCCGCACCGACCGTGGCGGGGAGTTCACCTCCGTCGAGTTCGGCGAGTACTGCGCCGACCGTGGCGTTCAGCGTCAGCTCACGGCGCCATACTCCCCTCAACAGAACGAGGTGGTTGAGCGCCGCAACCAGACGGTGGTGGCCATGGCACGGAGCATGATGAAGGCGATGACAATGCCCGACAGGTTCTGGGGCGAGGCCGTGACCACGGCCGTGTTCATTCTCAATCGCGCACCGACCAAGAGCGTGCGCGGCATGACCCCGTACGAGGCGTGGCATGGCGGGCGACCAGCGGTGCACTTCCTCCGCACCTTTGGGTGCGTGGCGCATGTCAAGAATGTGCGCCCACACCTGAAGAAGCTCGACGACAGATCAACGCCGATGGTCTTCATCGGCTACGAGGAAGGGGGCAAGGCGTATCGCGTCTTCGACCCTGTTGGTGGGCGCGTCCATGTGACGCGAGATGATGTCTTCGACGAGGCGGCGCACTGGAACTGGGACGCCGAGGACCGCGCCGCGGGCACTAACGCCTTCACCGTTGACTATGAGGTGCGCCGCATTCCTGCTATGGCAGGGAGGATCATACACAACTCGCCGCCGCACTAGCCTCCCAGCGGGGCCGCACCATCTTCAGAGCTGCAGAACCCTGACGTGACAGATGACCACGGGGCAGCAACACCGGTGGCGGCGGCAACTCCAACCCGCGTCGAGCCCGCAACGCCACGCACGGCGGCGACACCCAGCACGGCAACGACGCCCGGCATGGCATGGAGTTCTGCATCTTCGTCGAGCAGCACGCCGATCACCTTCGCCACGCCCCCGACGCCGTGTTCGGAGAGGCTTGACGCCCGCGTCGATGCCCACAGCCCTCTTCGGTTCCGCCGCGTGACAGACCTGTTCGGTCCACGCCCGGACACGACCCGCGATCAGGAGGATGAGCTGTTGCTCACCTCTGCAGAAGAGCCGTCCACTTTCTCTGAAGTTGAACACGAGCCGTGCTGGAGGAGAGCAATGCTGGAGGAGATCGCCTCGATCGAGGATAATCAGACCTGGGAGCTCACTGATCTTCCGCCAGGACAAGAATCCATCGGCTTGAAGTGGGTGTTCAAGGTCAAACGCGACGAGAGCGGCGCCATGACGAAGCACAAGGCGCGGATGGTTGCCAAGGGCTTCGTTCAGCAGCAGGGCATCGACTTCGACGAGGCGTTCGCGCCTGTTGGCCGCATCGACTCCGTGCGCCTCATGCTCGCTCTCGCTGCACAGGAGGGCTGGGGCGTTCACCACATGGACGTGAAGTCCGCATTCCTCAATGGCGAGCTCACTGAGGAGGTATACGTCCGTCAACCGCCGGGTTTCGTCGTCGCCAGTGAAGAACACAAGGTGCTGCACCTCAAGAAGGCGTTGTACGGTCTGCGTCAGGCTCCACGCGCCTGGAACGCCAAGCTCGACGCGACGCTCGGCACTCTGGGCTTCACCAGAAGCAGGTCAGAGCATGCCGTCGACGTGCAGCGCGGACTCCTGGTGGGCGTATACGTGGATGACCTGCTCATCACCGGGCCGAACAACGACGACATCCGCAGCTTCAAGGGGGAGATGATGGCTGAATTTCGCATGAGTGATCTCGGCCTGCTCACCTACTACCTCGGCATCGAAGTTCATCAGAGCGCGCATGGGATCACGCTCGGGCAGGCTGCGTACGCACGCAAGATACTGGAGAAGGCCGACATGGTGGACTGCAACCCCTGCCACGCACCGATGGAGCCCAGGCTCAAACTCAGCCAGGATAGCCAGGCTCCTCCAACGGACGCCAGCGACTACAGAAGTCTCGTCGGCAGTCTCAGGTACTTGGTTCACACTCGACCGGATATCTCTTTTGCCGTCGGGTATGTGAGCAGGTTCATGGAGGCGCCAACAACTGAGCATCTCGCGGCGGTCAAGCACATCCTACGCTACGTTGTGGGCACGATCGACTACGGCTGCAGCTACCGGAGGAGCGGCGGCGCAGTTCTGTCCGGGTTCAGCGACAGCGACATGGGCGGCGACCCGGACACCCGCAAGAGCACCACCGGCCTCCTCTGGTACCTTGGCGACAGTCCAGTCTCTTGGCAGTCGCAGAAGCAGAAGGTGGTGGCGCTCTCATCTTGTGAAGCAGAGTACATGGCCGCCACGGCGGCGGCATGCTACGGCGTGTGGCTGACCCGTCTGCTCAAGGACTTGACGGGAAGAAATGTTGATGCGCCTGTACTGAAGATGGACAACAAGTCAGCAATTGCACTTGCCAAGAATCCTGTCCACCATGATCGCAGCAAGCACATAGACCTGCGATATCATTTCATCAGGGACTGTGTGGAAGAGAAGAAGATCACTGTGGACTACATCAGCACGGATCTTCAGCTCGCGGACATTCTGACGAAGCCACTGGGCAGAGTCAAGTTTCAGGAGCTGAGGAACAAGATCGGCATCATGAAAATAAAGTAGGAACTGCAAGGCTTAGGAGGAGATTGTTAGAATAAAGAGTCAATTACACCACTGGTGCTAAAACTTGGCGTGAAAAATCACTTTAGTGCCAGAACTTGCGACATACATTGAACTGGTGCTATAATTTGGCTTTCGCATTTGTATACAGACACAATGCTGACTAGGCACGCCATGTGGTGTGGGACCCACTGTTAGCCATTGAATGGTAGAATAGGGCTTGTGGCCTGTTATTTTGTGAAATCCCATCAAAATTATTTTTCTCACAAAAAAGCCACTGCCACATGTCGGTCCATCTGTCAGCGAAAATTATGTGCAAAAATGGTCGCTAATGGATTTTGAACCAATGATCTACATCATGGATGTTCATCTGCCTAACCAATGGACCAAGAACCTTTTTTCGTACTAAACAGATACGCACTCTATATATTCGGTAGACCTTAAGCGGGCTCGACACCCTACTGACCATTTTGCACTGTTATTTGTTACAAAAATTATAAATTATATGCAAATTATAATTGTGCGTTATAAACAATATAAACTGCAAAATATAAATGAACACTTTTATAATACATAACTATTTTATTAAAGGCATGAAAATTTTAAATATATACTATCGTTTATTTAAATATATAGAAAAACAAAATTACTTTGATATTTTTATTGAATATGAAAATTATTACGTGCATAATTTTCTATTTTACAGTTTAACCATATGGATAATTTTTTAAATAATATGTGAATAATTTTATAATGTAATATTATTGTATATATATAATATTATAATTTACATATATTTAATAAATTTCTGAAGAAAAAAATAAAGCTGTCGGGTGGGGTGGTGGCTACATGTCACTGGTTTGAATCCTAGCCAATGAATTTTACATTATATCAATATATGTTTCTTAAAACATGGACACTTTTATAGACGACATGGGTATTTCATTAAAACTGTGAAGATTTATAAACTTATATAAGCATTTATTAAAATATATAGAAAAATTATTAAAGCATGAACAATTTTATATACTACATTGATATTTTGGTAAAACTGTGAAGATTTGTTTCTACAAAAACTGTGAACATCTTAAACTTATGTAAGCATTTATTAAAATATATAGAAAATTTGAAAAAGAATCTTAAGGCATGACACACAATTATGATTTACATATTCGTAAAAAGATTATAATTTACATATAGTTTTGTTTGTCTTCAAAAAATAACACTGTGAAATGGTTTAGGGTCTCCGGCTAGCTTAAGCCCGCCTCGATATATAAAGTACATTTGCAAATAACACAGAAAACTGTTCTGGGTGTATTGGTTAGGCATGAGCGCCTCCACGCTGCACATCAAGGGTTCAAATCCGGTTGGCCAAAATTTATTTTTGTAAAATATAATTCCGAGGGATTTCTCGCGAAATAACGGGACACACGACAATTTATTTTTGAAAAATATAATTCCGGGGGTTTTTTCACAAAATAACAGGACACACGCCCTGTACCCTTCAGTGACTGGCAGCGGGCCTGATGCCATGTGGCGCGCCTAGTCAGCTATGTATCCGTCTACAAATGCAATTTGCACCGTATATGCATGTCAATGCCAAGTTGTAGCACCAGTTCAATGTATGCCACAAGTTTTGGCATTGAAGTGATTTTTCACGTCAAGTTTTAGCACCTATGGTGTAATTGACTCTAGAATAAACCTTGCAAGTTCAGTTAGTTCAGTTAGCGTTAGCTGCATTTTCTTCTTCAGTTTCGTCAGTTTCGTCAGTAGCGAGATTAGCTCGAGGTTTCAACAACTTAGACCGAGTCCTGCGCCCTACTGATTCGTTCGTGGGATGGCACGAACATTGTGGATCGTAGTGGCGCATAGTCTGGAGGCCACGAGCCCCATTTCCTTCGTTGTACTCAATAAATACAGAGAGAAAGAGATCAGAAAACTGCGGCAAGTTTGCGCAGGCAAAATCCTCGTCTTCCACCTCGGTCCAGCTAGCTCGTCGTCTCAACTCCGACAAAGTAACTCTTCAGACACATGTAACTTAGCAAGTTAAGAAGAACCGCCATATCACTTCAACATTGGTAACAAATACTAAAGTATCTCAAGCAGTTCACTTTAAGAACGGCACAGTCGGATTCTTACGTGTCGCTTGCTGAAGTGAGCATAAGCACGCAGCTTACGCGGTGCATTTATATCGACTGAGAGAACCCCATTGCCCATAAGGTGATGCCATAGCAGAGCACTGAGAACAGAAGGAGGGATCAACACATATGAGCCACGTTATGGAAAACATTGCAGCGACCGCCTACAATTTTTTTACAAATGTGAGTCTTGCCTGTAGTAATCAGGATTGGTAAGAATGTCTTCGTGTCAAGTAAACCGTAGTTGCCTCTGATGAGAGTCTGCCTGCAGAACACTTTTGTGGTGTATTTCGATGCCATTCCAAGTTGATCAAGGTACCTGTTTACACCAAAATTATGCCACGATTTTTTGCGATTACTCTGTGTATGAGCGTATAAATAGTAGACTCATAGAAATATTTGTGATGGAATTAAATGTCTAATGGTTGGGGTGCTTTACATGCCTGTCGTAATAATGAAAATAAATAAGTACCAAGCCAGGGGACGCCCTCTCACTTATCAGACGGAAGCAGACCCAATATGCCTGAAACAGTCCTTTTCATCGCATCGACAGTTTCAGGAGGGACATCTCTCTGGACTACACTTACATCCGAAGGTTTTATATCTTTTATCAAGTTCCAAAGTGAAGATTTCTGCAAACAGTACAAGTGCGCCATGATTATGAACAGTATCAATACACCGACTCGACGGGATTAAAAGATGCTAATCCTATTCTAGATAACTTTTTCGAGTAGAAACTCACAAAAATCTATTCTTTCTGAGTGGAAGGTAAATATCTTCCTCATATCTGTCCGGAGACACCTCAATCTATAGGTAAACTACCCTATGTTGCATTGCTGCTTATGATTTCATCTTCTGTCCACACATTGCAAATTTATGCTGTGGAGCTTCACACAGAATTAGTATATTTCTTAATAATTAATTTGTATTTGTCAAACAAAATCTTAAAAGAAACATCCAAACAACATGCCATCAGCAGCCTAGCACCAGAGTGTTGATATGAGTAGCATGTTGGTGCCGCCTCCTCGCAGCGCCGCTTCTTCTTCCTCAAGTTGCCTCGCACAAATCTCTCGAGGCCTCTCTCTTTTCTCTAGAAAAAACATACGGTGAGAAGACTCAACACACACTCACGCACGCCTACACCAAGGAAGAGGAACAGCTTTGCCACTAATACTTCCTTGGTTACCACCGTGGCTACATGTTTTTCGTCAGCCCTCTCGGCCTTACTTTTCTCATTCATTGGCTGAACTTATATATACACAGGAGCTAACCATCACGCACCACTCGGCAGCCACATCTGGCCACTAACTCCAAGTCTCTAGGCACTACTCATGCCCACTACCTCCACGCATGCACTCACACCGGCCATCACACTTGACTCAGCCAACACTTGCACATGCACTAACTAACTCACGCACTAAACTTGGTACCAACGGCTAACCTGGTCTTCCTCTCCTAGAATCACTCTAGCGACCCGGCCACTAATTAACCCAAGCAAACTACATGCACCTATGACTATCGGACTATCCGGCTCAACCGGCTCGACGTATAGCTTGTCATGCTTCAACATTGTCACGCCATGCCACTTCTCATGGCATCGCCGTATCACACGGCACCGTCGGCATCTCGTCGCTCTCGCCGCATCGCACGGCCCGCGGCATCTCGACTCCTTCGTGCGCACAATTGAAGCTTTGCTCTGACAAGCTACTCCCCAAGGTACATGCCGAACGATAAAACAAAACATGATACATCATGACAAGATTATTTCTAACATAGCATGCACTAATTACTAACCTCAACAGCCACCACAGATCGTACTCTATTTCGAAGAATTGATAACTCATCGGCAACCAATTCAAATGTATCTTGTTGTTCCTGAGAGCAAGATAAAATTTTCTCATAAGGGAATAGTAATACACTATGCTTTGCATGATTAGCACTCATGCATTAACTAAAAAGATAATTTGAGCATCAGCATCGTGCTCACCTCGGGGAACCTGTGGAGACGCCTCCTCTACACGTGGAGCTCGTCGGGTGACGCCACTGAAGAGGCCAACGCCTCAAATATTTCAGTCCAACTTTCTTATATAGTATAGAAACTTTCATAGGAAAATATTTTAACCAAATATATTTCGGGTCAGGAGGCATCCATATGTTAATAAAAAAACATTTATGTAGGTGCGGTCATCTCGACGATCCACATAATTCAATACAAACATATAATCTATTCATGTAGGTTAGATGAAGAAACAAATGGAAAGGAAAGACAATCTGCACGGAGTCTCCGTCATGAATCTCATTGTCACCCAAAGATTGTTGTTTCTTTATTTTAGATCAGTTTGTTGTACATCCACTCCCCACAGCATACTTCATTCTCAAACTGGAGAGAACAGTACATTGCTCTTGGGCTACTGAATCTTAAGAAAACCTAGCAGGATATCTACCCATCCAATAGAATTTCCCAACAAAGATAAGATC
Organism: Aegilops bicornis; assembly: GCA_021605145.1. Classification (NCBI taxonomy): domain Eukaryota; kingdom Viridiplantae; phylum Streptophyta; class Magnoliopsida; order Poales; family Poaceae; genus Aegilops; species Aegilops bicornis. The sequence continues at coordinate 31,101,451 of CM038669.1, read as the reverse complement.
GATGTCTTATTGATTGGTCTATGCTGCACACTGAAATCGTTTTGAATGAATACCTAGAAGTTAGGCCTGACAACAAGACCAAAAAATTATCTCTTATTTATTACAGATCAGAAATGCATAATGTAGTTTCCCTCTATTGAATTTTTCTCCCTTCACTAGTGTTACTCTTTTCAATGCACATAATTAATATCACTTTGTAACCAACCACCAGTCCACCACTAGTATACTCAAAAAACAGGTTTCGAGCTATGAAGACTGAATGGAACTCTTATTCAAAAAAGAAATGAAAAAACTCTTATTCAAAAAGAACTGAAAAAATTATTATTCAAAAAAGAACTGAAAAACTACCTTACTTGGGTATTGCATGATGTAGTACTTTCGAACAAGATCCGAGCACAAAAACATTCCAAGTTTCTCTACAAAAGAAATATAGTTCTGCTCTTCAGGTTAAGTTTCAAACCATCTCACACAATAAATATAAATAATGAGCAGTTTAAGTTTGAGATGTACTATAAATCTTGTTCTAAGGAAACTATCAGAGCCATGGCACGTGAGTTCACTTTCATTACGGCAGAATATTTAGTTCTTCTGAAAGGCACTTCAATGTCTAAAAAACACCTAGAAAGAAATTCTCCACTGCACCGCTACTTGCACCAAAATGATTAAACCTAGTAAACTCCCTTCAGAAAATTCTTTTGGACTGTTAGCACTTCAATATTGAGTTCCCAATTTGGATTAGAAGAGACCTTTGATGTGGGTACAAACCATGCAGCCTTGGCCCTTCAACAATGTTGCTTCCATGCCACTGGACCTACGCTTGCTTGAGAAAATAAGGACGCCAACTCCGGCAACAAGTGCATCAATCTGGGTCACTTTTTTCCAATGAAAAAGAGAAGAATATGAGCACATATGCAAAGAGGAGAAGTAAAGAAGTGCATGTCCACTCACTGTGCTCTGCAACCTTCATGGCATGGCCGTGTCGTCTCTCTGTCGTACGCCTTGGCGACCATCTTGATTGCGGTGTGGCAGTCGCCGCACACCGGAGGTTCTTGAACATGTGTATGGGCGCTCCATCCGGCATGGCAAGCAGCCCGAACACCACGGTGAGCCTTCCAGAGTAAGCAACAAATTCAATTCATCTCACACACCATGAGCGATTAGTGGTTCTAGTCTGCTAATCAAACTACTCTTGCCAAACTATAGCTACAAATGTAGATTTCAAAGGTTCTCTAGGACACAGGCAACATCAATATTACAGCAGGACAGTAAATAAATTAAAGATATATTAACAAACTCAATGAATAAATAAATTGCTTTATAGAAAACAGTAAGGGCACTTGAATAATAAAAAGGCTTCAATCTTACCTTAACATAATCAACCTGACCAACAGCTTCAGTCATTGTTTGCACTATTTGATCCTTTATACATTCACCAGCACTGTTGCTATTATTCAACGCGGCAGTTCTAACATTTACCAGTGTTCTACTAATGGATAATGCCTACAAAGAAAATAACAATTGCCAAAGACAGATAGTATCAAAATTGTTTGTTCCATGACATGTATCAACTGTTAGTCTTGTTTCTGTTGAATACCCAAACCAATAATAGAAAGGCAACCATAGATGATAAGACATTGTGATAAAACAATTCTATCTTCTGTAAATGCACCATTCAAATGTCAGAATACAAGTGGGCAAAAACAGTTTGTTAATTTGTGTAGAAGACTAACCTTCTCCCTTTCCTCAGGGGATAGACTGACATTATGAGATCTCATTGCAATACCATTGGCTTCTCGCACTATATCTGATTCTACTATATCTCTATGAAAAAATCAAGGTCACGAACCTAAAAAGAGCATGAGCATATTTCATACGTGTGGGAGGAAACAAAATAAAGATTACACCATAGTTTGATAGTGAAAAGGCATTGTCCATGTGTTCACATTGGTACTGAACAACATATCAAATAAATTCAGTTCTAAAAGGAGAATATAAGACTCTCATTTCAAATACTAAGGGAAACTTTATTCAATAAACGTTCAGGTACCACTTGAAACCCAAAAGAGTTTTTTATCCCCATGGCATATATATTTGAAGCAGTGTTGGCCGCGGCCCTGAATAACAAACCCCAACCTAGATAGAGCAAGACTGCAAAACAAGGAGATTCAGAGTGAATTGATGGACCTTACCAGGCAGTCTGCACGCCGCCTTGAGAAAGCAGCTGTGACCGCCAACACCGGCCTGGGAGCACGGGCACTGACGGGCGCGCCGCGCGCAGGCCATTAGCCATGCCATTATCCAGTGTCGGGGGGTAGAGATGGCGACGCTGGTTGCCGGCCCGTCGCACACCTGTTTGCCGCGTAACCTGCCACCGAATCACTCTATCAAACACAAGAGAGTGGTGGAGGGGAAGGGTGATCGGGTGGTAGGGCGTGCGTACCGAAGAACTCGATGACGATGGGACGAAGCCGTTGAGCGTGATGATGTCCTCGGATGCCATCCTCGACGCCGTCTCTCTTCGGCATCGCACTCACCTTGGGGAACCCGTGGAGATGCCTTCCCAGCGTGTGGAGCTAGTCCGGTGACACCGCTGAAGAGGTTGTCGCCACGACCACCCGTGGACGTCGGGCGCAGGAGGAACGTCCATGAGACAGAGCCACACATGGGCGGGACGAGCCACCGTAGGCCGCCAGAGCCTCGCCGGCGACGAAGGGGACACCGTGCGCTGGTGCTAGATTCTCACTTCAGGAAGGTCAATGGACCGCTTTATGTTTCGTTCGATTTTCAAGCGATGATAAAATTTTGTTGTGCATAGAAGCACTCATTTTCTTTTCGTCGATTTACCTTTTCTAGCTTCTTGTTGTTGATCACATGAGCTCTACATCCAACATGCAACTTCCCCTCATTCGAACAAATATATTCGAAAATTAGGAAATGTCACTCAATGGCCATGTCCACCAAACACGATGCATAGTTATGATACATGGGCCCACACACCACGTATACTTGAGTGGTCAACACTGTGGTTACCAAAAAGTAAAATAAAATATGGTTAACAATGTTCGATTTGCTAGTGAGACAAAGGCTGGCTCGAGGCATTAACATGTGATGTGATAAGGCGTGTCAGTTAGCACGGTGGCCCTTCTGATAGCACCGCCTCCCGAGGGCCTATGACCTAGCACTGCGCACCTAAGCAAGGAAAAGGGAAACTTGTCCAGTGGACCGAGATAACCAGTGATGTATCTGCAAATTACCTGCACCGTGCGAGCATGCAACACGAATCTCTGAGCATATGGATGGTCAGGATAAGGTGCGTGGGTGCATCCGAGAGTAGCGGCACCTTTCCGCTCCGTTATCAGCCACCACCTCCCCTGCGTTGTCCTCGTGCATCACCTGCCATTCCCCTTCAGAACCGCAGCAGGACAAGCACTCGTCGTGGAAGACACGGCACTCTGCACCTGGCACCTGGTGACTTCGCCGTCGCTGGTGCCGAGCTGCCTGCTGGCGGGGAGGCTGGACTCCAGCATGTGCACGACAACGCACTGCCCTAGCACCTCGAGGTTCATGGGCGCATCATCAAGGCTGCACTGCGTCTGCTTCGCGATGTCGAAGTAGATCGCCAGGATGGCCATCTTGAGGTTCCCTGCACGGTAGGCAAACCCCTGGGCCAGCATGTTGAGGGAGCCTAAGGCAGCCGATGCACGACGACGAAGGCCTTCCAGATGTGCATGAAGTTCAAGCGCTGGATGTTGTGGCCCACCCAGTCGCGAAGGAAGGCCCGGCGTGGAACGCGGCTGAGAGGTCGGAACTCGGAAGAGGAGAAGCGCTTGGAGAAGGTGGAGAGGTCGCCCTCGCGGATTAGGGTCTCGTAGCTGTACACCTCGACAAGTCTCCGCGGGATCTGAATCCAGCGATGTGAGAGAGGATTAGGCCTGGCGGCGGGGAGAAGGAGAGAAGGGAGGAGATGGGATCGACCCAACAGCCAAGCGAGGCAGATGGAAATATCTTGACGGGATCTGTGTAAGGGCGGTTTTCTTGACGGAAAACAGGCGTGGGTGTGGGACGAGAGGCTGATGGAGCAGAGGGGGGTTGGACGAAGGGTTCGACGAACGTTCTATTTCTTTTAAATAGTAGAGATGTTGAACGCCCTGATGCCCGGAGAGCGGTGGGAATCTTCTCCGCCGATGGCCATCTCCGGCTAGCTCGAGCTCGATGCATGGTGGCGTTCAGCCGTGCATTTGCTTTCCGTGTATAACACAAATAAACTAATAACATGGTAAATAAACTATATAAGTTGAACGTAGATCCAACGTACGTCCACAAGATCGACAAGAGAACATGTGATAGCAGAGTGATGGTTCCATTTTATAGTATATCTCGTCTCTTATAATAACAGTGATGACGAACATGGTGTGGCTTTGATATTCCGTCCAACGCACCTATCAACTGTTGACGCCGGGTGGGTGATAAGCGGATCCACAATCTTTCAGCAAGGAAAGTACAACAGCCTGAAAACAACATCATATATATATACACATATATATATAAACGCTTTTATATTTCTTTACAAAGAAAGTTGATAGATCCATGGGATCGTGTAGGGTAGGATTTCCGGTAAACCTACCTTCTCCAGTGGTTGATGAACTCGAACCGGAGGCCATCGTGAAGAGGGTGATGGTGGCGATGGCAGAGAGAGGAGAGGTGGTTACGGTGGTGATGTATGGGCAGTGGCAGCGGCGGAGCTTCCTGCCGCTGTCAGCTCCGCCTTGATCAGTAGGCAGGGCAGGTGGGGTGCGAACCCTTCTTTTTTTTCTACTGCACTCGTGGCCCCCACTCCCTTATATGGAGCTGCGCGACAGGGGCCCGCAACCCAGTTGAGTTGAGTGTCCTTGATCAGGACTGAGTCAAGGGTCCAGTTGGCCGTTGGGCCAACTAAGAGGAGATCAACACTAACAAAAGTACGTACTAATCAATATACTAAGCATCGGGCGTTTGATTTACGCGTCCTCGCCTTGATCAGCAGAGTTCACACGGCACCTCTCGTCTCTTCTGTAGGGGCTGCCAATCAGCTCAGATCAGATCAGATCTGATCTGAGCTCAGCTCAGCTCCGCTCCTAGCTCAATTGCTCAAAGTCTGACTCTGGAGTAACACGTGCACGTGGTGGCGCCGGTCCATACGCCGGAGGCTTCTTAGACCGTAAGGAAGGGACACGCCCGAGACTTGTGTGCACTATAAACAGCGGCGGCGGCTGACGGACGGACGCATTTCCTGCTTGCAAGCTGCAACCATCCGCCGCCACATTCCGCTCGTCATGGCGGCCGCCTGCCTCCTCTTGCTACTCCTACCGCTCCCGTTTGCACCTGGTCCAGTCATGCGCCGCGCCATCATCGTCGCCATCCTCCTCCTCCCTCGTGTTCCAGCTCCAGGGCAACGTCTATCCCAACAGGTACGCACACCATCCTCCTCCTACCGGGTCAAACCCATCTGTCTCTTTATGATTCCCTTTGCTAGCGATCTAGTCTCTCCAAGGATCGACGATACGTTTTTGTTGGTTTCTTCCGAATGGGGGTAGTCTGTGGTAGACGCATTTCCCTTGAGATCGATGCAAACATGAACTTAGTGTCGTAATTAGAATACCTACCTTTTTTTTTTCAGAGAAAAGGCGCAAGGCCCGACTTCAAATTAATGAAGCCATCAACCGGCTAGGATACAACAGTGCTGATACGAAGGCGAAAGCTTGAAGAAAAACTAAAAGAAAAAAGGCGGCGTGCACGCACATCACAGAGCTAAGCAGAGCAATGGCGAGCAGGGCACCACCACAGCGAAAACAGGATCAAGCTGCCGGAGAACTCTACGCAAGCTAGAACAGCGGAGCAACTGCAATCAGTAGACTACACAAGTGGAGGCCGAGAGGACCCGGCGAAAAGCATGGCTCCAGATCTGGCCGCCCCGAGCCTTGCCGGAGGGGAGATCCAATCGCCCCTACGTCTGAACCGTGCCACAACACGCAGACGCCGTCCATCGGCCGGTTGCCCAGAGCCGAACAAGATGAAGAGCCGCTGAAGGATTGCAGGGGAGCCACCTCGTCACCACCATAGCCGCCATCCCGAAGAGCAGAGCAACGCCGCCGCCACCAAGCACCTTGTCGCGAGACCACAACCTTGCACTCCCTTGAATGACGCCTCCAAGGAGGACCGAGACGCCACAGCGCCACCGCCGTTCGGCCAGCAAGGCCAAGGCTTTTCGCCCGGGAACGTGGGAGAGGAGGAAGGAGGTGACGAAGAAGCCCGACACGCCCTCAGGAGGGAGATCGTCACCGTTCTAGGATAGCCACCACCCACCCTCATGTGCCAGATCTGGCGGCCCGGAGGAGAAGCGCCTAGATCGGGCGAGGGAGGACCACAGCAGAGGAGAGGAGACCGGGAAGCAGCCAGCCGAGGCCAGCGGCGCATCCCGCAGCAGCGGCGAGCCTCCACTGCCCCACCGCCGCCCACACGGCCGGACGGGGCCAGCACCGACGGCGCCATCCGCCGGACGAGATCGACGCCGCCCTCGCCAATCAGGGCCGCCACCCTGAGATCCAACGCCCCCTGCAGCGCAGAGCAGCAGAGCCTCGCCGCCACCTTCACCGGCAGCCGCGCCGGCGAGCGCCTCGGGTGGCGGCGGGGCGGGGAAGGGGGAGGGAGGGGACGGTGAGGCTAGTGTTAGGTCGCTCTCGTGTCGCCCGTGAGGGGCGACGCGAGAGCCGCGGTACCTAGTTAGCGGAAGATTATGGGCTAATGGGGATCGGAAGATGCCATTAGGGGAAGACACAAACTTCCTGAATAAATGTACATTTACATTTTGCACTAAGTCAACATTTTACAATTTTTACCAACTTTATAGAAAAGGATAGTAATATATATAACGTCAAATTGACATATTATGAAAGTACTAATTTAGTGCCATAAATTCTACTAATTTTCCGTGTAAAATTGGTCAAAACATTAAAACTTTAACTTCGGACAAGAGCTAGATGTACACAGGAGCGGATCCAGCCCAGCTCAGCGCCCCGGGCCCCCTTTGTAGACTACAGTATTTTGCTACAGTATGCGAAGGAAATGGGCCTCACGCCCCGGGCTTGGCCCCCCGGCCTGGGGCCTAGATCCGCCACTGGATGTACAGCTATTCACGGACGGAGGAAGTAGGCCGTAAGGGTGACGGTCAGCAGCATGACGTATATGACAGTAGGAGCGCCTCCTTGGGGCGGTTGGTGGTAGTAGGAGGTTTACGTGCAACTCTTCTCGTGTTTGTATTCGTTGGCTGAGCAGGGCGAAGTCCAGCGGTCGTGCACAGCGTAGGTGATGGTCAGGGCGAGCCTGGTAGGGACGGTGAGCACGACCCAAATTGTGGCGGTTTGACCAGTGGACTCAAGGTTTTGCCCCAGTCTACCCCTTCCTTTTGAGTGAAGCCACGAAGCACCACCCACCGTGCCTTGAACTGATCGAGAGAAATGGGGTTGGAGCTTATGATGGAAAATTCATTGGTCAAAGACAACGCTGACACCTGCAAGACGACTCAAGAAAGACCAAGTTTTCTTGTCCAACAAAAGCACTAAATTTAGCTTTTTTTGGAAAAGGGGGTTTTCCCCGGCCTCTGCATCAGATCGATGCATACGGCCTCTCTTATTAATGAAATAAAGAGGTTCAGAACATAAGTCTTACAAACAACTGAAAAAAAGGTAGCGCGTAGCTCACACAGAGCAACGACTGAAAGACACAAACAGGATAAGCCATAAACCGGCTGGCATAATATGAGGTAGGTAAACTAGATGCCTATCCTATTACATGATCGCCATCCAAACCGGTTGAAGATATCCTCACAAGAACCGTCTCCCACCGGACAGATCCAGTAACCAAACGCTCCCTGGCCTCCGTCGGAGTGAGTAAGGACCAAGTACGGATCAGCGCCGTAGCCCGGAACAATACCTGCAAAAAATGAGTATTTGATGTCCTGTTAAAAACCAAGTCATTCCTGCAGTTCCAAATTGCCCATAATAACGCACATACTCCTACACGAATTTGTCTGGCTGTTTCGGGCTCCGTCCCGAGCAACCACGCCCAAAAGCGTGTTTACCGATCTCGGTGGAATAATATTAAAGGCAATTTGCACGGTGCGCCACAATCCTTGTGCCAATGGGCAATCAAAAAATAAATGTTTGATAGACTCATCCCGATCACAGAAGCTACACCTAGTAGATCCTGTCCAGTTGCGCTTAACTAGATTGTCCTTTGTAAGAATTACCTGTTTATGCACAAACCACATAAACACTTTAATCTTCAAAGGAACCTTAACGTTCCAGACTACCTTGGACGTAGGTATCACGGATGAATTAATGATATCAAGATACATAGACTTGACCGTGAACACCCCAGTTCTAGTTAGCTTCCAATACAACTGGTCGGGCTGAGGATTTAGCTGCACCTCCATCAGCCTCACGGACCAAGTGAAGCCATGCTTCCCATCTCGGCCCAGCAAGCACTCTTCTAAACTGGATATTCAGGGAATCGACTGCATTATCGTGGCCACTAGGGCATCCCTACGCTGAACAATACGATACAGCGCTGGATACCGAGAAGCCAGGCGTGTCACCCAGCCACGTATCCTCCCGTAATCGCGTATCAGCTCCATTACCAACAATACATTTTGTTCTGTTAAAGAAAGCGGATTTAGCCCTCATTAGCCCTTTCCAGAACGGCGAGTCTGTAGGTCTCATAGTGACTTGGGATAAAGTCTTTGAGTACAGATATTTACTCCGTAAAATCTGCGCCCAAGTTGCCTCTGTCTCAGAAGACAACTTAAACAGCCACTTACTCAGGAGGCACTTATTTTTGACTTCAAGATTTTCAATGCCAAGTCCTCCTTGGTCCTTTGGTCTGCAAATAATATCCCATTTGGCCAATCTATACTTCCTCTTAGATTCATCACTCTGCCGTAAGAAGCGAGAACGATAAAAGTCTAGTCTCTTCCTCACCCCAACTGGTACTTCGAAGAAAGATAGCAGAAACATAGGTAAACTCGTGAGCACCGAGTTAATGAGAATCAACCGGCCTCCATAAGACATGAGTTTTCCTTTCCAACAACTTAGTTTCTTCTCAAATCTATCCTCGATGCTCTTCCACTCAGCATTCGTTAACTTACGATGGTGTATTGGAATGCCGAGATAAGAGAAAGGAAGAGACCCACTCTCACATCCGAACAATTGTGTATAAGCTTCCTGTTCGCCTTTGGCTCTACCAAAACAGAACAACTCACTTTTATGGAAATTAATCTTCAGCCCGCATAATTGTTCGAAAAGGCATAATACTAGTTTCATGTTCCTCGCCTTGGCCAAATCATGTTCCATAAAATGATTGTATCGTCAGCGTATTGCAGGATGGATAAACCACCATCAACCAGATGAGGCACCACTCCCTCCACCTGACCAGCCTCTTTGGCCCTCCCAATCAGGATCGCTAACATATCAACCACAATATTGAACAGAATAGGTGACATAGGATCGCCTCGTCATGAGACCCTTGTGTGTTCGGAAATAGTGGCCTATGTCATCATTGACCTTAATGCCAACGCTACCTTTTTGCGTGAACGTTTCCACTTGATGCCTCCAGCTCATCAAAACCCTTCATTCTTAAAGCTTGCTGGAGGAACGGCCATTTGACTTTATCATAAGCCTTCTCGAAATCCACTTTGAAAATAACCCCATCTAGTTTTTTCGTATGAATTTCATGAAGCGTTTCATGTAGGACCACAACCCCCTCTAGGATGTTCCTATCCGGCATGAAAGCCGTTTGCGAAGGTTGAACAACAGCGTGCGCTATCTGAGTCAGCCTTATCGTACCAACCTTGGTAAAAATTTTGAAGCTGACATTGAGCAAGCAGATAGGCCGAAATTGTTCAATTTTGACGGCATCAGTTTTCTTAGGCAACAACGTTATCGTGCCAAAATTCAGTTGGAACAGCTGCAAGTGTCCCGAGAACAAATCATGGAACATTGGCATCAGGTCCCCTTTGATAATATGCCAACACTTCTTGTAAAACTCAGCCGGGAAACCATCCGGCCCCGGCGCCTTATTACATTTCATCTTGGCAATAGCCTCGAAAACTTCCTTTTCCGAGAAAGGGGCTGTTAACACATCGTTCTCCACTGAAGAAAGTTGAGGGATATCGCTGACCCTAGACTCATCCAGGGATACACTACTCTCCTCTGGTGGTCCAAACAACCTTTTGTAGTATTCAGTAATGTATGTTTTCAGGTTGTCTTGGCCAACTATTGTACCCTCCTCTTGCTCCAGCTGGAATATCCTCTTCTTCCTATGCTTGCCATTAGCAATCATGTGGAAGAACTGTGTGTTCGCATCCCCCTGGACAACTTTTCTCACCTTTGCCCGTAATGCCCACTTTAATTCTTCCTCCCGGAGCAATTCCTTCATCCTCATCTCAGCCTCATGCTTAATATGAAGCTCAGTGGGTGCCAGAACCGTAGTTTCTGCTTTTACATCTAATGTTTTTATAAGTGAAAGGAGCCGTTCCTTCTCAACCTTATACATTCCACCTAGATGTTTAGCCCACCCACGAAGGAAGCTACGGAGATTCCTAATCTTGTTCTGCCACCGCTCAATGGCACTTCTACCTCCTACCTCTTTAGCCCATTCTCTGGCAATAAGATCCAAAAATCCTTCTCTTTCAAACCACGCCATCTCGAACGAGAAGACATTTTTGTTGCCCGAGTATGTAGCCCCGCCAGAATCAAGCAACAACGGCGTGTGATCAGAGATCCCGCGAGTGAGCGCCTGAACAGTTACCACGGGAAACTTCTGTTCCCAAGCAACACTAGCCAGAACCCGATCCAACTTCTCGTACGTTGGATTAGGCATTGCATTAGCCCACGTGAACTTCCTACCTGAAAGCTCAATTTCTCTCAAATCTAAGCTTTCAATAATGGTATTAAACATAAATGACCATCTCCCATCGAAATTGTCATTATTCTTTTCATCGCGTCTCCTAATTATGTTGAAATCCCCCCCAACCAGAATTGGAAGCTGCTCAGACCCACATACTCTAACAAGGTCTGCCAGGAAATCTGGTTTGAACTCGGCCTGCGCTGCCCCGTACACCGCTACCAAAGCCCAGTCAAAACCATCCTGTTTGGACCGCACCCTGAACTTAACAGCAAAATCCCCCATGACCACACTTCTAACTTCAAGAGAGTCACATCTAACACCCAGTAAGATTCCCCCCGACCTGCCTCTAGGCGGTAGACAATGCCAGTCAAACTCGATTCCTCCCGACAAAGTATTGAGAAATTGAGGTGAGAAATTTGCTCTACCCGTTTCCGACAGGGCAATAAAGTCCAAACCATGCTCAATAGATGCCTCCGCAAGGAACCTCCTTTTAGCCAAGTCCTTAAGACCTCTGCTATTCCAAAAGATCCCTTTCATATTTCATCATGAAATTTTTTAGCCGTACGAATCCTAGCACTCCTACGGACCGCTGACATCGGGTAAGTTTTGCGCTTCCACTTGCGCTTAGGGCTGGACGTACCCTCCCGGTCCATCGTACTCGTAATCGATGGATTATCTACTTGCGTCCCGATATTCTCATCGTCCTCCTCCTGCTCCTGGAGGGGCGGTGCTAGATCATTACAAAAATTCTCAAGTACTCGAACTCCCAAGGCATCAATCTCAGAGTCATTCATAGGTTTGACCGCAGCTAATTTACGAATTACTTCTAAAGCCCTCTCGGCTTCTAGATCAAGCAAATCGTTAACAGAATTAGTAACTTCACCCTCATCTCTACCAAGTGAAATTCCTAACTGTTGTGCCTTATCCATAATTTGATCATGCGAGAAATGCAAAATAGTATTGGAAGTAATAACAGACATACCAGTAGTGACTTGGACGTCACGAAGCTTGGCCGCCCTCGCGGCACAGCGCTGCTGCATGTCGTCCACCTCCGGATGGCTCTGAAGCCGACAACTCATACGTCGACCCTCAGCTGCCTGGTCCGGAATCCCGCCAAACCTAATGACCTCCTCCCGCGAGAATTTATCCGGCGAGCGACCACCTGTCACTCCCCGCACATCCACCCGGTCGCCACCAGGTGAGCGCGCCGAGTCCAGCACTGGGGAGGAGAAGGCCACCTGCCCCCTCCCCCCATCCACCCCGGACCGCCTGTCCGGAGTGCACGCCGCCATCTCGAACATGGCGCCCCCCTCGGGCACCGAGGCCGACGGGGGCGTAGAGGCCACCGGCCCCACGCCCTCCCGCCAAACCTGCGCATCCGCCAGAGGTGGTCGCCCAGCCACAGGCGAGCGAGGAGATGGCTCCCCAACCGGAGGATGAGAGGGGGCCTCCAAAGAACCCCGATCCGGACTCCCAGATGAGGTCAGACCACCCGCCTGCACCACAGCCACGTCACCACACGCTGATGTAGACGAGTCAATATCCAAGCTCGCGGGCCCACCGGAGCCCTCCACATCCGTACCCGCAAAATCCAACGGCGGTAAAGAAAACTCAATCTCCTCACCCGACTCCACCCGCTCACTCCACAGTCTCGGAGGAGCGGAAGCTGGACCAAAGGAACCAAAACGCAGAGTGGTGGTCGGCACAGATACTCCAGGCGCCGTCCCACCTCCTGTTGCCCTACTTGTCGGCTCCGGCCTCTTGGCCACCTCACTGACAGAATCATCGGCCATCTTTTCCTTACCCGCAGTATCATCATCACCTTCACTCATGTCATCACCAGTGGCCGCTGGAGCCTCTGCGAAGAGACTATCATCCTCAAACTGAATCTCAAGAGTGTAAACCTTCCCTCGAAAGGCCCACTTAACCATGTCGGGTACATAGTCGATGTCCAGAATACTGACCAACAGGCGAGCTATCCCATGAGCTCTAGTGAAATCCATATCAACACGCTCGGTCTTACCAACCATAATACCGAGACTAGCCACCACCGTGGCATCCCGCAGCAACTCAGACGGAGCCCCCGAAAAGCGCAACCAGGCCTGAATAAGGGGTGTACCCTGGGGCTCAACCAGCTTCCACTCGTGGAACTCAAGTATGGCCTCAGTACCCAGGACCTTACACATCCCAAAACTCAGCAACCGCTGTAGATCCTCCACAGATGGGAACTGAACCCTGAAAGTGTTGGTCTCCAGCCTGACAAGCTCCCAATGGAAGTCACCTGGTGCCAGCTCCCTGAGACGCTGAATGATCTGAGCCTCGGACACTTGCCCTCTCGTCACTTTCACTATCCCAGTTGTCGTACTGTGCTCCTCCTGAGGAACCTCCGTCTCAGTCGGTGACTCAAAAAAAGTGAGTTCAGAACAAAAAACACCATAAGTCATGAGGCTCGGTCTCTGCTCCCGCACCATCGGACATACTCCAGACACATGTGCAGGCTTACCACAAGAATCACAAAGAACCGCCACACACTCAGCAATGAAATGTCCCTTATCGCCACATCTATAACAGAGCATTCTCTCTTTTTTCTTAGCAAACTTAGCAGCCCTGTCAACCTCGGATCTGTCAGAGCCGTCCGCCGACATAGCCTGAGTCTCGGCGTCGACCGGAACCTCCACAGCGGCCAGTTCCGTCACAACCTCCATCGCCTGGCAACCCAAGTCAGACTCCTCAGCACTAGCATCGACGACCGTCTCAACTGTAGTTTGATGTTGTCTTGGACGGTATCGACCCCCTCGGCCTCCTCGTCCACGATAGCCACGAAACCCGCCTCTGTTACGATTAGCTGGCCCAGTCGCCCCTTCGACAAAACCACCAGACGGCCCCAAGAAAGGCCGCTCAGCCGAACCATCACTCTGCCAGGCATATCCCCGTCCGCCACCCGTAGACGAGGATCCCCGGTGCTGTCCCTCACCATATGCATTGTAACCGTCATCACCCCACTGTCCTCGAGGTACCGCTCGAACATCCGCCCTAGCCTGAACCGGAGGTGGCTGAGCCTGCTGCAACACTGGCGTCGCCGCATTGCTGACATGCCTAGCCACAAATAGCGGCGGTCTAGCTCCCACCTGCACCACAGAGGGCTGGGCATGGGCACCCAGAGGCGGCCTAGCGAAAACACCGCGGCCCGCAGCAACTCCAGTCGTCGGCGGCCTAGGAGCACCACGGCCCGCCGCTGTCACCGGCGCAGTCGGCCGGACCGCCGCGACACCGCGGCCCGCAGGCTCGGCGACGGCAACCGCAGCACGCTGGTCGCCGGCAGCACGCCCCGCAGCATGGTCTGCTCTGGGTGGAGGCGCGCCACCACGCCCAGCCACCAGCGGCACGCCGGTGCCGCCGCCACCATTGCCCGCAGTGGTGCCGCCGCCGCTGCGACCAGCAGCCGTTGGCTGCGCCAGTCCTCCGCGGCCCGCCGCTGCCGGAGGAGCCCCAGCGGCCGTGCCCGGAAGAGTCCCCCGTCCCGCCATCGGTCGAAGGGTAGGTATACGAGAAGCCCTCCCTCCGCCGCGATCGAGAAAACGAGGACGTCCGCCTCTGTGCCGAACCCTATGTCGAACTGATCGCGTGCATGGGGGTGTAGACTTGGGCTGCGAAACAGGCCTGGCCTCATACCCATCGGTCTGTAGCCCAACGTCAACATTGGCCGGTTCACTCAGAACCGGCCCACCCACCAGATGACCGATCTCACAGCCCAGCAAGCCGTTCAAACGGGCGATCCTGTGATCGCGGATCTGAGCGCATCGGTCGATCGCCGGCGCCGGCACCGTGGCCGCCGACGACCGCCTAGCCTTCTTAGTTCTCACAACCTTCCATGAATCCTCAGTGATAAAATCGGATAGAACGAGTTTAGGCAGACATACCTGCGGGATGGGTCCCTTCCACGGCCGTGACGCAGCCGCCGAGGTTCGTCGGTGAACTACTCGCCGGAGGATCTCGTTCCTGTCTTCCCGTCGAAGCCCTTGACGCGCCGGATCATCGAGTGGCACCACCCCATCCACGATCGCCGCAACCTCATCTTCCAAGTACCCAGGATGAAAAGCCTCACAAATGATCGACGACGGCGTCGGCGAGTACTCCGGCGAGTCACCGGCATCGTCATCGTCGTCCTCGTCGGGGTCAGCGAGGGCCCAAAAACGGCCGCCAACACGCCCCGCCCCGGAAAGAGCCACCGGCGACGCCGTTGTGGTGGCCGCCGTAGTAACCCAATCTCTGCTCTGCTCAGTACCTCTAGCCCAAAGATCGCACTAAATTTAGCTAGCACGGCATTGTACCAATTTGGATCTTTGAGTGCCACTCAATAGGAAGATTGAGAAGGAAAGATAGGGTCAGTGGCCGGTGAGGTTAAAGTGTTGTTTTATGTAGGTGAAAACCTGATTTGCTACGCATATAAACATCAAATGGGTGTCATTGGGTGGACTGACCATGATGGTTTTGGGCGACAGGGGGGGGGGGGGGGGGATATCTACTGCTCCCATCCATTTTCGTGCTCTCATGCTTTAAATTTTCAAAATGTGCATCTGAATGTTTCAAAAAATTCACAATTTTTTTTTTTTGTGGATGCTCACTTCACATGAGTGTACAATCCCTAAAAGTTTGGAATCAAAATCAAAATTCTAAATACATATTGAAAAACAAAAAAAACAAATCCAACATGAATGTTTTGCAGAAAACGTCCCAAACGTTCCTGAAATGATGCTTTGGTCCACATCCCCATGATGCTGCCCATTGGATCACAATCTAACGGCTGAGGTCGCATCGGAGCACCTGATATTCTCCCAAGAGAGAGAGAGGACTATATGTATAGGGTAGGCGGCGAGTTGCATGTGGTACGGGGGATACCAGGGGTAAGTGGCTGGTGAGGCAACACGTAGCGACAAAACCACTAAACAATGACCAACGAGATGCTACTAAATATCAACACATATAGTAACATCATTTCATCTTAAAATGTGAAACACAATACTTTATGGGAGTTGGTTTATTTCATGGTACTCATTTTCATGATCAGAATTAGATCTAAACCTATGTCTGTGAAAAATCATAGAAAAATGGATTGTAAGAATTTAGTGAGTGGAGGCGCAAAACTTTATAAGATGAACATCATATGATCATGGACTCCATCTTTCCCCACATGAGAGCATTTACAGCCGGACGCTTCAAATCATCCCTCATACGCATGCGGACGCGCCCGGTTAGTGACTGGACAGAAGAGAGAAGAAAAAATATGACCCAACGGGACCCCTCATATCGCATCCTTATATGCCCGGGCTGTCCGCAAACCGTCATATCCATCTCAAATATGGGGTGGATATGAGGGCTCGTGGACGCGCCCGGGCGCCCGGGCATTCCGTCACGTAGGACGCGGCCCCATCCCAGACCACCTTTTTTCTTTCTTTATTCATTCTTTTATTTCTCTCTCTTCATCTTCACCAATCACGTGCAAGTGACCGGACATATGAGAAGAAAAATGAGGAGCGTGGCTGCGCGGACGGATAAATAGGGCCTCAAAAAGGACACACACGGTCACTGACCGGGCGCGTCCGCGGGCATTTAAGGTGTTGATACGTCTCCAACATATCTATAATTTTTGATGTATTCATGCCATGTTTATAATATTTTTACATGATTTTGGTATGATTTGATTAGAACTAAACCGGACCGACGCTGTTTTCAGCAGAACTACTGTGGTGTTGTTTTTGTGCAGAAATAAAAGTTCTCGAAATGCGCTGAAAATCAACGGAGATTTTTTCTGGAAAATATAAAAAATACTGGAACGAAAAGTTATCGGAGGGGATTCCCGTGGGGCCCACGAGGGTGGAGGGCACCCCCACCCTCCTAGGACGTGCCCCTGTGCCCCGGGAAGGGAGCACGCGCACGCGGGGACAAGAAGGCCCGCCGCTGCCGGTACCACCCGAGCCAGCGCCGGCGGCGGCGGGAGGAGACGGGGGAGGAGGGGGCCCGCTGGAGAGGAGCTCGAGCTCCGCCCCGGCCACCTCCCGGAGAGGCGGCGCGAGGCAGATCTGGAGGGGGGGAGGAAGGGGACGGAGGCAGGGTGCTAGGCCGGCGGCCGGCGGCGGCGGGAGGGGAAGGGGCGGAACCCTAGCTACCTAGCCGCGGGAGCGGGCGAGCGCCCTCTCTCAAATCGGGGCTCTTTCTGAAGAATCCGTCGTCTGTTTATTCGTTTTCATTCTATTACCCAGCTTGTGGCTTGTAGATCTATTTGTGATTTACATAAAATTCATAATTCCAAAATAATGGAAGAGTTGTACTTTCAGGAATTACTACTTAGCTAGCCCAGGAACACTGTACTTCGATAAACGGTCGCTGGGTGTGAAGCGAATGGAGGTGGTATTTGACAGCGGTAGCACCTATACCTACTTCGCTGCTCAGCCATACCAAGCGACTGTTTCTGCGGTAGATTTGAACCACACTACATTCCAGTTGCCGTGAATTTGACGAATGGAACAGTGAACTAATGAGATGTTAATCTTGCAGCTCCAAGCTGGTCTCAGCAAGTCACTTAAACAAGTATCAGACCCCAGTCTGCCTCTCTGCTGGAAAGGGCAAAATGTGTTCAAATCTCTGTCTGAAGTCAGCAAGGACTTCAAGTCACTGTTCTTGAGCTTTGCGAAGAATACCGTCATGGAGATCGCTCCTGAAAACTATCTCATTGTCACTGTAATCATTTGATAACCCAACAGACTACTAGTAGCGCACCACAAATATTTGATTGGAATGACGAAGGCTGAAATATTCTCATTTGTTTGTGCCAGAAAAATGGGAATGTGTGCTTGGGCATCCTTGATGGGTCGGCCTCTAAACTGAATTTGAACATAATCGGAGGTACAAAGTCTAGACACACATTACCCGGTGTCTGTAATCAGGATGCATTGCATCTTTGTGATTTGATCTTTCTGTTTTGTAGACATCACAATGCAGGATCAGTTGGTAATTTATGACAATGAGAAAGGGCAGCTAGGTTCGGTCCGTGGATCATGCAGTAGGGGCACAAAGACTATCATATCTTCATTGACATGGTATTTGCTTGCACACCAACTATTAGCCCATCCATTCAAAAGCTGAATGTACCATTATTGATGAAACTGGGCCAACTAAGGGAAGTTACTGCTGGTCTCAAATCGCCGAGATCATTGGCTCGACGATTTCATCTATTGACATCCAAACAAAGTATAAAATGCGTGGGGAAATGAGGGATGGAAGGGGAGATGGATGGCTTCATCTGTGCTCCTGTTCGTCAGGAGATGAGTGACATATTTGCATCGTTGGCCTGCATTGTTCTTTACTTCTTTGTATCTCATTTTTACATGAACCTCAATTTGTATCCCATCTGACAGCTGCGTGGAGGCTTGTTACCTAGTGCTAGCACCCAAAAATCAGGCTTTGTTCGGTTACACCCTGTCCAAGGGGATTGGAGGGGATTTGGGGGGCATTTGACTTGTAGGGGATTTAATCCCCTTCAATCCCTGCAAAACCCCTTCAAATCCATGTCAACCAAACGCAGCCTTGTTCTGTTGCAAGAGGTTTGTAGGGGATTTGAGTAATGTTTCTGAAAAGAGAGTAATGCAACTAATAGTTCAAATAAAGAAGTTCCAAAAATTTCAACAAGAGCATGTTCAACTGTAACTCTATAATCATAGAATAAAACTTCTTGTCACCCTTACAAAAAAGGAACATGTTCGGCCATCGAATTGGGCAAATATGCAAATTCTCACCATTTTTCAGATCAAGAACAGAGAGGCCGCATAATTATCACCGATATGATACATGTGTTTATTAGCTTGTATCACAACGCATATACTCCCTCCGTTCCCAAATAATTGTCTTTCTAGCCATTTCAAATGGACTACAACATACGGATGTATGTAGACATGTTTTAGAGTGTAGATTCACTCATTTTGCTCCATATGTAGTCACTTGTTGAAATCTCTAGAAAGACAATTATTTAGGAACGGAGGGAGTATTTCACAGAACTCTAGTGGAATAAGCAGAGACCAGATTCCCAGCTACATGTGAACCTCCGTTATCTACATATTTCACATACATGCATACAGCATTATTATGATTCCGCAAGAAGGAAGTATCGGTGCTGTGCATGCTGGTTGGTTGTGTCGGTCAGTTGCCTCGCGGCGGGCTGGAGCGCGTTGGATGTAAAGAGAGCATGCTGGGAGAGTCCACTGTTACAACAATCTCTTCGCCCACGGACTCATCGCTCGAGTTGCCATCTTCCGCTACCGCCCTAGGTTGCTGTCGCTGGCCTTCTGCGAGGGGTGGAGCAGGTTTCCTGTTCATCACATTGGAACCCTCCGACTTTACAGAGAGCAGACGCCGTGTGGTGGTGGTGGATGCCGCTGAAGGCACCTTGGGATATGATGCGCTGTGCTTCTGGTTTGCTTCCGCATGATCGGGCCTCGGCTGCCGCCGCTGAGCAGGGTGCATGCCAATGTCATCATCCATCTGTGAACGGTATATATTTCCGTTGAGAATCATGACAAGAAATCACAACAACTAGCCATGCATGCATGAGACCGAAAAAGAAAGTACACGAAACGATCTCGTGCTTACCATGCCGCCATACATGCTGACTTGCAGGGCTCTGGCAGAGTAGCTGCCAGGCTGGTCTCTGATGTCAGCCAGGCTTGGGTTTCCAGGCCCTCTGGACCTCTTGAAGCTGTCAGGCCACCTCAGCAAACCGACGTGCTCTTTGCTCTGCGTGCGTGGCGGCCCGAGGGACGGAGGCAGCAGTGATGCACTTCTTTGCAGATCGGCTTCTCTCTCCGGCCTCCCTAGCTCAAATAAGATGACCCTTGCTCTAGTTTCCACCTGATAACTGGGTGCAGTATAGCAGTAGTCTACATGGTTCACGGCTGTAAACAAGAGGGCACTTGA
Organism: Aegilops bicornis; assembly: GCA_021605145.1. Lineage (NCBI taxonomy): Eukaryota > Viridiplantae > Streptophyta > Magnoliopsida > Poales > Poaceae > Aegilops > Aegilops bicornis. The sequence continues at coordinate 31,081,543 of CM038669.1, read as the reverse complement.
GTCATCACATACTTTAGAAAAATATATCGCTGATCGATCCATGAAAATGTAGGGTGCTACCTGAAGACTGAAGGCCAAATAAGTTCAGATCAGTGTTTGATGGCAGCAGCACGGCTGGAGCCGTGATAGAATGTAGGTTCTTTGTCTTCAGAAACCCTTCCAGTAAGATGCCTACGTAATTATGCCCGAGTTCAATGTCTTCCCCCAGAATGTAGATGTTCGTGCTAGATCTTTCAGAAATGAGCACCCTCATCTCACGCATTGCCATCTTCTCAAATATCTGAGGGAGAAAAATCCTCGCAATAACAAGAGCGCTCTCCTGTAATTCCCACATAAGAATGATTAAGGGCTATCAGATAGTATAAATTATGTGAAAAAGGTAAGACTGATACACCACACATAGTGGAGCACTTACTGGTGGGTTAGTCCCACATTGGAAGTTCAACGTTAATAATAATACTTGATAGCGATTTGGTGAAGACAAGCAGAAGTCCAAGCAAGTTGTGATGGTTTTGTGAGTTCATACATGTTCGAGCTGCCGCTCGAGGGTTACAAAGTCAATATTGCGCATGGCATCGCAGAAAATGTGTAAGATTCAAAAATGTTAATGAGCACGCAAGTAGGCAGCATTATGAGAGGATACCTGCCACATGAAATCCTCAATAGAAGGATCAGACTGGCGCAATTGCTCTATTGTTTCAGCTTCAATGAAGAAACAATGCACCACCGACTCTGTAATGATGTCACAAATGTAAGGCTTTCCAGTTAATGCCTCATACAGACCCAAAGTGCTCCCATGTGATAAAATTGGATCCAATGAATGCCTGGTGCTAAATCTCCGACTTGTCCACTGTCAAAAAAGAAGGCAAAGGGGGTGTATATATTCATTATTGAACCAGACAGGGTGGGAAAATATATATACTTCAACCAAAATGTAATGAAGTGGTCTGGAGGCGCAAACATGCCTTTACTATTCCAGTCGAAACAAGCCATATACCAGTCGGCCTTGAGCCTTCTCCGTAAAGAATTGTTCCGTGTCCTTTTATTGTTTCCTTTGTATTACTTAACAACGGATCACGAAGAGCAGCAGGCAGTGCGCCGACTAAAGGATGAGTGTTTAAAAGTTCCCTAACTCTTGGCATTTTCACCAGCGGCGGGTTCCTCTTAAGCTTCTTCAAGTCTGTCTGCCAAGTGAATCAACTTACCAGAGTTACTATATTGAGATTAATTTACTTTACTTCGCAGCAAGACATCAAATCAATATATTCTAACTACCTGCAGAGCATCATCGAGATGGACCATTTCCTTCTCCTCAAGCAACCCAGTCTTCCCGAGGTCTTGTATATACTCGCTCAAGTGTGTCAATACTGCATATGTTACTTGTCGAGTCTTTAATGCACGAAGTACCTTCAAAGTGTGGAAACAGCTTCAGAATCTAGATAACAGTGCCCCGCCAAAAAGGAGAAAGTGATAAGAGAATCTAGGTAGCACCATAACAGTGAACTATCAGGATCACCAGGGTATGCTTTTCAATCAATATTGGCATTCCTTAGTTTATTCATGTAGTGAAGTTTTTCTTCATTATCAACAATTGTTTGAATTAAAAATGAAGTATTCTGAAGCCATGGTCCATATTAATTTTGGTCAAATGATAGAACCACAACCTGAGGGAATGTAACCCGAACATCTTCCAGGAACTTTTTAGCTTCTTCCCCCGCAGCAGTACTTTCATCGATGACAATTTTTGCAATCTCACTGTCACCTGAAGAAGAAAAATTGTCAAGAAAAATAAAACTGGTGAGGTGGATTATGGTCTTTAATCTACAGTATCCACAAAACAGTGGAAAAGGGGACTTCAGACAAGCTTTTCATAGTAACTGCAAAATAAAGTAAAGTCACTCAGGTTCAACCTTAATAAGTTCAAAACATTTGGACAATCATGTCTTGCTATATCAGGTATTTTGCGATGAAGGGTATATCACAACATCAGTACCTCACCAGTTTGAGCACTAAATGACATAACTTGTTGATTTTGCAGGAACGTAAACCCTGCTTAAGATCAGTACCACTTTCTTTTCCCACTTATGAACTACATCAATGGACACCTACACCAAGAATATTCTCGCATTCTCACACATAGAATATCTCGTATAGGTACCAACTACTGGGATAAAAAAATCTTCTGTACATTTTTCAAGACTTTATAGGCCTAACAAATGGCATCAAACTAGCATAGGACAACATTTAAAGAGTGACATAGATATTACCAAGAAAATCATGTAGTTGTCTCCTCGCAATTCTATGAGCACGGAGAAATGTCGCACTAATGTAACATCCCAACTCCAATCTTTCTACTGTGAAGTATGTGACAAGCCTTCGTGGCAACCTGCTCATCTGAAGGAACCTATAGTAACTTGGGAATTGAACATTGGACCGCAAACCCTTCCAATCGCATAATGGCTGGCTAGAAACAAGATCCATAGCTTCATCAACTGATCTCATTAAAATGTTTGCTGTAGATTGAGTTATTCGTCCCTCTTCAAGCATTCCCCAGTAAGCAGCTTGCACACCTGTCAAAAATATTTAGTCAATAAACTTTTTACGCTAATAGTGTTTGCTCCCTCCATTTCACCATTATTGGCCTCAGAACGATCTGTTGCAAAATCTTTTATCCATCGAGTAAATAAGTGTGCAGTTATTGGAATATTTTCCATTCTCTGCCCTACTTAAACACACTCAGCATGCATAGACATATCTGATGAACTTTCTTTCAGATTTAGTGCTTCAAACATGTGATATTGCATACCATTCAAAAGCCGCACGCGAGTATCCTTCAAATGCATGGTATGTACGTGATCATCCCTGTCTGGAACATCATGGGGATGTGCTTGTTCATCTTCCAAGTTATTCAAACATGTGATATACTTCTTCACTGTAATCCAATCAGCAGGCCCAAGTTCCTCGTCATCCCTGAGATCACCAAAAGCCTCCAGTGCCTTGTTTAGCATTTCATATCGTGTGTACTTCAATACACGGAGCTACAGTTGCAGGAAATCAGATTAGAACTTGGAGCACAAAGAGAACATAACTATGCTACTTCATATTCATCAATCATATATAACACAAAATTACTGTTTTTTTCTGATTGCAGATATCAATCACAGCAAATTTATGGAACCTTCAAGTATTTTTTAAAGAAGAGGTTTAACTACAAGGGTTCAAGGGGGTTCAACCAAAAGAGAGAATATTATTTCTTTTCTAGTAATTTAACATGTAAAGTTCACAAATGGAGGCTAGATATCCAGTGTAAACTTCAGGACAATAATCAACACATCCTAAGAAGGGTAGCATCTTTGTGTTGACATGTGTTTGACACCTGTGGAGCGGACCAAATCTTGTGGGTTTATTTCGTGGGGACAAAAGACCTGTGTATCATGTTGTCTTCTTAATACTTTGCCAGGCGTGCTAGTACTTTTAGCTTAGCCTCACTATTTGTGTAAGCAATCAATTCACCACTATATGCTTGAGCTCATAGATATTGGAACAAAATATTTGCAGAATTTAACACCGGTTCACTCATTATTTGAGCCAATTCACTCAATAACCTTTTCAACTAGCTCAAAAGGTTAGTGAAGTGTGCAAATGTACAGTCAAGCAACACCTTTAATCCCAAGATACAGATCATAATTTGTAAAGCTAACCTTCGTTGCTGATAATTTTCCCAGACCAAGCAGGCGCAACAAAAATTGTGTGGTAGACCCATTCAAAATTAATGTCAGAAACACGATGCCACCAGTGAAGAACACAAACTGCAAAAGATTTATAAGATCAGCAAAGCTCAAAGTAAATATTTCATAGTGTTAAGCTTCATGTGCTAGCCAACGCAACCAAAAGTCTGAACTGATGGAAAGGGCTAGGCAATCCACATATACACTTTAAAAAAACATAGTTTTTAGGAAAAAGGAAAGCACATACCATTGTTCCGACTTCTGGTTTCAGATAAGGTTGAACTGAATCACTAGCACGCTGGTAAAAGTATTTCAGTAAATATCTCAGAAATATATATGGTAGATTATTACTTTTGAAAAATGATGTACACCAATATGCACATAATGGTAACAAGAGATGAGTGAGGGTCGATGGCATTGGTGCAGGAAAATAACTTACTTTAACAGACAGAGAGAGTGATAGGGCAACAGCCCCTCGCAGCCCTGACCAAACAAGCACGGCGGCTTCTTTGACATCCATACCATACCCAAACTGGCGCAACAATGGATATAAAACACTGATAACTACAGCACGTGATATTAGCACAAACGCATAGAGCAGAAGAAGGAACGCCCATGATGTGCCTAACATAGCATAAGATAAGAAAATTAGTCGCACAACACAAAGATGGGTTAGAATCAAGCTCGTAATATATAGTGGGAGAATATATCAGGTGTGCCCACCCTTTAGGTGCAACTGTGTTCTCAACCTCCCGAAAAAATTAAAGGATGAAAATATTCAAATCCAAAAAGAAGTCGCTGTTGATAAAATACTGAATCTATTTTTTTTTCTATACACTGAGAAAAAAAAAAGATTCTCCCATCAAATAAAAGTTACAAGTATTTGCAGAAGAACATGTCTTCTTTGCTTTTATGCAGGACATTAAATTGTACCATGGCACAAGAACTTGCCCCTTTGGTACGAGGAAGTCTAGTATTAAATATTATCATGACATCGACACACTACCCAGATGGGCAATACCCAAAGCCTAAATGGTAAAAGCATAACCTGATTGACTTTACGTGACTACTCTTACTTTTTAAAAGAACCTTTAGACTCTTACCTGCTAGTGTTCTCGAGTAAGAAAGTTCTACTTTACGGTTTTGTCCATGCTTAAATCAGATAAATGGAGGTTTGATGGAGTCAATACATTCCACCGACTTTATATTCCCCTTGGTGCAGAAGCTCAACAATGTGCACATTACTTCAAAGCTCAAACTCCAAATATATGTGGTTTTATGTTTTATTATATATTTTTCAATATCATGATTCATGATCAGTGGTGAAACAACTTCATACATAACAGAGGAAAACAAACATAAAGATTGTGAAAGGCTAGTAGCAATGATTACATAGTGCTTTTCTTTGGTAAATGAAGAGGAAAAAGATAAATGAAGATTCATACCATGCCTCTCAAAATGAAAATTATCTTGCAGTACACCATCTGCAATAACAACGCCACTGAAGGGAGTTCAGATGTATGAACCATTATAACAATATCCATATTTGGAACATTAATCATACCAAACAAAAGAAAGCATGGTCTAGTTTAGTCAGGCAAAAACAGAAATATCAGGAATTATTTTTTGCGACATGTAGAAATGGTCAAAGTTGTTCATACCTCAGAATGAAAATAAGCGTGTTTGCGATGTAAGCAACCATTTCCCTGAATACAAGCAAAATCAGCAATCAGACATAAAATTCACATATCTAACAAAATGTAGAAAGAAAATCTAGCATGAACTGGAGACTTGATGTGTGGCCCATCAGGTAGAGTACACATTATTTAACAGGGTTTTGCACTTAGGCACTCATAGATTTTTCTCATTACAAAGACACTCGAACAATATCAATAAGTCCATTATATGATGGCGTAAATGAGAATTCATAGTAATGCCTAATTACGGTGAACACAAGGATCACAATCTACATTCTATAACAATGCCCTGGAGATTAATACCATGTCTCTACAAAAGAAAGACATTGTTTTAGGGTATAATTTTTTCATGAAACTTATTTTGGTATTTAGAGACTCCAATATAAGCTGTGATTGCCATTTCAGGGCATTGATGATGAACTTGCATGGTCATTAACTAATATCTATACGAATCCGGAGTTTAGCAACAGGTAGACAACCAACTGGCTGGTACAAACTTGTCAAGTTACATTTACTATATTTACGAGGGCAATTGGTTAAATGTAAATGTATTCCTTCATGGAATTGATGGGTTATATGAGGAACAGAAACAGAGAATAAACTAATATATTTGAGTAGGAGTACTAAGGTTGATCATATGCTGAGGATTTTGATCTTTCCTGACAATAAAAAGTAACATTATTGCTTGAACATACCAGAAATGATGTAAACTTTGCTGGCTGTCACCCTTGAAAGCAGTTTTTGCAAAAGCAGCATAGAACCTGCCGACATGACAGTTAATATTGTAGGGAAGGCAACAAAGGATATGCAAATAAGAATGTGAAGACAAGTTTTACTAACATCCCCAAGGTCATGACGGCCAAAACACCAGAGACCTCCAATTGATCTTGCGCCTGCTATGAACAATATTAGTATAGAAAATAGTCCCAAAAAAAACACATCTTAAATGGTACTCCCTCCGTTCCATAATTATTGTCATGGTTTTAGCTCAAAATTTTGAGCTAAAACCACAACAAGAATTATGGAACGGAGGGAGTAAGTCTATATTCAGATTTATGGCTGCAATTTGTCTTGCAGCAGATATGAGAGAAAAAACAAGTCATGCACAAGGAACAACAGGCTCCAATCATGAATAAACAAAATTGACAGAACTTCATTTTTATGGTGCACAGTCAATAGGTTCAAAGGCTGGAAAGAAAGTAAAATACTCGGACAAGTTTAAAAATAGCAATTGAACCATTTCTTGGTACATCAAAAATCTGGAATCCTGTTCCTACAGATGTTTACAAGACTAAATGAATGTTCTTTCTCACGACATACATTAAGTTAGCCCACCAAACACCCCCCAAGTTAGTTGAAGTAAGAATAAGAAGTACAATTAGTAAAAGAATTTTGATTCCAACATGGATCCTCTAATATACCCTGAAAAACGTAATGTTTGTTTAAACCAAATAACTATATCTTACGAAATTCATGATGCTCTGTCCAGTTCTGTGACTTCAAAATCATGTAGGGAACAGCATCCTAATGTGCATATCTAGAAGACTATAAGCCACTTCAGTTTTTACTAGTAAAACAGCATCCTAATGTTGCAAAAAGGGTGACTTGATAATCATTCTATGACTGGAACTACAAATTATTCCAGGCAGTTAACTATTTGATTATTCCAAAACAATGAGCAAATCATGTAACATAGAAGAAAAGGAAAAACAAACAGAAATATGAGAGCTATGATATGTGTTCGTTATCTGATTATCTTACAATGAAGAAAGCGATATAGCTGACAGCTAGAGTAAGTGAAATCTCTATGATAGTATCGTTGAAAATAAAGCCCAGCCATACAACTGATGCAATTCCAAACGCGAGGCCGACAGCAACACTGGTTAAAGAAGAATAGTGATTAGCATTAGTAGCATGGTTTTGCATCATCTATCTCAGGCTATCTCAGGCTTATAAGCTATTCACGCACGCTCCAAGCGAAACTTGTGACAAGAACTTTATTATGGAGCCCGCATCAAAAGTTGTTCCGAGCACCATTCGATAGAATAACTGATAGACAACAATAGCAGTCCTGTAGAATGCAAGGTCATTTATTAGTAAGAACGCAGTCCAAAACAATAACAATCCTATAATTGTACATGGTGCTCCCAATAAAAGACAGAGGAGCAACATCTGCGGGTCACAGTAGCACGCATACCCGTCGTTCATTAGCGATTCTCCTTCGATAATCGTGCTGAGCTTTTTGCTTGCTCCAAGGTCTTTTAGGAGCGCAACGACAGCGACAGGGTCGGTCGCGCTGAGCAGCCCGCTAAACAAGAAGGATGTTTTCCAGTTCCAGTCGTACGGAAAAGTAAACTGTGGCAAGTCAACAAGCCAGTATGAGAAGGTGAATTATTTGCCCAAATGTTACTCCCTCCGTCCGGAAATACCTATCCACCCATTTCCGGATGGAGGGAGTAGAATTTTGAAACCGACGGCCCAGGTCCGGATCCGAGTAGCACAAGTACCTTGACAAGGCTGCCAAGCAAAAACGTTGAAATGACCACACCTGGAACGGCAAGCAGCACCATCTGCGCCAAGCATTTCTGCAGGGAGAACATTTTTTTTAGTATCATGAGAATTCAGAAGAGGAAAGAATAACAACAGGTCCATCCAGACCCCATAATACACTCCATGGTATACCGAACGAGAAGCTGACTATGTTTCTGGATAATAAAAAATAGTTATATATTCAGTCAAACCTTAATCTGATAGACGGAAGAAGAAAAAAGAAACTGACTTTCTGTTCAGTTGAGTCAAACCTTAATCTGAGTGAGAGATAGAAAAAAGGAGCAGTATTAGTAGTACCTTGATTTGGTGCACTTCCATGGAGAAGGAGCTCTCGAAGAGCAGGGCGGGCAGGAAGACGGCCAGGAGGAGATCGGGATTAATGGCGGCCCCTGCAAACGCAAACGCAACACGATATAGAGAAACGAACGGTAAAACGAAACAGATCCAGGCCCAGGATGAGGGAGGGACAGGGAGGTGACGGGTGGGGTGAGGTTACAGATGCGGATGCCGGCGCCGAGCTTGCCGAGGCCATGCTTCGTCCCGTACTCTGCAGAGGGAGACAGAGAGGTGAGGTGAGTGGATAATGGAGGAAGGGAGGGAGGGAGGGAGGGGGAGGGGGTGCGGACCGAGGCCGCCGAGGGCGAGGCCGAGGAGGAGGAGGGCGACGGTGTAGGGGACGCGGGTGCCGCGGAGGAGGTGGCGGGAGGCGATGCCCAGCACGAGGGACACCCCGAAGAAGAGCACCGCGTCGTCGGGGCCGGCCTCCGCCTCCGCCCCCTGCTCCACCGTCGACGCTCGGCCGACGAGCAGGTAGGGAGAAGGAGAAACCTCCATGGACCAGCAGCAGCAGCAAGCAAGCAGGGGAGGGAGGAGGAAGAAATGAGAAATCTTTGAGACGAAGTTCGCTCGCTCGCTCGCTCAGTCAGTGCGCGCGCTCTCTCTCTCTCTCTCTGCTTTCTCCTGCTCTGCATCCATCCATATACAGTGATCAAGTAGGAGCAGGCAGAAAAAGACACCTGGCAGGTCTCGCGCGCGCGTGCGACGTGGTCGACTTTGCCACCGCCAGCTCAAAGGGGCAAAAGAAAAAGACTTTGCCGCCGCCAAAAGGCAAGGCAAACTGTGGCCACACGCCCCTCCTCCTCCTCCCGACTTGAGATCGGATCCGACTTTTCCATGTGCGCCGCCCTTTTTCTGATGCTGACACTTGCTCTATCCGCATCGTTGAGGCCAACTCCAACGCATGACCCCAAACGAGCGTCCCTTTTATTTGAATTTCATCCGTTGAAACGGGAAAATGGACACGTCCGGTCGTTTGCGGTCGTGCGGCCCTCGGTGCGTCCGACGCATCAGACTTTACCCCAGATAGTGTCCGGCCTTGTCATTTCTTCAAACACATCAAAGGCGCAGGCACAGAGCATACATCGTGGAGTTCTTGGTTGCCGCCATGAAGTCCGCTTCAAGGCCGCCCGCCATCAGAAGCGCCGCCTCACCGCTTGCCGCCAGAGCACGCTGCGCATCCCTTATCGTGAGAGGATGGAGTAGAACGGACGCAAAACGGACAAAAGATGGGGATGAGGATGCGCGTTGGGTCTGAAAATTTGTTCGTGTGCTCTATAAAGATGCTCGCGGACAAGATGGGGTGCGCATTGGAGTTGGCCCAATGTATGGTATCATAAGTTAGTTTTTTGGCCATCCCTGATTTCATCCATCGGATCACGTGTTTTAGCCATCCCTAGTCGTCCAACACATTGTTTTCTCAGGAGTGGGCTGATATTGAGCCGGCTATCCTGGGTCACTATTCCCGTGGCCGCATGGGAAACCGCTCATTCTCTCTCTCTCTGCTTTTTTGTTTCTGAATCAGCCCGGTTACGAGAAGTACCAAAGCTGCGCCAACAAGAATTTTCTTTTGTGACGTACGAATGCTACGGAAGCTAGCTAGCTGGAAAGCAGAGCTAGAAAAGCTAGCTAAATGTGAAGGCACCATTGTGATTAGTATACTGCTTAAGAGCATCTCCAGCCGTTGACCCTCCTAGGACGCATAAAAATTGCCCTCTAGGGGGCGAGCTGGCGATAGGTTTGGCGCTGAGGGCGGTTTTGCGCCTAGTCGTCGCCCCCAGCTCGTCCCCAGGCGCTGATGTTGGCCCACTTTTGAAGCCCCATTTCGACGAAAAAGGGCCTATATGGGCAAAAATAGGCCCATATCGGCGTGGTTCGCCGTGGCTCGACATTTGATTATCAACATAAATATTTTTTATCACATATTTCATTACAGAAAAATCAAATACTTCAACAAAATAATACAACAACAAATAGTTCAATACAAATTATATAGTTCAACAAATAAAAACTCATATTTCATCACACATCGCGCCCGGCGTCGCCCTTGAGCCTCCATAGGTGCTCTATCGGATCTTGCTGCAGTTGATGATGCACCTGTGGGTCTCGGATCTCCTGACGCATACTGAGTAGGCAGTCCAGGTTGTCGGTAGCTGATGATCAACTTCGGCAAGAGGACCCTGCCTGTGGTATGGTTCAGTGTCAAACACTGGCTCTTCCTGCTCGCTCTCAATGATCATGTTGTGCAAGATGACACATCAGGTCATGATCTCCCATATTTGATCTTTCAACCAGGTCTAAGCAGGGTACCGGACAACAGCAAATCGAGATTGGAACACACCAAATGCCCGCTCGACATCCTTCCTGCAAGCCTCCTGAATCTTCGCAAACCAGGCGTTCTTGCCTCCGAGCATTGTGGTTTTTGATGGTCTTCACAAATGTCGACCATCTCGGATAGATGCCATCAGCTAGATAGTACCCCTTGTTGTAGTGCCGCCCATTGATCTCAAAGTTCACCGAGGCAGACGAGCAGTGGCCAGAGAACGTCTGTCTGTGTCCGCTTCAGCCTGAAATCGAAACCAAATTTGATGAGAGGAGGGAGGAGAACGGACGCAAAACGGGCAAAAGATGTGAATGAGGATGCACGTTGGGTCTGAAATTTTTTCGGTTTGCTCCATAAAGACGCTCACGGACATGATGGGGGTGCGTGTTGGAGTTGGCCCAATGTATGGTATCATAAGTTAGTGTTTTGGCCATCCCTGATTTCATCCATCGGATCACGTATTTTGCCCATCCCTAGCCGTCCAACACATTGTTTTCTCAGGAGTGGGCTGATACTGGGCAGCTGTCCCGGGCCACTATTCCTAATGCGAGACCTCTCATTCTCTCTCTCTCTGCTTTTTTGTTTCCGAATCAGGCCGAGACGTACCAAAGCTGGGCCAACAAGATTTTCCTTTTGTGATGTACGAATGCAACGGAAGCTAGCTAGCTGGAAAATAGAGCTAGAAAAGCTAGCTAAATGTGAAGGCCACTAACATACACGTGGAAATCTGCTCAACTGTGCGTACACAAAGCGTCCAAGAATCTCGGACGGACACTAACATACACGTGTGTTAATCATTGTGTGTTGAGCGTCCGAGAATAATGTGTTGAGCGTCCGAGAATAATGGCAGCAAGGAAATCAACGCGACGATGAACAGCAAGTGAATAGACACGATCTGATTTGTTTTTTTTTAGCAGCGGATGGCAGAGAATATTTTATGGTGGACAAAATAAGATCGATCTAGTCAAAAAGAAGTAGATGATTTTTTTCCCAAACAATTCTAAACCAGCACTAATACGAGGATGAAGGCAACAAAAATTCAACAAAGCAAATAGTAGATGCAAAAATTGCTAAAAGGCTAAAAAGGTGGGTGCAAAGGATGAACTAATCTATTTTCTTTTGGCTTTTTCATGGGCTATAGGACAGAAAAATAGACTAATATAAGAAAACTTTAAATCTCTCACCGATGAATCTGAAAACCTTTCGATGAGAGTGGGGATAATTATCGATTGGTGGATTTTGACCTTCACGATCCGGCTATACCGTACCTGACGATACACCTCGACAATCCCTAAACCAATCTCCAATTGTTATTGACCTCGTCGTAGGCACGATCAACCTGAATAACGAGGTTCGAGATCCTGCAAGCAACCGAAGAGCCGACAAGAACAAAGGTGAATTGCAATCTGTTGCGGTTGATAAATTGAGCACGCGAACTAGATGAAAAGTTGGGGTTCCACTGTGGATCTGACAAGGCGGTAGTCCTACACATCTCGTACATGTAAATTGTAGCGATGGCTAGATAATACAATAAAATCGAGAGCAACTAGTTCACGAGCGCTCCTTCGGGAGCCTTGCAACGATCACTTGCGGGTGGGCTGAGAGCGCACCACTTGGCGTGCTCTCAGCCGCTGCCACGTGTCACGCTCTGGACGCTCCCTCCGAATTTTTTTTTCATTTTCCGCACGCATTTGAGCTTTTCAAACGGCCTTTTTAAGGTTTTTCGACTTTTTGGTTTTTCACCGGTCCTTCTTAACTTTTGGATGAAAAAAGTTTTCCCAAAAGTTTTTTCCCCCAAAAAAGCGCCTTTTGCTTCCGCGAGAGGCGTAATTTTGATTTCGCGAGAGGCACGGCTCTGCCTCTTGGAAATGAAATAAAATGTGTTTTCTGTTTTTCTTTTGCTTCTGCGAGAGGCATAGTTTTGTTTCCACAAGAGGCACGGTTGTGCTTTCGTGAGAGGCACGGTCGTCGTGCCTCTCAGAAATGAAAAAAATACGCATTTTTTATTTTTTTTCATTCCCAAAGAAGCATGGTTTTGCTTCCGTGAGAAGCACGATTGTGCTTTCACGAGAGGCACGGCCGTGCCTCTCGGAAACAGAAAAAAAAACATGTTTTCTTTTTTACTTTTCCTTTCGCGAGAGGCACGGTTTTGCTTCCGCCAGAGACACGGTTGTGATTTCGCAAGAGTCATCTCGAAAACGAAAAAAAAATGTTTTTTTGTGTTTTATTTTCGTTTCATGAGAGGCATGGGCCGCGCCTCTTTTGAAAAGAAAAAAAACCGTGCTCCCAGCTCGGTTTTCTCATCCTGTTTTTTCATTCTGTTTTTTTTGCCAAAAAAATATTCGTCAAAATCTATCAATATGGTATGCAGTTTTGAAAATCTTTATGTGAAGAATCCAATGGTGGAAACTGTTCGGGATTTGAACGTGCAGTTTACGAGATAAAACATTTTGAACAATGGATCTACGAAAAAAGGGAAAACACACAGGTCGCGACCAGTGGCGTACATGCAGCGCACCACTTGTCACAACCTGAGAAGGTGGGAGTGATCTTTGCAGAGAATACTTCTCAGTTAGTGATTTCGAATAAAACCTGAGTCTAAACACTAAGCGTAATTACCTATTTATTGAAGATATGCCAGCGGTGACTGCATCCTCAGGTGGATGAGATGGCGTGGCATAGCACTAGCCCAACTTGGCCCTGTCCTTTGTCCTGGACGTACACATCTTTATATGTTGCATTGCACACAAACTTATATTACAAAGACTTAAACCAGCAAAAAATACTACACAAACTAATAAGTTTGTCGTCAGTTTATGAAACTGATTCATAAGGTTGCCGTTAGTTTATTAGGATAAAAAAAACTCTTCAAGGATTTGCCTCGCTTCACATGTTTGAACCGCTTAATTAGCACCGCGGTTGAAAAGAGAAAGTTGCTTTCGGTTGCAGACAGAGGAATTGTACCGTTAAGTCAACGATTTGTTTGTACTAGAATCATGTACCATCACTTGTTAATAGTTTAGAACGGTGGAACGAGGGGGATAAAATTGTGCACAAAACAAGTTGAGTTGGTTGTAGTATTATTTCTCCTTTCAGATTGAAGCGGTGCCCACGCACCTTTTGGAGCCAGTCACATATGTGGCCTACAAAGTTGGATATCCCGAGCCTGATCTAATTAGAAATCACTACTTAAGATTGCCTCTATTTTTTATCCGCTCAAGTCTGGTCAACTGCTCCCTCCGTACACTCTTATATTATGGGACGGATGAAGTACCTTATTATTCAGCATTGTATTTGAAAACATGAGATATCACCGATTAGCAAGATAATTGTTCCAAACATCTGGTGTACACAACCATTTACTCCTATGGACAAATTAATTAGACAACTACACAATCAAATTCCTTTCCACTAGACTGCAGAAAGACATGCAACTGTGATTTTTTGTAAAACTCGATGCGCGAATTAAGCAACAACACAAAAAATATCATAGAAACTACATTATGTTTATTTGTAGTGAGAGAAAAAAATCACAGTACTAAATCAATGCTACGGGAAGCTGGGAGCCGTGAAACATGAGGATTTGCTCGATTTACAAACCTTACATCCAATGCACCGTCTCCTCGGCCGCGTGACACTGGGTCATGCCGCCCGCCGCATATACCAGAAACCCATAAGACCACACACTACTAGAAAAAGGCATGTTAGTGGTGCACTTATTTTTGCCATTAATGACGCACTATAGGTGCGCCACTAGTAACAAATACTAATGGCGCACATTTGGTGCGCCATTACTATCACAGATAGTAATGACGCACTATAGAATGGCGCACCTATAGTGCGCCATTACTATCTGACTTAGTAATGGCGCACCACATAGAAGTGCGCCATTACTAACAATTTTTTTTTTAAAAAAATTCAGAATTTTTTATTCTTAATCTCAGGTAATTATGGCTTAATCTCAGTTCAAATCACACTTCATGGTCAAACTTCCCGAAAGGTCACCCATCCTCACACTACTCCAACCCGAGCACGTTTAACTTCGCAGTTCTATCCAACCCCAGCACCAGCTCACTTAGCAGGCACTTGTTAATATATCTATCATATCAATCCTATTAAACCTTGTTGATGTCTAGTATTTTGTTCATCTTCATGAGTGTGATCAAATTTTGAAAAAATATTTCAAACTTCCCTGTCATATTAGGTATCATATTTTGAACATTTTTTCAAAAAAAAATTTGAAACCAATTTTTTTTCTGTTACTAGTGGCGCACCTAGCAAAAGGTGTGCCATTACTAACTTTGAATTTTTTTTTCTGTTTTTCACCCTCTAGATCTTAAAAGCCCCGTATCTTTTATTTTGTTAGGTTTTTGGGTATTCTAAAAATCTTCAACGGGGGTTCTCCCCAGTTGAATTTGGATGTAACTTTTCGAGTAGATGATTTTTTATATAAAAAACTTTTTATTCCGAGTTCGTATGCAAAATTTATGCCCATTTTACTAAATTCCAGAGAGACTTTGCAAATAAATTCAAAATTCATATTTGTAAATTTTCCCAACAACTAGACCACATATCACATGGAAAACTTATTTCCTTTTAATTTTTTGACATTTTCATCATTTTCTTTTATTTTTTAGAACTAAAAAGGCGGTCCAGGGGCGTGCATTCGGTGGAATTTTTGGTCAAAGTTAGTAATGGCGCACCGTGGGTGTGGTGCGCCATTACTAGTTTTTAAAAAAAATTAAAAAATTTGTTAGTAGTGGCGCACCGAGGGTGTGGTGCGCCATTACTAGTTTTAACTAGTAATGGCGCACTATCCCCTAGTGCGCCATTACTAGTTTTGAAAAAATAAATAAATAACATTTGTTAGTAGTGGCGCACCGAGGGTGTGGTGCGCCATTACTAGTTTTGAAAAAAAATAAAAAAAATTGTTACCATGGATGTGGTGCGCCATTAGTATTTGGAGTTTAATGGCGTCGCCACTGCTGTATAGCAGTGGCGCACCACATACGTGATGCGTCATTAATGTCCATATTAGCTATAGCCGTTTTTTTAGTAGTGACGGCCATTACTCCGACGGCGGACCACCGAAGGAGCTGCAGCACCGTTCCTTCGCCATTGACATAGATAGTAGTGTTACCAGCCATGAGTTGTGCTTCGACGCACGCATGGCCCGGCCGCTGTGGCGGTAGACGAGTTCTCGGTCGGCGGTCCATGGAGTGGTGCATGGTCATCGGTAGGCGGAAGGCAGCTTGTAGAAGTGCATGCTCTAGTCAATGCAACCAAAAGACCGATCTGATGGAAGAAACTAGGCAGCACATTATACGTCAACACTCTCCCTCATGTGTAGCCCCCTCAGGCCTAAACATGGACCGAAAATGGGCTGCAATTTAATTGCGCCAGCCGGGTCTCGAGCTCAAGACCTTTTGGCTCCGATACCATGTAGAAATACGTGCTCTAATCAATGCAAACAAAAGACCGATCTAATAAAAGAGATTAGGCAACACATTATACGTCAACATAATTTATGGCTGCATGGCATGTGGACACGATGTCCGGCGTCGGTGTGCATGGGCGGTCACCGGCGAAAGGCCAGGCCTCGCGTCCCAAAGCGCCAGGGTGGCCCTTTGTCTCCAGTGCTCTTTGTGCTTGTGATCGGTGTTTAAAAACCGCCTCTTCCAGGCGCCACTAGCTACACAGTCATGCACCGAAGCATGGATCGTCACATGGCCTCTAGCCTCTCACTCTGTGCCGACGATGTTGTGCTTTTTTGCCGCTAAGATAGAAAAATAACAGGTAGTTATTCCAAACATCCGAGTTACAAATTCATTGTCCAATAATTTAGACAACTACAAAATCAAATTCATTTCCACTAGATTACAAAAGAATAGAGCCGAGAAAAAACTTACAAACTCGGAGCACAAATGAATCAATCACACAAGAAAGTACAAATGAAGTGGCAACGCCAAAAAATATCAAAGAAAATGAATAATGTTTATTTCTATATTGCAAAAGGAGAGAGGGGGAAAGCGAGTTGTGTTAACTCATGATGGTGGAAACCGGGAACCTCGTGAGACATGTGGATTTGCTCAACCTCCAAAATTAATTTTTAACGGGTCGTCTCCTCTAACAGCAGATGGATCACCGTAACAGCAGATGGATCACCGGAGAAGCCACCCAATCGGGCCTTCGTCATTCAGGTGAATGACAGGACAGTCCGCCATGAGTTGCGCTTCAGGGCAGGCATAGACGGCATGGTCCCTGCCCCTGCATATACGAGCAACCCACCGGAGGAGCCACTTGACTGGGCCTTCGTCATTGAGGTAGATAACAGAGTTACCGGCCATGAGTTGTGCTTCAGGGCATGCACAGGCGGCATGGCCCCTGCCTCCGCGAGCGTACACCATGACTTCTCGGTCGGCGGTTTGTCCCTCTTCTGTCTGTCGCACGTTGACTGCATCATGTTCCGCATCGGGCAGCCCAACCTTGCTTTCTTGCACATTTGTGAACATTATGGTCGGGTCTCGGGCGTGGCAAGTGCTTCCCGGCCGGTCCTCCATGAATCTGTACGTGAACATGACACTCTCAATCCCATCTGCCGACAGTGTGCCAGTCTGCAGCCCCTGCAAGTGCCAAAGCACCACGAGGATTAACTGATGGAGCAAGCGTTTTACATAGCGCGTATGAACGGAAGATCTGTGAGGTGCGTACCTTGCGGGCGCCAGGCCATTGGTTGGTGCGGCTCTTGCGGATGAGAGAGTTGTCGGCGGCGACGGTGATGACAGCGGTGTCGCTCATGGTCGTCGCGGCGGTTTGGCCGTCGATGATTTACTGGCACTCCGGGGACTGAAACTTCTTTGCTACTAGCAGTGTGGGGGATCGATCGAACTTGTTTACTACTAGCTCTCCCTAACTATGGCACATCATATATGCATGTGTTGGGGTTTCGTGGGACCTAGGACGGAAGGAAGCAGAAGCGTGGACGCGCAGTGGGCGTCCCGCGTTACACGCGGTCGACGACTCTCTCATCGGCAAATAATAAGCTAAGCCAAACACGCGGTCCACCAAGAACCATTCATGATTCATTCATATTCACAAGGGAGATACGTATACGTATGACTATCACGTCAGCACTCTTACGTACGCATGCAAGGGAAATGCTTCATCAGCAAGGAAGCTATCATCAGGAGTTCAGGACACAGTCCAACGGGGACATACTTGGATTCGGTCCACTGACTAATTGCTGTATTATCATATTAATTAATTACTGGAAGATACTAAGAAAATATACCCTATTTATGATCCCAGCGGGCATTGACGAAGACGACTTCTGCACACATACACACACAAGGAGTAAAACTCTCTTTTACAACTCTATTTAAAACCTAAACCCTAAATCCGATGCAAACAAAAGCTCTATTTAGAATCGATCAATGACTCTATGTTCCAGCCAACCAGTATGCTTGGTGTCATTTCTCCATCTTCATTTCACCGATATCCCTGTCAAATTCTTTGTTGTATATTAGCATTAGCCACTGTGAAGTGTGAACTATGAAGATTGCATTAAATTAATCTTCACACATTGTACTCCATACATACGTTTTCTCAAATGAGAATGCATTAAATTATATGATTGCCCCTCCATACATACATGTGGAGTCAGCTCCAAAGTCCTAACTGCTTTGCGCCAACAGTCAATGGCACAGCCTTGGTCTTAACTAGAGGCCCCCCATATATGATTGACTGCGAAGGGTGTCACATGCTGGATGCTGCATGTCTTGGGCTGTATTACACTAGTGCTTTAGAAAAATTCTACTCCAGCAAGGAAGTGGAAGGGCTCGGATCCCCATCAGAATAGTGAGTTGAGATTGTCACAAGACCAATTTAGGTCATAGAAAATTGGAGATGCCCAGCATGATCTATTTACAAACCACTAGTATTTAGGATTGCCTCCATGTTTTGTCACTCAAGTCAACTACCTAATTATTCATTTTTCTGACGCGGAACTACTACCTAGTAATTCAACAGTGTATTTGAAAACATGAGAAGTGTGGTCAAGTTTTTTTTTTAGAAAAGGGGATTACCCCGGCCTCTGTATCAAAGGATGAAGACAACCATATTATTAAACATGAATCAAGTTGCAATCACCGAGTTCAATACAAAAGAAAAAGAAAAATACGACCAAATATGGTTGAACCCGCAATTACGTAGTTCATCCATATAATCTACGAATGGCTTGCTAGCCAATCTGGTTGATTAAACCCTGTGCAACGAATTCTAGTCGGTTGCATCCAGAGGCCACAAGCACCGGCGCTTTCACACGCTGCAGTGATGACCACATCACTTGTAAAAGCTGTCGCCCTCTTGATAACCTATAAGAAATTAGGAATAAATGATCTGTTTTTTTTCCTTTTTGCTAGTGAAATAGATGATGTGTTAAAAACACTATCATACTGACAATTCCATATTGTCCAGAGAAGTATCTTCAATTAGCAAGACAACAATAGATAATTGTTCGAAACATCTGGAGTACACAACCATTCACCGATAAGTCGGGCAACGACTACACGATCAAATTCCTTTTCACTGGATTACAAAGAAATACAACTGTGATTTTTCTACAAATTCGACACGCCAATTAACGAAATGATAACACCAAAGATGTCGTAGAAACTACATAATGTTTATTTACAGTGGGAAAGCTTTTGACAATAATAAATCAAGGCGGCGGGAAGCTGGGAGCCCGTGAAACATGAGGATTTGCTCGACTTGCAAACCTTGCGTCTAATAACGGGCCGTCTCCTCGGCGGGGCGTAACAGGGTCATGCCACCCGCCGCATACACCAGAAACCCACAAGGCTGCGGCCGTCAATCCCACGGCGGACCACCGGAGGAACCGCACGACCGGGCCTTCATCATTGAGGTAGATAGTAGTGTTACCAGCCATGAGTTGCGCTTCGACACACGCATGGCCCCGGCCGCCGCGGACGTAGACGAGTTCCTGCCCGGCGGTGCAATTTCGTCGGCAGGCGGAAGGCACCGCATGGCTGCGCGGCATGCGGACGCGAGGTCCGGCGGTGCCGACGCGTGCACGGTCGTCGGCGGATGGCCAGGCCTTGCGTCCCTGCGCGTCCGTGAAGGTCGCGGCGCGGTTGCGGCCGTAGCGCGCGCGGTAGGTGAAGATTCCCGGCCGGTCCGCCACGAAATGGTACGTCAAGGTGTGGCTGTGGCCCTGGATGCCGTCGGCCACCGGCGTGCCGGTCTGCAGCCCCCATCAACCACCACACAATTAGTCAATCGGTGGACGGAATTAGCATCTAAAATCGCTCGGTGGCAGACCCTTGGGATTGGCGGCGTAGTTACCTCGTGGGTGCCGTGCCATTGGATGGCGACGCTCCTGGCGAGGAGAGGGTTGTCGACGGCGACGGTGATGAGGACGGTGTCCCCCTGAACAGCGTGGAAGGTTGCGGAGGTAGCTTGGCCGTTGGTGGTTGGCTGGCAGCCCGTGGACTTCAACTCTTTTGCTTGCCGCAGCTCGGGGTCACCTCTCATGGCTTGGAAGCTATAGGTCGTGGCTGCCCCACCCTCTCTCTCTCTCTCTGACGATGGGGTAGTAAGCATATGCATGTGATAGGTTCCGTGCGGAGGAAGCAGCGGGCAATAATAAATTAGTTATTATTATATTTCCTTGTTCATGATAATCGTTTATTATCCATGTTATAATTGTATTGATAGGAAACTCAAATACATGTGTGGATACATAGACAACACCATGTCCCTAGCAAGCCTCTATTGGCTAGCTCGTTGATCAATAGATGGTTACGGTTTCCTGACCATGGATATTGGATGTCATTGATAACGGGATCACATCATTAGGAGAATGATGTGATGGACAAGACCCAATCCTAAGCATAGCACAAAGATCGTGCCATTATGCTAAAGCTTTTCTAATGTCAAGTATCATTTCCTTAGACCATGAGATTGTGCAACTCCGGATACCGTAGGAATGCTTTGGGTGTACCAAACGTCACAACGTAACTGGGTGGCTACAAAGGTGCATTACAGGTATCTCCGAAAGTGTCTGTTGGGTTGGCACGAATCGAGACTGGGATTTGTCACTCCGTGTTGACGGAGAGGTATCTCTGGGCCCACTCGGTAGGACATCATCATAATGTGCACAATGTGACCAAGGGGTTGATCACGGGATGATGTGTTACGGAACGAGTAAAGAGACTTGCCGGTAACGAGATTGAACAAGGTATCGGGATACCGACGATCGAATCTCGGGCAAGTACAATACCGCTAGACAAAGGGAATTGTATACGGATCGATTGAGTCCTTGACATCGTGGTTCATCCGATGAGATCATCGTGGAACATGTGGGAGCCAACATGGGTATCCAGATCCCGCTGTTGGTTATTGACCGGAGAACGTCTCGGTCATGTCTACATGTCTCCCGAACCCGTAGGGTCTACACTTAAGGTTCGATGGCGCTAGGGTTATAAAGGAAGTTTGTATGTGGTTACCGAATGTTGTTCGAGTCCCGGATGAGATCCCGGACGTCACGAGGAGTTCCGGAATGGTCCGGAGGTAAAGAGTTATATATGGGAAGTCCTATTTTGGTCGCCTGAAAAGTTTCGCACTTTATCGGTATTGTACCGGGAGTGCCGAAAGGGGTCCGGGGGTCCACCGGGGGGGTCCACCTGCCCCGGGGGACCACATGGGCTGTAGGGGGTGCGCCTTGGCCTATATGGGCCAAGGGCACTAGCCCCAAGAGGCCCATGCGCCAAGGAAACTTGGGGAGGGAAGAGTCCTCAAGGGGAAGGCACCTCCTAGGTGCCTTAGGGAGGATGGACTCCTCCCTGGCCGCACCCTTCCTTGGAGGAAGGGCCAAGGCTGCGCCTCCCCCCTCTCCCTTGCCCCTATATATAGTGGAGGGGAGGGAGGGCATCCACACCTGAGCCCCTGGCGCCTCCCTCCCTCCCGTGACACCTCCTCCTCTCCCGTAGGTGCTTGGCGAAGTCCTGCAGGATTGCCACGCTCCTCCACCACCACCACGCCGTTGTGCTGCTGTTGGATGGAGTCTTCCTCAACCTCTCCCTCTCTCCTTGCTGGATCAAGGCATGGGAGACGTCACCGGGCTGTACGTGTGTTGAACGCGGAGGTGCCGTCCGTTCGGCACTAGGATCATCGGTGATTTGAATCACGACGAGTACGACTCCATCAACCCCGTTCTCATGAACGCTTCCGCTTAACGATCTACAAGGGTATGTAGATGCACTCTCCTTCCCTCGTTGCTAGTTTCTCCATAGATAGATCTTGGTGACACGTAGGAAAATTTTGAATTTCTGCTACGTTCCCCAACAGTGGCATCATGAGCTAGGTCTATTGCGTAGATTCTTTGCACGAGTAGAACACAAAGTAGTTGTGGGCGTTGATTTTGTTCTATATGCTTACCGTTACTAGTCCAATCTTGTTTCGACGGTATTGTGGGATGAAACGGCCCGGACCGACCTTACACGTACTCTTACGTGAGACAGGTTCCACCGACTGACATGCACTTGGTGCATAAGGTGGCTAGCGGTGCCGATCCTCCCACTTAAGTCGGAACGGATTCGATGAAAAGGGTCCTTATGAAGGGTAAATAGCAATTGGCATATCACGTTGTGGTTTTGCGTAGGTAAGAAACGTTCTTGCTAGAAACCCAAAGCAGCCACGTAAAACATGCAAACAACAATTAGAGGTCGTCTAACTTGTTTTTGCAGGGTATGCTATGTGATGTGATATGGCCAAGTAGAATGTGATGAATGATATGTGATGTATGAGATTGATCATGTTCTTGTAATAGGATTCACGACTTGCATGTCGATGAGTATGACAACCGGCAGGAGCCATAGGAGTTGTCTTTATTTATTGTATGACCTGCGTGTCATTAAACAACGCCATGTAATTACTTTACTTTATTGCTAACCGGTAGCCATAGTAGTAGAAGTAATAAGTTGGCGAGACAACTTCGTGGAGACACGATGATGGAGATCATGGTGTCATGCCGGTGACAATAATGATCATGGAGCCCCGAAGATGGAGATCAAAAGGAGCAATATGATATTGGCCATATCATGTCACTACTATATAATTGCATGTGATGTTTATTATGTTTATGCATCTTGTTTACTTAGAACGACGGTAGTAAATAAGATGATCCCTTACATAAATTTCAAGAAGTGTTCTCCCCTGACTGTGCACCGTTGCTACAGTTCGTCAGCTTCTAAGCACCACGTGATGATCGGGTGTGATGGATTCTTACGTTCACATACAACGGGTGTAAGACAGATTTACACAGCAAAAACACTTGGGGTTAACTTGACGAGCCTAGCATGTACAGACATGGCCTCGGGAACACAGAGACCGAAAGGTCGAGCATGAGTCGTATGGTAGATACGATCAACATGAAGATGTTCACCGATGTTGACTAGTCCGTCTCACGTGATGATCGGACACGGCCTAGTTGACTCGGATCATGTAATCACTTAGATGACCAGAGGGATGTCTATCTGAGTGGGAGTTCATAAGATGAACTTAATTATCTTAAACATAGTCAAAAGACCTTTTGCAAATTATGTCGTAAGCTCGCGCTTTAGTTCCACTGTTTAGATATGTTCTTAGAGAAAATATAGTTGAAAGTTGACAGTAGCGATTATGCGGACAGTAAATAGCTTATGTCCTTAATGCACCACTCGGTGTGCTGGACCCCAAACGTCGTCTGTGGATGTTGCGAACATCGGACATACACGTTTTTGATAACTACATGATAGTTCAGTTAAACGGTTTAGAGTTGAGGCACCAAAGACGTTTTCGAAACGTCACGGAACATATGAGATGTTTCGAGGGCTGAAATTGGGATTTCAAGCTCGTGCCCACGTCAAAAGGTATAAGACCTCCGACAATCTTCTTAGCCTGCAAACTAAGGGAGAAAAGCTCAATCGTTGAGCTTGTGCTCGGATTGTCTGAGGACAACAATCACTTGAATCGAGTGGGAGTTGATCTTCCGGATGAGATAGTGATGTTTCTCCAAAGTCATTGCCACCAAGCTGCTAGAGCTTCGTGATGAACTATAACATATCAAGGATAGAGATGATGATCCTTAAGGTATTCGCGTTGTTTGACATCACGAAAGTAGAAGTCAAGAAGGAGCATCAATTGTTGATGGTTGGTGAAACCACTAGTTTCAAGAAGGGCAAGGGCAAGAAGGGATACTTCATGAAGTGGCACATCAGCTGCTGCTCTAGTGAAGAAACCCAAGGTTGAACCCAAACCCGAGACTAAGTGCTTACGTAATAAGGGGAACAGCCCTTTGGAGCAGCATTACCCTAGATACTTGGTAGATAAGAAGGCTGGCAAGGTCGAAAGAAGTATATTGGATATACATTATGTTAATGTGTACTTTACTAGTACTCCTAGTAGCACCAGGATATTAAGATACCGTTCGGTTGCTAAGTGTTAGTAACTCGAAATAAAAGGCTACGGAATAAACGGAGACTAGCTAAAGGTGAGCTGACGATATGTGTTGGAAGTGTTTCCAAGGTTGATGTGATCAAGCATCGCCCGCTCCCTCTACCATCGAGATTGGTGTTAAACCTAAATAATTGTTATTTGGTGTTTGCGTTGAGCATATACATGATTGGATTATGTCTATCGCAATACGGTTATTCATTTAAGGAGAATAATGGTTACTCTATTTATTTGAATAATACCTTCAATGGTCTTGCACCTAAAGAAATGGTTTATTGAATCTCGATCGTAGTGATACACATTTTCATGCCAAAAGATATAAGATAGTAATGATAGTACCACCTGCTTGTGGCACTGCCATTTGAGTCATATTGGTATAAACGCATGAAGAAGCTCCATGTTGATGGATCTTTGGACTCACTCGTTTTGAAAAGTTTGAGACATGCGAACCATGTCTATTGGTGTATACGCATGAAGAAACTCCATGCAAATGGATCGTTTGGACTCACTTGATTTTGAATCACTTGAGATATGCAAAACATACCACATGGGCAAGATGACTGAAAAGCCTCGGTTTCAAAGAAGATGGAACAAGATAGCAACTTGTTGGAAGCAACACATTTTGATATGTGCAGTCCAATGAGTGCTGAGGCATGCAGTGAATATCGTTATGTTCCGACTTCACAGATGATTCGAGTAGATGTTGAGTATATTTACTTGATGAAACACAAATCTGAATTATTGAATGGTTCAAGTAATTTCAGAATGAAGTTTAAGATCTTCGTGACGAGAGGATAGAATGTCTATGATATGATCATAGAGATGAATATCTGAGTTACGAGTTTTGGCACACAATTAAGACATTGTGCAAATTGTTTCACAATTAATACCGCATGGAACACCATAGTGTGATGGTGTGTCCGAACATCATAGTTGCACCTTATTGGATATGGTGCGTACCATGATGTCTCTTATCGAATTACCACTATCGTTCATGGGTTAGGCATTAGAGACAACCGCACTCACTTTAATAGGGCACCACGTAATTCCGTTGAGACGACACCGTTTGGAGAAACATAAGTTGTCATTTCTTGAAAGTTTGGGGCTGCGGCGCTTATGTGGAAAAAGTTTCAGGTTGATAAGCTCGAACCCAAAGCGGACAAATGCATCTTCATAGGACACCCAAAACAGTTGGGTATACCTCCTAATTCAGATCCGGAAGCAATAGGGATTGTTTCTTGAATCGGGTCCTTTCTCGAGGAAAAGTTCGTCTCGAAAAGTTGAGTGGGAGGATGGTGGAGACTTGATGAGGTTATTGAACCATCACTTCAACTAGTGTGCAGCAGGGCACAGGAAGTTGTTCCGGTGGCACCTACACCAATTGAAGTCGAAGCTTATGATAGTGATCATGAAGTTTTGGATCAAGTCACTACTGCACTCGTGGGGTGACAAGGATGCGTCTTGCTTGAGTGGTACGGTGATCCTGTCTTGAAGGTCATGTTGCTAGACAACAATGAACCTACGAGCTATGGAGAAGCGATGGTGGGCCCAAATTCCGACAAATGGTTAGAGGCCATGAAATCCGAGATAGTATCCATATATCGTAACAAAGCATGGACTTTGGTGGACTTGCCCGATGATCGGCAAGCCATTGAGATGAATGGATCTTTAAGAAGAAGACGGACGTGGACGGTAATGTCACCGTCTATGAAGCTCGACTTGTGGCGAAAAGTTTTTCACAAGTTCAAGGAGTTGACTACGATGAGATTTTCTCATCCGTAGCGATGCTTAAAGTCCGTCGAAATCATGTTAGCACAAGCTGCATTTATGAAATCTGGCAGATGGATGTCAAAATGAGTTTCCTTACCAGTTTTCGTAAGGAAAGGTTGTATGTGATACAATCAGAAAGTTTTGTCGATCCTAAGGATGCTAAAAGGTATGCTAGCTCCAGCGATCCTTTCTAAGGACTGGAGTAAGCATCTCGGAGTTGGAATGTGCGCTTTGATGAGATGATCAAAGATTTTGGGTTTATACAAAGTTTATGAGAAACTTGTATTTCCAAAGAAGTGAGTGGGAGCACTATAGAATTTTTGATGAATATATGTTGTTGACATATTGATGATCAGAAATGATGTAGAATTTCTAGAAAGCATATAGGGATGTTTGAAAAGTGTTTTTCAATGGAAAACCTGGATTAAGCTACTTGAACATTGAGCATCAAGATCTATAAGGATAGATCAAAAATGCTTAATGGTACTTTCAAATGAGCATATACCTTGACATGATCTTGAAAGTGTTCAAGATGGATCAGTCAAAGAAGGAGTTCTTGCATGAGTTGTAAGGTATGAAGTTAAGAGTTAAAGCTCGACCACGGCAGAAGAGAGAGAGAAAGGACGAAGGTCGTCCCCTATGCTTCGCATTTAGGCTCTACAAGATGCTATGTTATGTACCGCATCGAAGTGTGCCTTGCCATGAGTCAGTCAAGGGGTACAAGAATGATCCAGGAATGGATCATTGGACAGCGGTCAAAATTGTCCTTCGAGTAAATAAGGACATGTTTCTTGATTATGGAGGTGATAAAGAGTTCGGCGTAAAGGGATACGTTGATGCAAGCTTTAACACCTATCCGAGTGACTCGAGTAGCAAACCGGATAATGCATAAAGGAGCAACCATTTGGAATAGCTTCAAGTGGAGCGTGGAAGCAGCATTTATAATATGACCTGGAAATTTGCAAAGCACACATGGATCTGAAAGGTTCAGACCCGTTGACTAAAACCCGTTGACTAAAACCTCTCTCACAAGCAAAACATGATCAAACCTCAGAAATCATTGAGTCTAAATCACATAATGATGTGAACTAGTTTACGCACACTAGTAAACTCTTTGGGTGTTGGTCACATGGCGATGTGACCTATCGATGTTAATCACATGACGATGTGAACTAGATTATTGACTCTAGTGCAAGTGGGAGACTATTGGAAATATGCCCTAGAGGCAATAATAAATTAGTTATTATTATATTTCCTTGTTCATGATAATCGTTTATTATCCATGCTATAATTTTATTGATAGGAAACTCAAATACATGTGTGGATACATAGACAACACCATGTCCCTAGCAAGCCTCTATTGGCTAGCTCGTTGATCAATAGATGGTTACGGTTTCCTGACCATGGACATTGGATGTCATTGATAACGGGATCACATCATTAGGAGAATGATGTGATGGACAAGACCCAATCCTAAGCATAGCACAAAGATCGTAGTTCGTATGCTAAAGCTTTTCTAATGTCAAGTATCATTTCCTTAGACCATGAGATTGTGCAACTCCCGGATACCGTAGGAATGCTTTGGGTGTACCAAAGCGTCACCTGGCAATCGGGTGGCTATAAAGGTGCATTACAGGTATCTCCGAAAGTGTACATTGGGTTGGCGTACGAATCGAGACTGGATTTGTCACTCCGTGTTGACGGAGAGGTATCTCTGGGCCCACTCGGTAGGACATCATCATAATGTGCACAATGTGACCAAGGGGTTGATCACGGGATGATGTGTTACGGAACGAGTAAAGAGACTTGCCGATAACGAGATTGAACAAGGTATCGGGATACCGACGATCGAATCTCGGGCAAGTACAATACCGCTAGACAAAGGGAATTGTATACGGGATCGATTGAGTCCTTGACATCGTGGTTCATCCGATGAGATCATCGTGGAACATGTGGGAGCCAACATGGGTATCCAGATCCCGCTGTTGGTTATTGACCGGAGAACGTCTCGGTCATGTCTACATGTCTCCCGAACCCGTAGGGTCTACACACTTAAGGTTCGGTGACGCTAGGGTTATAAAGGAAGTTTGTATGTGGTTACCGAATGTTGTTCGGAGTCCCGGATGAGATCCCGGAAGTCACGAGGAGTTCCGGAATGGTCCGGAGGTAAAGATTTATATATAGGAAGTCTTATTTTGGTCCCGGAAAAGTTTCGCACTTTATCGGTATTGTAAGGGAGTGCCGAAAGGGGTCCGGGGTCCACCGGGGGTCCACCTGCCCCGGGGACCACATGGGCTGTAGGTGCGCCTTGGCCTATATGGGCCAAGGGCACTAGCCCCAAGAGGCCCATGCGCCAAGGAAACTTGGGGAGGAAGAGTCCTCAAGGGGAAGGCACCTCAGGGTGCCTTGGGAGGATGGACTCCTCCCCCTCTCTGGCCGCACCCTTCCTTGGAGGAAGGGGCAAGGCTGCGCCTCCCCTCTCCCTTGCCCCTATATATAGTGGAGGGAGGGAGGGCATCCACACTGAGCCTCGGCGCCTCCCTCCCTCCCGTGACACCTCCTCCTCTCCCGTAGGTGCTTGGCGAAGCCCTGCAGATTGCCACGCCTCCACCACCACCACGCCGTTGTGCTGCTGTTGGATGGAGTCTTCCTCAACCTCTCCCTCTCTCCTTGCTGGATCAAGGCATGGGAGACGCCACCGGGCTGTACGTGTGTTGAACGCGGAGGTGCCGTCTGCTCGGCACTAGGATCATCGGTGATTTGAATCACGGCAGTACGACTCCATCAACCCCGTTCTCATGAACGCTTCCGCTTAACGATCTACAAGGGTATGTAGATGCACTCTCCTTCCCTCGTTGCTAGTTTCTCCATAGATAGATCTTGGTGACACGTAGGAAAATTTTGAATTTCTGCTACGTTCCCCAACACACGCCGACAATAAAGTCAGGAGGCTCGTCCAACCAAGTAAGAGTACACTTATTACAAAAACGGAAAACGTCCAAAAATTGTAGACGAAAGCTAAATTGAACCCTGAACTTCCAATTCCAGAAATCAGCACACTAAATTCCTCGATCCCCATCTATTTTGAACCGTGAGAGCATCCCAAACAGGGATTGTCGACGTGGCAGGTTGAATCCCGAGATTGTTGACTATGGAAGCCACTGGGCCGATCTAACAGACGGAAAAAAAAGACAGAGAGTTTTTTTTTCATAACACGCGACGTAAAATAGACAACTGTTTATTGCGGACGCGACTGGACTGGCCCACCACGTGGGAAGCGAGTTACTTTTTTCCCTTTCTCAGAAGGCGCGACATAAATATACACATAAAATAGGCAAACCCGAAGCAGTTGAACTTGCTACCTGGTGCTGCGAAACTCCGCGCCCAAGCCACTAAAAGAAATGGTTGTTACCGATTTAATCAGAGGCCAGGTCAATTTATCAACAAACCGCAAAGTCAAGATAAGAAAAATACATAATTAAGGGCATACAAATGTCAAAAACGTAAACAAATTGTGAATCTCCAAAAAAACATTAAAGTTCAAAAGTTCTTAATAATTTTTTAATTTTTCTAAAATAGAATCAATTTTGAAAAAACAAACACTTTCTGAAACACATTTGTGCAAACAGAATCAAATTGTGAAACACTTTCTGAAACATTGCTTCAAACATGGGAACAAATTTGAAACCTGAACAAAGTTTCAAAGTGCAAACACCATTTTGAAAATTTAAAAAATGGGAGCAACTTCCAAAACCTGAACAAATGTGCGAGATGTTGAGTACTTTTAAAAATATGCACAACTTTTTGAAAACAATATCAATTTTGAAAAAGTGAACACTGTATGAATAAATGAGAACAAATTTTGAAAACTGAACAAAATTGAATGTCCGAACACTTTCTGATTTTTTTTTAAAATGGGAGCAACTTCTGAAACCTGAACAAATGTGTGATAAAAATATTGAATACTTTTAAAAAATTGAACAACTTTTTGAAAACAGAACACTTTTTTCATTTTATTAAAAATGGGAGAAACTTTTTAAACAATGTAAAAAGAATGTTCGTATAGTCTTGTAAAATTTTCATTGTCATTTAGGAAATGCTAAACATGTATTTGGCAAAACGTTACCGTGAACTCATTTTTTTTGAAAGCGCGTAGTTAAAAAAATGTACATAATGTATTTGAAAAATGTCTAAAGCGTATAAACTAATATGAAGGAAAAAAAGCTGAAGAAAACCGATGAGAAATAGAGAAACCCAAAGAAAAAAGGAAAAGGAAAAAAAAGAAAACCATAGCAGAGCGGGGGCGCGAGCCACTGGTCTAATGTGCCGGCCCGGTTTTACTTGCCAAGTCAGAAAAACACAGCTAAACTGTTTCAAGGTTCAAGATAGACCAGGATCGTAGAGTTTGGTGAGCTGATTTCAGGGATTGAAAATTCAAGGTTCGATTTAGCTTTCGTTCAAGGTTTGTTTTGGACTTTTTCCTACAAAAATTATAGTTGGCCAGCACAGGAGCCACTTGATTACAGGAACGAAAACAATGTTTAAACATGACCTCCCCAATTCCAGTACCTATGTCCACACATTTTGCAAATAGTGTTGCAGCTTCATCCCACCATCTTATATGACCAGAACAAAAACTAATTACTTGAAGTGAATCTAACTCCGCTTCAATCCGATTGAAAACAAGAGAGTTGGCAAATGCCAGTCCATCTCTCATAGTTGTCGCTTCCAAGGTAATTGCATCAGCTGCAACTGAAATGAACTTACATTGTGCGGCAATAAGCTGACCCCTATCATCTCAGTGGATAGCAGCTGTCGCACCACTTCCTTCATCTGCAAAGAAAGCTGTATCAACATTTAATTTTGTAAATCTTGGTTCTGGCCTGCACCATTTTGATTGAGGCATATCCTGCGATGTGGCGGCACTAGTGAAAAAAGGCCCATTTTGTTGGGGAACGTAGTAATTTCAAAAAATTTCCTACGCACACGCAAGATCATGGTGATGCATAGCAACGAGAGGGAAGAGTGTAGTCCACGTACCCTCGTAGATCGAAAGCGGAAGCGTTATGACAACGCGGTTGATGTAGTCGTACGTCTTCAAGATCCGACCGCTCCGAGTTCAGCACACGTTCAGCTCGATGACGATCCCCGGACTCCGATCCAGCACTGTGTCGGGAATGAGTTCCGTCAGCACGACGGCGTGGTGACGGTGATGATGTTCTACCGACGCAGGGCTTCGCCTAAGCACCGCAACGATATGACCGAGGTGGAATATGGTGGAGGGGGGCACCGCACACGGCTAAGGAACGATCACGAAGATCAACTTGTGTGTCTAGAGGTGCCCCCTGCCCCCGTATATAAAGGAGCAAGGGGGGAGGCCGGCCAGCCCTAGGGGCGCCCAAGGAGGGGGGGAATCGTCCTCCTAGTGGGAGTAGGATTCCCCTTTCCTAGTCCCACTAGGAAGGAGGAAGGGGGGAAGGAAAGAGAGGGAGAGGGAAAGAGGGGTCGCGCCCCCCTCCCTAGTCCAATTCGGACTCCCCTTGGGGGGCGCGCCACCTCCTGGCTGCTGCCCTCTCTCTCCCCTCAGGCCCACTAAGGCCCAATACTTCCCCGGGGGGTTCCGGTAACCCCTCCGGCACACCGTTTTCTCGAAATCACCGGAACACTTCCGGTGTCCGAATATAGTCGTCCAATATATCAATCTTTATGTCTCGACCATTTTGAGACTCCTCATCATGTCCGTGATCACATCCTGGACTCCGAACAACCTTCGGTACATCAAAACTTATAAACTCATAATAAAACTGTCATCGTAACGTTAAGCGTGCGGGCCCTACGGGTTCGAGAACTATGTAGACATGACCTAGAACTGTTTCGGTCAATAACCAATAGTGGAACCTGGATGCTCATATTGGCTCCTACATATTCTACGAAGATCTTTATCGGTCAAACCGCATAACAACATACGTTGTTCCCTTTGTCATTGGTATGTTACTTGCCCGAGATTTGATCGTCGGTATCCAATACCTAGTTCAATCTCGTTACTGGCAAGTCTCTTTACTCGTTACGTAATGCATCATTCCATAACTAAATCATTAGCTACATTGCTTGCAAGGCTTATAGTGATGTGCATTACCGAGAAGGCCCAGAGATACCTCTCCGACAATCGAAGTGACAAATCCTAATCTCGAAATACGCCAACCCAACATGTACCTTCGGAGACACCTGTAGAGCTCCTTTATAATCACCCAGTTACGTTGTGACGTTTGGTAGCACACAAAGTGTTCCTCCGGTAAACGGGAGTTGCATAATCTCATAGCTGTAGGAACTTTGTGTAAGTCATGAAGAAAGCAATAGCAACATACTAAACGATCAAGTGCTAGGCTAACGGAATGGGTCAAGTCAATCACATCATTCTCCTAATGATGTGATCCTGTTAATCAAGTGACAACACATGTCTATGGTTAGGAAACATAACCATCTTTGACTAATGAGCTAGTCAAGTAGAGGCACACTAGTGACATTATGTTTGTCTATGTATTCACACATGTATCATGTTTCCGGGTAATACAATTCTAGCATGAATAATAAACATTTATCATGATATGAGGAAATAAATAATAACTTTATTATTGCCTCTAGGGCATATTTCCTTCAGTCTCCCACTTGCATTAGAGTCAATAATATAGATTACACAAGTAATGATTCTAACACCCATGGAGTCTTGGTGCTGATCATGTTTTGCTCGTGGAAGAGGCTTAGTCAATGGGTCTGCAACATTCAGATCCGTATGTATCTTGCAAATCTCTATGTCTCCCACCTGGACTTGGTCCCGGATGGAATTGAAGCGTCTCTTGATGTGCTTGGTCCTATTGTGAAATCTGGATTCCTTTGCCAAGGCAATTGCACCAGTATTGTCACAGAAGATCTTCATTGGTCCCGATGCACTAGGTATGGCACCTAGATCGGAAATGAACTCCTTCATCCAGACTCCTTCATTTGCTGCTTCCGAAGCAGCTATGTACTCCGCTTCGCATGTAGATCCCGCCACGATGCTTTGTTTAGAACTGCACCAACTTACAGCTCCACCGTTTAATAAAAACACGTATCCGGTTTGCGATTTAGAATCGCCCGGATCAGTGTCAAAGCTTGCATCGATGTAACCATTTACGACTAGCTCTTTGTCACCTCCATAAACGAGAAACATATCCTTAGTCCTTTTCAGGTATTTCAGGATATTCTTGACCGCTGTCCTGGATTACTTTGGTACCTACCTGCCAAGCTTATTGCTAAGCATACGTCAGGTCTGGTACACAGCATTGCATACATGATAGAGCCTATGGCTGAAGCATAGGGAACATTTTTCATTTTCTCTCTATCTTCTACTGTGGTCGGGCATTGAGTCTGACTCAACTTCACACCTTGTAATACGGGCAAGAACCCTTTCTTTGCCTGATCCATTTTGAATTTTTTCAAAATTTTATCAAGGTATGTGCTTTGTGAAAGTCCAATTAAGCGTCTTGATCTATCTCTATAGATCTTGATGCCCAATATGTAAGCATCTTCACCGAGGTCTTTCATTGAAAAACTTTTATTCAAGTATCCCTTTATGTCATCCAGAAATTCTATATCATTTCCAATTAACAATATGTCATCTACATATAATATCAGAAATGCTACAGAGCTCCCACTCACTTTCTTGTAAATACAGGCTTCTCCAAAAGTCTGTATAAAACCATATGCTTTGGTCACACTATCAAAGCGTTTATTCCAACTCCGAGAGGCTTGCACCAGTCCATAAATGGATCGCTGGAGCTTGCACACTTTGTTAGCACCTTTTGGATCGACAAAACCTTCCGGTTGCATCATATACAACTCTTCTTCCAGAAACCCATTCAGGAATGCAGTTTTAACATCCATTTGCCAAATTTCATAATCATAAAATGCGGCAATTGCTAACATGATTCGGACAGACTTAAGCATCGCTACGGGTGAGAAAGTCTCATCGTAGTCAACCCCTTGAACTTGTCGAAAACCTTTTGCAACAAGTCAAGCTTTGTAGACAGTTACATTACCATCAGTGTCAGTCTTCTTCTTGAAGATCCATTTATTTTCTATGGCTTGCCGATCATCGGGCAAGATCCATACTTTGTTCTCATATATGGATCCCATCTCAGATTTCATGGCCTCAAGCCATTTTGCGGAATCCGGGCTCATCATCGCTTCCTCATAGTTCGTAGGTTCGCCATGGTCAAGTAACATGACTTCCAAAATAGGATTACCGTACCACTCTGGTGCGGATCTTACTCTGGTAGACCTACGAAGTTCGGTAGTAACTTGATCTGAAGTTTCATGATCAGTATCATTAGCTTCCTCACTGATTGGTGTAGTTGTCACAGGAACCGGTTCCTGTGATGAACTACTTGTTGGAGAACGTAGCAGAAATCAAAAATATCTATGCATCACTAAGATCAATCTATGGAGTTATCTAGCAACAAGGGGAAAAGGATTGCATCTACATACCCTTGTAGATCGCGAGCGGAAGCGTTCAAAGAACGGGGTTGATGGAGTCATACTCGTCGTGATCCAAATCACCGATGACCGAGCACCGAACGGACGGCACCTCCGCGTTCAACACACGTACGGTTGGGAAGACGTCTCCTCCTTCTTGATCCAGCAAGGGGAAAGGAGAGGTTGATGGAGATCCAGCAGCACGACGGCGTGGTGGTGGATGCAATGAGGATCTCGGCAGGGCTTCGCCAAGCTCTACGGAGAGGAGGTGTTGGAGAGGGAGAGGGAGGCGCCAGGGGCTAGGGTGCGGCTGCCCTCCCTCTCCCCCACTATATATAGGGCCCCTGGGGAGGCGCTGGCCCTAGGACATGGGATCTCCAAGGGGGCGCGGCGGCCAAGGGGTGGCTTGCCCCCCAAGCCAAGGGGGGCGCCCCCCACCCCTAGGGTTTCCTGCCCTAGGCGCAGGGGGAGGCCCAAGGGGGGTGCACCAGCCCACCAGGGGCTGCTTCCCCTCCTCAATTCATCCCATGGGGCCCTCCGGGATAGGTGGCCCCACCCGGTGGACCCCCGGGACCCTTCCGGTGGTCCCGGTACAATACCGGTGACCTACGAAACTTTCCTGTTGGCCGAAACTTGACTTCCTATATATAAATATTTACCTCCGGACCATTCCGGAACTCCTCGTGACGTCCCGGATTTCATTCGGGACTTCGAATTTTTTTTGGGTTACTGCATACTAATATCTCTACAACCCTAGCGTCCCCGAACCTTAAGTGTGTAGACCCTATGGGTTTGGGAGACATGCAGACATGACCGAGATGACTCTCCGGTCAATAACCAACAACGGGATCTGGATACTCATGTTGGATCCCACATGCTCCTCGATGATCTCATCGGATGAACCACGATGTCGAGCATTCAATCAATCCCGTATTCAATTCCCTTTGTCAATCGGTACGTTACTTGCCCGAGATTAGATCGTCGGTATCCCAATACCTCGTTCAATCTCGTTACCGGCAAGTCACTTTACTCGTACCATAATGCATGACCCCGTGACCAGACACTTGGTCACATTGAGCTCATTATGATGATGCATTACCGAGTGGTCCCAGAGATACCTCCCCGTCATACGGAGTGAGAAATCCCAGTCTCGATTCGTGCCAACCCAACATACACTTTCGGAGATACCCGTAGTACACCTTTATAGCCACCCAGTTACGTTGTGATGTTTGGCACACCCAAAGCACTCCTACGGTATCCGGGAGTTGCACAATCTCATGTTCTAAGGAAATGATACTTGACATTTGGAAAAGCTCTAGCAAACGAACTACACGATCTTTGTGCTATGCTTAGGATTGGGTCTTGTCCATCACATCATTCTCCTAATGATGTGATCCCGTTATCAATGACATCCAATGTCCATAGTCAGGAAACCATGACTATCTGTTGATCAACGAGCTAGTCAACTAGAGGCTCACTAGGGACATGTTGTGGTCTATGTATCCACACATGTATTACGATTTCCGGATAACACAACTATAGCATGAATAATAGACAATTATCATGAACAAAGAAATATAATAATAACCATTTTATTATTGCCTCTAGGGCATATTTCCAACAGTCTCCCACTTGTACTAGAGTCACTAATCTAGTTACATTGTGATGAATCGAACACCCATAGAGTTATGATGTTGATCATGTTTTGCTCTAGGGAGAGGTTTAGTCAACGGATCTGCGACATTCAGGTCCGTATGTACTTTACAAATATCTATGTCTCCATCTTGAACATTTTCACGAATGGAGTTGAAGCGACGCTTTATGTGCCTGGTCTTCTTGTGAAACATGGGCTCCTTGGCTAGTGCAATAGCTCCAGTGTTGTCACAAAAGAGTGTGATCGGCCCCGACGCATTGGGTATGACTCCTAGGTCGGCGATGAACTCCTTCACCCAGATTGCTTCATGCGCTGCCTCCGAGGCTGCCATGTACTCCGCTTCACATGTAGATCCCTCCATGACGCTTTGCTTGCAACTGCACCAGCTTATTGCCCCACCATTCAAAATAAACACGTATCCGGGTTGTGACTTAGAGTCATCCAGATCTCTATCGAAGCTAGCGTCGACGTAACCCTTTACGACGAGCTCTTCGTCACCTCCATACACGAGAAACATGTCCTTAGTCCTTTTCAGGTACTTCAGGATATTCTTGACCGCTGTCCAGTGTTCCATGCCAGGATTACTTTGGTACCTTCCTACCAAACTTACGACAAGGTTTACATCAGGTCTGGTACACATCATGGCATACATAATAGACCCTATGGCTGAGGCATAGGGGACGACACTCATCTTTTCTCTATCTTCTGCCGTGGTCGGGCATTGAGCCGTGCTCAATCGCACACCTTGCAATACAGGCAAGAACCCCTTCTTGGACTGATCCATATTGAACTTCTTCAATATCTTATCAAGGTACGTACTTTGTGAAAGACCAATGAGGCGTCTCGATCTATCTCTATAGATCTTGATACCTAATATATAAGCAGCTTCTTCAAGGTCCTTCATTGAAAAACACTTGTTCAAGTAGGCCTTTATGCTTTCCAAGAATTCTATATCATTTCCCATCAACAGTATGTCATCCACATATAATATGAGAAATGCTACAGAGCTCCCTCTCACTTTCTTGTAAACACAGGCTTCTCCATAAGTCTGTGTAAACCCAAACGCTTTGATCATCTCATCAAATCGAATGTTCCAACTCCGAGATGCTTGCACCAGCCCATATATTGAGCGTTGGAGCTTGCACACCTTGTTAGCATTCTTAGGATCGAGAAAACCTTCCGGCTGCATCATATACAGTTCTTCCTTAAGATGGCCGTTAAGGAATGCCGTTTTGACGTCCATTTGCCATATCTCATAATCATAGAATGCGACAATTGCTAACTTGATTCGGACGGACTTCAGCTTCGCTACGGGTGAGAAAGTCTCATCGTAGTCAACCCCTTGAACTTGTCGATAACCCTTAGCGACAAGTCGAGCCTTATAGATGGTCACATTACCATCCGCGTCTGTCTTCTTCTTAAAGATCCATTTATTTTCTATGGCTCGCCGATCATCGGGCAAGTCAGTCAAAGTCCATACTTCGTTTTCATACATGGATCCTATCTCGGATTTCATGGCTTCTAGCCATTTGTCGGAATCTGGGCCCACCATCGCTTCTTCATAGTTCGAAGGTTCACCGTTGTCTAACAACATGATTTCCAAGACAGGGTTGCCGTACCACTCTGGTGCGGAACGTGTCCTCGTGGACCTACGAAGTTCAGTAGGAGCTTGATCCGAAGCACCTTGATCATCATCATTATCTTCCTCTCTAGTCGGTGCAGGCACCACAGGAACATCTTCCTGAGCTGCGCTACTTCCCGTTTCAAGAGGTAGTACTTCATCAAGCTCTACTTTCCTCCCACTTACTTCTTTCGAGAGAAACTCTTTCTCCAGAAAGGACCCGTTCTTGGCAACAAAGATCTTGCCTTTGGATCTGAGGTAGAAGGTATGCCCAAGGGTTTCCTTAGGGTATCCTATGAAGACGCATTTTTCCGACTTGGGTTCGAGCTTTTCAGGTTGAAGTTTCTTGACATAAGCATCGCATCCCCAAACTTTTAGAAACGACAGCTTAGGTTTCTTCCCAAACCATAATTCATACGGTGTCGTCTCAACGGATTTCGACGGAGCCCTATTTAAAGTGAATGCGGCAGTCTCTAGAGCGCATCCCCAAAATGATAGCGGTAAATCGGTGAGTGACATCATGGATCGCACCATATCCAATAGAGTGCGATTACGACGTTCGGACACACCGTTACGCTGAGGTGTTCCAGGCGGCGTGAGTTGTGAAACGATTCCACATTTCCTTAAGTGCGTACCAAATTCGTGACTTAAATATTCTCCCCCACGATCTGATCATAAGAACTTTATTTTCCTGTCACGTTGATTCTCAACCTCACTCTGAAATTCCTTAAACTTTTCAAAGGTCTCAGACTTGTGTTTCATTAAGTAGACATATCCATATCTACCCAAGTCATCAGTGAGAGTGAGAACATAACGATATCCTCCATGAGCCTCAACGCTCATTGGACCGCACACATCGGTATGTATGATTTCCAACAAGTTGGTTGCTCGCTCCATTGTTCCGGAGAATGGAGTCTTGGTCATTTTACCCATGAGGCATGGTTCGCACGTGTCAAATGATTCGTAATCAAGAGACTCCAAAAGTCCATCTGCATGGAGCTTCTTCATGCGTTTGACACCTATGTGACCAAGGCGGCAGTGCCACAAGTATGTCGGACTATCGTTATAAACTTTACATCTTTTGGTATTCACACTATGAATATGTGTAACATTACGCTCGAGATTCATTAAGAATAAACCATTCACCAGCGGGGCATGACCATAAAACATATCTCTCATATAAATAGAACAACCATTATTCTCGAATTTAAATGAGTAGCCATCTCGAATTAAACGAGATCCTGATACAATGTTCATGCTCAAAGCTGGTACTAAATAACAATTATTAAGGTTTAAAACTAATCCCGTAGGTAAATGTAGAGGTAGCGTGCCGACGGCGATCACATCGACCTTGGAACCATTCCCGACGCGCATCGTCACCTCATCCTTCGCCAGCCTCCGCTTATTCCGCAGCTCCTGCTTTGAGTTACAAATATGAGCAACCGCACCGGTATCAAATACCCAGGAGCTACTATGAGTACTGGTAAGGTACACATCAATTACATGTATATCACATATACCTTTAGTGTTGCCGGCCTTCTTGTCCGCTAAGTATTTGGGGTAGTTCCGCTTCCAGTGACCACTTCCCTTGCAATAAAAGCACTCAGTCTCAGGCTTGGGTCCATTCTTTGACTTCTTCCCGGCAACTGGCTTACCGGGCGCGGCAACTCCCTTGCCGTCCTTCTTGAAGTTCTTCTTACCCTTGCCTTTCTTAAACTTAGTGGTTTTATTCACCATCAACACTTGATGTTCCTTTTTATCTCCACCTCCGCTGATTTCAGCATTGAATATACCTCAGGAATGGTCTTTTCCATCCCCTGCATATTGAAGTTCATCACAAAGCTCTTGTAGCTCGGTGGAAGCGACTGAAGGATCCTGTCAATGACCGCGTCATCCGGGAGATTAACTCCCAGCTGAGTCAAGCGGTTGTGCAACCCAGACATTTTGAGTATGTGCTCACTGACAGAACTATTTTCCTCCATCTTACAGCTGAAGAACTTGTCGGAGACTTCATATCTCTCGACCCGGGCATGAGCTTGTAAAACCATTTTCAGCTCTTCGAACATCTCATATGCTCCGTGTTGCTCAAAACGCTTTTGGAGCCCCGGTTCTAAGCTGTAAAGCATGCCGCACTGAATGAGGGAGTAATCATCAGCACGAGACTGCCAAGCGTTCATAACGTCTTGGTTCTACACTACCTTGCAATGCGTGCAGCTGGAGGAGAACAACGAGTCACGCTAGCATGGCCTGAGAACGCCCAGAGTAGGGCCACGAGCCTTGCAGCGGAGGCACGCCAATGGCGTGTCAAATGGGCGGTGTGGACTCGTAGGTGTTGCAAACCGATGTCGATGGGCTGCGGGGTGATGCCAAGTGCTTGTCCTAGACAGTGTCGGTCCTTGAATGCAGCGAGCCCGCCACAATGC
The DNA here is from genome assembly GCA_021605145.1 of Aegilops bicornis. Classification (NCBI taxonomy): domain Eukaryota; kingdom Viridiplantae; phylum Streptophyta; class Magnoliopsida; order Poales; family Poaceae; genus Aegilops; species Aegilops bicornis. The sequence goes on along the minus strand of CM038669.1, from coordinate 31,041,418 downwards.
CTCGCAGAGGAGATACTGCGTTTTCTGGCGAGGGGGAGAGAGAAATTACGGAAGAAGATAAATGACATGTGGACCCGTGCAGTCGGTGAGACTAACAAGTGATCCCGAACCGAATGACTCTTTTTCCAGTGCGCCAAACTGTTCTAGGCAGGATTAGTGGTCGAGATTGACCGGTAGGATTACATGGTACATACTTCACGGATCCGAAGGTGGGATCCGAAGGTGAGGATTCATTTATGACAAGCTCTACAAGCTCAAGATTTAAAACAGACTTCACTGGAAGTTAGCTCTAACCCAACTTAAGACTCACGCACGTGAGGGCGCCACAAAAGACACTACACGAAGTGGCCCCACAAACGTCAACGGCCTATGCACCACACACAGCCAACTCTTAGCTTTACAACCAAGCACCACACACAGCTTTACAACCAAGCACCACACACAGCTGCATCATCTACGACCCACCATCCTTGCATATCAGCACCTTTCTTCGACATCTCCATCACTTGCTGGCTTCTGAATACCTGCCCAATAGATTAAGAAAGAAACAAGTCGTAAAGACTATCTCAAAGGGAGATTTAATCGATTTGCGTTCAAAGGTAGCTCTGTTGCAGGCCAACAAACTTGCCCAGCACACAGCAGCTAAACCAATGGTATAAATCCTTCTTTACACCGCCAGGAATAAAGGAAAAAACACCACACATAGTATAGCCATACAGAATTAGGCCAAAGACCAGTCTCAAGCATCGACCCAACTATCCTACTCCCTTCGTTCCTAAATATTTGTCTTTCCAGAGATTTCAACAAATGACTACATACGAAGCAAAATAGTGAATCTACACTCTAAAATATGTCTACATACATCCGTATGTGGTAGTCTATTTGAATCTTTGAAAAAACAAATATTTAGGAACGGAGGGAGTACATAGTATTTCCACACCCACTGTACCAGGAAACGAGATTTACAGTGGATGTCTGTGTCATGTTGAAGGAAATCATTTATTGAAGAAAGAACTCAAGCAAATTACACTCTCCAAGAGGGAACCCGAGGACGCTCGCTGGGTTGTGCCACGTCGGAATATTTACTGTGGTGATGAAAAGATCACGCGAGAAGCTTCCCTAGATAACACCTCCTTCGATGAAAAAATTGTGAGACAGAAAGATAACTTCCGCACAATGGAAACACGTCGTCTCCTCCCATCCCAAATCCACCAGTCAACTTCTCCCACGCCGCCGTCTCCTTCCAACCCAAATCCTCTGCCTTTTCCCATCGGCGCGGCGCATAGGGTTGACGCCGCCACCACCTCGTACCGTCAGCGCATCCCAGATCCTTCGGCGCCGGCCACTGGAGAAGGAAGCAATCCACCCCACGTCTTCGTCTCCACGCCTCTCCACAACCCATGCACGTCGCCTCGTCCTCTCCCATTCCCTCACCCCTTCCCCCTCTCTCAGGGAGGGAAAGGCACCACCGACGAGGATGTGTACGATGAGGAGATCGAGCCGGGTCAGTGAAGGGTGCGGCGGCTAGCTCGCTGGCCAAGAAGCTGGCTCTCTCCTCCTTGTCTTCGATGGCAATGAAGAAGATCGATGTTAAGATGGACGCACGCTGCAGGAGCAGTAGAGGCATCTTGTGAATCCGATCGTGCCTGCCCTTGGTCGCCTGCACCTCCCAAGTACAACATGCCTCTCGTCTCTCCTCTCCGTTATGGATCCAATATATGAGGATAAATTGTTAGTGTGGTAGATAGTGTCACCATATGTGCTTTGTTGTTGCTTCTATTTACCTTTCTTTTAATGCTTGTTGTATGTTGTTCTGAATGGCTATAATCCGCCATCACACGGAAATTTGATTAAAGAAATAACATATTCAGGAAGCACTCGTGGACTAAAAGCGGGAAATTATATAAACAAATGACAGCGGCCAACAGCCATAGGAGAAATACAGAACTGAATTGAAATGAGAGGGGTTGCCCCCCAGACCCAACTTTTATTAATAAGCCAAGGCCAAACCAGACTATACTGTTTACAGCTCTCGGCCCAGCCAGAACAGTAGCTGCAGCAGAAATAATTATTACATGGGAGAGTTTAAACTAACAAGTCTCGTCAGAAATTAACAGAACATTTTTCAGCTCCAACCAGGGAGAAGAGCAGCAGAGCTAGGAAACATTCAGAACAACAAAACAGTAGCGCTACTGCAAAACTACCGCAGCTCCATCAACGCGCCAGGTAATCCGAAGAAGTTCCCCTCGATGATGGAGTAGTGCAACCTGATTGTCGACGCAGACCACTTTCCATTGGCGTATATGAGCACCCACAATGTCCAGCACACATCTGATACTTCGCCATCTTCGCCCCTGGAACACAAATTCATTACGGAGTAACCATAGGCTCTATAAGGTAGCAGCAGAGACTAGATTAATAACATCATAACATTTTTTCTTCTTCCAGGAGGAGAAAAAGGAGTTAAAGGAATCAGGTACATGCATCTCCATAAAATCAGAGATTACCCTCCACACTTGTTGGGAAACAACATGATCCAAAAACGAATGTTGTATATTTTCCAGTTCATTATAGAACACACAAGTCATATCTTCAACATGTTGACGTTTTGCCAGGTTATCTCTAGTCAAGCTTTTGTTGTGAACTAACAACCAGAGAAACACATGAATGTAAGGGACCAAAGAGAAAAACACGTTTCAGGAGCTAAACCCTCAAAGTGGTCCTTCTCCTTCTGCAAAAAATTCTCAGTGAAAAACAAAGGTAATAATAAGGTTTCATCTTCAGGTTTCCATTCCCTTTTCGTTTTTTCTATTGCTCAGTTGAATGAACTTTCTTTCAAAATTGATGAACATTTTTTAATTCAATGAATGTTCTTTGAATTTGATGATTTCTTTTTCAAATTTGATGAACTTTTTTCCAAAATTGATGAAGTTTTTTCAAAATCGATGAACTGTTTTTCAAATGAATGAAGCCTTTTTCAAATTGGATGAACTTTTTCCAAAATAGGTAAACATTTTTTAAAATTCAATTATTATTTTCAAATTGGATGCATTTTTTCATATTCAATGTAAGTTTTAATTTTTTTGAATTTTTTTAGCAAAATCGATGAACTTTTTTAAAAATCCAAGTTCTTTTCAAATTTATGAACATTTTTTGATTTTGTATTTTTTCTCGAATTCATAAACTCTTTTCGAATTTGCATTTTTTCAAAATATATTGAACTTTTTGTTAAAAATTGAACTTCTTTTGATTCGTGATTTTTTTTGAATAAATGAACTTTTTTTGCATGTTCGTGGACTTCATTTGAAATCTGAGATCATGTTTTCAAGTAATTGAATAATCTAAATGTTATAGTCAATGCCCAAGAAATAGCGCGTCTACTATTTTGTTCTAAACGTTTCACATTGTAAGAGTTAGTTGGTCTTGTGTTTAGCCTCCCTGTACAGAAGCACGAGGGCACGAGTTCGATTCCTGGTCGATAGCCATTTTAGGAGGTCCCCCCCGGATAGCACCCAGATAAGAGAGAAGGACAAATTCTACAGAACGAGACCCCGCCTCTAAACCTTCAAATCCTGCCCATATGTGGGGAGGATATGAGAGTATAGATTGCACAAGGTGGATCATTAGTAGTTGGCCTTTTTGTTCCTTGGGATTTATTTGTCACATCTGAGGCCTGAAAATAATTTGTTGGTCATCTATGAATCTCAAAATTTTAGGAGACGGTGGAAAGTAAGGGTACTGTGGTCACATGTCACATGTGTTTTGAAAAGGTTCAAGTCTCTGTCATGGTTTGCTACTTTACTGTTATTGTTGTAGAATTTTATAGCGATGGACCTCGTTTTAGTACAAGCCACTTCTGCTTATCCGCCAGTACTAATACACATCATTGCGTTTTTTCTTTGTTGGGAGCAAGACTCATGGCATATAACCTATGCCTGGAAAAGAAACAGTAGAGAGAACTAAGATTTGGAGGGGGTTAAGAACTGAGATTCTTTCTGACTCTACACAGCGTCTCTAATAATGCATGTTATCTTAACCGGTCAACAAACCATCTCGAACATTTAGAACCTCACGTGCACCCCTCCTTGAAAGCTTGCATAGGGTAATTTAGTCCATCCAATTAGTCCTCTGATTTGTTAGGCACTTGATAGGGCCTAATTTTCTTCTCCTGTAAAATTCTCGCGTCCTACCCGACCTGCTCCTGCCGAGCATGGGTTCAGGTTATGGGTTCAGGTTCATAGTTAATACACATACATACATGACAAGTATGTTGGCCTTGCATGCGTTCATGTTATGCCCATATCTTGGTCTATTGGATTATTAGGATCTACGTGCATGTTCCTTATCGAAGAGAGAAAAACAATATGTAGCTTTTCCAAACATTTCGATTACATGTTCCTCATAAAAGAGAGAAAGTAGGTAGTTATTCCAAACATTTCGATTACACGGTGAAACCCGCGCGTGCCTAGCCACCGAAGCCATCTGCCATGAGGTGCGGTTCAGGGCACGCGTAGACAACATGGTCCCTGCCCCCGCATATACCAGCAACCCAGCAGCCTGCGGCCTCCAATGTCACGGCGGACCACCGGAGGAGCCGCTCCACCGCGCTATCTTCATTGAGGCGAATGACAGGACAGTTGGCCATGAGTTGCGCTTCGGGGCACGCATATGGCCCCTGCCCAGAAGGATGTACATGATTGTTTGTTTCATGGCGCGCGCAACCGCCGGCAGTCCGTCCAGCCTCGCCTCCTTGCACTCCGGTGAACTTTCCAGTGCAGTCTCGTTCAGAGCGCGCACGATCAGCCACATAGTAGTAGTACGTTGACGTCACGTCGTCGATACAGCCCGCCGGCAACGTGCCAGTCGGAGGCCCCTGCCGACCACCGTGAGGATTAATCGGTGGACAAAACAGAACATTGGGCATCACAAGGTTGGGAGGGGTGTGCGTGCGTACCTGGCAGAAGCCATGCCATTGGACGACGCTCCTGGCACGGAAAGCGCTGTCAACCACGACGGTGATGAGGGTTGGGGCGGTAGTTTGGCCGTCGATGGTTGACCGGCGGAAGTCCGGGGACTCCAGCTGCTTTGCTACTAGCTGCCGCCGAAGCCCCATGGCCTATAGCTGCCTCTCTCTCCCTGCCGATGGGGTAGTATATATATTGGTGACATGTGTTGGGGCTACGTGCGAAGGAAGGAAGCTGAAGCTCCATGGACGCGTTAGGGTCGACGTCGCGCCCTAGCTGGCACCTTGGCACTCATTCAACAAGCCAACGTGCCTTATTAAACACGGAGTGGACTATGGCAGTGCCACTGTTGCTTTGACGTCAGCTAGGCATGATCAAAACATCAACAGTACGCCATCGTGTAAGACATGATCTGGAGCTCGCCGCGCTGGCGGTAAGTACAACGACTTGCGCCGGATAATTGCCGCTGATTGTTTGTTCACTACTAGGAAAAGGCCTACTAATGGCGCACCTAATTTGGTCATTAATGGCGCATTAGTGGTGCGCCATTAGTGCCATGCCATTAGTATATTTTACTAATGGCGCATCATTGGTGCGCCATTAGTATCTGGTGTACTAATGGCGCACCACTGGATGCGCCATTAGTATATACAACAGTGCGCCATTAGTATGCCTCCAGGGGCCATGTATACCCAGTGCTTTGGCATACTAATGGCGCACAATGGCAAGATCTTGCCATTAGTAACCCGGTATACTAATGGCGCACTGTTTAATGATGCGCCATTAGTATCCTTTGGCATACTAATGACGCACTGTGATGTGATGCGCCATTAGTATGAATATTAGGTTTTTTTTATTTTTTTATTTTCTGTTTTTTGCACAGGTTACAAAATGTATAACTGGACAAAATATAGACAGCACACAACAACAACAGATTCATCAAATACAATAGAAGATTAGTCTCTGAATACAATTCATCATATTAGTCTCTGAATACAATTCATCATATTAGTCTCCGAATTGAAAAGACCGAACAAAGATAGAACATTATATTACAAGTCTCGAGACCGCGAGTAGCGAGTTTGTCTTCACATTACAAGTCGATATCGATCATCTAAACTACCATCACATAGAAGAGAGCTGCGGTCAACACGATGAGCATCATCACGATGAAACCGTCTTCATCCGGTTCCTCCAACGCTCCCTCCCTCTCCCGCTAGATAGCGGGCGTATCTAGATTCGCCTCGGCCCTAGTGGTGTACCCTTTGTAACTGTTACCGCTGAATCGGTGAACCTGTCTCCGACACTCCTCCCGATCGTCGTAGACTCCGGGAACCTTACCCTTGTACCACGACATACGACGGCATCGCTATGCACTAGCCAAGCGAAACGTTAGTACCAATTCACAGACAATACATAAGCAATATATAAGTATGCAACAGAGCGATCGGAAGAGAAAAGCAAGACATTAATAGCATCGATTACATCTAAGTTGAACGACTCTCGAAACCAAAGAGACATACTACAAGTTCATTAAAGTTTAATTACAACATAAGCCAATCGATGTTTCAGAACTAGACATAGCATCACTGCTTTCAACTCGACTCAAGGGACCGGAGCGTGGATGAAGCCGCCGTCTATCGTGGGAGTCATGAAAGAACGTGCGTTGTCAGCCTGCATTTGTAGCATTGTGTCGATGTCACTGTTGGACGGTTGATTTCGAGGTAGAACTGCCCGAGGTACGAAGGACATCTTGATGGATGATTTCCGCAAACTCCATTTGGATGCGAAAGAATTCTTGTCTCGATGTCCGCGTCTGGATTGCCGACACGCCGCGGCCCAATCTTTGAGTTTACTCGGTAGCGAAGTTGATGATGGTCCCGTCGATCGCCTCGCATGTGATGGATGGCGTAGTAGGCACCCTTCGACCGCCCGGTGACTGCTTGGCCAGCGAGCGTCGTATTGTGGGAGAACACGTGCTTGCCGTACTTACGAATAGGCCTGGTGAAGGTGCCTCCAGATTGGGCGTAGCCGGGGAGAACATCATCAAGAACCTTCTTGACATTTGTGTAGTCTACGTTCGACTGATGGTCGGGGTCGAAATACGTGGCATGGAATATTTGGGGCTTAGGAGGATGAGCGTGCAATGTGTGTCACTGCAGAAAACACGGAATGTTAAAAGAAAAACGATCGAAATCTAAGAATTCATATGTTACGGGCGGTTGAGGAGGACTTACTCGGGAAAGTAAGGCACGAGGAAGTTATCCTTATCTTGGTTTGCCGAATGACGCCTTGAGGTAAGAACTCGCGACTTGCGGTCCCAGCGCTGCCCAAGATCTTGGCACGCATGTAGAAGGGGTCGACTATCACGATGTCCGGGTCTTGTCGCGAATGATCCGCATCTCCATACTCAGCGAAAATAGCCGAGCGAAGGTGTAGTGCAGCGGATGAAGGTTCAACATAAGCGTGGATGTCATCAAACCACGGGGCGATCGTCGCCCGATGGAGTTATCCACAAAGCCCTTGCCCTCGGCACCTTAGCCCACGAAAACCGGGTATGCCACATCCTTCTCTCTCTGAGACGCCGCTTCTCCAAAGAAAGAACAACATCATGCGGACTCCGCATAGCACCGGTTGCAGCATTGAGCATATTTGTCGGTAGCATCGCCCTACCCGCCACATGCACCCTCCTCGAGATATCCTCGGTGAAGGTGGCCCGTCCCTGAGCACGGATCGTACTCGGTGCCGGCTGGCCTGCACCCTTGTTAGTCTTTCTTTTGCGTGCCTTCTTCTTCTCCTGTAATGGGACCGAGTTCTGCTCACTGACCGCCTTCTTGAGTGTGTTGGGGCTGATAATATTTCGCACCTCGCCTATCTGAGGCTCGGTGAAGTCGGCAGCTGGAGGCGTCTCCTGAGAGCTGAACGGCAGACGACGCCTGTTGCAACTTGGCTTCTCCGTGATACCAGCTAGATCACGCACGTCTTTTGTTGGGTTGGGTTCTTGAGAAGGAGGCCCCATGAAGTCGCCACCGTACCCATGATCGGCAAAGTACTGATCGACGTTGGCAAATGTATCGTCGTCGTCGTCGTTCTGATCCTGTGCCATATGCATGTTTGGATCCAATGGCATAGGGATGTCCGGCACCGTTGCGGCGGTCTTGCCATGGGGCCGACTTGGCGCCGGCACGACTGGCGGTGTTGTCTTTGGGGTGGTGTCCCCCGCCCCCAAACGAATCTGGCTCTTCGGCCAAAGCAGGGGCCAGCTCAGGTAGGCGCTGAGGGTCATCACGTCATCATCGTCGGCCCCGACGGGTCGAATCGGAGGTAACAACTCGTTGCAGCCTGGCAGCACCCGAACCAGTTCAACCCTAAACAAGTTGGGTGGCATCTGGGTACCGTGGAACAAGGGGTTGCCCGGTTGAACGATTTTGCCCTTGGCGACATCGACCAACTCATTGTTCACGAAGTGCGTGAGAGTGCACGGAACGTCGGCGGCGCCCGCGAAAACATGTAGGGCGTCGGGGATGCCCGATCAAAACAAGGAGATGAAGTCCTCGACCGAGAGAGGCTTAATTAGTTACCGTGATAATGGCGTCGAGCTCGGCTAATGTCGAGGCACCGCCAGCAATGAGCGTCTGCGATTAACGGAGGGGCCGCTTGCTGCATAGGTGCCGGCGGCGTACACCGGGTGCATTAAGCTCCGTGCGGCGTCGGAGACACCAATGCCGCCTCCGCCGGAGACACCAATGGCCCCGCCATCGCATTACGTGAGTTGCTGGCCGTGAAGCTAGGAATCGGGCGGCCCCTGTTGGCCGCCCGCAATCCACGCACTCAACCCCTGGATCAAGGTAGGCACAATGGCGGTGATCGTCGCTCCGAGTTGTTGTTGCACTTTCTCTTGGACAATCTTCGGAATCCGCGCCACCTGTGCCTTTAGTTCTTGAACCTCGCGCGCCTGGCTTTCCGAGCTGGTCTTTTTCTCCTTCCGCACACCAGCGGTATAGTATGACCCCCATTTTGTGGACAAGCCTTTGCCGGCCACACGACCAGCTGACGTCGGCTTACTGAGCTTATCCTTGTTCTTCATTACATTCAACGCACTATTTATAGTGGTGTCCAAAGGGTTTCTATTAGTCGACCCCGCGCTCGCTTTCGATCGCTGCGGAAGGAATGTGAACCATTTAGAAATTTGGCTTCATTAATTAGAATGCAACCATATGGAGCTAATTACCCCGGGGTGGTATTCCTTACTGTAACAACCTCAAGCGCCCTGGTCTTCGGATCCGTGGTAAGCTCCTTTGTTTTCGGGTCCTTCTTGTACCGGCCACGACAAAGTTCCTGGTCTGCTTGTCACCGTATTTATCGAAGAGGGCGGTAGGCCTTGCTCGGCACGCTCCGCGTCCTCCTTGTCCCATATAGGCTCCGCCACTCTGTAACCGCCGGGACCGAGTGTGTGTTCCCTAATTTCAGCTCCGCATTTCTTTCCCCCAACTGACTTGATTGGGAGTTTGCGGTGCTCGAGCAATTGATCTTGAAGTCGTTGTAGTCATCTTCGGTGATCGAAGGATTTTTCTCCTTGATCTTCTCATAACTCTCACCTTTCTCGATCATTCTCTTCACATTGCTTTTCCAAGTAGACAGGGCCTTGCTCATCTTCGTGAGGGCAGCATTGTTCACTTTATTCCCTTTGGGGCTTGTGTTTTCAAAAGCAGCGGGGAACTTGTATCGTTCGTGCAGCTTCGTGAAGAGGAGGTTGCGCAAATTCCCTCGGTCAGGATGCCTCAGGTTCTCGGTGTTGATCGAGAAGGTGCTCCGGAGAATGCACCCGAGCTGAAGCGAGTACCCCTTGAATATTCGTTCGGGCGCCGTTGGATTCCCGTCAGAGTCCACTTAATTACTTCCTCCTTGAGGGTGCGAACGCAGTCGGGCGTCAGTCCTTCCGTTGCCTCTTCTGTTGGCTGCCATCTGTGCGTGCGCCGCCATCATCAGTGGTGGCATCCTCGGCGGCACCATCAGTGGTGGCATCAGTGGGGTCATCCTCGGCGGTACCATCAGTGGTCTCAGGATCGGTGGGGAAGGCGGCGTCCTCATACAAGTGAGGTTGTTCCTCCATCTCCTGGGACAGCTCCCAGAATGCCTTGCCGCCCGAACCCTCGGCCTCATCGTTGTGGGCCATGTTTCTCTCTAAATAGAAACAAAGTTTGGTCAAAAAGTTGGTTATTGTCAAGGAACAAGATCATGGTCTCATCATTTAGGGTTTGTCGACACCGAGGCATCCTAAAATCTAAGCTTTTATCATTGAGGGTTTTTCAACGCCGAGGCACCCTAAAAGCCTAAGCTTTCATCATTTCGGGTTTTTATCGACACCGAGGCACCCTAAAAGCCATGCATTAGTCACAAATGCACGGGCACTTGATCCGACTTAATTAACTACTAAGATACCCCGGCCCATGCATTAGTCACAAGTACCCCAAATGTCCTATTTTTAGCAAAGTCATGCTAAAATTCACGGAAAATTTCAGCATGACCTTTGCTGAAAATAGGACATATGGAGTACCCGAATTTGCCGGAACGGAAGTTAATCGACATTCCGGCAAACTCAAGGGCCTCTCAGGGTACCTGCAAAATCATTATCCCAGGTGGACATGGATGCAATGTCACATGTCACATGGATCCCACACCCACAGGAGCTGGTGAAGCTTCATGTGTATTTCACGAAAACCAGCCTGACTAAAGAGCTTTATGTAGAAAACAAATCACTCCACCAGCTCACACAGGATCCATCAGAGACATTCACCCAAGATTTGACGGCTGTCGTTGATTTTTTTTCTATGTTTGCACACAAAGTGGTGCTTCTATTGTAGTCTCCCCAGTACAGTTCATGTCCAATCTACCATACATTTGCTGCCAACTTGATCATCCCTCTAAGCAATTACTCAAAATTGATCAAAGTTTATGCATTAGAGAATATCAGTCATTGATATATGGGTCCACATATGTTATGAAACAAACACTAAAACAAATTGCATGCGTGATGCTGCTGATGATGACCAAGCCCAATTATCCAGGTGCTTTGTCCAACTATAAGCACAGTGGAGTGCAGCAAAATAAGTACAAAATTCTTTTGTTAATTCACAACTTTGTACACATACTCTGCATAGACAAAGTTCCTTCTTTTCATATATAATAACATGCATGGTGACGAGGAAACACTGAACCCTACATCAGGAAACAGCCTAGTAGTCTATTGGCAAAGCAGTAATCATACAAGAAGGCAGGAAGGGAGCAGTAATCTATTGGCAACGCAGTAATCATATTTTAATCATATTCATATATTTTAATCAAGTCCAGCGGGGAGGAATCTCGCAAAATTATATTAAAGAGTTGTAAAAGACCCGGAGACTACATTGAGACTCATTTTGTATATCATAGTTTGAAATGGCCAGGAGGAAATCTGGTGACAAATGTTGAAGAAAATGGCGAAAGAACAGTTTGCTTTGTGCTCACCACGCAGGGGAGGAGGCGACGAGGTCCGGGTGGTGGTGGTGCTCAGCGACACCTACATTGTACCCATGGGCATTCAGCAATTTTGCATAAGAGAGCATGTCTTAGGCTCAACCACTTGTTCAGGTTTATGAAAAATTTAACCAATTTAACCAATTTAAGCATGTGAATTGCCACCAGGACATGTTATGTATGTACAGTTAACCAATTTTCTTGTCGGTTCGAGAGCTGGTAGCACCACATTGATGTGTTTATGCCAGCTAGAGCAGAACTAGTCGTCCTCACAACAGAACATTTGACTTGGTAAAAGAATCATATTCTTGAGTGAGTGCTGCGTGCAAGCAATCAGACATGGTCCTCTGACGAAAATAAACAGGGCAGCAACAACCAGCCATCATGCCTAACTGCCTACCCAATTCCCATTTCAATTTGCACTTGACCAAACCATGTCCATCGTGCCTAACATCCTTACCAAAAGGAGTTGTATTATTCAACTGCAGCCCCTCAAAATGTGGAGTAGCCAATTCAGTCAAATGAGCTCCATCAGCAACACGTACTCTGCCAGGAGGACCAAAAGAAAATATTAACTCTCTTGTGATGATAATGTCTGTACAGCAAAGGTTATTAGAAAACTTCCTATAACATTTCTGATATTATTATTTCAGAGCACCCTAAACAGTCCAGTTTATAAAGTTTATCGCTAAATAGCATACAAGTTACTTGTAGTTTCACTTTTCTTTGCAAAAAGCAGAATTTCAACAAATCAGAAGTTTCTTTTTCCTTCGAACAGATCTTTCAAGAGTAATCAAAACAATAACCACTTTACAATTAAACAGCGAGCATCATGTACAATAATGAAAGCACTGTGTAACACAATGAACCAGCTATAGAAAATGCAAGCACGCTTTCAACGCTTATTCTCTTCAGCATATCACATATAAGTAGTCTAAATCATTGAAAGGACAATAATGATCTGATTGTTCTACTAATTAGTTTGCAGTACTACTGAGAATTATTGGGGCACGACCTATTCAACTGCTATGGTTATAAGCTTCTTAACACACTGATATGCAAGGAAAACTTGATTAGGAAAATTCAACTCCATAATAATCACTAAAGGTACAGAATAACAATCATCAACATAACTAAACATTGTACAGAAGGATGGTGGGCTGACAATAGAAATAGTTAGCTTAAAATCATGTTTGATTTTGAAGTTATACTGCGGTTATGTAGTCGTCTGCAGCAGTTTCACAACCATCATGTGGATTTAAGAAGATTAAAAGATCTGCTAAAGGAAACAATGAACACCGGGGCAACTTTGTCCATGAACTCAAGAGAAAGGTTCACCAAATAATATGTGACTAGAATTTTACCATCAAAATAGACCAAGCAAGGTGCGGAATTTTACCATCAAAACGACGATTCTGCGAAGTTGAAGAAGAAGAAGCCGATCGGGGCGGCGCTGGCGACGGTGGTGTGGACGGGGCGGCGCTGGTGTCGGGGCGGCGTCGAGGGCGGCGGGGCGACGGTGGTGTCGGGCGGCGCTGGCGACGGTGTTGTGGACGGGCGGCGCTGGTGTCGGGCGGCGTCGAGTCGGCGGGCGACGGTGGTGTCGAAGCGGCGCTGGCAACGGTGGTGTGAACGGGCGGCGCTGGTGTCGGGCGGCGTCGAGGCGGCGGGCGACGGTGGTGTCGGGCGGCGCTGGCGACGGTGGTGTGGACGGGCGGCGCTGGCGGTGGTGTGGACGGGCGGCGCTGGTGTCGGGCGTCGAGGGCGGCGGGCGGCGTCGGGAGAGGAGAGGGGAAGGGATCGGGCGAGGCGAGGGAGAGAGAGGGATCGTCTGACGTGAGGCGGCACAATACTAATGGCGCACCATCCCTCGGTGCGCCATAAGTACATACATGCTAATGGCGCACCTCACCCAGGTGCGCCATTAGTATTTTTTTTACTTCTGCTCGAGCCAACAGGGTTATCTACAACCTGACCTGATACACATCAAGTCTTCTCTACTAGCTCGACTGGTCAGCAGCTAGTTCTCACACCAGGAGGTCCTGGGTTCGATTCCCAGGCTCCACGATTTTTTTTATGCATTTAAAATGCTGTTGATACTTATTTGTGTTTAAATATGTTCAAACTTGTTTAAATCATAACAGTAATATTTTTTTATAAGACAGTAATATTTTTTAAAAAAATATCATCAAACAGTAATGCATGCCGGTGGAGCGGGGGAGGGTGCGGGGGGTGCGGGGGTCGTGGCGGTTGAGTAGGGAGGGTGCGGGGGTCAAGCGGGCGGTTGAGTAGGGAGGGGTACGGGGTCGGGCGCGGCGGTTGAGTAGGGTAATCGTGGGTGCGGGCGGTCGGCGGGGGCGTTTGCGTCGGGGCGGGGTGCGGGGGGTCGGCGGCGGCGGTTGAGTAGGGGAATCGAGGGTGCGGGCGGTCGGCGGCGGCGGCCGGTGGACCGGATCTGGCGAGGTGGGATAGCGATCGAGATGGAGGGGGATCGAGATCGAGTGTCCATGAAATTAAAAAATATTCATGATAGTTCAAAAAGTGCCCATGAAATACAATCGAGAAATGAAGTCTATGATTTAAATACAATCGATCTTAGCTAGCTATCTCTTCACAATCTTCTTGCCCTTCTTTTTACAAATGGAGTTCTTCTATGGAGCAGACGTCCTTTAGGTAGGGTGGTCCTGCTTCTTCTTGTGGTGTATGCTGCTACTTCATTATCGTCGTCATGTTCGATCCTCGGTCGCCGTACTTGTCGAAGTCTTGCTCATTGGCTACTCCACCCATTCCGATGATCTTCCTTTTGCCTCTCCTCACGACAACACGACTGGGCTTTGGCGGGTCGGTAATGAAGAAGCATTGGTCCACTTGGGAAGCCAGTACCCATGGCTCATTTTTCGCGGTGACGTTTGCGCCCGCGGTCTTGGATTTGGCTTCGGGTATAACCATGGTGGTGAAATACCGGTCTTCTTTTATGACGTTCTTGGCCCATCTGACACGGAACATCGGGACCTTCTCTCCAGCGTAGCTCAGCTCCCAGATCTCCTCGATCCTTCCATAGTATCTGTCCTTGTCGTTACCGGTGTAGGATTCCATCGTTACCCCGGAGTTCTGATAACCATCGCTCTTCATGTCCTTGGCCTCTGTTGGGGATACAACTACTGAGCGTGAACCGCCCGGAGAATCGGTTTACCCTAAATCCATGATTCAGGCCCACGGAGGAGGCACAGAGCCCAAGGCGAATTAAGGTCCATTTATGTAAACCGCCTTAGTATTGTAACTTGTGTTGTAAGTTGAGAAAGAAGAGACCGGGCAGACGCTTGTATGAGCCGGATCGGGACTCATGAGACCGGCCGAGCGTCAACCCGTGTATATAAGGGGCGACCATTGGCGAGAGTTAGGGACGGAGAATTGAGGCTAAGGCAAAGCTATTGCTCCCTAGTCGCCGAAATCATATCAATCACATCACAACTGGACGTAGGCTTTTACCTTCATCGAAGGGGCGAACCGATATAATTCCCGTGTCTTGTGTCCGCTTTAACCCCTCTAGGTTAACCCGTACGATGGCCCTACGACTAAGTCCTTTCATGAGGACATCTGCCGTGACAATTCCACGACAGTTGGCGCCCACCGTGGGGCTATCGCACGATGGTTTGATGATCTTAGAGGGCAAGTTCGAAGGACTCGAAGGCTATGTAGTGGGCCGGATGACTAAGAGTGGTCGCGGCAAGCTCTACATCGACGATGCGGACTGGGGCCCCGAGGCCGGCTCAGTTGAGTACGGGTACCGGGTCCCCTTTGGCGGCATACACGTGTTCATCGGCAAGATCGGCGAGCCAGGGCCTGGGCCAGACGTCTGCACTGACCTCGTCGAGACGGCTCAGCGGGCGAAGAAGAGTCCTGCCCTGGCTAAACCGCGGTCGGGCATGTTTCGTGGGAGTCGTCCACGGAGGCTGCGAGACGGATCAGCATCTGGTAATGGCTGTTGTCTACTCTGGCGACGAGTCGTCGGCCGGAGAAACTGAGTCTCTGTACCAGCTGCAAGATGGCTAGATCGGGGGCTGTTCCGACGGTGAGAGTATTCCGGACCCCTTCGATCTACCCAACCGGGTTGAGATCTTCATGGCGATGCACGCAGCGCTTCACTCTTCGACCGCGGCGCCCTGGTCGCCCGGTTCAACAGCAGTGATGGCAGCCGGGAAGGAGGCCCTGTCGCCGCCGGCTCAAGTCTTGTCGAGCTTTTTGACGCGTTGGCTGTGCTCATGGCGAGGCTAATCCGCTGGATCAGGACACACTGGCGGAGATTGCAAAGGTGAGAGCAGATCACTAAAGCTAAAGCGGACACTGGCAGCCGGACGTGAGGATGGCAGCGGGCGGGCGCTTTGGATCTGCGCAGGCTTATAGGCTCATCTTTGGATCGGTCGCGTCACGAAGTCATGAAAAGGAAATCAGGTCCCGTTTACCTTCGGTTTTCGAGGAAGAGAGCTTTTCAATACCCGAGGCAGGGACGATAACCCGCCGGCGTGATAAACCGGCCGAAGCACACAGGGCGGCGCGCGGTTCAGCCCGTGTAATAGATCTACCTCGCCATCATACCGGTGCGCCCGGACCGTGCGAACACCTCCGGTCACTACTCCAACCCGATGGATAACCTCGTGGCGGCTGCGGCGCGGTTGGAAGCGATTCAATTGAAGGCGATTCACCACGGCGGTAGAGACACGCCCGGGTTAAGGAGCTCCTCGGGGCGGCCCTGGCTCGGCAAGAAGCGTATTCATACGGTCGGGATCGGATCCACTCCACCCCCCGCCAAGCCGGAGCTATAGCCGACGCGTCGACCGAACCGCCGTGTCAAGCAATGTGCAGCGTGGTCCGCCTCGCGGCAACAATCCGGCGGGCGGCTTTGAGGATGCTCAAGTGGTAGTGGACCGCGCCAGAACGCGTAGGGAGGCCGAGTTAGCAGCACAAGCGAGAGGATCATCCGCTCGCGCGGTTCGTCAAACCATCTTGAACCGGGGTTCACGTCTGGCTCTTTGGGGTGCCTTGCCTCGTCCCGCTTTACGTAACGTCGCTTGCCCAAGGACTTCAAGGGGCGCGCAAGGTGCCCAATTATACCGCCGATTTGGCTCGAAGCATGGATAGAAAGCTATGAGATGGCCATGGAGATGCTAGATGTGGATGAAGCCGCATGTGCGAAGTACTTCACAATGATGTTGGAAGGAGCGGCCGGACTTGGTTGAAAAATTTGCCGCCCAACTCTATCAGTTCGTGGACCCGATTCTGCGATCGATTCATTCAAAATTTCAAAGACACCTGTAAGCAGCCCATATGCGTGGTGGATTTAGCAGCTTGTGTCGGCGGAGGGAGAATCCACAACCCATTGGGTGCGCCCGCGTTTGGAAGTTTTACATTCTTGAGACGGATCAACCCTGATTCCGCGATCTTGACCTTGGAAGCCAATTGCGGTTCGAGCCATTGAAACTGAAGCTGGGCGCATGAAGCGTTTTGCCATGACATGGGCACTCTAATGGGCGTTTTGGTAAAATACGCTGATTACGATAGTACCAAGGATCCCGAATCTGAGAATGATGAAGTGGGAAGGGAAAACAGAACGGCAACTCCGAGGGCCAGCGGCATCATTCAGCGGGCAATGGAGGGAACAAGCGTAAGCGAAGCGGCAACATGGGCTTTGTGGCCAACACCAACGCAGCAGGACAAGGGTCAGCGGCGCAGGGTAGGCAATCAAACCGGGCGGTCACAATCCGGATCGTTTGAATTTCATATTGAATCAACCTTGTCCGAAGCATGGGACGAAGGAGGCACCGCGAACCACCTTTGGAAGGATTGTTACATTATGCAGGAGTTCAAAACTCCAACTCTTTCCGGTATGATCAAGGGCCGGCGGTTCGTGGTCCGCCCGAGATTCTGATGGAGGAAATTCCGGCCCGAGATTCGGTGGTAATCCGGCGGGCAAGGCAATCAGAATAATCAAAGTAATCCGAACAGTCGAACAATCGAGCCAAGGGGCTACAATCAACAACAGCAGCGGTCGGGTTATCAAAGTAACCCAAAGCAGTTGAACGGTGGATGCGATCACCGCCTTTACCACCAGCTTGGACAGACGAGACCGAAAACTTGAGGCGGGCGGTCGGTGTTGTTGAACTGCTGCGCCGCATTACCTCTGCTGGTCCGAGCAACCCGATCGTGTGGAGCAGAGAGGACCATCCTCCCGGGTTTACAATCCGGGTCGATTAGCCCTGGTGGTGGCACCCCGGGTAGGAGGTACAAGTTTACCAAGGTTCTTATGGATGGAGGAAGCAGCATCAACATCACGTACTCTGAGACCTTCCGGCGTATGGGGTTGACGGATAGGCATCTTAGGCCATCCAAGACAAGTGTTTCACGGAGTGGTGCACAGCAAGTCGGCATACCCGGTCGGTAAGATAGCTCTGGAGGTGACCTTTGGGGACGAACATGACTCGGATCGTAAACATTGACATTTGAGGTGGTGAAAATTCAAAGCCCTTACCACGCCCTCTTTGGGCGGCGGCTTATGCTAAGTTTATGGCACGGCCCTGTTATGTTTACTTACAGCTGAAAATGCCGGGTCACAAAGGAACGATAACGGTTCATGGGAGCCGCGGATCGCTTTGGAGTGCGAGGAAGGTGATGCGGCTTCTGTGAGTCGGTTTGTGCCATCAAGAGCTAAAATATTATAAAGACAATGTTGATCCGGCGGATATGACCCCTTTGAAGAAGCCAACAATGAGCATGATCCGGACTTGAAGTTCAAATCGGTGCTGAGACGAAGCTTGTTGATTTTGTGCCCGGCGATTCGTCCAAGCAGTTCACCATCGGTGCCAACTTGGATCCTAAATAGGAAAGCGCGCTCATCGAAGTTCATCCGTGAGAATCGGGACATTTTTGCATGGAAGCCTTCGACATGCCGGTGTACCGAGGAACTCGCTGAGCACACTCTTAATGTTGACCCAAAATACAAACCGGTAAAGCAGTTTCTTCGCCCGGTTTAATGAGGAAAAGCGCCAAAGGCCATCGGAGCGAAGTTGCTAGGCTCTTGGCAGCGGGGTTTATCGTCAAGTCTTTCATCCAGAGTGGCTTGCTAATCCGGTGTTGGTTCTTAAGAAGAATGGCACTTGGCGCATGTGTGTGGATTACACAGATCTCAACAAGGCCTGTCCAGATCCTTTCGCCCTCCCGCATTGACCAGATTATTGATGCTACGGCGGGTTGTGGCGTTTGAGCTTTTTGGATGCGTACTCGGTTATCATCAGATTAAGATGGCAGTTAAAGACCAGGAAAAAGGCGGCGTTTATCACCCCTTTGGAGCCTTCTGCTATGTATCTATGCCTTTTGGACTCAAGAGCGCCCAAGCGACTTATCGGTGCTATGCTCAGAGTTGTTTGCACGAACAGATCGGCCGTAACGTGCATGCTTATGTGGATGATATCGTGGTTAAGTCAAGGAAGAAGGAAACCTTGATTGAGGATCTAAAGGAAATCTTTGACAACTTGCGGGTGTACAAGATGATGATCAACCCGCCAAGTGCGTCTTTGGTGTTCCGGCGAGCAAGTTATTGGGTTTTCTGCGTGTCCAACAGGGGATCGAAGCTAATCCGGAAAAAATTACGGCTATCACCTCCTTGGCTAAGCCAAAGTGCATCAATAGCGTCCAGCGTTTGGCAGGCGGATTGCTGCGCTAAGCGGTTTATCGGCCGTCTGGCGAGAAAGCCATTCCTTTGTACCAGATGTTGAAGAAAAGCGGATCGGTTTGTGCAGAGTTCAGCCCGGTGATGAAGCATTGGAGGATTTGAAGCGGCGGTTGGCCAACCGCCGGTTCTAGCCGCTTCATTGACAAAGAGCCGCTGCTGTTATATGTTGCTGCTAATGCCGTGGCGATTAGCGTGGCCATCGTGGTGGAGCGGAAGGAGGCGGGGAAGGAGTATCCGGTTCAACGGCCGGTTTATTACATCAGCGAGGTCCTCATTGAGTCTAAGCAGAGATATCCACATTGGCAGAAGCTGGTATATGGGGTTTTTATGGCAAGCCGGAAGCTAAAGCAGTATTTCCAAGGGCACCCCATCACAGTGGTCAGTTCAGCTCCTTTGGGCGATATCATACAGAACCGGGAAGCGATCGGCGGATTGCTAAGTGGGCTATAGAACTTGGGCATACGGTTTAAGGTATGTGCCTCGGACGGCAGTAAAGTCTCAGGCACTTGTGGATTTCATTAATGATTGGACGGAGTTGCAAGCGCCTGAAGAGAAGCCGGATCATACCTATTGGACCATCCACTTTGATGGGTCCAGGTAATTGGAGGGCTCGGGGGCTGGAGTCGTATTAACTTCTGTTACGTTCTCCGCCTAATGTTCCCTTGTACTAACAATGCAGCTGAGTATGAAGCTTTGCTCCCTGGTCTCCGGATGGCTAAGGAAATGAATCTCAGCCGGGTTAAATGCTTTGGTGACTCGGACTTGGTGGCCCGGCAAGTATCGTGTACTTGGGATTCCAAAGATCCACTCATGGCTGCATATCGTCGGGAGGTGGATGTTGTTGCGAGGACATTTTAAAGGATATCGTGGACCATGTGGATCGTCGGAAGAACGGCGGCTGATGCTTTAAGCGGCTGGGCTCTCAACGTAAACCGGTCCCGCCTAGCGTCTTCCTTGATGTCTTTGCACAATCCGTCGATTAAGCTTCTGATGAAATTGATTTGGCTATCCACGATCCGGAGGCTCAATTGGTGGCGGCCCTGCATGTCATTCCGGATTGGGCGCTCCCTTATTTGGCATACATGAACCGGGCGAGTTACGGAAGATGAGGCGTTGGCCCGGCAGATAGTTCGGCGGTCTAAGTCTATGACCATTGTTAATGGCGAGTTGCACCATTGCGATTAAGGTGTCGAGGCGTTTCAGCGTTGTGTGTCCCCTGAAGAGGGCTGTGAGATATTGCGAGAGATCCATGAAGGGGATTGTGGTCTACGCAGGTTCAAAGTCCTTGGTGGCCAAAGCATTCCGCCATGGTTTCTATTGGTTGACTGCCCATCTTGATCTGGAGGATCTGGTCGAACGATGTGATGGTTGCCAAAAGTTCTCCAGCGTGCTCATGTGCCAGCCAAGAATTGAGGATGATTCCAATTACTTGGCCGTTTGCGACTTGGGGCTGGATATGGTTGGACCTTTCAAAAGGTCCAAGGACAAAAGACCCACCTGTTGGTGGCGGTTGATAAATTTACCAAGTGGGTTGAGGCGAGCACTGTTAGCAAGTGTGATGCGGCCACGGCGGTTCAGTTCATCAAAAAGGTGATTTTCCGGTTTGGGTTTCCACACAGTATCATCACGGACAATGGCACCAATTTGTCCAAAGGAGCTATGAAGGAATTTTGTGAGCGAGAGCACATCCGGCTTGATGTTTCTTCCGTAGCCCACCCGCAATCCAATGGTCAAGCGGAACGAGCTAATCAGGAGATCTTGAAGGGTATCAAACCCGACTTATGGTCCCTTTAGAGAGGGCCGGGTTGTTGGGTGGAAGAGCTACCATCGGTGATATGGAGTATAAATACTACCCCAACCGATCCACTGGATACACGCCGTTCTTTATGGTCTATGGAGCGGAGGCGGTCCTTCCCAGCGATATCCGTCACGACTACGCCTCGAGTGGCAGCTTATGTTGAGGCAGATAGCGAGGCAGCACGGCAAGGCGATTTGGATCATTTGGATGAAGAGCGCGATATGGCAGCTGCTCATTCGGCGGTTTACCAAAGAGGATCTTCGTCGGTATCACAGCCGGGTTAAAACCAGAACCTTTCGGGAAGGAGACTTAGTGCTGCGGCTCATTCAAGACCGTAAAGATATGCACAAGCTATCCCCACCTTGGGAGGGGCCTTTTGTGGTCAGCAAGAATCTATACAACGGGTCCTACTATCGATTGATGTTCGAGGCGAAAAGACTCACGCACGTCGAGAGGAGGAGACCAACGAGCCGTGGAACATAGCTCATCTTGACCTTATTATACACGAGCCATTGGCTCCACTTATGTACATATTAAGACAAAGTATATATTATGAATAAAGGCAATAAACCGGATCCTCGGCTAAAGCGGGTATACATTACGTATAAAAGTCTGGTTTGGGTACATGGAGATCTTTGTCGTGAAGCGGCCTCGGTTTAACCCTTGGCCTTGCTTTTGTGAAATTTTTGTCACTTGGGGCTTGGTAGGTGTCCGAACCAATGCAACACCTCTTGGCGGTAAAGCCACCAGATCATTTGGGGGCTTGGTGGGTCCGAACCAATGCAACACCTCTTGACAGGCGAAAGCCACCAGATCACTTGGGGACATGGTCACGTCTGAACCAGTCACGCCTCTTGGTCGGCTTAAGGCCATAGAATCACTTTGGGGCTTGGTCGAACCCGAACCAATGCAATGCCACTTGATCGGCGTAATGCCACGATGTCAGTTGGGGACCTGGCTGACTTGAACCATCGCTACACCTTATAGGGAGCTTGGTCCTGTCCGACCATGGTAACGCCATCTGATCAGACTCAATAAAGCCTTTTCTTGCAAACAGTCTTTGTCATTGTTTTTGCTTCCATGTGTTTTTTATCGTATCATTTGGCTTTTGTTTGTTTTCTTAAACCGACAAACCTTCTTTCAACCGGATTCAAGTTTTCAGAATTTGGTCCATTTTTAAATCCGCGATTGATTGTTCCGGTTTGATTTTCTTGTTCACATCCCATTATGGAGTAACAGGGCTTATCATGCCCGACCACGATTTACGGTAAATCGGTATTATACACACATGGATTGTTCTCCTTTGACGGTGATGGTTTATAAGGCCTCCGCTTCAGGATTGGCTAAAGCCAACTGTGTGCCCGACACTGGCAGATATGTTTGTATCACAAAATTTTGATCGTATACCTCGATATTTTCTTATATAAATATATTGGCATCACAATCCGGCTAGAGGCGCAAGCCGCCATGGCGGTTTAAGAATTTGTGATTGCAGGCAAAATATGTTGAAGGATTCACTACTTCAAAACCAAAGTATCCAGCACCGCCATGCAAGAGTTTACAGACTGAGGTTGTAACGGCATTGTTCAAAACACGATCGACTATCCTATTACAAAGCCTTTTGAGGCCCGGCGTTTCATGTGGGGTTATGCCTTGAAGCTTCGGAGGCGTCACCCGGCTTGACGAATTACGCTGCTTCGCCGGGTTGACGTGAGGTAGAGGGGGCGCCTGACGTCGGTTCAACTTCTTCTTCTTCCTCACCCAAAGCCCGAAAGTCATTGGTAGACCAGTCAATCCGGGTTAAGGCCTGAAAGACAGCTTCTTCACTTATCAGCTCAGCCGGATCAACGTCAGGGGCATAAGTGTGCTTACGGATTGGGGGAACAAGGCTCGCACTTCGGGGATGACAAAATCCACCCGCTTGTTGTTGGCGTCATAAAAGGAGCGGTGAACCGTCGGGTTAACCCGTCTGCCGATTGACTCGCCCGGTGAACGCATTTCCTTTGTGATCCGTTTGTAGCGTCGTTATCAAAGGCTTCACCATTCTCTTGAGCATGGGAAACCTTTGGCTATGTCGGCCGGATCAAGATCTGCTATCCACGCCTTGGCGGCGTCGAAACCCGATGAGTGCCAGCCCGAGCCGCGGATCGCTTCAACTCTTCAAGCTGCCCGGAACCATGGACAACGGTCGAGTTTCTCGATCGAGGGCGGCGCCGTGTTGTCGTATGATGTAGCACATATGACTCGCTGGGCGCCGGTATACAGCTGCTCAATCAGCGTATAAGCGGCCTTGAGCTTCTTCCGCACATCAGAGCCCATATGTGCAATACGCTTGCCTGCACCGGTTTAAGACAACTCAGGATAAACCGGCGGAAATATCAAAATTAAGATAATCGATTGCATAGTTTCTTACCAAAGACGGCGGAGGTCATGGCATGCACTTGGCGCTTGAGTCCGATAGCTCTTGATCACCGGTTTAAGGGCTGCTTCGGCTTCTTCCGCCCGTTTTTTCAAACCGGCCTTCTCGGTGTCCCAGTTGGCCCGTTCGGATTTATACCACTCCTTTAGCTGTTCCATAGTGGCCAAGGCCGTTCTCAATTCGTCCTTGGCCTTAGTGGTTTATTCTTGATGAGTCTCCAGATTGGCTCGCAAGTCTTTGAGTTGCACGCTTTGCTGCTCTATTTCATTCTGGTAACAAAGGAAGCATGTTAGGTGTCTCATTATCAAGTCCCAAGCTCAATATACATATTCACCTTGGCACTTGGGGGCTAATGGCTAATTGATCTCAGTTTGCCATTTGGGTACAGAATTTAAGTCCCGGTTTAACTATGCTAAGTTGAACCGACCCTTGGGGGCTACTATACAGCTAAAAGTACAGGAAAGACATAATTCATTACCTCATAGCGGTCCTTCATCCGGTTTACTGGACCAGCTTCAAGGTCACGGCTGGTATAGAGCAGTTCGAAACCCGAGTGCAGTTCTTGGGCGAGAGAAGTTGTCGTGGTCGACAGGTCTGTTTTTCCTTTATCTTTACTCACGGTGGCCGACTCGCCCTTGGCACTATGTTTTGTTAAAGCGACCGGTTGGCTAGGAGCAGCATAGCCAGTACCTGTCACAATAACATCGTCATTGTCGGCGGTCTTCTTTGGGCTTGATGTTTGCTTACTCTGGCTCGGCGGTTCAAGCTATTACGACTCGCTCTATCGGCGGGTTTGGTGGAGCAGGCTGTGAAGTTTCCATTTGGACCTCCGGTTCAGCTTCCCGACGGATCGGCGATGTCGTCTTTGTACAACTCGCCGAGCTATCTTTGGCGACTTGAGGATTTTCGTGGGTTTGTTCCGGTCTTTTACGGATCAACATCCGCATGAGGGTCAAGGGTTTTCGCTTTCTTACTCAAGCGAGCCTTGGTGCTGCAATGTTCAGAATTGGATTAAGGCAAATCAACCAAGGCAGTTGTAAATCGAATCGATGGGCAGCGATTACATACCTGCAGCAACTTTAAGCGGAGGCGATTCGTGGTTGATGAACCGCCGGAGGAGTTGGAAGAGGCACGATAATTGGTCGAGACGGATTGAGAGGACATCGGAAGAAACCTTTTAAGGGATAACGTTTTCAGGAGAACAAGTCACCTCACGGGCGCTTCCGGGTTGGTGTATCTGGTAAACCGGAGGAGAGAATCTGTTGACCATCTTGCGGGTTGTGCGGCGCTCTTTAACTTCTTTGTGTCTTGAGATAAGCATAGGAATGAGATTTTTTCACTTTCCGAGCGGCGACGAATTCTTTTAACCGCACGCGAGGTCGGGTCGGAAGAAAGAAGGATTACCTCAAAATGGTCGGCATGGCTGGCTTCGGCATCATCACAGGAATTAAATTTGTCGATTGAAGGGAAGAATAAAGAGGGATAAATCATAAGAAGAAACACAAGGAGGAGAGCGGTTTCTGGCGGCTCCCTCGTAAGGATATCAAGTTTTACCTCAGCTTGATTCGTCATCTTCCGGCGGATCGGAAGACCGGCGATTTTCTTGCCAGCCTTTTGGTAGCCTTGGACTTTATCTGGCGGAGCTCGGGCGGTTTGGTCCGTCTCGAAGGAGCTGTCGACTGCGAGGAAGCAAGGATTAATGAATATCAACAAAATGTTAAAAGCCAGCGGTGAGCAAAGTCTTACGCGGTGGCGGGTTGGCAACACGTAGCGGAGCCAACCCGGTTAGGCTGCAGACGGAGATTGGTTCATCAAGCATCTTTTTTACAGCCTCTGTAACCTCAATTTCAGTTATTGGTAATTCGTGACGTCTTTGAGGGTCTTTGAGGCTGCCAGTATACTCGTGCATCAATCCGGGCCAGCGGCTTAAGGGCAAGATGCCCCAAGAAACCCAGCATCGCACAAGGTCCACACCAGTTAGTCCATTGGCCATTAGAGCCCGGAGTTTTATGATCTGAGGTGCAAAGTTCTTCCGTTCATGGCGGTTAAGCGTAAAAGGCAGCGGATGGTTGTTCTTGAGCGGTGAGGACGGTAACCCGGCAAAGGATTCTCGTTGGCAGGAGGCGGTGTTCGGCAATAGAACCAGGTTTGGTTCCAATCCTTTGGATGGCTGTGGTGTTTGGCATGAGGAAAGTCCGCTTCTTTCCTTTTACGGATTGAAACGCTGCCTAGTTACGTGTTGGGACCATCGAGAAAACTCCGTCTGGCGGTTCAAGTGAAAGAAATCCGGAATAGCTCCACGAGAGGGCTCTTCACGAAGATAGACTTCACGAAGACTTGAAAGTTGCATATGTTTGACCACGAGTTCGGGCCGATATCCTGCGGATGGAGTTGCAAGCTTGCAAGGGCGTCCGGAAAAATTTTGAACCGGCGGGCAGAACCCCGGTCTAAATGCTGCATAAACACAATTACTTCTCCCTCTTGTGGCTCCGGAGGAAACTTCGCCATCCGGAACACGCCCGATGGAGGGCATTTTTGGAGCCAAACCGCCGGTGGTGACATAGCCGTTGAGTTGCGTTTGATGATTTTTGGCCGGACCCAATTGCAAGCTGAGAATTGAGGAGCCATTACGGAAGACTAAGCTGTGGAATAAAGGGAGAAAGCGGTTCACCATTAAGCGGTTCAGGCATATTATGCATTGTTAAACGGCGATTCAGCGGCGGCCTCCCATTCGGTTTAGCGAGGGCTAATGGAGTAGCGGATTAGCTATCAAAAGTTAAACCGCCCGAATAAGGCAGAATTGAAAAATCTACTAAGTATGGACAGAAACAGTTTTCACATGCGAAGTGAAGTAATCAAGATCTACCGAAGTTCGATGAGGAAAAACCTTCACGACCTATGCAAACCTCGGAAAGAAACGAAGGGTTCGGGTATTCTAAACTCGAGGATCTACGGAAAAAGCCGATGTGTGAAGGGTTAGATGAATGGCCGGGCAGTCCCACCTGCAGGATATCTGATCTGTTGGATCACATGGCCATGGCGGAGCAGGTGTGAAGAAACCGAGATGAACTGCGGGATGAACAGGGTCTCTGAGATGCGATCTAGGGGTTGAAAAAGGACCTTACGATGGCGAAGCCGAGGAGGCGCCGGAAGACTACGATACGGTCAGGTCGATCTGGCGGCCCAGCGTTGACGCGTCGTTCGAAGGTCGGAGGCGACGGCGGAGCTTCAAGACTGGGCGTCGCGAGGAAGGAGAAGAAGAAGAGCGAGGCGGCCGGTCTATTTATAAGGAACCGGAGCAATCAACGGGCGCGAGATTCGAGGAGTCAAAAGCGGCGGACGGTGCAGCGGCCGCCTCGATTTCTGGGATGACATTAAATGCAGGGAATCTTACTGTTTGGATTTCTTTATTAAAAATGACGTCAAAACGCCCTGACACGCGGATCGGAAGATGACATCACGGCGGTTCAAGCAGCTGGCGGTTTACAAAAATGTGAAAAGAGATCAAGAGTTTCCTGAAGGTGTTGAAGATTAACATGAACCGGTTCAAGTCAATCTGGGGCCTAATGTTGGGGATACAACTACTGGGCGTGAACCGCCCGGGAATCGGTTTACCCTAAATCCATGATTGAGCCCACGGAGGAGGCCACGGAGCCCAGAGGCGAATTAAGGTCCATTTATATAAACCGCCTTAGTATTGTAACTTGTGTTGTAAGTTGAGAAAGAAGAGACCGAGCCGGACGCTTGTATGAGCCGGATCGGGACTCTGTAGACCGGCCGGGCGTCAACCCGTGTATATAAGGGGACGACCCGGCGGCGAGTTAGGGGACGGAGAATTCGAGGCTAAGGCAAAGCTATTGCTCCCTAGTCGCCAAATCATATCAATCACATCACAACTGGACGTAGGCTTTTACCTTCATCGAAGGGGCCGAACCAGTATAATTCCCGTGTCTTGTGTCCGCTTTAACCCCTCTAGGTTAACCCGTACGATGGCCCTATGACTAAGTCCTTTCATGAGGACATCTGCCGTGACAATTCCACGACAACCTCGGTGTAGAATGTGTAGCCGTCGATATCGTACGCCTCATAGGTCATCAGGTTGTGCTCGGCGCCCTGTGACAAGGCGAGTATGAGTTGTTCTTCCGCGGAAGAATCCTCATGTAAAAGTGCAATGTAAGCTTCGCTTGAACCAACGCGTGAAACATGAGTTGTGCTCTTTGAGTATATCTCCGTCCGTCCTCTGTTGGCCTCGGTCATTGTACGTCTTCTTAATAAAGGTTTTGTGCTCTACCACCCAAGGATCGACCACGTCTATGTGTTGTAGCGCGACTAGGTTTGCTCTTTCAAAGTCGGCGAGTCGACCGGCGACCCTCACGGTAACCCCATCCAGCGAGCCTGCCGAGGTGCCTGTTGACGGGCAGACCAACGGGGTTCTCGATGCCTAGATAATTAAATGCGATGGGAGATGCACTCTTGATTCAAAGCCCCGGCTATGCTTCCTTACGGGCGTGACATGTTGCGAGCGTATCCTTTGATGACACCATTCATCCTTTCGAGCGGCATCATCTTTGTGCGAGAGCGTCGGCCGAGTTGGATGATATCCTCCACTATATGGACCAGCGGATGCATCATAACGTCGAAGAATGCGGTAGGAAGTACATCTCAAGCTCGCATAGTATCACCACGATCTCTTCCTGTATCCTTCTGAGTTGCCTCACGCCAATCGACTTCCGAGAGATGACGTCGAAAAAGTTGCATACGCCAAATAGCGTTTCACGGACGTGCGCGTCCATGATCCCACGGATTGCAACTGGAAGTATCTGCGTCATCAGCACGAGACAGTCGTGAGACTTCATCCCGCTGAACTTCTGCTTCACTGGGTCTAGGTATCTGCTTATCTTCCCCGCGTAACCGTAAGGAAGTTTTACTCCTAGGAGGCAGGTGAAAAACTGCTCGATCTCATCCTGACTTAGAGTGAAGCACGCGGGAGGGTAGTCATTTCCGGTCTTCTTGGCCTTTTTGCCTTTGCGACGACTTTCTATGTCCTGCTTCGCCTCATCATCATCATCATCATCATCATTAGCGTGAAGCTCTTGCCTGATGCCCATTGATTTCAAGTCTGCCCTTGCTTTTGGCCCATCTTTGGTCCTCTCTGGCATGTTGAGCAGGGTACCAAGCGGACTCTCACACCGTTCTTCGTGATATGCATGACATCAAGGCTGTGAGGCACACGGTGGATCTTCGATGCGGCAAGTCCCGAGAAACAGACCTCGTTTTCCATACCTTCAGCAGACTCTGGAGCCTTTCGCTTCTTTCCGGCTCTGGCGCCTTTTGCCTCCTTCCCGGCAGTGGGCAATCTTTCCAATTTTTCAACAGCTTGTCTATTTCCTCGCCGCTCCTCGTACACGGGCATTTTCGGGGTTCGGTTTCACCATCGAACAGATCCTTGCGTTTCCTCCACGGGTCATCGTCGCAAAGCCACCTTCGATGTCCCATGAACACGGTTTTCGAAGACCCGGGATCTCTATCTAGCTGGCGATACGTTGTGTCATCCATGCACCTTACGCATCCAGAAAATCCGTGGACTACCTGCCCGCGAGATATCCGTAACCGAGATAGTCGTGCACCGTCGTGAGCGGTCGCGGCTCTCATAGGCAAATATTCTTTCTCTGCGGCGTCCACGTATTGGCTGGCGTTTTCCACAGCGTGTCAAGCTCCTCTTTCAGCAGCCCCGGTCTGATTGATGTTGTTCCCTGGTTGTTTGGCCCTTCAATTAGCATACTCATGTGAATGTACTTCCTCTTCATGCACAACCAGGGGAAGGTTGTACATCCACACAAACACAGGCCAGGTGCTATGTGTGCTTCTCTGGCTGCCAAACGGATTGACTCCATCGGTGCTCGCGCCCAGCACGATGTTCCTTGGATCGTTCCCAAATTCTGAGTCTCCGAAGTTCAACGCTTGCCACTGGCTCGCATCCTTAGGGTGACTCAGCATCTTGTCTTTTTTATCTATCTCCGGATCATTTGCGTCATCTTCTCGCTTCTTCTCCTCCCTATCCGGCGTGCCAACGCAGGAGCTTTGCTACCTTAGGGTCCATGAAATACCGCTGTAGGCGAGGTGATCGGAAAGTACCACACCACTTTTCGAGGAGCTTTCTTCCTCTTCTTGTATCGAGTGGCGCCGCACACGGACATATGGTAGACTCCAGCGTGCTCGTCACGATAAATGATGCAATTGTTCATGCACACATGGTATTTCACGTCGGTAAATCGAGAGGACACACGATTTTCTTCGCCTCCTCAAACTGGTCGGGCACTTGTTCCCCTTGGGAAAGGCGTTAGTGCGAATGACATGTTCTCGTCGAAGCATCGTCGGTCATTTTGTGTTTTACCTTCATCTCCGAGCCATGGCGTTACTTTCGGCGGGTATCCTCGGGCCTGCATCCTTCATACAATGGAGTAACCGCGTCTAACTCAAGTTGATCCATCTTGGCTTTCTCTCGGGCGGCAGCTCTGGCGTTATCCGTCTGCTTGAGAAGCAGCTCTTGAATATGAGGGTCCTGCACCCAGCCCATCGATGGTCCAGCGTAAATGCGCTCCGCCGGCATCATCATCTTCATGATCATGCCCGTCGTCTGCTCCGGCATCTTCCTCATCATCATGTCCTGCATCTTCTACATGATGACTGTATACAGCATCACCGTCGTGATAATCTCCTGGGGATTCTTCGTCTTCTCGCCCGCCCGAGCCGCGGTGGTTGTCTTGCTGCCCTTCCTCATTTCTGGCCCGGCCCCCATGGACGACTTCGTAGTCATCTTCATCACCTTGCCACCGATAGCCATCCATGAAACCACGCAAGAAGCAGGTGGTCCCGCACCTGCCGGAATCCGGGTCCATAATAAGGCTCTTCAGCTAGCATCTTCGAAACGGACATCTTATCTCCTTCTCGTTCTTTTAAAGCATCTCGGCCTTCGCGGACCTCAAAAACCTATTCACGATGCCTTGATGCGTAAATGCGGACCATGGTCGCCTGCGAGGTAGAGCAAAAGCGATATTTTAGAACCAAACAAAAATTTGGCATGACTTTCCTAAAAATAGGACCAAAAAGAATGCTTAATGCCAAAATTCTACGCCAAACGGAAATGAATCAACATTCCGGCAAAATATTGGCAACTATCGCATTTCAAATACCGGTACACCTCCAAAGACAAACACATATGCAACACCACAAACATATGCAACATCACGAACATACATAGATCTAGCTAGGCCATAAAAAGTGCATGTGCACATTGTTGTAGGGAGAACAACATAAATATAGCTTTCCCCCTTACTTACCTATTAAAACAAGGTAATTTAACCACTTAATTTGAATGAATCTATGGTGGAAATGAGGTGAAAAAGAGGAGGCACCCGAGACAAGGAGGAGGTGGAGAGAATGAAGTGGGGAAAAGTGAGTGTGGATAGGAGAGGCTGTCCAAAATATCTAGTTGCTGCCCACTTACTAATGACGCACCAGCACTAAATGCGCCATTAGTAATCCAGGTTACTAATGGCGCACCTTCTGGCGGTGCGTCATTAGTAGTTTTAAAAAAAAATACTAATGGCGCACTGATCCATGATGCGCCATTACTAATTAAACTAGTAATGGCGCACGGTTGATCAGTGCGCCATTAATAGTATTACAAAAAAGAAATAAAAATATAATAAAAAAACAACCTTAGTGGCGCACATTCGGAAGGGTGCGCCATTAGTAGTTACAACTACTAATGGCGCACTTTATCAGGATGCGCTATTAGTATGTTTGGACAGGCGCACTAGTTCAATTTTTTTTTTGATAATAATGGCGCACCCTTTGCCTGGTGCGCCATTAGTAATTTCAACTCTAATGGCGTATCAGCAGGTGGTGCGCCATTAGTATATACTAATGGCGCACCAACTGTTTGGTGCGCCATTAGTGTCAATTCCATCTATAGCCCTTTTTCTAGTAGTGGTTATTCCTTTCAAAATATAGTGCGCACAGTTGTTTCAAAAAAGTTCTTACTTTGATCAACGATCAATCAATCAATCCCACTGTACGAGATTGCATGAAGGATATTCTAAAGAACATACTTCTTCCGTTTCTAAATATATGCCATTTTAGAGATTCCAATACAGACTACATATGAAGCACAATGAGTGAATCTACACTCTAAAATGCATCTACATACATCCGTTTGTAGTCCTTATTAAAATATCTAAAAGAGCTTATATTTAGAAATGGAGGGAGTACATTTCACGTTAAGTTAGATAGATGATTACTAGCTGAAAAAAGAAAGGTCAATCAGCAGTCACCAAGCGGTCAGCTTGGCTGGTAAGCTACCAACAAAATTTGCAATCAAAGATAAATCATTCGTCAAACTGCAATGCATTTTTTTTAAGTAAGCCAAAATATTTTACATTTCATTGTTTTAAGAATTTGCCAAAATATTCGTCAAAAAAGTACTCTCGCGGCATTACAATACTTAAATGCTTTACGCCTGCGATAGTTTTTTCTATTGTGTATTCTTTTCAAAAGAATGTTGAATCCAAATTTTGTGCCGTTAAACTATACTCCCTCCGTTCCTAAATATTTGTCTTTCTAGAGATTTCAACAAGTGACTACATACGGAGCAAAATGAGTGGATCTACACTTACAATATGTCTATATACATCCGTACGTGATAGTCAATTTGAAATCTCTAAAAAGACAAATATTTAGGAACATAGGAAGTATAACTGAACCAACTGAAAATCTATACTTGTGTATGGTCCATTGGTTTGTGCCCCCAGCTTGCGACTTCGAGTCTCTATAGTGCATCTTTTTTTTTCTTGCAAAATCGGCTAAAATTGCAAAAACAAATGGTGGAGATCAATGGAGTCAATCCCGTGACCATGTGGTACTAGAGCAAGAGCTTTGTCACCAAGCGAGTGGTTGCATTTTACCACTACATGCATACAAGCCTTATTTGATATAGCTCTATATGTTTAAATTCAAATCCGGTTGAATGGTTTGAACGGTAACAATATTTTCTGGGGTCTACCAGGATTTTTGGTTTCCTCGGTTTTCGTATTTCTCGGACCTGAATAAAAAAAATCATGCACACAGGTGCTCTACCTTAATTATTTGCGATGTACTCCCTCCATCCCATAATAATTGACTCAACTTTGTACTAATTTACAAAAGTTAGTACAAAGTTGAGTCACTTATTTGAGACGGAGGAAATGGTTCTGATATTACTAAGTAAGATCGTGTGAGATGTAGGTTGTGTCGTACACGGCCGTAAATGAAACAGGGAAGCATATGTTTTAAACTCTTTGTTATATATCATGCGAGACTGACTTCTTCTGGTATAACATTCGCCCATGTTCAGAAGTATGCAGGTCATCTAGTATATATTCCTTAAATAATTATGCGGCACAGCTGAAAAAAAAACACGGTTCCTGGTCGGCGTTGGGTTCCGTCTTGATCCATGTGAACTACGATGTCATGTTGGTGCGTACTCCTTATTCTATCCTCGTGTGTTGGATCTCTACTAGAGCTCTCGTGGTAAAAATTCATAACGGGGATGGCGACGTCGCCCAGCACGGTAGTGTAGCCGGCCGCCCAACATATGCATGACATCAACACTCTTACGTAGGCTAAACCAGAAACTGGTACATCCCTGAAGCTTCCAGACTTTTAATTAATTTGTGTTTGAGCGATTAAGCAAGCTGAGGCCCAAACGCACTAAATTATCAAGTGAATGATGGCGGCATCTTCTCCCTGTTCGAGCCCACTTGACGTGGACCATGTACACATATATTATGCAGGAACATGGATGCTAGCTGTTATCCCTGGTACTACCACTGATAGCACCAGTTATCTACTAATTAATGCACATACATGTACTCTCTTCGTTCCTAAATATAAGTCTTTTTAGACATTTTAAATGGACGACAACATACGGATGTATGTAGACATATTTTAAAATATAACTAGGTTCACTCATTTTGCTCCGTATGTAGTCATTTGTTGAAATCTCTAGAAAGACTTATATTTGGGAACGGCGGGAGTATGATGCATGACAAGTAAGCTGGCTAAGCATGGGTTCAGGTTGTGCCCATATCTTACTTTCCTCGTGCTTGTCTTTTATCACATTGAACTCTACTCAAATCACGGCAGACTAAAATCAATATCCATCAACACGCCATTCTCCTAAAAAAATCAATGCTTGATCATCAAGGAAGATCAAGAGAATCCCTAGCCGAATCAATACATATCTGGTAGGTGATCATATGCCTATACAAAGTTAACTATACAGAAGGAAAACGTTAACAAAGCACTAGGGTAATTTTGAACAATTTTAACTGGAGCAAGATTTTTTTGGACTAGCTCATTTCCTTTTGCAAGTTCTTGGACTAAATCATTTGCACCCCACAAGTTTGTGTACCTCTAGTGTATTTATTCCTTTCATTTATCCATCGAAACATGTGACCTATTGTCAATTAGCATGACAACAATAGATAGTTGTTCCTGTTAAGAGTCCTCACGTTCCCCTAAAATTCCTGATTTCCGCTACCTCATCCTCTTCCTCTCTAACGCAATCCGACACCCCTTAAGATGCTAGAAATTTTCACTGTAAAATTGTCGCCCCCACTCGATGACCTCTACAGAGTCATGAGGTTGGGAGATGCCGGTTTTTAAAATATTTTCTTAGGTATGTGGGTTAATGTTGTCTCAATCGAGTATGGCATTTGACTGGCATAATAAGTCATCATTCTCCTCCTACATGGTGGTTTGCCTCCAACGTCGATCGAGATATGGGGTTTGTGTCACGCTGCTCTAGACTTGATGGATCTGTGACGCGGATCCCAGTGTTTGGGAGTCTTTGCCATGCTCCGGTGACGCTTCTCATACACACAAATTGTTTATGAGGTTTTCCTCATGCGACTGACTTCTTTTGTGGCTGTCTGGAATGAAACTTTTGTCCTATTCTTGCTGGAGCAGAAATTCAAGTGAGTTTTGGTTTGCTGAAAATTAAGACTTCCATCGATTCGTTTGGCTTTAGTTTCATGTTTTGCATGTTTGTTATGTGTCTTCGTGCTGAAATTACTCTATTCATTTTTATTTTTAAAGTCCATTTTTTTTCCTTAATAGGTGTTTTGCTTGGTTTATCAGATTAGTAAGATCTACAGGTTCCTCGTCGAAGAGACAAAACAATAGGTAATTCCAAACATCTGTGTTGCAAATTCATTGACCAATAATTTGGACAACTAGAAAATCAAATTAATTTCCACTAGATTACAAATGAATAGAGCCGAGAAAAAACTTACAAACTCAACGCACAATTGAAGCAATCACAGAAAAAAGCACAAATGAAGCTGCAACGCCAAAAGAAAGAAATCGAACCATGTTTGTTTACATTGCAAGACAGTATCACCGGATCATCTCCTTAATGGCACGTAACAGGCGACGTATCAACGGAGGAGCCACTCAATCAGGCCTCCGTCATTCAGGTGAATGACAGGACAGTCGGCCATGAGTTGCGCTTCAGGGCACGCATAGACGGCATGGTCCCTGCCCCTGCATATACGAGCAACCCACCGGAGGAGCCGCTTGACTGGGCCTTCGTCATTGAGGTAGATAACAGAGTTACTGGCCATGAGTTGTGCTTCATGGCAAAGGGCGGCATGGCCCCTGCCTCCGCGAGCGTACACCATGACTTCTCGGTCGGCGGTGCGAGCGCTGCTGTCAGTGGTTTGTCCCTCGTCTGTGTGTGGCACGTTGACTGCACCGTGTCCCATGTCAGATGGGGCAGCATTGCTTTCCTGCACGTCAGTGAACATTGTGGGAGGGTCTCGGTCGTGGTAAGTGCGGTACGTGCCTGGCCGCTCCTCCATGAATCGGTACGTGAACATCACGCTCTCAATCCCATCTGCCGAGGGTGTGCTAGTCTGCAGCCCCTGTAAGTGCCAAAGAACAATGAGGATTAACTCGTGGACACAGCGTTTTACATCGCAAGCTCGAACGGAAGATTTGGGAGGTGCGTACCTTGCGGGCGCTAGGCCATTGGTTGGTGCGGCTCTTGCGGATGAGAGAGTTGTCGACGGCGACGGTGATGACGGCGGTGTCGCTCATGGTCGTGGCGGCGGTTTGGCCGTGGGCGGTTGACTGGCACTCCGGGGATTGGAACTTCTTTGCTACTAGCAGTGTGGGGGATCGATCGAACTTGTTTACTACTAGCTCTTTCACACGATGGCACATCATATATTTGTTGGGGTTCCGTGCGATCGAAGGAACCAGAAACGTGGATGCGCACCGGGCGTCCCGCGTTACACGCGGTCGATGTCCCGCCTGTGGAAGAAATAAGCTAAGCCAGCATTAAGTCAACTAGCCCACCAAACAAACATTCAATCATATTCACACACGCTCAAAAAAAAGAGGGAGATGCGTACGAAGGACTGACGTCAACACTCTTACGTACGCACGCGCAAGAGAGCAGGCTTCATCAGCGAGTAAGCTAACGTAGACTTACTTGGATTCCATCTACTGCGTAATTCTCCTAGTAGGAAATCTTCACGTACGTACGGCCTGTATAATTACATGATTGGAAACCAGAGAGCACCTGCAGACGGGCATCCTAAACCCCCTCAAACGCTGAGCGGACAGCCCAGTCAGTGACCAGTAAAGAAAAACCTGATCTAGATGGGCGTTTCAAACGCCTGAGCTGACCGGCATCCCTTATATCCAGCCTAAATATAGGATAGATATGGGGAGGCTCGGGCGTGACCGGGCGCGTCCATCACGTCAAACCCGATAGGCTTACCCCATCACAAAATGCACCAAATCCACTAAACTCTTCCCCACCTCACGCCTCCCTCCACCCTTTCCCACGTCCGAGCCCTCGTTGTCCGACACCACACTTATGTTACTATCCACTATGAAAGTAGTAACATAGTCTAGGGATATGTCCGCATGTAGTTTGGGACATGTGATGTTACGTAACTAGCTAAGTTACTCAAACTATCTTTTTCCTCATTAATGCATTGCCACATAAGCAAATTTGCTGAGTTGGACTCGATGTTACTGCTGAAATTACTCTCATTATGGCTAGTCTAACTAGGGGCCTGCCGTATGATAGAATGTGAAGGACGTGACCATGCTGCATATCATCGGTGTATTTCCATGGTATTTTCAAAAAAATATTCCTGTGAGGAAGTGGACAGGCTCGGACGCCCATGATAACCTTGTGTTGAAATATTCGAGAGCAATGGTCACGAGTCCAGTTTGATCATTCACCTAACCTGCTCCAAGAGCATCGTATCTCGTTCCTTTTTGGTAAATTTAGGTCATAGCCTATTTTCCCCTTTCATCGTACCCATTTCTGGGTACCCAGCAACCTGTAGCCTAAAATGCAATTCAACCGCAGGAAGCTTAAACACCACACAGGGAAACTTCCGCATGTCATACCCAGCGTTGCCCCTCCTGATAAAGTTGTTGTCTGCCATCCCCTCTGCCCACGCCGACCACATGTCCCCCCATCCATCAACGAGCGTCCGCGTTCCTGCCATTCCTGCCCTACATGTCACCGACCCTGCTTTCCCGCGCACCATCTACTCGCGCTGTCCGTTGTCCCAGCTTCTCCACCCTATGAGGCCTCTTCAACAGTGTCATCGCATACCTACTCCCATTTAGTTGCAGGTAGCGTAAATACCTACTTACTTAGTATGATAAATATAGAGAAGGGCATTTTGGAGACCGAGCTCCATGGAGCCCTTTATTTTAAAAATTCAAAATTCATAACTTTCAGTTTCAAGACTTATGAAAAAAAATACACATGTATGCAAGCATGTAAAGTGACTGTGCGAAAAATTTCAGGATGAAATATCTTGAATTGTGAGCTGCGCACAAAAAACAAAATCATGGACTTCGAATATGGACAGTACATACGCTAAAATGCCCCAGATTTATCTTTTTTGTGTAGCTCACATTTTAATGTATTTCAACATGAAAATCTACACACATTTATTTCCAGAATTTTTACGAAGAACTACACCCACAAAAAACATTACATAAATTAACTGAAGGGGCAACACCAAAAATACCATATAAAGTAAATATTGTTTATTTACAATTTAAAGATATGTAAAGATACATATAGTATTAACTCAAGGCGGCAGGAATAAAGTCGCCCGGTCAATTTACAGAAAATCGGGCTAAACCCGTTGTAACATGCACAAGACAGGGCACCCGTCGGACCTGGCTACTCCCAAGATCCACACATACCGCCGAAAAGAGGAACACCAACGAGATTGCCTACAGACTGTCATAATCGTACATTTCTCCCCTAGAAAGCGACTCCGACTCCATCACTGACGACCATTCAAGAGTCCGCTTAGTGAACGAAGAACGGGAACCTTCTTCATGACGATCACCTTCTCCATGACGATCACGGGAACCTTCTCTATACTCTTTGATCTCGTCAATTTAGGAAACTGAGTCATAAGGTTGCCGTCAACTATTTCAGGCTTTGCCTCCCTTCACGTATTGAACAGCTTAGCTCCGCTGTTGAAAAGAAAAAGAGTCTTCCACTTGCGAGCAGAGGAATTATAACCTTATCAAATCAACGGTTCAGTTGCACTAGCAATTTAGAATCATGTATCATCACTTCATTAATTGTTTAGAACGGTGGAATGAGGGAGAAAATATGCACAAAACAAGTTTAATTGGTTGCACTATCATTTCTCCTTTCAATTTGAAGTGGTGGCCGCACATCATTTTGGAGCCAGCCACATATGTGCCATACAAAGTTCGAGATGCCCATTGTGATCTAATTAAAAATTATTACTTAAGAGTGCCTTTATTTTTCATTCACTCAAGTCAATCACCTAATTATTCAGCATTGTATTTGAAGACGCATCTTCAATTAGCAAGACAACAATAGATAATTGTTCTAAACATATGGAGTACACACAACAATTTCCACATAAATTAGACAACTACTACTACACAATCAAATTCCTTTCCACTAGATTACAACGAAATTTTTACAAACTCGATGTGCAAATTAATGAAGCGACAACACCAAAAATTTCATAGAAAGAAAACTACCACATATGCCTATTTACAGCGGGAATTTTTTTGACAATACTAATTCAAGGCGGCGGGAAGCTGGGAGCCCGTGAAACGTGAGGATTTGCTCAACTTACAAACCTTGCATCTAATAACGGGCCGTCTCCTCGGCGGCACGTAACAGGGCCATGCCGCTCGCCACATACACCAGAGACCCACAAGGCCACGGCCGTCAAACCGACGGTAGACCACAGGAGGAGCCGCACGACCGGGCCTTCGTCATTGAGGGAGATAGTGGTGTTACCGGCCATGAGTTGCGCTTCGACGCACGCATGGCCCCGGCCGCTGCGAACGTAGACGAGCTCTTGGTCGGCCGTCCGTGGAGGCAGGGGCGGAGCTCTGTAGGGGCCAAACCGGGCTGTGGCCCGCCCACGAATTTGATAGTTTTCTTACATATGAATCTTCCCAGCACAGTCACTTGCAGAGCCCATTAACGAGGTGATGCTCTCAGGCAGTCAGCACATCTCTTGCCTCTCTCCGTCTCTGAGCATGTAGCAGCGCCGCGGAACAGGGAGCACCGGAGCAGCCGCCATCCGTCGGCGTCTCTCACCATCTCGCAGAGCAAGGAGCAGACGCCGCCCACCGGAATCTGTCGGCACCTCGCGTCGGACAGCCAGGGGCTAGCCCCCTCCCCGACCTTATGTACAAGACCTAGGCTGCATGAAGCGATCGGCGACATCCACGCGGCCGCACCGTCCTGCAGACCCACTGCTGGTGCAAGAGCCCCCTGCAAAGCCGCACATTCAGAACAGCAGGTACATTAATATCTCTCCCCAAATTCTTCATTTGATACTGTTAGAATAAATTCGAGGCATACCGTTGATCATCCAAGAACCAAGCAATCACACAAGGCACGACACCGAGATTTGTTAACGAGTTTCACCGATATGGCTACATCCCAGGGCATGACTACGGGCGCTCCTCCCCGTGACACCGTCACAATACCGCACACCAGCCACCCGGGCGCCAGCACACGCCGCCGGCTCCTCCTTGCGCGCCTGTGCTATTATGTTGGCATAGGTTACATCGTGTGTCTACTCCCGCTATATATGAGAGGCCTAGGATACAAGTGTCCTACTAGGATACGACTCCACGTTCTATGTAAACACAATACAACTCATAGTCCAACTGTAACCTACCTTGTACACTATATTCGACACAACTTTAACAGATACTAATTAGTTTCTTACATCTTATGCAGGATTTTTGGCACATAATGGAGTCCTAATTTGAGTATGGGTAAGATGAAACGAGCTGAAAAAAAAACATGATCTTTGGCAACATGTACAATTGAGTTATGTGCATAGTCTGCATAAGATACAGGATATTAAACGAGCAACATGATCTTTGACACATAATGCAGTCTTGATCTTATAAAAAATTCAACGTAGGTAGGTAGTTATGGGCAAAGAATATCAGACTCAAGAGAAGGACTGATATGGTTTTTAACAGCAAAAGAGATGACATAACTCCAATTGAGAAAGATCATGTTGCCATTGCTTGAATGGATACAACAACAGCCACTAAGATGTCGTCACAGATTTTAGAAGCACGAACGCTCGAAAATCTTTCAGAATTTTAAATAGTTTGTGCTTTCCTTTAAGTCTTGCCCGCCCAGCTTTTCCTTTCAAGCTCCGCCACTGCGTGGAGGGGTGCGTTTTCGTCGGCAGGCGGAAGGCCCCTCTTGGCTGTGTGGCACGCGGACACAATTGGTGCGTGCGTGGTCGCCGGCGGCGGACGGCCAGGCCTGACGTCCCTGCGCCTTGGTGAAGGTCGCAGCGTGGTTGCGGCGCGTGGAAGGTGAACGTGCCCGGCCTGTCAGCCACGAAATTGTACGTCAAGGTGTGGCCCTCGATGCCGTCGGCCGCCGGCGTGCCAGTCTGCAGCCCACGTCAACCACACCACAGGAATGAATCAATAAATCTGCGGACAAAATCAACATCTATAGCCTGCGCGGCAGAAACTTAGGATTCGTTACTCACCTCGCCGGTGCGGTGCCATTGGATGGCGACGCTCCTGGCGAGGAGAGGCTTGTCGACGGTGACGGTGATGAGGACGGTGTCCCCCCGTACAGCATGGAAGGTTGTGGTGGTAGCTTGGCGCAGTTCTGGATCACGCCTCATGGCTTGGAAGCTAGGTCGTCGCTGCCCCACATTGTCCCTGTGTGTGCCTCTCTCTGACGATGGGGTAGAAAGTATATGCATGTGTTAGGTTCCGTACGAAGGAAGCAGAGCGGACCCGGACGCGCAGCGGGCGTGGCACGTTACGGTTGATCGTCGATAAGGCGGCGGAAATAAAGTTTCCCGGTTAATTTAGAGACAAAAAACACATGCACAAGACAGGGCACCGATCCAACCTGACTACTCACAAGACCAAAACACAAACCACCAAAAACAGGAAAACCATCGATATTGCCTACATACGATCATCGCCGTACTTCTCCCAAAACAACCGACTTCGGATCCAATGTTGACGACCAACCAACAACATCTAGACCAAACAAAGCATGGGAACCTTCTCCATGATGATAACCTGCAAGTACGCTCAAGATGTCTATACTCTTTGGTCACATCAGCTTAGGAAACCGAGTCATACGGTTCTCTTCAAGGGTTTACCTTCATTGACATGTTGAACCGCTTAGCTCCGTTGTTGAAAAGAAAAAAAGTTGCTTCCAGTATGCTCTTAGATCAAAGCTCCGATTGAACTATAATTTTGTACCATCACTTCATTAATTGTTTAGAATGATGCAATGAGGGAGATAAATATGCACAAAACAAGTTTAGTTTGTTGTATTATTTCTACTTCTAGTTCAAAGGGGTGCATGCGCACCTTTTGGAGCCAGCCACATATGGGTCATAGAAAATCGGATAGGCCCAGCCAGATCTAATTAAAAATTACTAGTTAAGATTGTATGTATTATTCTCCCTCAAGTCAACTATATAATTATTCATCATTGTATTTTAAAACATGAGATCGGATCATCGATTAGCTCCTTTGGACCCAATTAATGGAACTGAATCATTGTTTTCGTGAAGCTCGGCCTGATGTCCCGGGCCATGTGCAAATAGTATTTAATTGGTTCTTCTTCAGGCGCCCACGTCCTTTTGGGGCGAGATTGAATGTGATTTGTGTCCTAATCTTGTTGGAGCGGAAATTCAAGAGTCTAAGATTTGATTTTCTATTCTATTTGTTTGTTTGATCTTAGTTTCATGTTTTGCATGATTGGTGTGTATCCTTGTGTAGAAATTTCTTTTGCCAGTTAGGAATTTTTAAGTCCTCTAATTTGTTTGCGCATATATATTTGCTTGTTTATCCGATTATTTTCGGGATCTACATGTTTCTCAATGAAAGGAAAATATATATATTATTAGATATATAGTTATTACAAACATCTGGATTATACATTCAGTGACCAATAAATTACACATTTACACAATCACATTTCTTTTCACTAGATTACAAAGATATACACCTGCGAAAAAACTTACAAACTCGAAGCAGCGGCAACACCATAGAAATATCAAGGAAAATGGACGGTGTTTATTTACAGTGAAAAGAAAAGTAGAAATCAAGGAGGCTGTGAAGCGAGGATTTGCTAGGACATAAACATTGGGATTTTAGGCAGACGTGTTCTGTGATTGACCTCACCTGATGAGACTCAAAGCATACCCAAAGCTGGCTTGAATGTCCTCCATGGCTTGGATATTGGATTCCAACAAGAACGGACGGTGGGGATTTCAAACTGTGATTTCTTGGACCTTCAAACCTGACTTTGAACAGCGCCTAACTGCCGAGAGACTACCGGAGGAGCAAATGGACCAGGCCATTCTGGTAGATATAAGGGTTATTGGCCATCATCTGCGCTTCGGCGCAGGCATGGCCGCTGCCCCCGCATATACCAGCAACCCATTGAAGGAGCCGTTCGATCGGGCCCTCATCGTTGACGTAGATAACAGACTTACCGGCCATAAGCTGGGCTTCTTGGCACACGTCGGCGACACGGCCCCTGCCATTGCTATCGTACAGCAGGACTTCTCGATCGGTGGCGCGCACCCAG
This sequence comes from Aegilops bicornis, assembly GCA_021605145.1. NCBI lineage: Eukaryota > Viridiplantae > Streptophyta > Magnoliopsida > Poales > Poaceae > Aegilops > Aegilops bicornis. The sequence continues at coordinate 30,998,803 of CM038669.1, read as the reverse complement.
TCGTCGGCGGCCGGTCCCTCGTCTGTCGATGGCGCGCTGACTGCACTGTCTACCGTGTTGGTGCTGGTGCATGCGCTGCCGCCGGCGCACGGCTCGGCCTCGCTTCCCTGCAAGTCGGTGAACACTGTGGGCTCCTCCATGAATCTGTACGTGAACATCACGCTCTCAATCCGGTCTGCCGGTGGCGTGGCTGGTTGCAGCACCTGCCAAGTGCCAACCATCACGAGGATTAACCGGTGAACAAAGCATTCTACATCGCCCGACAGAAGATTTGGGAGAGATGCGTACCTTGCGGATGCCAGGCCATGGGTTGGCGCGGCTCTTGCCGATGAGAGAGTTGTCGGCGGCGACCGTGATCACGACGGTGTCGCACATGGTCGGGGCGATTGCTTGGCCGTCGGCGGTTGACTTGCACCCCGGGAACTCCAACTTCTTTGCTGCTAGCAGTCCCAGAAGCCAGGCCAGGAGTCGATTGATCTTCGTTGCTATCAGTTCTCTCTCACGATGGCACATAATATATGTGTTGAGGTTTCGTGTGACGGAAGGAAGCAAAAACGTGGAGGCGCAGCGGGCATCCCGCGTTGAGCAGCTGGCTCCTTCAAAAGAAATAATAAGCTAAGCCAACGTGCGGTCAACTAGTCCACCAAACAAGATTAAATCATCATATTCACAAGAGGGAGGTGCGTACGCAGGACTGACGTAAACACTCTTACGTACGCACGTGCAAGAGAAAAGGCTTCATCAGCGAGGGAGCTATCGTTAGGCTGGTCGTGATGAGAATACCATAGCTAGTATCATGCGTGTCAAATAGACAATTTTAATGATCTGTCATAGAATAAATGAAGAAAGAAATGGTTGAATATCATATCATGATACCGTATCATAATAAATGTTATGCTACTATGTGTCATGCTTGTTAATAAATAAAGTATTACATGATACTAATATATGATACTATGCATTAAAAAGGTAGTATTATATACTAATATCATATGCATGATACTAGAATATGATACTCCTCATTACAATCAGCCTTAAAACACTGTCCAATGGGGACTTACTTGGATTCAATATTCATGTAAGGACGGCCTGTAGAACTTCATGATTTGGAACCTGAGGAACCTAGGGGGGGGGGGGGGGGTTCATAATAAAATGATACCAAGGAGCGTTGACGAAGACGGCCTTTGCACGCGCGCACACACAAGGTGTAGCTTCTTTTTATAGCTCTATTAAAATCGATCAATGACTCTATTGGAAACCTGGAGACTTTTACTTTTGGGCTGCCTAATGGCGGCAAAGAAACATCTCTTTCGTTTTTGTCTTTTGCAATAAAGAACAGGTCGGAGACTCATTTCTGGTAAGACATCTGGCTATGCAATGCCAATCTCCGACAATAATATCCAGCCTTGTACATAATTTCCCGCGAGAAGAATAATACTATTGTCCATGTTGGATTCAATTAGCCTGACATAAGACCGGGATCTGTTTCGCTGGAACCTTAATACATCGGGGTGTTTCCTATAGTAGACTCCACATACCATACACTCACGCACTCTGAGGTACCGGTGAATAATAATAAGAAACTATGAAAGTCAAAGATTCCTGTAAAGGTCAAAATCTTTATGTGGTATCTTCGTACGAGAGTTGTGCTAACCAAAGACAACATCGCATGATGCAACTCGCAAGGGAGTAAGAAGTGTTGTTTTTGCACTCATGACGAGGCAATCAAGCACCTCTTTTTTAATGCAATTTTGCACGTTCTACGTGGTTAGCCATCTAAGTAACGTCAAATTTGTATCCGCCCACAAGTGTTGTTAATATTTTTGGTCATTGATTGGACCGTATTCCGAACAGGTTCAAAACACTAATAAGGGAGGGAGTCTATGCATTAATGCGGTCTCTATGGCTATGTAGAAATGATTTGATTTTTAATGACAAAAATACTTCTCCTCTACAGGTTATTTTCCGTTGTACGCACTTGCTTCGTGCGTGGTTCTACGCTACAGCGAGCGGAGTACCAACCGTTGTTCAAGGCAATGTTTACGTGGTTGGAGCAGGTTGAACGGAGGTTTTTTCCCAACACAGGTGGCAGCATAACATCCGTATTGACCAACAACACTTTTGACATTCATAGTGTCGGTCTATATGACTCTACTATTACCGTTTTGTCGGTTTTGTTTCTTTTCTTTTTGTCAAACTTTTCGAAATTGGTTGTGTGCATCCTAATTATGCAGAGGCCAGGTGTTACTCAAAATGTTTTGTATCCGCTTGATGCTACATTTTTTAGATAATAAAAGCGCCCTTTATCTAAAATCGTATTCCGGCCAAGTAGTGTCTATTTGTTGTCCTTTCTACATTTTCCTTTCACCGATACCCATCAAAATCTCTGTTGGAAATCAGCAGTAGTCACAATGTTAACTATGAAGAATGCATGGAATTAGTCTTTACACATTCTAATTTTCATGCATTTTCTCAAATGAGAGTGCATTAAATTTTGTGGTCACCCATCCATCCATGCGCGTGGAGCCAGCTTTTTAAGAGGGTTGAAAAAACGTGTAGACAATCGATGCAACTCCCAGACTCCCAACTGCTCTACACCAACAATCAATGGCACAGCCTAACTAGAAGCCATCCATATGATACCCCCTTCGTTCCAAAATATAGTGTTTTCTCTATTTCCGTCCTTCAACTTTGACAATAAATTTAACCAACGAGACCGATTGCGGCGGAAGCAAAAGTTATACCAATGAATTCATATTCAAAAAAAGTTTTTAATTATATAATTTTTTCTCCCGCCGCAGTCGGTCTCATTGGTTAAATTTATGGTCAAAATTGAACCTCGGGAAGCGCGGGCGCAATATATTTTGAAATGGAGGGAGTAGTTTGCGAAGGGCGTCACCATGCTGTATATCTTGGGCGTATTTCCATAGTATTCTAAAAAAAATCCTATGAGGAAGTGGAAGGGCTTGGATGCCCATGATAACCTTGCGTTGAAATAGTCCAGACCAACAATCATAAGTCCAGTTTGATCATTCATAAAATGCCAGAAAAACTGCTCCAAGAGCATCGTATCTCGTTCCTTGTTGCTAAATTTAGGTCATAGCCTATTTTTCACTTTCGGTGAACCTATTTCTGGGTACCTAGCAACCCGTTGCCTAAAATGCAGTTCAGCAGCGGGTAACCCAAACACCACATGGGGAAACTTCTGCATGTCGTACCCAGGGTGGCCCCTCCAGATAAAGTTTTCATCTGCCATCCCCTCCGCCCATGGCGCACCAAGTTTCTCCTCATCTGTCAACGAGCCCATGTGTCCCTGCCATTCTCGACCTACATGTCGCCGACCCCACTTCCCGCCGCTCCTACACTAGCTACTCGCCCCCGGTAGCGTCCCAGCTTCTCCACCCTGTAAGGCCTCTTCAATACCCAAGGGGAGCCGAGGGAAGAGAGAACATGCACGCTTTAAAGCACGTGCACTACGTGTTTGTGTTCTAGCCTAATAATTCAGATGAATGTGGTATCAAATCATTAGCCGCGCAAGTGCGCGGTAACTCTCCATACTTAGTTTGATAATTATAGTCTTTTATACTATATTACAAATAATTACACCCGCAAAAATTATACAACAACTAAATGAAGGGGCAACGTCAAAAACACCATAGAAACGAATAATGTTTGTTTACAATGTAATATATAGTATTAACTCAAGGCGGCGGAAAATAAAGTCGCCCAGTCAATTTACTGATGATCGGGCTAAAACCAGTTACAACGTGCACAAGACAGGGCACCCATCTGACCTGGCAACTCACAAGACCCACACACGCCGACGAGAAGAGGAACACCATCGAGATTTCTTACAAACAATCGTTGTCATTCATTTCTCCCCGAGAAAGCTATTCTGACTCCACCATGGACGACCATTCAAGAGTGCGCATAGTGAAGGAAGCACGGGAACTTTCTTCATGACGATCAACTTCTCCATGACGATCACGTGCACAAGAACATTCTCTATACTCTTTGGTCTCGTAAGTTTAGGAAACTGGGTCATGAGGTTGCCGTCAACTCTTCGAGGCTTTGCCTCTCTTTACGTGTTGAACCGCCTAGCTCCGCTGTTGAAAAGAAAGTTCTTCCAATTGCAGATAGAAGAGTTATACCCTTAAATCAATGGTTCAGTTGTACTAGAATCATGAATCATCACTTCATTAATTGTTTAGAACGGTGGAATGAGGGAGAAAATGTGCACAAAACATGTTCTATTGGTTGTAGTATCGTTTCTCCTTTCAATTTGTAGTGGTGCCCGCACACCTTTTGGAGCCAGCCTCATATATGTCATACAAAGTTGGAGATGCCCAGCATGATCTAATTAAAAATCAATACTTAAGATTGCCTGTATTTTTTATTCACTCAAGTCAACAACCTAATTATTCAGCATTGTATTTGAAAACATGAGACGCATCGTCAATTAGCAAGACAACAATGCATAATGGTTCCAAACTTCTGGAGTACACCAACCATTTACTCATAAATCAGAGAACTACTACACATTCAAATTCCTTTCCACTAGATTACAAAGAAATACAACTCTGATTCTTTTGACATATTCAATGCGCATATTAATGAGGTGACTACACCAAAATTTTCATAGACACTACTACATAATGTTTATTTACAGTGGGAAATCTTTTGACAATACTAACTCAAGTCAGTGGGAAGTTGGGAGCGCGTGAAACATGAGGATTATCTCGGCGGCACATAACAGGGTCATGTCGCCCGCCATATACAGCAGAAACCCACAAGTTGCAATGCCAAAAATACTGTAGAAAATGAATAGTGTTTATTGACAATGTAATGATATAGTGTTAACTCGAGGCGGCGTTGATAATGTGGCCTAGTCAATTTATAGAAAATCAAGCTAAACCCTTTACAATGGGCACAAGACAAGGCACCCATCTAACATGGCTACTCCCAAGACCCACGCACACCATCAGGAAGAGGAACACCATCAATATTGCCTACAAATTGTCATCATCGTCATTTCTCCTTCACGCCCATTCAAGACCCCGCGCAGTGAATGAAGCACTGGGACCTTTTCCATGCCGATCACCTGCATGAGAACCTTCTCTATATTCTTTCGTCTCGACAGTTTAGGAAACTGATTCATAGGGTTGCAGTCAACTCTTTGAGCCTTTGCCTCTCTTTACGTGTTGAACGGCTTAGCTCCGCTGTTGAAAAGAAAAAGGTTCTTCCGGTTGCAGGAAGAAGAATTTAACCCCTAAATCAACAGTTCGGTTGTACCCATCACTTCATGAATTGCCTAGAACGGTGGAATGGGGAGAAAAATATTCACAAAACATGTTTAGTTGGTTGTGACATTATATCTCCTTTCAGTTTTAAGTGGTGCCCGCGCACCTTTTGGATCCAGCCAAATATATGTGTCATACAAAGATGGAGATGCCCAGCCAATCTAATTAAAAATCGTTCTTAAGATTGCCTCTATTTTTTCACTCAAGTCTACTCCCTAATTATCAGGCATTTTATTTGAAAACATGAGATCGTATCATCGATTAGCCAGATAACTGTTAGACATTAACTAATGTGTAGTTAATTCTGTGGATAATCTCCATGTTGTAACTGAAAGGCGGTTCACATGTGCTAACCGCCGTGCCTCTTTATCCCCTCTCTTTCAAAACTATGCATCCTGTGGATGCATCACCTACAATAGGTAATTTACAATGAAAAAAATGGTTGATTTATTCTTGCACTTGTATATTTACAATAACAATAGATAATTGTTTCAAACATCTGGAGTATCTGTACAACCAATTACACACAGATTAATTAGACAACTCCACAATCAAATTCGTTTCCACTAGATTACAAAAAGATAAACTACTATGATTTTTGCACAAACTCGATACGCGAATCAAGAAAGCGAAAATACCAAAATATCCTAGAAACCACATAGTCATATTTCCAGTGGGAAAGAAAATTGACACTACTAACTCAAGGCAGTGGGAAGCTGGGAGCCCGTGAAACATGAGGGTTTGCTCGATCGACCAACAAACCTTGCGTCTAACAACGGGCCGTCTGCTCGGCGGCGTGTAACAGGGTCATGCCGCTCGCCGCATACACCAGAGACCCACAAGGCCGCGGCCGTCAATCCAACCGCGGACCACCGGAGGAGCCACTCGACCGGGCCTTCATCATTGAGGTAGATAGTGGTGTTACCGGCCATGAGTTGCGCTTCGACGCACGCATGGCCCCGGCCGCCGCGGACGTAGACGAGTTCTTGGTTGGCGGTCTGTGGAGCGGTGTGCGTTCGTCGGCAGGCGGAAGGCTCCTCATGGCTGCGTGGCACGCGGAAACGATTGGTGCGTGTGCGGTCGCCGGCGGACGGCCAGGCCTCACGTCCCTGTGCGTCGGTGAAGGTCGCGGCGCGGTTGCGGCCGTAGCGCGCGCGGAAGGTGAACGTGCCCGGCCTGTCCGCCATGAAATTGTACGTCAAGGTGTGGCCCTGGATGCCGTCGGCCGCCGGCGTGCCAGTCTGCAGCCCCCGTCAACCACCACCGCATGCAGGAATGAATCAATCGATCTGGGGACAAAATCAACAACTATAGCGCGCGTGGCAGAAGCTTGGGATTGGCGTACTCACCTCGCCGGTGCCGTGCCATTGGATGGCCACGCTCCGGGCGAGGAGAGGCTTGTCGACGGCGACGTTGATGAGTACGGTGTCCCCCCTTACAGCGTGGAAGGTTGGGGAGGTAGCTTGGCGCAGTTCTGGGTCACGCCTCATGGCTTGGAAGCTAGGTCGTGGCTGCCCCACCCTCTCCCTGTGTGTCTCTCTCTCTTTCTCTGATGATGGGGTAGTAGGAGTATATGCATTTAGTTTCGTACGAAGGAAGCAGAGCGGACCCGGACACGCAGCGGATGTGGCGTGTTAGGGTCGACGTCGCTCCGTAGCTGGCTCCGTATTACAATACTCTACTCCAGTCCAATCATCACAAGAAACACGCCAACGTGCAGTCAACTAGAGTATGCTCGTTATTAATCATCAATAGTTAGAGGTGCCAGGCACGAGCCGCCAACCAACATGACACTTTCCAAAACAGCCATTTCATTGTTCTTGCTATTTTCACGTTCTTTGCTATTTCATAAAAAAACAACAACACTCCGGACAAAAGTCTACATCCACATCTACACGTATCTATATCCTATATACTAAGAAAACACGTAAAGTTTCAGTTTCGCACTCCTATTCCGCTCGAACTTCGTCCGCGTGTACGCCTCCCCATCTCGTTCGTGGTTTTTCTCCAACATCGCACTATTGTCAATTGAAAAGAATGGACGGAGAAAGGCATGCAGCCGTGCCTCTAGTGGGGTCCCCAGCCGCTCTATGTCCTCCTTCCAAACCCTAGAGTCCAGGCGAGCCATGGTGACATGTGCTTGCGGCGGTTCAATCGAGGGCCTCAAGCACTGATACGCGAGCCCTTGGAAGAGGCGATGCACCAACAAGGTGTATATGATCGTGGCTGCACACACCAGGGCTTACCTACTGCAGATGATAACGCCGTCGTCCCCGCCACCAAGGTATAGTTTGAGTTTTTTCCCTCCTCTCTCCTTCCTCCAATCTTCACCCAATGATGGAACTAGCGACACTCGCAATCATCTTCATCCATCGAGGTTGCTATTTCAACCTTGGGCCCTCTTGATCCCGAGCGGCGACTGGAGGAGGAATTGGCTGTAGTAGTGTTAATTCCTGGTAGTCGGTTGCTCCTCGACTCAACGTATGCCATCATCTGCTACACAGGTTCACCTCCAAATCAGTCCTTTTCTCTTGACACTCATTTAACGAACTGGTGGATCCGTGCAGCTATTGGTGTCTGCTCTCGTTCTTGGAGACATCTATGATCTTATTGGATGGTTGTTAAGGTGTTGGCCTTTTATGCCTATTGCAGCAGTTCATCAGTTCAAGCCCAACACTAAGCTCAGAATGGACGTCGAGCTAGGGGATAGGATGATCACCTGCGACAACAACCATATCAAGCTCCAGATTTGGACATGGTCTTTTATGTTCTCTCATCTACTATAGCAATTAGTACCAGCTACATATGGAAGTGCCACTTGAAACTACATCATGACATATGAATTTGAGTTGCACAAGGTGTGTGATGACATAAACCTGTAATGTCGCATTCAACTGTCAAGGCAAACAATCACCTTCTGTGGTTGCTAAATGAGTGGATTTTCTATCCTACCACGTTGCTACACCTTCTATCTAGGCCACTCAACTTTGCATCAAGATCTGTGATGTCTTTACAAATTACATCAAAATTTCAGTATCCTGTTTCTTTCAAACAAGAGAACATTTGATCATATTATTGAGATTCCCATATTATTTTAGACCAATTCACACGCATGTTAATGCTAGTAGTAGCAGTACGTTATAATTATTGTTTCCTTGAATGACGTGTTCCATAATGTTTTCATAATTTTATAAGCCCGAAACTAATACTCATCAATTTCTATGACAAATTGGCCAATTTGACAAAATTCAAATATAGTTTCAATCTTGTTTCACCTTGTTATTCTGTGAATGACATAAATTGGTGAAACTTTTCCTAGTTTTTTTGCGTCGATCTAGGATGGTAGACTTATTTCCTCTCGATATCTTTCTGGCAAATGAAACTAAGTATGTTCCTTTTAGAATACTACCTATGTGCTTCTGATATATTTGTATCCGCTTATGGTTAGATACAATGTTTCCTGCTTAATTCTTTATCCGATCATAAAATAATCAAGTATAATTATTTGAGTTATATGATTATTTGCTATTCTTTCCTCTTTTTTTTCCTGTTTGCTCCTTCCTTCGTGTTTTTGCATGTAGGGTGGTTATGACTATGTTGGTTGGGGTGAACACTACAAGCAATTTTATAGCTATGAGACTAGGTTGACGCATAGGCTAGATTAGTACGTTGACTTCGTAGAAGTGTTTCTCCAAAAGAAAAATGAAAGCCCATCAAATGGGACAGGCGGCCGACTCGCCACCACACATTTGGCGCATCATATTTATTATTTTAGGCAATGGTGCATCCTATTAGTGGCGCACAACCCCCCTCCCCCTCCCCCAAACGTAAGCATGCTAAATGAGCCGACTTATTACAGGGTTTCATTTGTGTCCTTTTCTAGCCCATTTTGGTAAGTTTATAGAACTTTCCTTGAACCGGGTTTTCCTTTCTTTTTCTTCATTTCCATTTTTGGTTTTATTATTTTAATTCATGAACGTTTATACGTATGTTTTCTTTCGTGTTTTCTCTCTCTTTCTTTTCTTTCCCTTTCCTTTTACATTTAGAAATTCAGAACATTTTTTGAATTCATGCACAGTTTTCAAAATTCACGAACATGTTTTGAATTAGCAGACCTTTTCCGATTTGATGAACATAGTTTCAATTTTTTAACAATTATTTCGAATTCCTTATCATTTTTCAATTCATGATTTATTTTGAAAATAGGGAATATTTTTTTGAATCAACAAAGATTTTTGAAATTGGGAAACATTTTTCAAATTTGTGATTTTTAGAAAACGAGGAACAATTTTCAAAAACTATTTTCTTTGAATTCATGAATATTTTCCATAAAATTATATTGTTCTAAATACAGGAACAGTTTGCAAAATTAAAAAGATTTATAATTTTTTTGTTTAATTTAGGAATTTAAAATATGTTTAAAATTGATGAATATTTTTTAAATTGATGAACATAAAGGAAAAAAATAAAAATAAAAGGAAGTAAGGAAAAAGAAAAACAAAGAAAAATGAAAAGGCAAACAAGAGAAACGGAAAGAAAACAGGGCGTGCCGCCCTACACATGGTCCAATGCAGATTCGTGCATGGAGGTGTAGGGGTGCTTGTTAGCATGAGCTCCTCACTAGCACATGAAGGGATCAACCAGAGCCCGCTGACCACTCATATCTTTGTCAACAATTTTATTTCGGAGCTTGGACAGCTAAAAGCCTGACCGGTTCACATGAAATAATGGCGCCCAGAAGAGTTCAAGAGAAGCGAAAATTGGTTGCCACCACTTGAGGGGTTTGTCAAAATTAATGTTAATGCGGGTACTTCCATTGATCCCAATCTTAGAACGGTTACAGCCAGTTGTCGTGGTAGGTATGGGAGCTACTTGGGCAACTCTGTCCTAGTTGGAAATGGTCTCACTGAGCCATCCGCACTTGAGGCGCTGGCTTGCAGGGTGGTACTCTCGTTACACATGATTTGGGGATGCGAAACATACAAGTAGCCGCCAAAGTACTAGAGGCATTTATAGAGGAATTATCAGACAGATTAGTGAGACATCAAAATGTTTTAATTCTTATGCCTTTAGTAATGGACAACTTCAAACTTTGAAGCTAATAAGATAGCTAGGCTAGGGTTATCCCTTGCACCTGGGAGGCATGTTTGGTTATGGTTTTCATATGATTCAGTTGTAATCCTTGTTAATATTCTCAATGATCAATAAAGCCTACCTATCATTGCTAAAAGAAATGTTAGCAAGAGCTCCCATTGGTCAACGTGGAAGCATATGGGCCGGCCCAACTGCATTTTTGGTTAATTGGTGGACCAACGACCACTGTTGACCGTTTAACAAGGGAGCGCTAGCCATGCTGAGCTAACCATTGACTTCTTGAAAACAGGAAAATGTTCACAAAAATGAAAAAGGTTCCAAAATTTTGAAAAACAAATCAAAAAATTGAAAACTTATCATCAAACAAAAAAGGTTCAGGATTTGAAAAAAGTTCAAGATTTGAAAATTTTGTAATTTAAAAAAATCACAAAAATGAAAATTTTCACAAAATTTGAAGCAATTTGCATTTGGAAAAAGTTCATGAAATTGAAAAAACTCACAAAAAATTAGAAGGCTTGAATTTTTATAAATTGTGAATTGTGAAAATTTCACAAATTTATAAAAAATATTAATGAAAAAATAAAGAAAAATTAAATAAAAGACCAAAAATAAAAGAAAATAAAAAATAGAACAAACACAAAATGAGAAACAAGCAAAACCCATGTTGGGGAAAAAGCCATAGGAAAAACGGCCCCAAAAAACCATAAGAACAATCATGGGAAGGTTAAAAAACTGGTGAAAAAACCCTACATGGGATGCCCCATTTACATACACAGCTGAGGATGGCAATTTTTACCATGGATACGCACCCGTGGATACCATACCCGCATGGGCAGAGTGTAGACACAATTTGATACCCATGGGTAGAGTTCGTACCCTACCCGTAAAGTCATGGGTAGCGCACAGATGACCCACAAGTATAGGGGATCAATCGTAATCCTTTCGATACGTAAGAGTGTCGAACCCAACAAGGAGCAGAAGGAAATGACAAGCGGTTTTCAGCAAGGTATTTTCTGCAAGCACTGAAATTACCGGTAACAGGTAGTTTGATAGCAAGATAATTTGTAACAAATAACGAGTAATAATAGTAACAATAGGTATAGCAAGGTAACCCAATCCTTTTTGTAGCAAAGGACAAGGCGGAACAGTCTCTTATAGTAAGTAAAACATTCTCGAGGACACAAGGAAATTTAATCTAGTCAATTTCATCATGTTTGTTTGATTCGCGTTCGCTACTTTGATAATCTGATATGTGGGTGGACCTGTGCTTGGCTGTTTTTCTGACTTGAACAAGACTCTCACTTATGATTAACCTGTCTCGCTAGCATCCGCAACTACGAAAGAAGAATTAAGATAAAATCTAACCACAACATTAAACATGTAGATCCAAATCAACCCCTTACGAAATAACACATAAACTAGGGTTTAAGTTTCTGTCACACTAGCAACCCATCGTGTAATAACTACTACACAATGCATTCTCTTAGGCCCAAAGATGGTGAAGTATCATTTAGTCGACGTTCACATAACACCACTAAGGGAATCACAGTATACATCATCAAAATATCAAACGAATACCAAATTCACATGATTACTTATGACAAGACTTCTCCCATGTCCTCAAGAACAAAAGCAACTACTCACAAATAATATTCATGCTCAAGATCAGAGGGATATTAAATATCATAATGGATCTGAACATATAATCTTCCACCAAATAAACCAACTAGCATCAACTGCAAGATGTAATCAACACTACTAGTCACCCACATGTACCAATTTGACGTTTTGATAAAAAGATTGAACACAAGAGATGAACAAGGGTTTTGAGATAAGATGGTGTTGATGAAGATTATTCCTCCCACGATGAGAGAGTTGGTGATGACGATATCTTCGATTTCCCCTCCCGGAGGGAAGTTCCCCCGACGGAATCGCTTTGCTAGAGGGCAAAAGTGCTCCTGCCCAAGTTCCACCTCGAGACGACGGCGCTCCGTCCCGGAAGTCCTCTCTGCATTTTTGTAGGGCAAATGGGGCTATATACCATAAGATGGGCATCGGAGGCTGGCCAGGGGATAGGCGCACCTTGGTGCCTAGTAGAGACCTAGGTTTTCTCCAATAATTTTTATATATTCCAAACTATTTTGTAAGTCACAAACAATTTTTGTTTTTTAGGATATTTTTGATTCGTGACAATTTTTTGAATTGGTGAAATTTTGTTCAATTTCATTAACATTTTTAGGATATTTTTTGAAGAGGCGAACATTTTTTTAAACCGTGAACATTTTCTAAATGCACAAACATTTATTAAACATTTTATTTGAAAATTCTTATTTTTTAAAAAAATTGTAACTTTTTTGAAGTCCCAAATTATTTGAATTCAAAAACAAAGATAGAAAAGAAAAATGTAAATAAAAAAATCGAAGAACAGGTTGCCTATACATGGGCCGGCTCAAACAGTCGTGCTGTGTCTTCTCACAGCGCGCATAGCGCAGTATAGAAGGTCTCTAATGGGCCGGCCAGGCGGGAATTCCCTAGTGTGAAACGTTTTTTTCATCACTTATAGGTGGCATCGGTGGTATTATTTTGCAACTTCATTGGCAATTTCGATGACGTGCCACCAGAACCAATAGCTCCTTATTATTAGGTATATATAGATATAGATATGGACTTGTCGGATGTTACTTGGTGAAGTGTGTCGTCGGCTTGTGAACCTATGGTAAAGTGTCACCAATTATCAATTTCAATTGAGATAATTGTCATGTACTCATCTATCTGTTATTCAGTTGAGATAAATATTTTTTATTATGGTATCGATGAATGTAAAATTGTAAATAAGCTGTGTAGTGTTTGATCTACATGTTGGGTACCCAATGGGTACGGGTATCCGTCGGGTATAGGTATAGGTAAAAATTTATACCCATCGATACCAGGTATGGATAGAATTCTGTTCCGATTGACTACACGGGTACGAATATGATATTGCTCTACCCGTCCAATAGCTGAGGGTTGCGCCGGTATGAAAAAGCAGTGTAACTGGCGCAGCGGGCGTTAAATAGGATTGGGCTTGTTAGCTGGCTTTCCCCCAAAAAAAGCCTCACGGGCAGTTTCCCCCCAAAAAAAGCCTCACGGGCTGTGGAACCGGAGTTCCCACACCGTTTCGGTTGCTCCCCCAATCCGACTCACTCTGTCAACGAATCCCGATTTGACGTGCTCCCCGTCTCCAACTTCACTTGACCCGCCCCGCCTCCATCAAATCGGACCGGCAGGGCCTTAGGAAGCTCCACAGTCGTTGCTAGGGTTTGAAGAGATGCCGCGGAATCAGATCGGCGACACGGTCTCCGGTGAAGTGGTGCCGCCGCCGAACCAAGTAGGGAATCGGAGGCTCGGCCCGATCTCCGGTGCAGCGGTGCCACCGAAGCAAGTCAGGGATCGAACGCCCGTGTCGGCCCCTCCGCCGTCGAAGCAACGAAAGGATCAGACTGTCGGCACGGTCTCCGGTGGAGTGGTGCTGCCGAAGCAAGTCGGGAGTCGGACGCCCGTGTCAGTCCCTTCGCCGCAGCCGAAGCAACGCAGGGATCAGATGGTCGGCACGGTCTCCGGCGGAGAACCCTCGAAATCTAGTGCACGTCCCGCTCTTCGTGGCAACACTAGTTTGCATGTTCGTAAGCCATCCGCTGCTGCAACCAAAACTGTTGTACAAGCGAAGCCAAAGAAGACCAAAGAGCTGGAGGAAGCTGAGAACGAAATCCAAAGGCTGAACAAATTGGGCTTGGGAAACGATATCAGCGACGAAGAGTATCGTGTTTATCTTAAACAGCTGCCTCGCGAGCCTGATGTCGACATCTGCACCAAGCTGGATGCCGTGCAGCTCAAGGAGCTCAATGATCGCCATGCGTTGTATCGCCTCAAGTATTATCAGGTTCTGTTCGCATGGTCTCGCAGTTAATCACTACAACTTTGTCCCATAATGTAAGACGTTTCTTTACACTAGCGTCTAGTGTAGTGTCAAAAAACGTCTTACATTATGAGACGGAGGGAGTACTTGTTATGTGCTGCATATGCTAGTTGGTACCACACACTTAATTTAATCTCATGACTGATCTCATTGTCCATATATAGCTGTCACAACACGCGCCTGAGGATAAGCTTTGCTATGATGAGCTGAAAGAAGACGACCCCCCTGGTTGTCGTCCTGTGAGGGAGAGGTCTTTTAATTGCTCTGAGGAAGATGGCGAATTAGATTGGTATTTCCACCCTGATTACTGCAAACTTGCTGGCCTGGAGGATTACCAACGGCTGGTCCCTCGAAATTATGTACGTGTGTCTTCTTTTTTGGGCAAGTTGTATGCATCTGTTTATGTTCTTTTGATCTAGTACGATAAGCCAATTTTTAAGCTCAGACACTGCACACCAAAACGTAGATCAAAATCTCTATATGGCGATATAGTTATTAGACCATGTAAAAGGTTGAAAAAGGCCGTTTCAGTATTCCTGTTATATTCTTGGGATCCTTATATTGTTTTCGACCAATTCACAGGCATCATGCTAGCAGTAGCTGTATGTTTTAATTATTGTTACCTTGAATGAAGTGTTCCATAACATTGTCACAGTTATATAGGCCAGAAAATAATACTCATGAATTTATATGACAAACTATACTCAGGACAATCTTGTTTCAGCTGATTGCCTTTTACGTGACTATTACTACCTTATCCTCTTAATAATAAAATAGTGAAACTGTTCTTAGTTTTTCTTTCTTCTATCAAGGATAGCTATTTCCTTTAGATGACCTTTTGGCAAATGTATCCTAACTTATAAATGGTCAAGTATAATTATCTGAGTCAGCTGATTGTTTGCTATTCTTTCTTTGTTATTGTTGGCTACCTCTCTAATGCTTTTTGATGTAGGGTGGTTTTGAGTATGTCAATTGGGATGAGTACCACAAAGATTGTCATAGCTATGAGATTGAACAAGAATATGTCAAATTCTGTGAAGAATTGTCCAAGAAACTTAAGGTATGCACCATAGATATGGTAAAGTTGCACAAATTTGGATTTTGTTTTTGAACTAACAAACTTTCTTTGTATCGCGCCAGTGGATTGAAGCTTATGTGTTAAATAAGCCTCCATCTCTTATGGTAAGTACGTCGATACAAAAACACATGGAGTGACACTATATATGTCAATACATACTTTAGCATGATCTAATTTCTCTTCTGTTTTAGTGGGGAAAGATTTTGACCAGAGGAACTTACCAAGCAATCAAGATCGCTACTGACTTCTCGAAGATATACGATGGTTTAGCCTTTTCTGGCTTCTATGTAGGGTCTCTCGTACACTTGTTATTTTCATTTAGGTGTTTTATATTTAACAATTGCATATTCTTTTAATTCAGGAGTGGTTAGATAGCATGGGTTTTGATGTGTCTTGCTACAACGAGTTTGATGGTCTCTATTACGAGATTTGGCAAAGGTACAAGATGGAGGTTAGTACTGAACAACCAAGCAAAGATTGAATGATTATAACTCTTGTGTTTTGATGCTTTGTGATGCAATTTCATTTTCTCTCTTTGAACAATTAACAGAAGAAATTCAGAGATGCTTTATATGAAGTCTATGAACTTAAAATGTTTCCATTACGCCAAGAAAGAATGAGGCGTGCACTGGAGAATGACACATTCTGCTCCGACTTGGAAGAAGAGGTAAATTGTTTTCCTTTTGCATATCGTTTCCAAATTCAGATACTATTCATTATTATAGGTGTTTTATATGCTGATCTTTTTCATACTTTTCCTTTTCAGTTTCTTGCTTGCACAGCTTGCCTCGAGGAAGTAAGTGTCGTTCTGTGTGTCTCACACTCTTAAGCCATGTTTGGATGCAAAGTGTTTATATATTTTTTCATGAATACCATGATTTCTGATAAACAATATTTACGTTGTGGTGTTTAGACCTAGTAAATACCACAGTTTTACAAGCTGCAGTATTCCCAATACTATGGTATTTTGGAGTACTAAATTTTTTACTCCTGCACTATTTTCTCTAAATAGATAAACAACTGCACGGGATGTTTTAGTTAGTGTCGCTACCCTGATTTTGTGTCTACTAGTTTGGATCTTAGGCATCATCCACCAGGCAGTCAGCTAGCAGTGTTACAACATATATATATATATATATATATATATATATATATATATATATATATATATATAAGTATGGATCTGCTATGTTAGTTTATGTACTAAGCGAGTTAACCAAACAATAGTCTTTCAACATGCACTTTGCATGCTCAAAAATTAGTTTGGTTTTTTTATGATAGCTATGGAATGCTAAATAAGAAAACAAAAACTTCAGTAAATACAGCCATCGCCAAATGCATCATTGTATTTGTACACTATTTCCTACCTACAACCAAAAGTACTATGATTTTCCAAAGTGTAGGTTTATAAATACTCGGCATCCAAACAAAACCTAGATCGAAACCATCTGAACATTGTTCTTGTATCTAATGCTATACCTGACCATAGTTTCCAGATGACAAAAGCCAGATTTCAGAGGATAAAGCCCGGGAGTTGATTGCAGAGGCACTTAGAAAGGAGGTACTTTATTATAAAACTGCATTCGCCATCCTGTTGCAAGTTTCAACTATATAGTTTACTTAAGTGAAGTTCCTGTTTTTTTTTTCAGACGCAGAAACCAAAGTTCTATGAGGATTATTGTAGGAAGAAGATAAATATTGCTCAAGCTATTGGATTAATTTCCAGCATACCTTCTTAACTATTGGTCTTTCTGATTCGAGTGAATAGCAAAAAACTACCACATTACGGGCTATCGTTTCGAAAAACTACCGCTTTTTTTAATTTTTCAAAAAACTACCACAAAAGTGGCTGGCTGTTTGTATCGTGTGGTTGCTATATCTATATACCGGGGCGAAAGCCTATTTCGAGAGAAAAGTGGTTGGTTGTTCCAAAAAAACCCAAGTGGCCGAATGGTTAAGTTTTAACTGGGGTTATGACATGTGGGGCCCGCCTGTCAGGGTTTTGTCAGCCACAGTGCTCACGGCGCGCGGGTGACAGCCGTTAGGGCGCACGGGCCGTCCCTACCAGGTCAAACGGATCCGGCCCGCCCTCACTCTGTCTTCCCCCTCTCTGTCTCCCTCTCTCTCGCGCGCGCCTCCCTCTCCGATGGCGTCGGCAGCGGCGAAACCAGGCGATAGCGGCC
This sequence comes from Aegilops bicornis, assembly GCA_021605145.1. NCBI lineage: Eukaryota > Viridiplantae > Streptophyta > Magnoliopsida > Poales > Poaceae > Aegilops > Aegilops bicornis. Next base: position 30,981,193 of record CM038669.1, on the reverse strand, counting down.
ATTCAACGGGTGGAGGTGGACGGGGGGATGGAGGCAGCGAGTTCTCAAAGGTTGATAACTGGCTGGGGAGCGGTAGCTTCGCAACCCAGCCGGCGGCGCCGCCGCCGCCGCAGCGGACACCACAGGCTGTAGCTCTGATGCAGGCTCCTACGCCACAGGCTACACCGTCGTCGCCTGATGATTGCCAGTTCTCGCTTGAGTACAGAGCAGCGAGGTCTTTTGCTAGCGCTGTGCAGGCAGATCCGGCCAACTCCCAGCACTGGGCCTCTGCATTTGGAGGGGTGGAGTAAGTTTTTTTTTTCTCTTATGAGCTCCTTCAACAGTTTCTGCATTTCTGCTTGTTCATCTCAAACAACATAGCATAATTTAGTTAGTTTTTTGACCAAACCCTAGGTTGATGCTGCTATGATTCATCTTAGAACATGAACATGCACTGAATAATATTTGAGCAAACACTCTGTCGCATGTTTTGGATGCAACAATATCACTTAGCACTGAAGGATTAGTTAGATTTAGTAGAAATGCATGGTGGATTCAGAGAAGCATTTGTTGGATTCAGATTCCTTTCTGTACTTTATAGTTAGTGTGCACTGAATTTTTGTAGCAAAAACACTTAGTTAGTTGGGCTTTTCAAATAACATATTATGTAATGCAGGCTGGATGATGACATTTGGGAGGTTAAGCTGCATTTCCAGGGCAGGGATAACATGGAAAGGAGGTTTTCTGTTTCAGACATCACTTTTCTGAACTTGATAGCACTTACTGAGACTGAAGGCTATGGGTCAGATGACTACATGTACTGGGTAAAAGAACAAGGGATTGGACAGGAAGGTTTATTTCTTCTGGACAGTGAAGATGCGATTGAAGAAATGGTAGACCACTCAGATTTCACAAAGGTTTCAATATCATTGTTTCCAAGGCAAATGAAGATAGAGATATTGAATGTAACAGGGCTCACAATGTTTGTGAAGAACAAATTCCAATAGGCAGTCCAGTGGGGGTTCCTGGTTTTGTGTTAAGTCTGTCACAAGATGGAGTGGTCCACCCTCTTGAAGTTAATTTGAACACACAACAAAGCTGTAACTTGAACATTTCAGAAGCTAATGGTGGAGATGATGATGGACAGGCTGCTGGTGAAGAGGATGATTATATTGACAAATCATCCTCAGACTTTGAGATTGATAGGGGTGGCAATAGAGGGATAAAGATGTCTTACAAGGCTTGGAAGAGAGGAGAAGAAAATATTGGAAATGAAGAAGAAAGAGATGCTGTAGAAGACAGACCACAGTTTGAAGGTGATAGTGATGTTTCAGAGTTTTGGCAGGAGGAGAAAGAGGCTGATAGTGGAGAGGAAATAGTTGTGGAAAAATGCAGGCCTGAGAAACTCAAGCCTGTGAGAAGAGCAGCAGCAAATCCAGGTCCAACTTCCAGAGCTCACAGTCAGCTAGAGATCCCAAAGTTTTAAGATTTTGTACCTGAAGCTGATGAGTATTGCTTCCCTGGTGATGTGGGCATTTCTGACTCAGATGGAGAGACTCCAAGACTACCTTCTGGAAGGAAGAGAAGATTGAAGAAGAAGAAAGAGAGGAAATGGTATGACCCAAAGGTACCTGATGCACATGAGCAGCTGTGCAAGGACCTTTGCTTCACCAATGTGTATGAGTTTAGAAAGGCATTGAGAAATTTTCATGTTAGGACTTTGAGAAAGTTATTGTTTGGTGCCCAGAGAGGAAGAATGGATGTGAATTTTTCATGACTGCATTTAAAGTAGCCCATGAAGATACATTCAAAATCAAGAAGTGCCACAAGGATCATAGTTGTGGAGCTTGTGGAGAGAGTACATAGTCTTTCACCAGCTTCATACATTGCATTGCATCATAGACAACTTGATTCATCACATACATAGCTCATTCAACATTGTTCTTACACCAACTTCAGGAACTGATCTAGGAACACAGAAACATAACAGCAGCATCATGGGTACATAATCCTAGTCCACCTCTGCCTAGTGACCTGAAAGGGATGGAAATTTGCCCTCCTCCTTGCCCAGTAGATGATATCATCATCACTAGGGTTGGAGCCAGGGGGAATGCCTCCAGGAACTGCTCTACGTCCTTGCGGTTGCGTGCTGCAAGGATCATCTTAGCAAGTTGCCTTCTCACCCTCCTCCTTGCATCTCTGCGCCTGGCTTGCCTGGGCACCTCTTCTTCTCCATCTATGACCTCTCCAGGATCCATCTCTCCCTGGGATTCTAGGGTTTCTTTGGCGGCTGGGGGTGGAGAAGGGTGGGGATGGGGGGATTGACTACGGTTTCACCCAAGGGGTGGGCTTTATAGACTACTAATGGTTGGTGGTAGGTAGGTGGAGTAATAAAACAACCCAGTCTAGGCCCACATTGTATACATAATGGTTTTAGGCTAAAAAATAAACTAGTACAACATTGCTAGTTTCAGGAAAACAACCTAAAGAAAAAAAACAGTTCTTCGCTGCATTACTTAAGATAGATAGGTTCTTAACAGTACAATAACATAAGCCAGACTTAGCAAAGGTTCTCCACCACTCAAGTTACCATAACTTAAACAGTTCATATAGGACTGCACAAAATATACTCCTACCATCATCTTGCAATGCCTGTTATATGTGTAGGCCACCTTACTTACTTAACCACCATTGTCCAAATCTTCAAGCCTCCAGTATGGCCTTGATTTTTCTCAAGCTTTTCCTTGCTCCCATGGCCAGCATTCAGTAGATCAGCAACTACTTTGTCAAGCTCTGTCTTCTCTTGTGCAAGAAGATCCCTGTCCACCTTTATCTCTTTCATTGCCTTCCTGGTGTTGTGAATTATGTCTGCCTGAGCCTGAAGGATACACCTCTGTTCTTTTGCTAGCCTCAGCTTCTCCATCTTCATCTCCAGCTCTAGCTCTTCCTCCTGCTTCTCAAATTTTTTAGCATCCATTGCTTTCTGGTAGTCAATCTTGCCAACACCATCCTGCCAGTCAAACATCTTGCTAACATCATCAACCATTTTATGATACTCAGTGCAGAAATGATCATAGTCCTTCTTCAACTTGGCAACCTCATCCTCATATGCATGCTTGTCTTGAATCCTTCCAAGGTTTTGCTCATGGAACATTTCCCACAACTTGATGAGGCATTTCTTAAGTACATCAGGCCAGGCAGGATCAACCCACTGAACTACACCACAATTCACACCTCCCTGTATTTTGATCAGAGAACACATACTTCAGAAAATGCATAAATTCAGTTGCAACGGGAGAAAAAATTACACGTTGGTCAATATGCGACATATGAGTGTCCTCTATTTTAACACGATGGCTCACCATGTTGCCAATTATCTTTCTTCTCACTCTCGTTGATGATGGATGCAATATCCACGTGATCGCAATGCATTCAACGTGGTAAACAATGGGCTTGTCACTGTACGACACACTTGTCATTGTCTCGCGCAAGGGAATGTTTTGAACTTTTGAAAACAAATCTCATCGACCATGGACTACTCGCCAACGCCAAGACATATAAAGAATTTCCAAAAATTAATCAAATCCTAGATATAAAATACTTCTGAATAGGAAGAGTTTTTTGAATCAACAAACATTCTTTTTAAATTTAGACATTTTTTTAAATTCACAAACATTTGTTTTTTAGACGAACATTTATTGAAATGCATGAATAGTTTTTGATTTCATGATGACTCAGATTCACAAATATGTTTTGAATACACGATCATTTTATCAAGATCATGAACTTGATTTTATTTAACGACATTTCTTTCCAAATTATTTTTATAATTTGCGAATATTTTTGTAAAATCACTAACATTTTTTGAAACCACGAAAATTTTATGATTTCCTGAACCTTTTTGAATTCACACACATTTTATAATTTCTCAAACAACTTTTTCAAACTCGCAACTTTTTAATACTTGAAAATCTCAAATTGATTTAAAGAAGGAGAAAACAAAAACAGAAGTGAGAAAAGAGAAGACCAGAAAAAAGAAAAAAAAACAGGGCATTAAGTCCGCTGGCTCGCCCATGTAGGCCTAAAGTAGGTGGGAAGAAGTCGTGAGAAAAAGGTGGAGGAAAATATTGGTAGAAGCTGGGGTTCGAACCCTGGTCTACAGGGCGGAAGACACAGCATCGAGCCACCGCGCTGCTGCTGTATCACTGCTATCTGTGGGATATTACGTATATAAAAACACTGGGAACGACGGCGACTTTGAAAAGAAAAATCGAATCGTTTTCTTCACTTACGGGTGGCATAGCGGGTAATTTCTAGTAACTTCGGGGGGCGATTTTTGTGACGTACGGGCAGAAACAATATCTGCTTTATTAGTAGTTATAGATTATAGATTATAGATATAGATTCAAAAAGAGGATTGGTACACAAGGAGGACATGTAACCATAAATTCAGTTCAAACAAAGTTAATGTACAAATTCAGTAACCACTGGGCATAACTGAATCCACTAGGCATAACTGAATCCACTAGATATAACTGAATCTAGACATTAACTGAATCCACTAGGCATAACTGAATCCACCCAGCATACTCAATTACTCACCTGAACAGGGCATCCATAGAACCTCCTCCCAGTGTTAGCACCTTCAAAAGCAACACACTTCCTAGGCTTCATATCGTGCAGAGTACTGATACGTCTCCAAGTATCTATAATTTTTGATTGCTCCATGCTATATTATCTACTGTTTTGGGCAATAATGGGCTTTATTTTTCACTTTTATATTACTTTTGGGACTAACCTATTAACCGGAGGCCCAGCCCAGATTTGCTGTTTTTTTTTTTTTTTTGCCTATTTCAGTATTTCAAAGAAAAGGAATATCAAACAAAGTCGGAACGGAACGAAATCAACTTGAGAAGTTATTTTTGGAAAGAAACCTACCGGATAGACTTGGACCCTACGTCAGAAGATGAGGGAGGTGCTCACGAGGGTAGGGGGCACGCCCCCTGCCTCGTGGGGTCCCCGTAGCTTCACCGACGTACCCCCTGCACCCATATATACCTACGTATCGTAAAACTTCCAGAACAGAAGATAGATCAGGAGTTCCGCCAGCAAGCCTCTCAGAGCCACCAAAACCTCTCGGGAGCATGTTCCGGCACCCTGCCGGAGGTGGAGCCCATCACCAGTGGCCATCTTCATCATCCCGGCGCTATCCATGACGAGGAGGGAGTAGTTCACCCTCGGGGCTGAGGGTATGTACTAGTAACTATGTGTTCTCTCTCGTGTTCCCTCTATGGCACGATCTTGATGTATCCCGACCTTTGCTATTGTAGTTGGATCTTATGATGTTTCTCCCCCTCTACTCTCTTGTGATGAATTGAGTTTCCCCTTTGAAGTTATCTTATCGGAGTGAGTCTTTCATGAGAACACTTGATGTATGTCTTGCCATGCTTATCTGTGCTGACAAGGGGATATCATGTGCCACTTGATGTATGTTTTGGTGACCAACTTGCGGGTTCCGACCATGAACCTATGCATAGGGGTTGGCAGACGTTTTCGTCGTGATTCTCCGGTAGAAACTTTGGGGCACTCTTTGAGGTTCTATGTGTTGGTTTGAATAGATGAATTGGGATTGTGTGGTGCATATCGTATAATCATGCCCACCGATACTTGTGGTGACATTGGAGTATCTAGGTGACATTAGGGTTTTGGTTGATTTGTGTCTTAAGGTGTTATTCTAGTACGAACTCTTTTATAGATTGATCCGAAAGAATAGCTTTGAGGTGGTTTCATACCCTACCATAATCTCTACGTTTGTTCTCCGCTATTAGTGGCTTTGGAGTGACTCTTTGTTGCATGTTGAGGGATTGTTATATGATCTATCTATGTTATTATTGTTGAGAGAACTTGCACTAGTGAAAGTATGAACCCTAGGCCTTGTTTCCTATCATTGCAATACCGTTTACACTCACGTTTATCACTTGTTACCTTGCTGTTTTTATATTTTCAGATTACAAAAACCTTTATCTACCATCCATATTGCACTTGTATCACCATCTCTTCGCCGAACTAGTGCACGTACACAATTTACCATTGTATTGGGTGTGTTGGGGACACAAGAGACTTTGTTATTTGGTTGCAGGGTTGCTTGAGAGAGATCATCTTCATCCTACTCCTCCTACGGATTGATAAACCTTAGGTCATCCACTTGAGGGAAATTTGCTACCGTCCTACAAACTTGTGCACTTGCAGGCCCAACAACGTCTACAAGAAGAAGGTTGTGTAGTAGACATCAACCTCTTTTCTGGCGCCGTTGCCGGGGAGGCTAGGTAAGTGAAGGTATATCTTTAGATCTTGCAATCGAATCTTTTTGTTTCGTGTTTTATCACTAGTTTAGTTTGTAAAAGAAAACCACAAAAAAATGGAATTTTTTTTGTCTCATACGCTTCATCTTTTTAATATCTTTTGTGAGTATGATGGAAAGAAAAATTGTGCCAAAGTGTTAGAAGAAGAATGCATTAAATTGTTTGGCATTAAATATTTGAATGATGAGCATGATTGCAATGTTGTTAGTATAAACTCTTTGAATATCCATAGTACTAATGATGATTGCACTAGTTATGATGAAAATATCTCTTATGAGCATGTCAACTTTTGTGGAGTGCATGTTTGCATGAACACACCAAATAGAGAAGATATATATTGCAAGAGGCATACGCACTTAGAAACTAAATGGTTGCAAGAAAGGCTAAATGTGAGTGCTGAAAATTTAAATTTCCTTTGCCATACTTGTGAACTATGCAATAAACATGGTCATCTACATCTCCTATGCAAATTGTTTCATGATCGAATCGTGTCCAAAAATTGTGATGATTTGATCTCCCTTGGACATTACAATGAGCTTAGTTTACTTTTGGGTTATGAAGAATTGAAACGTTTAATTAAGGAGCTTCCAGAATTTGCCCATAAGAAATTCCTTGACATTGATCTAGAGAAGATTTATTTGTATTGTGCAGTGAATTGCATTGAAAATCCTTATATTGCCAATTACCTAAAGAAAAGAAAGCAAATAGAAGATGATGAGAATACTAATGAAAGGGAAGAGACTTCCCAATCTCCTCCTATTATTTCTTATGATGAATCAGGTAACGAGGAGGAGCTTTCTATTCAACCAATCTCATCAATAAGGAGCTCAAAGAGGAAGGTTGAACCTACACATAATGTGAAGAAGAAAAAGAAAAGAAGGAGCAACAAAGGTAGAAAGGTATCCCTCCCAAATGATGTTGCCCCTACTACTCATTGTGATGATGATAATTGCTTTACTATTGGTGCTATCCATATTTTTAATGATGAGAGTAATTATGCTTATGATATGAAAGAGCCCAAGCTTGGGGAAGCTATGTTTGATAAGGATGAAATATTTGAGAATATATTTGCTGAAATTAATGTTTGTCCCAAGCTTGGGGATGCTATGTTTAATGAAGATGATATTTTTAGCATCCCAAGTTTTGATATGCAAAGTTGTTATCATGATAGCATGCCTCCTACCTATGATGATTATATTGATGAAAGTGGGTTTGGAAGAGTGTCAACTTTAGGAATTAGTGATCCCACTATTTTGGAGGATGTTGAATCTTATTGTGATGAATATGAAAGTGGATTTGAAAGAGTGTCAACTTTATTTAGTGATTCCACTATCTTGGGAGAGGTTTCAATCGATTATGATGAGAACGGTTGCTACTTATGATGATTATTGTGATGAAACTTATGCTATAAAAAGTAGTGATGATTATATTTACAAATCTTGTCATGGTTATGATTACCCTTTTTCTGATCATTACTCTTTTAATGTGGAAACAATTTTTAGCGTTCAAGTCTCTTATGATACTCCCAATATTCCGAATGAGAATAAGAATTTTGCTTATGTGGAGAGTAGTAAATTTCTATGCTGCTGATCATGAAAAGAATTCTTGAGGTGCTGGTTATATTGTTGAATTCATTCATGATGCTACTGAAAATTATTATGAGGGAGGAACATATGCTTGTAGGAATTGTAATAATATCAAGTTTCCTCTCTATATGCTTAAATTTTTGAAGTTATGCTTGTTTTGTCTTCCTATGCTTGTTGATTATTGTTCCCATAAGTGGTTTGCTCACAAAATCCCTATGCATAGGAAGTGGGTTAGACTTAAATGTTCTAATCATATTCATCATGATGCTCTCTTTATGTTTCTATTCTTATCTCTTATGTGAGCATCATTGAAATCATCATGCCTAGCTAGGGGCGTTAAACGATAGCGATTGCTGGGAGGCAACCCAATTTTATTTTAGTTTCTTGCTTTTTGGTTCTGTTTAGGAATAAATAATCCACCTAGCTTATGTTTAGATGTGGTTTTATGTTTCAATTAGTGTTTGTGCCAAGTGGAACCTTTGGGAAGACTTGGGTGAAGTCTTTATGATCATGCTGTAAAAAACAGAAACTTTAGCGCTCACGAGATTAGCCTGAACTTTTTACTGGAAAGTGCTATTTAGTTTATTCTTTTTGCAGATGATTACTAGACAAATCCCTCATGTCCACCAATTTATTTTATATTTTTCGGAATTCCAGAAGTTTGCGTTAGTTACAGATTACTACAGACTGTTCTGTTTTTGACAGATTCTGTTTTCATTGTGTTGTTTGCTTATTTTGATGAATCTATGGCTAGTAAAATAGTTTATAAACCATAGAGAAGTTGGAATACAGTAGGTTTAACACCAATATAAATAAAGAATGATTTAATTACAGTACCTTGAAGTGGTGTTTTGTTTTCTTTCGCTAACGGAGCACACGAGTTTCTGTTAAGTTTTGTGTTGTGAAGTTTTCAAGTTTTGGGTAAAGATTCGATGGACTATGGAATAAGGAGTGGTAAGAGCCTAAGCTTGGGGATGCCCAAGGCACCCCAAGGTAATATTCAAGGATAACCAAGATCCTAAGCTTGGGGATGCCCGGAAGGCATCCCTCTTTCGCCTTCGTTCATCAGTAACTTTACTTGGAGCTATATTTTTATTCACCACATGATATGTGTTTTGCTTGGAGCGTCATGTCATTTTCTTTAGCTTTGCTTGCTGTTTGAATAAAATACCAAGATCTGAAATTATTAAATGGGAGAGTCTTCACATAGTTGTATAATTATTCGACTACTCATTGATCTTCACTTATATCTTTCGGAGTAGTTTGTCATTTGCTCTAGTACTTCACTTATATCTTTTAGAGCACAATGGTGGTTTTATTTTGAAGAAATAGATGAACTCTCATGCTTCACTTATATTATTTTGAGAGTCTTAAATAGAATGGTAATTTTCTTAAATAATCCTAATATGCTAAGCAGACAAGATTTGTAAGAATTCTTATGAGTGAATTGGATGCTATGATCAATTTCATACTTGATAACTGTTTTGAGATATGGAGGTAGTGATATTAAAGTCATGCTAGTTGGGTGATTATGAATTAAAAAAATGCTTGTTTGAAGTTAGCAAGTACCGTAGCATGCACGTATGGTTAAAGTTGTGTAACAAATTTGAAACATGAAGTGTACCTGGCTTGTGCATCCTTATGAGTGGCGGTCGGGGACGAGCAATGGTCTTTTCCTACCAATCTATCCCCCTAGGAGCATGCGCGTAGTGCTTGATTTTTGATGACTTTTAAATTTTTGCAATAAGTATATGAGTTCTTTTGACTAATGTTGAGTCCATGGATTATACGCACTTTTACCTTTCCGCCTTTGCTAGCCTCTTCGGTACCGTGCATTGCCCTTTCTCACCTTGAGAGTTGGTGCAAACTTCGCCGGTGCATCCAAACCCCGTGATATGATACTCTTTATCACACATAAACCTCCTTATATCTTCCTCAAAACAGCCAACATACCTACCTATTATGGCATTTCCATAGCCATTCCGAGATATATTGCCATGCAACTTTCCACCGTTCCGTTCATCATCATCACGACATACTTTACTTTTGTCATATTGCCATTGCATGATCATGTAGTTGACATCGTATTTGTGGCAAAGCCACCATGCATTATTTTTCATACATGTCACTCTTGATTCATTGCACCATCCCGGTACACCACCAGAGGCATTCATATAGAGTCATATCTTGTTCTAGTTTCGAGTTGTAATCCTTATGTTGTAATCAATAAAAGTGTGATGATCATCATTATTAGAGCATTGCCCAATCAAAAAAAAGAGAAAGGCCAAAAAGAAAAAAAAGGAAATGCCCAAAAAAATAAATAAAAAAAAGGGCAATGTTACTATCTCTTTTTCCACACTTGTGCTTCAAAGTAGCACCTTGTTCTTCATGTAGTGAGTCTCATATATTGTGCTTCAAAGTAGCACCATGTTTTTCATATAGTGAGTCTCATAAGTTGTCTTTTATACTAGTGGGAATTTTTCATTATAGAACTTGGCTTGTATATTCCTATGATGGGCTTCCTCAAATGCCCTAGGTCTTCATGAGCAAGCAAGTTGGATGCACACCTACTAGTTTTCTTTTGTTGAGCATTCATAGCTCTAGTGCATCCGTTGCATGGCAATCCCTACTCCTCATGTTGACATCAATTGATGGGCATCTCCATAGCCCGTTGATTATCCTCGTCGATGTGAGACTTTCTCCTTTTTGTCTTCTCACCACAATCCCCATCATCATATTCTATTCCACCCATAGTGCTATATCCATGGCTCACGCTCATATATTGCGTGAAGGTTGAAAAAGTTTGAGATTATTTAAGTATGAAACAATTGCTTGGCTTGTCATCGGGGGTATAGAAGTTGGGAACATCTTTGGGTGACGAAAATGAAGCATAGCCTAGCTATATGATTTTGTAGGGATGAACTTTCTTCTGCCATATTATTTTAAGAAGACATGATTACTTTGATTAGTATGCTTGAAGTGTTACTATTTCTTTTATCAATATGAACTTTTATTTTGAATCATTTGGATCTGAACATTCTTGCCACAATAAATAAAATTACATTATAAATTATGCTAGCTAGCATTCCACATCAAAAATTCTGTTTTTATCATTTACCTACTCGAGGACGAGCAGGAATTAAGCTTGGGGATGCTTGATACGTCTCCAACGTATCTATAATTTTTGATTGCTCCATGCTATATTATCTACTATTTTGGGCAATATTGGGCTTTATTTTCCACTTTTATATTACTTTTGGGACTAACCTATTAACTGGAGGCCCAGCCCAGGTTTGCTGTTTTTTTTGTGCATATTTCAGTATTTCGAAGAAAAGGAATATCAAACGAAGTCGGAACGGAACGAAATCAACTGGAGAAGTTATTTTTGGAAGGAAACCTACCGGATATACTTGGACCCTACGTCAGAAGATGAGGGAGGTGCTCACGAGGGTAGGGGCGCGCCCCCTGCCTCGTGGGGTCCCCGTAGCTCCACCGACGTACCCCCTGCACCCATATATACCTACGTATCGTAAAACTTCCAGAACAGAAGATAGATCAGGAGTTCCGCCGCCGCAAGCCTCTGTAGCCACCAAAAACCTCTCGGGAGCCCGTTCCGGCACCCTGCCGGAGGGGGAACCCATCACCGGTGGCCATCTTCATCATCTCGGCGCTATCCATGACGAGGAGGGAGTAGTTCACCCTTGCGGCTGAGGGTATGTACCAGTAGCTATGTGTTCTCTCTCGTGTTCCCTCTATGGTACGATCTTGATGTATCCCGAGCTTTGCTATTGTAGTTGGATCTTATGATGTTTCTCCCCATCTACTCTCTTGTGATGAATTGAGTTTCCCCTTTGAAGTTATCTTATCGGAGTGAGTCTTTCATGAGAACACTTGATGTATGTCTTGTTGTGCTTATCTGTGGTGACAATGGGATATCATGTGCCACTTGATGTATGTTTTGGTGACCAGTTGCGGGTTCCGACCATGAACCTATGCATAGGGGTTGGCACACGTTTTCGTCGTGATTCTCCGGTAGAAACTTTGGGGCACTCTTTGAGGTTCTATGTGTTGGTTTGAATAGATGAATTGGGATTGTGTGGTGCATATCGTATAATCATGCCCACGGATACTTGTGGTGACATTGGAGTATCTAGGTGACATTAGGGTTTTGGTTGATTTGTGTCTTAAGGTGTTATTCTAGTACGAAATCTTTTATAGATTGATCCGAAAGAATAGCTTTGAGGTGGTTTCGTACCCTGCCATAATCTCTATCTTTGTTCTCCTCTATTAGTGGCTTTGGAGTGACTCTTTGTTGCATGTTGAGGGATTGTTATATGATCTATCTATGTTATTATTGTTGAGAGAACTTGCACTAGTGAAAGTATGAACCCTAGGCCTTGTTTCCTATCAAGGTCAGATCAGACATCACAGTGCCTTCCATACCCTAGATCAAAACTAATAGATAACCAAACCAAACGAATCCATCCATACAAATATGCAGCACATCAACCCTCATTGCCAAATCGATTCAACCCTAACCCTAACCCTAGCTAATGACAGAGAGGAGGAGGATGAGGCTTACAAAGTACTCCATGTCCATCAGGTTGCCCCCCATGCTGTCGTCGGAGCTCTCATCCCCATCATTCCAAGAAGGCATCCTGGCCGGCGATGAGGAACTGAGGTGGTCGGCGACGATGGAGAGCTCGGCCAGGGGAAACAGAGCGAGGGGGGAGAGTGAGAGTGAGTGAGCGCGAGGGAGACAGAGGGAGGGCCGAATCCGTTTTTACCTGGTCGGGACGGCCCGTGCGCCCTAACGGCCGTCACCCGCGCACCGTGAGCACTGTGGCCGACAAAACCCTGACGGACGGGCCCCACATGTCATAACCCCAGTTAAAACTTAACCGTTCGGCCACTTGGGTTTTTTGGAACAGCCAGCCACTTTTGTGGTAGTTTTTTTTAAATTAAAAAAAGCGGTAGTTTTCGGAACGATAGCCCGTAATGTGGTAGTTTTTTGCTATTCACTCCTCTGATTCACACCATTTCATTTGTAGATATACAGCCTATCTGCCACTATTATATATACTAAGTAATTGTCACGTGGCATGTACATGTAGAATTCAGGGAATGCAACTTAAAAACTTGGATATTTTTTCATTCTCCCGTTTTCTTGGTGATTACTCTTTCTTAGTAACATATCTCCTCAAAGAAATCGCCTTCCACGTCATGGTAGTTCTTCATCTGATGACCATGAACTGCATCTTGACACTATACTTCACAAGCGCTTCAAGAGTGTTCAGCTTCTGTTGGGCACTTACGCAAGAATGGTGATCAAAAGTATTAGGGCAATAAGCGGCGAGGTCACTGGTGGAAAAACAGGCTTCCGTCCAGCCCCATAAGTCGTGAAGCTGTAGGAACCGCGACTAATGGGACCTTTAGTCGCGGTTCTGGCGGTGAACCGCGACCAAAGGCCCGGGCCTGTGGCGCTCGGTGGCGCAAGACGTGAGGGTCTTTAGTCGCGGTTGGCCAGGACAACCCTGACTAAAGGCCGTCGGGCACCGTTAGTCACGGTTTGCCGTGCCAACCGCAACTAAAGCCCTCCCTATATATACCCATCCAGCAGCCAACACTTAGCCATTTGGAGCCATTCTCTTCACAAGTGGGTGTAGGTTTGCTTTTGGTTCCTCTTATGCACATAAGGTGTTTGATGAAATGCCCCAAGAGCATGAAACAAACATGACATGAAGTGTTGGAGCCACACTCCTCGATCGCGGTTAGCAACTTGATGAACCTTTGATGTGTCATTGATAAAATATGCATGTGTGTAGTTCATTGTTTAATTTATATTGTTTGTAGCTAGTTAGTTTAACAAATGCATGATGGTTAATTATATATTTTATATTATAATAATGCAGATGAATCGGCAATGGATGTACGGTAACCGACTCTCCGGCGAGTTCACTACGGGTTTGAAAGATTTCCTCGTAGTGGCTAATGCGAACAAGCGGGGGGTTTTGTTATCTGTCCATGTGTTATCTGTAAGAATCGGAAGGGTTACTCTTCCTCAAGAGATGTTCACATGCATCTGCTTGACGCAGTTTCATGCCAAGCTATAATTGTTGGACCAAGCATGGAGAAAGAGGGGTTATAATGGAAGAAGATGAAGAAGGGATGATTTCATCGATGAAAGCTATCTTGCTCATTTCGGTGATACTTTCATGGAGGATGCGAAGGTGAAGGGAAGGTGAAGAAGAGGCACGTGATGATCCCGTTGATGATCTTGGTCGGACCATTGCTGATGCACGGAGACACCGCTAAACCGAAAAGGAGAGGGAGAATTTGGATCGCATGTTAGAGGATCACAGAAAGGCGCTGTACCCGGATGCGATGATGGTCTGAAAAAGCTGGGCTGCACAATCGGATTTGCTGAAATGGAAGGCGAGGCGGTGTAGCTGACTCGGCATTTGAAAACTTGCTGAAAATGTTGAAGAATATGTTTCCAAAGGATAACGAGTTGCCCGCCAAGACGTCATTTAAGCAAAGAAGGTTGTCTGCCATCTAGGTTTAGAGGTTACGAAGATACATGCATGCATCAACGATCGCATCCTCTACCGGTGAATACGAGAATTTGAATGAATGCCCGGTATGCACCGTGCATTGCGTTATAAGATCGAGGCGATGACCACGGTGACGATGTTGAGGGCGAAACCCGTGAAGAGGGTTCCCGCCAAGGTGATGTGGTATGCTCCTATAATACCACGGTTGAAACGTCTGCTCAGGAACAAAGAGCATGCCAAGTTGTTGCGATGGCACAAAGAGGACCGTAAGTCGGACGGGAGTTGAGACACACCGCAGATGGAACGCAATGGAGAAAGATCGACAGATGGTTCAAAGATTTTGCAGCCGACGCAAGGAACATAAGATTTGCTCTAAGCACGGATGGCATGAATCCTTTTGGCGGCAGAGCTCCAGCCATAGCACTGCCCGTGACTCTATGCATCTACAACCTTCCTCCTTGGTTGTGCATGAAGCGGAAGTTCATTATGATGCCGGTGCTCATCCAAGGTCCGGGCAACCCGGCAACGACATCGATGTGTACCTAAGGCCATTTGTTGATGTATTTTTACAGCTGTTGGGTGGTGTCCGTGTGTTGGATGAGCACAAACAAGAGGAATTTGACCTACGAGCGTTGCTTTTCGTAACCATCAACGATTGGCCTTCTCTTAGTAACCTTTCGGGACTGTCAAATAAGGGATACAATGCATGCACGCACTGCTTACATGAGACTGAAAGTGTACATTTGCCAAATTGTAAGAAGAACGTGTACCTTGGGCATCGTCGATTTCTTCCGAAAATTCATCCAAAGAAGAAAGAAAGGCAAGCATTACAACAGCAAGGCAGATCACCGCCGAAGCTCGCGGAACGACCGGTGCTGAGGTATTTGATATGGTCAAGGATTTGAAAGTCATCTTTGAAAGGGTCTGGCGGACAATCAGTTCGAAGGGAGCTGACCGCACGCAGCCATGTGGAAGAAGAAATCTATATTCGGGAGCTAGAATATTGGAAAGTCCTAGATGTCCGCTTCTGCAATCGACGTGATGCACGTTCTGAAGAATATTTGCGTGAACCTCCTAAGCTTCTTGGGCGTGTATGGGAAGACAAATGATACAAAGGAAGCACGGCAGGACCAGCAACGTTTGAAAGACCACGATGACCGGCATCCGGAATGGTTTCAAGGTCGTGCCGCCTACGCCTCGACCAAAGAAGAGAAGGTCATCTTTTTGAATGCCCGAAAGCAGTATGAAGGTCCCGTCTGGATTCTCGCCCAATATAAAGGGAATAATAAACATGGCGGAGAAAAAGTTCCAAAACCTGAAGTCTCACGACCGCCACGTGATTATGACGCAATTGCTTCCGATTGCTTTGAGGGGCTCCTGCCGAAAATGTTCGAGTAGCCATTGTGAAGCTATGTGCATTCCTCAATGCAATCTCTCGTAAGGTAATCAATCCGGAAGTTCTACCACGGTTACGTAACGATGTGATCCAATGTCTTGTCAGTTTCGAGTTGGTGTTCCCGCCATCCTTCTTCAATATTATGACGCACCTCCTGGTTCACCTAGTCGAAGAGATTTTCGTTCTCGGTCCTGTATTTCTACACAATATGTTCCCCTTGAGAGGTTCAAGGGAGTATTAAAGAAATATGTTCGTAACCGTGCTAGGCGGAAGGAAGCATCGCCAAGGGCAATGGAAATGAGGAGGTAATTGAGTTTTGTGTTGACTTTGTTCCTGACCTTAAGCCGATTGGTCTTCCTCGATCGCGCACGAGGAGACTAAGTGGAAAAGGCACGATCGGAAGGAAATCAACGATATGTATGGACGGCCATTCTCTGATCAAGCACACCACACCTGTCTTGACCAATTCCAGCTTGGTGGCTCCGTACTTTGAGAAACACAAGAATATTTTACGTTCGACAACCCGGGAAGCCTGAATCCTGGATTAGGAAGGCCCACATGGAGACTTTCGGCAGTTGGTTGAGAAAACATTTAATGAATGACAATGATGTTGTAGATCAGCTGTACATGTTGGCCAAGACACCATCTTCGACTATAACGACTTTCCAAGGGTACGAGATAAATGGGAATACATTTTACACGATCGCCCAAGATAAAAGAGCACCAACCAAAACAGTGGTGTCCGCTTTGATGCAGCAACCGAGAATGGGCAAGAGGTCACATATTATGGTTACATAGAGGAGATATGGGAACTTGACTATGGACCCTCCTTTAAGGTCCCTTTGTTCCGGTGCAAATGGTTCAAGCTAACAGGAGGTGGGGTAAAGGTGGACCAGCAATACGGAATGACAATGGTGGATTTCAACAATCTTGGTTACCTTGACGAACCATTCGTCCTAGCGAAAGATGTCGCTCAGGTTTTCTATGTGAAGGACATGAGTAGCAAACCGAGGAAACGGAAAGATAAGAAAACGATCAGTACATCATGCGATGATCCAAAGCGCCACATTGTTCTTTCAGGGAAAAGAAACATCGTGGGAGTGGAGGACAAGATGTACATGTCGAAGATTATAATATGTTTGCTGAAATTCCGCCCTTCAAAGTGAACACCGACCCAAGCATTAAGTTAAATGATGAGGATGCTCCATGGATACGGCACAATCGTAAGCAAGCAGGGACACAAGGGAAGAAATGATGTGTAATAATTTATTGTACCAAACTTTGTTGAATGGATCATGTGAATTATATTACCCGTGATGTGTTTGGTGTCCATTTTCAATGATTCGAGATACCACCGATGATACATGAAATTTGGAGTGATTTAGTCATACTCCTGCCTAGGCGATAATATGCATACCGTAGTCTTCATAGCCGCCGTCGTTGTACCGGTAGTCGCCGCTTCTAAGTTGCCGCCGTAAATGCCGCTGTCGCCGCCGTCGCCGCTTCGGCGCCGGGTTTCGAATCGAGGGTAGCGCAGGCGGGGATATCGCCACCGTGATGTAGTCCATGACGCTCTGCAGAGTCCGCCATACCACCATAGCCGACGGTCGGCCTCGTGGAAGTTCCCAGGAGGCAGACCGTCCTCCTCATACCGGCGGCGCCCTCTCACGCCGATTGATGAAGAAGGCGTCCCAAGTATGCTGGTTATCGGGATGCCAGCGGGATTCATCCGCTGCTCCGGCGTGAGGTCGAGGTAGTAGTGGTTCGTGATGGCCGCCCGTGCAGTACCACGAGGGACGGGAGGGACGGCACGCCGCCCGGGCGCTTAGGCTCCAGCCGGTGGGGACGCGATAGCCGGTGGACAAGGGTAGTTCGAGGCGCAAAGCTCCTCCACCTGCTGGTAGGTTAGAGTGGTGCGGTGGAAGCCATGAGAGAGTGATGAGAGATTGTAGAGATGTGATAATGCTGGCCAAGCCGGGCTACATATATGTAGTGAGAAATGGCGGAAAAATGGGAGCGGAAGACAGGAGGCGGGAAGAAAGTGGCGGGAAGAAAGAGGCGGGAAGACAGGGAAGAAATGGCGGGAAGAAGAGGAATCCAGAGTTGGTCATCTAACCTTTAGTCCCGGCTGGTTGGTGCAACCGACTAAAGGTTAGACAGACGCGTGGGTAGCGCCACGCCTGCTTCGGAGGAACAAGACAAAGCAGAAGCGGCGCCGTGCCTATAAAAGGAGCATCGATACGCTGCCAAGATAGAGGCGTGAAGAAATGGCGGGAAGACATAGGCGGAAAGAATCAAGGGAAGACCGGCCGAAGAACTTGTGGGAAGACACAAAGTGCCGGGAAGAACTTCTCTGAATTTTTGATATATTATTTGTATTTTTAGAATTTTGAAATGAATTAGTTCTATTTTTCTGAATTTTTGATATATTATTTGTATTTTTAACATATTGAATTGAATTAGTTTTATTTTTGACATATTATTTGTATTTGCCTCGTAGGGTTTGGAGACGGTTCAGAGATACAAAGGACGTAGAACTTTATATGCATTAAATTATGTATGGAAACTTGTTCAAAATTGTATATGGTCATCCGATGATATTGAATATATATTGTATATTCCTCTTGAATTCTTTTGGTTCTAATTTCAAATTTATTTGAAATTGTACATTCATATGCATGTATGTAGTACTGTAGAATATGTGAAACTCCTTCAAAATTAAAATAAAGCACAAAAGAAATAAAACAATACAAATTAAACAGAAAACAATACAAATTAAAAAGAAAACAATACAAATTAAACAGAAAACAGGTTTGGGGGGGGGGGGCTAAAACCCTTTAGTCGCGGTTGGGCGAAGCGACCCATGACTAAAGGGTACCTTTAATCATGGTCTCGCCAACCGCGACTAAAGGTGGGGGCGGGAACATAAAAACCCGCCAAAAACCCTTTAGTCGCGGTTGGGCAGGCGACCCAGCGACTAAAAAGGTACCTTTAGTCGCGGGTCTCGCCAACCGCGACTAAAGGGGGCTATAAATACAAAGGCGGGATTCTCGTCTTCTCCGATTCCCTTTGTTCGTCTCTGCGCCCTCAGCGCCGCCCGCCGTCGCCCTCGCCCTCGGCCGCCCGCCCGTCGCCCTCGCCCACACCAGCCAGCGCCCGCCCGGCGGCCTCGGTACTGCCGCCTCGCTTCGCCCGCCCTCAACACCGCCGACCTCTCTTTCTCTTCGCCTCCCTCCTCGCTCGCTCCGCCGCAGCCGTGGGGTGGCGATCCTCTCTGTCTCTCCGGGCCTCGATTGATCCCCGGTGGCGGCGTCGAAGGTGGTGGCCACGGCGCGTCGTTGGACGGCTCACGAGCTCGAGGTAGCCGGGCGAGGCCGGACTCCAGCGGCGGGCGGCTTGGGAAGGGGCAACGGGAGCCGGGCAACGGGAGCCGGGAGAGGCCGGACTCCGGCGGGCGGCGGAGTCGTCCCGAGCGGGACTCGGGCGGCGTCTTGCGCGAGGGAGAGGGAGGCGGGCCGGGCCTGGCCTGGCTGGGCCGGCTGGGCCTCGGTCCAGAGAAGCGCCTGCTTTTTTTAATTAAAACAAAACGAAATAAATAAAATATCAAACGAACTCCGATTTAAATAAAACAAATTTTCCCCGACTCCTAAAAATGAGTCGAACAAAATGAACTTTTAAAAACTGCAACATGCATAAAAATCTTAAATGCTCATTTTTGCCTAAGCAAAATAAATCTTTCGAAAACCAAATTTGATTTATTTATAATATCTTCGCTTTTCCTAAATGTTGGGAAAGTCATATTATTCCCTCTCTTGAGATTTTTATAGGAAAACTTTATGAAGATAATTTTAAATAAATCCAATGATCCTATTTCCAAAATTTGAGAAATCCCAAATATGAAAATAATGAAACTTCCAACTTCTCTCCGAGGGTCCTTGAGTTGCGTGAAATTTCCTAGGATCGGAAAATGCGAGAAAATATGATATGCATGATGATCTAATGTATAACATTCCAAATTGAAAACTAAAAACAAATTGTATTTTTTTACCAAACATTGACAAATGTTTAATTGCTTGCAAAGTTTCTTCACAAAATGACATTCGTGGAAGACGTGGTTGTCTGTTGTCCTCGCCTCCCTCTCCGTGTGTGTTGTCTCGCCTCCCTCTCCGTGACGCCTGCCTGCCGCCTGCCTCTCGCGCTCACCATGACACCCTCTCCCACCCCTTCCTCGCCCCCTCCTTTTGCCACCGCCCTTTCGCCACCGCCACCGCCACCGCCACCCTTCTTCACTTAATTAATTTGTTTTTACTACATGTTTTCAGGACTGACATAATGGCGGACGATAGAGCTGACCCGATTATGGACAACTATGATCCGGACGGTGAAGCACATATGTTCGGCATCATAAACGGCGATATTCTATATGTGCCGACCGGAGAAGAAGAAGAAGATATCTCTTCTTATCTGAACCTTGACGTCTCGATCACCGTCCAGGAGTGGAATGAGCCAAAGAAGGCACGAATTGATGGTTTCACTTTTGTCGATAAGAGAACAAAAAAAGATTGCTTCAAGAAGCTTATGGAACATTTCGTTCTACCTCCGGAATACAACAAATTCGATGAGGAGGGTAACAAGATTGAGGAAAACAAGGAGAGGAGGAGGCTAGTCAAACAGTTCGCTCTTCATAAGATGGCCGACGCATTCCGGAAATTGAAGCAAAATCTAGCCCGTGACTTTGTCAAGCAGAACAAGACTCGGATTTCAAAGGACAATATGAGAAACTGAAACATGATTGGCCAGAATTTGTGAAGCAAAAGAAATCGGAGCAGTTCATTCAAATATCGAAAAAATAAGGAAAATGCGGCTAAGAAGGAGTACAATCATGTTATGGGGCAGGAGGGTATCGCATTTGGGTGCCTAGGTTGGAGAAGATGGAGAACGAGCTGAGGGCGCGAGGAACTGCCTAGGCACGGAGGGATGGGACCCAAGGGCCAAAAGCTGGTGGTACGGGCATGGGGGAACGCTGAACCCGGAGACAGGGGAGTGTGTTTACCGGGCAAATTAATTAAACCCACCCAAGCCCTTATTGACGCAATGAAGGATGCTCAACAGGGAAGATCAAGTTCAACAGAGAGAACGACGCTACCGACAAAAGCCCTCGAATCTTGAACACGGAGGACGTGTACGAGGCATGGGGCACATTCCGTGGAAAATAGGGTTCCCCCAGAACAATGACCCGTACGGTTACAGAAGCCGTAAGAGAAAGATGGATCGGGAATCAGATGTTGTGGCGCGGTTGGCATCGGAAATGGATGTGATGAAGAAAACCATGAGTGTACTAGTAGCGAAAGAGATGCAGCTCGGTGCAGCATGAAGATCATCCAGCGGATCTCGGAAGCCAGCAGCGGAGAAGCAGCGTGGCTTCCACGGAGGCCCCACCGGGCTGGTGCTTATGCACCGACGATCGAAATTACTGCACCGGAGCCTCTGGTGGTCGAAATTACTGCACCGGAGCCTCTGGTGGTCGAAATTACTGCACCGGAGCCTCCTCGCTACCCCGTGGACGATATAAAGGAGATGAAAGAATGTCATCTGTATTATCCTATCGTGAACATGTCCATGAAGGTAGCCATCGGCAAGGTGCTTTACCATGTTTACGGAGCACTCCACCACAACAACCCCATTCAAGATGGCTATGCTCGTGTCACGGTGGAGGACATAGTCCAAGGGTTTGAGGACACGGAGATTGACATTGCTACACCTGAAGGGGAGAAAAGACTTGGAGATGTCAAGCGCCATTTCATTCTATGGCAAAAGAAGTTTATCAAGTTTCCAAAGGCGAGGCGCCAAGGACAACAAGTCCACCCCCACGGTGGTGGTGGTGGCGGTGGCGGCGGTGGTGGTGGTGGTGGTGGTGGCGGTTCACCTACACCTCCGCCACGCCACCGACGCCGCCTCAGTCCACAACGTCCCCGGGTGATCAGCCGCCGCCCCAGTCCTCGCCCGGCCCGGGTGATCGACGCCGCCCCAATCCACCTCCGCAAAGAAGCGAAGCAGTCCTGATTATTAACCCGGACCCTTATGTACCTAAGACCACAAAGGTACCGGAGCCATCATCAAGCCTCTCCCCACAAGGCCTTGGGAACGTAGTGCCGAGGAAGTCGACGCTGCCGCTGCTGATTTGGAGAAATGGAAGGCGGACTGCAAGAAGAAAAGAGAGCCCGAGCCCAAGCCGATTTTCTCGATGAGCAAAAGAAGTGGGCTAAGTCATTTTTGAGCACACCGTCCCAAGCCGCGAAGAATCTGCCTAACGACTATGCACGTGAACTTCACAGCAGGCACTCATGTTCAAGGAGAACAAAGAGGGGAGAAGGCCGAAAGTAAAATAAGCGGGAAACAAGTTGCCCAGCTCGGGGAACAAAGTAAACAATCGATTGCCCCGCTTATAGTGGAAGCCTTCTGTCCGGATGCCCCCGAGATCATACAAGCTGCGGCAGAACAGGGATTGACTGTAACGAGTTCCTGAGAACAAGCGGCCAACTTAGGTATTACTCTTCGTGAACTGTTAGGCCTTGATGAGGCGCCAGTGAAGGAGGTAGTAATTACATATGTCAAGAATGGGCCTCTCGTCGAGCCTGCGCAGGAAAAGGATCTACCTCCACAAATGAAAGGTCTGCTGAAATGGTACAAGGGTTACATAAAAAATAAAAACGCCAAAGAATATATTTATGCGGAAGTTAGACATGAGCATCACTTCAAACATTACTATGTACAAATTGAACTGAGTGAATTGTTCCAGCTTTTCAATCTGCGCGAGCTCGACAAATCTATCATCAGTTGCTACGTTCTGTAAGTGATTTATTAATTTCTACCCCATCTCGTTCATATTGCCTGCACTATATATATGTCCTAACTATATTGTTGTGTCCGCTATTATACATGCAGAATGAAGATTAAGGAATGCAGAGTAAGGAACATCCATGATGTTGGGTTCATTGACCCACACATCGTTAATGGACATGTGTTGGAGCCGCCACCCCGCCGACGTGGAGGCAGACCTGTGGCAGTTTCTTACAAAGCAGGAACTCAAAAGTGATATTCTATTTCCTTACCATTTTGGGTGAGTGTTTCTGTCTTGAGCACATTCTCTTTTGTTTACTCCATGCATGGTATGTGGCCGGCTAATCGATGAGTTATGCATGACGTACAGTGCATGTATCGTGTCCGCAGGTTCCACCGGATTCTGCTAGTAATTAAAGTTAACACCTCGTAATGTCTCGCCCACGACTCTCTCAATATGGATCCAAAGCTTTGGGGCTGAATTAGAAGAATGCTGCAGAAGTAATTATTTTCATTCATTTGCGCTCTATATCGATTGGCCTATTTCGTTCATTTCCTAATATCAAGTAACTAATAACTCTCTTGTTCATTTAATTTTCTTTGCCTCGTAGGGTTTGGAGACGGTTCGTAGATACAAAGGTCGGTGAATTCAAAAAAGAGCTAGAATTCAAAAGGTCAAAGCCTAAGAATGCTGGGGATATTCAGCCACCGGAGACCAATCTATGTGGATACTATGTCTGTGAGATGATCCGGAGATACACCTCTGAGCGGGTTCCGAGTGATACCAATGCTCAGAGGAATAACCTCCGGATGATGCTTAGTCCGTAAGCTCGCTTCCGACCACTTCAAGAGGAACTAGCTGGATGGTTCAGCAGGGAAGTCCTCCATCCTAAAGGAGAACACTATTACGAGGACGTAGAACTTTATATGCATTAAATCATGTATGGAAACTTGTTCAAAATTGTATATGGTCATCCGATGATATTGAATATATATTGCATATTCCTCTTGAATTCTTTTTGGTTCTAATTTCAAATTTATTTGAAATTGTACATTCATATGCATGTATGTAGTACCGTAGAATATATGAAACTCCTTCAAAATTAAAATAAAGCACAAAAGAAATAAAACAATACAAATTAAACAGAAAACAGGTTTAGGGGGGGCTAAAACCTAAACCAGTGGCGGCCTTTAGTCGCGGTTGGCGTAAGAACCGCGACTAAAGGTCCTCCGCTTCGACGGTCAGCCGGGCGCCCACGTGGACGGGCCTTTAGTCATGTTCTTAAGCAGCCGCGACTAAAGGTGGGGGGCATTAGTCGCGCTTATTTGGTCGCGGTTGCCCAACCGCAACTAATGGCAGTTGCGAACCGCGACCAAAGGCCTTTTTTCCACCAGTGGGTATCGAACGAGCCGGGCGCGTGTATGGGCGCGTGCCGAGCACGTTGGACGCGTCTGGACCGCGGGAGTGTGTGCATGCATACAGGTGCAGCACGGGGCGTGTCCGTGCGGGTGTGCGTCGTGTGCGTGGGTTTAGGAGTAGCTGTTGGGCGAGTCGCGTGGGTGATCGAGGGCATGGCCGTTGGAGCTCGCCATGGGGCGCGCGCGTCGGAGTGCGACGCGGGCACGAGCGGAGCGAACGGAGCGCGAGCGATCAAGAGCAATTGGAGGCGTTAGGTGCATGCCCGGTGCGCCGGCTCGAGGTTATAAAGCCGAGAGGGCTGTAGAAAAGATGTAGCGTCTATGGTGCCAAGGAGTGTGCTTTTTTGCAAAGCCCTTTGTGCTCTTCCTTGGCTGTGTGTGTCGAGTTTCACAATGTGTGTGTTCTTGTGTGAGAGAAACTCAAGAGAGAGTTGAGAGGTAGAAGAAGAAGCGGTGCTGCGCGAATGCGGCGCCAACAATTGGTATCAGAGCCACGTGAAGGACAGGGGGCGCCGGCGATGTCGATCATCCCCTACGGCGGCGGTGTGGGCGGATCGCTGCCGCAGCCGGTGCCGCAGCTCACCGGCGACAACTACACGTCGTGGGCCATCAAGGTCGAGGCGAACCTCGACGCGGCCGGGCTGTGGGAGGCGGTGGTCGTGCCAAAGGACGCGGCGGCGGCCGTCATTGCGAAGAAGGACAAGCCCGCGCGCCTACCTCCTCAGTGCACTCGCGGAGAACCTGCTGTTGCAGGTGGCATCAAAGAAAACCGCGGTGGAGGTGTGGGCGAGCTTGAAGGCCATGTTTGTGCGGGCGGACCGCGTGCGCGCGGCTCAGTTGGGCACGCTGCGCGGGGAGTTCGAGCTCCTGCGCATGGCGGACGCCGAGACTCTGGATGATTTCGCCGGCAGGCTCGGTGGCATGGCGGCCCGCTACGCGGCGCTGGGATCGACCCTGGAGGATGCAGCTCTCGTCAAGAAGCTGCTCGAATCGGTACCGAACCGCCTGTACGCGGCGGTGGCCGGGATCGAGCAGTTCTGCGACGTCGACTCGATGCTGTTCGAGGACGCGCTGGGGCGGCTGAAGGCCTTCGACGATCGACTGCGTCGGCGTGGGCAGGACGGAGGTGGCCATGGCGGGGACCAGCTGTTGTACACGGCGGCGCAGTGGAGGGCGCGGGAGCGGCGTCAGGCCGGTGCACAGGATGACGACGACGCACGTAGCGAGGCTTCGGGCTTCGGCGGGAACCGGCGCGGCCGCTGCTACAAGTGCGGCGAACGCGGGCATTTCAAGCGCGAATGCCCACAGCTCAAGAAGGCGCCGGCGGAGGAGCGAGCCCTGCTTGTGGACGACGTGGAGGACGCCGGGCTGCTCTGAGCCGCGGCTTAGGGCGCAAATGTTAGGGCAATAAGCCGCGGCGAGGTGTCGAACGAGCCGGGCGCGTGTATGGGCGCGCGCCAGGCACGTTGGACGCGTCGGGACCGCGGGAGTGTGTGCGTGCGTACATGTGCAGCACGGGGCGTGTCCGTGCGGGTGTGCGTCGTGTGCGTGGGTTTAGGAGTAGCTATTGGGCGAGTCGCGTGGGTTATCGAGGGCGTGGCCGTTGGAGCTCGCCGTGGGGTGCGCGCATCGGAGCGCGATGCGGGCACGAGCGGAGCGAACGGAGTGCGGGCGATCAGGAGCGAGTGGAGGCGTTGGGTGCGTGCCCGATGCGCCGGCTCGAGGCTATAAAGCCAAGAGGGCTGTAGAAAAAATGTAGCGTCTATGGTGCCAAGGAGAGTGCTTCGTTGCAAAGCCCTTTGTGCTCTTCCTTGGCTGTGTGTGTCGAGTTTCACCATGTGTGTGTTCTTGTGTGAGAGAAACTCAAGAGAGAGTTGAGAGGTAGAAGAAGAAGCGGCGCTGCATGGAGGCGGCGCCAACAAAAAGCTCCTCCAAGCAAAGGACGTGTAGCTTTAATCCAACTGCAATAACAAATCACAGGACCTTTCATTACTTGAACCCACATGACTGTCTTGTAACGTTGAAATTTTGGCTTGGCTTTGGAAAGGGCTTCTTTTTCCCATTTGAATTAATCTTGTTGGATTCACATCACATACTAACTTATTTTACTGTTATAGATAGACCTTGTTAAAAATAAGAGATTACATATTATCATAGAAATATCTGCAAGGAGTTGCTGTAATTGCTTTACTAGTCGAGAACATACATATAAAAGTATTATTATATGATTGCAAAAAAATATACAAAGCAGAAATGTGTGGATTTTTAGCGGATGTTCACATTTTCAAAATCACGAATATGTCATTTTTATTTTGCTCACATGTTAAATTATTTCATCATCAAACTCTATACATGTGTAGTATGCATATCCATATTATCATATCATATTTACTATAGCATTTTTTTAACTTCAAAAATATGATTTTCAAACTATTTAAAATAAAATGCTCACTGGCAACCGTTCTCTAAAATGTGTAGTCATGTATAAACCTTAAATGTGGATGGCGTGTAGGAATACCAAACAATATAGTATAACCTTAAATGAGGAGGTCAGTACGAACGTGTTTTCGTCTCAAAGAAACTATTTTAAACCAAAACCAGGCCATTCTCTTCAGCAGCATCGCATGGATATACAAAACACGGTCCTAAGGTACTATCCATGTTCACATTCATGATTTCAACAACAGAAGAGGTGACATTCATAAAGAAAATCTCCCCTGTGGATAAGGAGAATTGTCAGTTCTACGATTGCTATACATACAAGTCAAACAAATCTACAAAATTTGCTTGGGCTATACTCACATTTCAAACGTCAGGACAGCTTATCTTTATAGAAAAGAGGGCTCGATGAACACAGCGGTTTCCATACGTTGCATCGGTGATGTTTTTTACGGCATCAGCGAGTTTCTTTACGTAGCAGAAGGCTTTCAAATGTAGGAGGCAATGCCGATGCGATAGCAATGTATTTGAAGTCAGTCCTCCACTGTTACATCCAAGTTGCATATGTTCATCGTTAACTTCCGCCAGCAATGCGATGGCAAAGCCCTTCTTTATACAGAAAACAAAATTCAAAGTGTGTGATACTGCAATTACTGGTTTAGGTTCTAAGGATGGTGCTTCTCCTGACCTTTTGATAAGGGTTTTCATGCGCTGGGGTTTGGCAATAACAAATCCATGGACTAGTGCTAACCTTGAGCAACCTCAATTCTTCGGTGATGTCAGACAAACTCTGATTTGAACTTAACTTCAAGATGCTAGAAAATATCTAACCATGATTTTGTCCGTAACAGAGCTTTTTGGCATTTCTATGCTGAGACGGGCTGATATCATAAATGATTATTAAGTTTTTATTCTGCATGTAAAACAAGGCAGTTAGACTGGCTGATTCAATAGCTCCTAAGTCGATGGATAGTAGGCTCCAGAAAAATCCATCATTTCTAAGCGTGACTTGTTTATGTTAGCTGGGATATGAATTTTAATCCAACCAAGGAGGTTGTGTGCTCCTTCTTCGTAAGTGGTGGTCTGGTCAACTATAAAGCCAAGCGGGAAAACCCTATAAGCCGCCCACTGCTTCGTAATGTCGATGCTTCGCACAGGGTTGCGCGAGTGAACGATGCAGTTGGCCGGCCCAATTGCTAGCGAAACATTTATTTTCCTTACAGTATTTCTACTGGTTGTGGGAACCCTCTAGAAGATTCCTGAACAGGTTTTCTTCTTGTTGTTTCTCAATCTGGGTTTTTCTTTTTTTCGTCTTTCCTGCTTCTTTTTTGTGTTTCCTTTTTTTATCATTTCAAGGAATTCATAAAAAAGTATGGATTATCAAATTTTGTTCAAAAATTCAAATTTGTTCACTTTCTCAAAAAAAGGTTTGCATTCCAAAATTTCGTTCATGTTTTTTCAATGTTCAGAATTTCAATATTGTGTTCTCATTTTTTTAAGTTTGCTCGCGTTTCATTTTTCCTGAATTTCCTAAACTGATCTCTTTTAAAAAAATAAAAAAACAAATCGGAGATTTTCAATAATTGTTCTCTGTTACCAAATTGTTCGTGTATTGAAATAATGTTCAACTTTCCAAAAAGTGTTCATGTTTTAGAAAACTGTTCGGGATTTAAAAATTTGTTAACATTTTTTATTTCTTTTGTGTTTTCCAAAATATGTTCAGAATAAAAAATGTGCCTAAAACTGAAAAATATTTGCGTTTTCCAAAAAGAATTGCGCTTTTGAAACATTGTTCAGAATTTCAAAAAAAAATCCTGTTATCAGAGTTTATACTCAAAACTCAAAAAAATCGCAATTTCAAACACGTTCGAGATTTTTCAAAAACAAATTCTGTAAAACAATTCATGCTTTTAAAAAAATGAATGTTAAAGTTTGTTCGAGTTGTCCAAACGATTGTCAGATTTTCAAACATTACTCGCTTTTCAAAAAAATCAAGGAAACGATGAAAAACCCAAAAAAAATGCCATGATTCTGCGTTTAACTTTGTTCTTAAACTTACACACTCCTCTTTAGTCATGAAACAAAAAAATAAAATTTGCAAAGAAGAACGTTAGCAATGAGATCTCAATGTGGGGAGCATATGGACAAATCGCTCCGCATCCATCTAAGAAGTAACAACCTCGATGTCCCGCCTGATTATAGACCTCGGACCTCCTTTCGGTTTGCTGCATATATATAACCAACGATGTCACGCAGAAAGGAAATATTAACTGGATTCTAAAGATCAAGGAAAAATAGAGGATAAATTGGTGTCATCCCGATCTCCACCGACGAGTAGATTAGCTTTAGCCATATTTCCTTTTCGTATACCATGTGGCAATCTACATTCTACCTTTGTGTAAAGCATGTGATTTCTGAGTACACGCATGTGTTTAAGCAAAACCAACGCATATGAAATGAAACCAAGCCACCGCTACCTCACAGATCAATCCATCCCGGTGTATCGAGTTTCTTTCGTAGCGTGCCCCAAACAAAAGGGGCAGGAACACAAAATGAAATAGACTTAAATCCTTGGAACGCAAGAACAGAGGAACAAAGAAGCAACAAAGTAACTCACCTCAAACAACAATATAGGCCGCTAGTAATGGGTGTCGTAGAACAACAGAAAAGCTCGTAGGGCCTAAAAGAGTGAATTGAAAGGGGGAGCACAGTCACATAAGAAAAAAGACTCCGAGAGGAAAGAAAAAACCTGATCTGAACCTCAACCACCTGGAAATGAGAACGGCACACAGCCGGTAAAGAAGGCATAACGGAAGACGTGGAAGGGGAGGCGGCAAAGAAACAAATTAACTAAGCCGCCCAGAGAAGGATGGAACGAACACAACCACTTCAGGCAAACAACCACGAACGCAAGTCGCAAAAAGGATCTGGGTCACAACAATGCCCCTGAGTGAACTACCAGCCGGATGAAGGTTGGGGTGCACAAGCGAAGCAGATGTCCAAACACATGCCACACGGCATGCCGACTCACAACGCCTCAGAGTCAACTATCAACTGGGTGACAGGTGTGGTGCACAAGCGAAGCAGTCATGCAAGGGTTGGGGTGCATCAGTGTTGCGGGCACGGGCCAGGTGAGTGGTTTGGGGCACACTAGCGAAGCACGCACAAGTAGTTAAAAAATGAAGTCAGTTTTAAACCTTGAGCTCGTAGAGCTCGTCAGAATCGAACCTTCACCTCTATAACCTTGATGTTTGTACCCTATACTCATTTATCTTGGTCAATCCTAACCTCACACTGGTTTGGCGCACCGGGAAAAACTCGATCCCGGCCAGGATCACCGACTATTCTCACCGACATGCCAACCCCACATGTCATACTCATCCTCATCCAGCACTCCGTCCTCCTCGTCCGCCATTGCATCAACCCGTGCCCGCGCGCTAGTCTTCCAACTCACCTCCCTGTTACCACACCGGCAGCGCCGCAACGCCTACAGCTAGCTTATATGCCCATGAGCTCTCGGCCTTGAGCCCTTAATAAATCGTAGTGTGCCTACAAATGCCGGTGATGTGAGGTATACCTAAAGGAGAGGAGTTGTGGTGAGGTTCCTGAACGTGAGGTGCTGCCTTCAGGAGCACGAGAGCGAGACCCCAGACACCTCGCCCGTCTTTAACGTGTTGCTGCTGCTATAATGCTGCACAAGGACCTTGTGTAGCCACCACCATTCTGTCGAACAGTTGGTGTGCATGCACTTCCCTGCAGCTCACCATGCCTCCGAGCTCGCTACGACCACCCATGTGGCTCCCCACGACTCGCGTTCGTCTTCCCGACTCCCTGGATGAGCACCACTCACTCTCTCTCCCTTGATTTCTTCATCAACTACCCACTCTAGGTCGCTGCTAAGCTGCCAGAGCATGCCTGGGCGAACGAGTGCATGCCGCTCACCATGCTGGTAGATGGCGCGGGACTGTCGGACTCACATCATGAGAAGTACGTGCGATTTGGAAGACCTTGTGGGCCTCATCGACTAATTGTCGCGCAACATCGTCGCCAGGACGGGCACTCGTCGGAGCCGGCGCCGCACGAGGCCGTGGTCGTCGACCAGGTGGCCAACACTACCTTGCAATGCGTGCAGCTGGAGGAGAACAATGAGTCGCGCTAGCATGACCTGAGAACGCCCAGAGTAGGCCCACGAGCCTTGCAGCGGAGGCACGCCCATGGTGTGTCAAATGGGCGGTGTGGACTCGTAGGTGTTGCAAACTGATGTCGATGGGCTGCGGGGTGATGCCAAGTGCTTGTCCTTGAATGCAGCGAGCCCGCCAGAATGCCTCACAGAGGAGATACTGCGTTTTCTAGCGAGGGGGAGAGAGAGATTACGGAAGAAGATAAATATGACATATGGACCCGTGCAATCGGTGAGACTAACAAGTGATCCCGAACCAGATGATTCTTTTTCCAGTGCGCCAAACTGTTCTAGGCAGGATTAGGGGTCGAGATTGACCGGTAGGATTACATGGTACATACTTCACGGATCTGAAGGTGGGGATTCATTTATGACAAGCTCTACAAGCTCAAGATTTAAAACAGACTTCACTCGAAGTTAGCTCTGACCCAACTTAAGACTCACGCACGTGAGGGCGCCACAAAAGACACTACACGAAGTGGCCCCACAAACGTCAGCGGCCAATGCGGACCCAGAGACATTGGGGAGACAACACGGATGCTCTCGAGAGACGGGTACCATCTTTTAAAGGACCTGGTAGGATGGTACTGTGTTAACCATGGGTACCACAACCTTCTATATAGAACATAAATTTTCATCAGAGCGAATTTGGATGAAAATAACATAACAAGTTATTGAGCACCATATCGTGTTCCAGTAGTGAAACAAAACGAATAGAATTTATTTATTTCAGTGACCCTCGGTTCTTAGTTTGACAAAGAAACGGTATCTGTCCGTACTCATGTATCCCTAGAAGAAAAACAGTGCCTACAATTATCACACATGAAGGGAGAGTTCCTTGCCCATTACAGCTAGCATTAGGCCAGTATATCGGCTAAAAGGTAAGGCAGTTTTCTAGCAAGTTCAAGAAACTATTACAGCAAGGGGCACCAAAGCCAAAATGATGACACAGCGTCAAAGGAGCAGCGAACTGTTTGAGACAACCAACTCTGTGCTTTACAACCAAGCACCACACACAGCTGCATCATCTACGACCCACCATCCTTGCATATAAGCACCTTTCTTCGACATCTCCATCACTTGCTGGCTTCTGAATACATGCCCAATAGATTAAGAAAGAAACAAGTCGTAAAGACTGTCTCAAAGGGAGATTTAATCAATTTGCGTTCAAAGGTAGCTCTGTTGCAGGCCAACAAACTTGCCCAGCACACAGCAGCTAAACCAATGGTATAAATGCTTCTTTACACCGCCAGGAATAAAGGAAAAACACCACACATAGTATAGCCATACAGAATTAGGGCAAAGATCAGTCTCAAGCATCGACCCAACTGTCCTACATAGTATTTCCACACCCACTGTACCAGGAAAAGAGATTTACAGTGGATGTCTGTGCCATGTTGAAGGAAATCATTTATTGAAGAAACAACTCAAGCAAATTACACTCTCCAAGAGGGAATCCCAGGACGCTCGCTGGGCTGTGCCACGTCGGAATTTTTACTGTGGCGATGAAAAGATCACACGAGAAGCTTCCCCAGATAACACCTCCTTCGATGAAAAAATTGTGAGAGAGAAAGATAACTTCCGCACAATGGAAACACGTCGTCTCCTCCCATCCAAATCCACCAGTCAACGTCTCCCACGCCGCCGTCTCCTTCCAACACAAATCCTCTGCCTTTTCCCATCGCTGCGGCGCGTAGGGTTGACGCCGCCACCGCCTCGTACCGTCGGTGCATCGCGCATCCCAGATCCTTCGGCGCCGGCCACTGGAGAAGGAAGCAATCCACGTCCAGTCTTCCACGCCACGTCTTCGTCTCCACGCCTCCCCATAACCCATGCACGCCGCCTCGTCCTCTCCCATTCCCTCACCCCTTCCCCCTCTCTCTGTCGCCTAATCTCCTAGCTACCCCTTTTGTTCTCAACCCATATCCTTGGAGGTGGCTGGCAGGGAGGGATCCTGGTGTTGGGGTCAGGGAGGGAAAGGCACCACCGACGAGGATGTGTACGAGGAGGAGATCGAGCCGGGTCAGTGAAGGGTGCGGCGGCAAGCTTGCTGGCCAAGCAGCTGGCTCTCTCCTCAATGTCTTCGATGGCAATGAAGAAGATCGATGTTAAGATGGACGCACGCTGCAGGAGCAGTAGAGGCATCGTGTGAATCCGATCGTGCCTGCCCTTGGTCGCCTGCACGTCCCAAGTACAACATGCCTCTCGTCTCTCCTCTCCGTTATGGATCCAATATATGAGGATAAATTGTTGGTGTAGTAGATAATGTCACGATATGTGCTTGTTGTTGCTTGTATTTACCTTTCTATTAATGCTTGTTGTATGGTGTTCTGAATGGCTATAATCCGCCATCACACGGAAATTTGATTAAAGAAATAACATATTCAGGAAGCACTCGTGGACTAAAAGCCACTGGAAAATTATATAAACAAATGACAGCGGCCAACAGCCATAGGAGAAATACAGAACTGAATTGAAACGAGAGGGGTTGCCCCCCAGACCCAACTTTTATTAAAAAGCCAAGGCCAAACCAGACTATACTGTTTACAGCTCTCGGCCCAGCAAAACAGTAGCTGCAGCAGAAATTATTACAAGGGAGAGTTTAAACTAAAGGTTCAGCAAGTCTCCTCAGAAATTAACAGAACATTTTTCAGCTCCAACCAGGGAGAAGAGCAACAGAGCTAGGAAACATTCAGAACAACAAAACAGTAGCTCTACTGCAAAACTACCCCAGCTCCATCAACGCGCCAGGCAATCCGAAGAAGTTCCCCTCGATGATGGAGTAGCGCAGCCTGATTGTTGACGCAGACCACTTTCCATTGGCGTATATGAGCACCCACCATATCCAGCACACATCTGATACTTCACCATCTTCGCCCCTGGAACACAAATTCATTCAGGAGTAACCATAAGCTCCATAAGGTAGAAGCAGAGACTAGATTAATAGCATCATAACATTTTTTCTTCTTCCAGAAGGAGGAAAAGGAGTTAAAGGAATCAGGTACATGCATCTCCATAAAATCAGAGATTACCCTCCACACTTGTTGGGAAACAACATGATCAAAAAACAAATGTTGTATATTTTCTAGTTCATTATAGAACACACAAGTCATATCTTCAACATGTTGACGTTTTGCCAGGTTATCTCTAGTCAAGCTTTTGTTGCGAACTAACAACCAGAGAAACACATGAATGTAAGGGACCAAAGAGAAAAGCACGTTTCAGGAGCTAAACCCTCAAAGTGGTCCTTCTCCTTCTGCAAAAAATTCTCAGTGAAAAACAAAGGTAATAATAAGGTTTCATCTTCAGCTTTTAAATTTCTGCATCGAAGAATTCCCGCATAAAATTACATGGTGGCTACTAAAAGTGGCGGGGTTATTTAGGATATGTGATTGTTGTTGCTTCTTTTCACCTTCCTGTTCATGGTTGTTGGTGTATGGCATTCTGAATGGCTAAAGTTATGTGATTTCGTGAGATATGAAATGTCCAGATCGATGCATTGAATGAATGTAAAGAACTTCGCAGAGTTCTATAACTTCTTGCCTCTTTTCCTTTTTTGTAATTTGCAGATGCAAGAACTGAAGCACCTCTGTAATCGGCACATGTGCATGCTGCTGCTCCGCTATGCCTCTTTTCCTCATGTCGGCTTGTTCATGCCCCACACGGTCAGCATCAAGATTAAATTTTGATAGAGGATGGGACTTGAGTAGGCTCGGTTTTTGGTAGCTAAAGATGGTTATTTCTTTGGTAGTTTTGTTGGCACCAGATTTTGGCACGGTTTAGAACTTATTTAGGACGGCCTCAAATGGAGAATTGATCTACATGAAAGAGTTCCGTATTGTTGATATAAACATCTTTGAAGTTTGGGCCATCACCGTCCGATGTTATCTCGAAGGCCGAAATTATGCTCAAAGTACTAAGATCTTATATTCAGAGTACAGTTTAGCCGATTAATCCCTCAAGACGACCTCAAATGGAAAAACTTTCTACACGAATTGTCTTCGTCTCGTCGAAACGGTCGATTTTTATATAAAAATCATCTCAATCCAGGATAGTATGCAAAAGTTAGAGCCATTCGAATGCAGCCCTGCCAGGAGGCTACATATGGCGCGCCCCACCAGACATGATGTCTGATGGGTAGCGCCACCAATCAGCTGTCTTGCAAGAGCGATTCGGACCTGAAGATAGCCTCTAGTCGGAAAACGTTCAACATGAAAGTTGTTCATCTCGTCGAAACGGTTAAATTTTCTTTTGGGTACATCTTCATCCGAAGTCGGTTGTGGCTTGTGAGAGTCAAAAACCGAACTAATGTTCCAGACTTACCTAAATCCGAGTTCGGTTAATTTTGGAAAGATTTGGACGTGATTTAGAGCCCTTTTCTTGTACGGGAAGTACATCCTACTCTTGAATTGACAAGAGGTGACGGCCGATTGAACAACACACAATCGATCAATTCATATACCACCTTCTATCTTTTATCTTTTCTCCTTAACCCTAGTTCTTCTTCTTCTTCTTGTTCTTCGTTCATTCTTCTTCATTGCAGGGCGGCGAACCTCGAGGCCCTAGGGATGATCAGGTTGACCTAGGGCAACCCATAGCCGCCGCGCGCCCTGACGGGGTCCCTCCCGGGCGTGTGGGGTTTCGGGTCTACAAAATAGCCCGTCGAATTTACTTGCATACCGCGCTTCCGGCGGGTCTCCTTGGACGTGAGCTGCGGTACATCACCCCTGGCGTCGAGGGTACATGATGACATATTCGTGCGCGAACAAGTTTCTTGATAGTTTCAAGAAAACATGAATTACCTCTTGCTCTTCACTGACTCCTATTTCATTGTTTAGCTACAAAATCTGTTGTTGAATTGCTACCGGAGAGGGTCAATGACTTGGTATGTCCACCAGACCATCAGTGATAGATTAGTTTCTCGTGCCTTAAATATGAGGTGATATATCTTCTTCTAAATGCAGGACTTCCTTTTACTGATACGAAGAGAACACTGCATTTTCCTAGGTAATTTTTTTATTAGGCTTGTTTTATTTCAAACTGGCCAATGGTTTTGCTATTGTATACATGATGTTGCCTGCCTATCTCTATGATACTAAGCTTCCTGTGTCACTATAGTGATTCTAACACAAGGATGATAATTTGTACATTGATTTTGGTATGAGTGTATGACCCACATTACAAGACAGCAAAATCATACTCTATCAATCTATATTTTTTCACCGGTTTCATAGATTTAGACTACTTCCCCAGAAACGATGTTGTAATCTTACTAATGAGATGTTATTTTCCATTTTAGGGTAAAGACAACAGGCATGCGTGAAAATGATCTATGTAGAGCTATTACCATAGGAGGTCTGACCAGATTACTGAAGCTGCACAGAACCTAGTATTCTTGTGTGTTCATTTAGACATGCTTCTAGGCAAGAATCAGATATTGATCTCTCTCTGTAGGACTGTACGTGTAGACACGCTTCTTGGTGTATGCACACACATATACATATTTGATACAAGCAATATCATAAAGAAAAAGAGTTTAGATCTGTAGTGATGCTCACTAGCTGGAGCGCCAAGACCACAGGCTGCATACGGGATAAGATGGCAATCTGCCACGAGCTCATCTCATGATTTGACAAGGTTCGAGAGGATGGCGTGCTATCACCCCCGGATGATTGGCTACGTAAGCAGCTCAAGATCTCATACCTCGGGCTGGCCTCCCTTGAGTGCACCATAGCCAGGCAGCGTGCCCGCATCACCACGCTCAAAGATGGCGATGCCAACACAACCTTCTTCCACAGGCAATGCTCATACAACCGGCAGAAGAACCACATCCACACCCTTACCGTCAACGGCCATGTAATCACCGGCCAGGAGGAGATGGCGCAGGCAGCATTCGCCCACTTTGACGAGCTCTTCGGCTGCCCAGTCACACGCGACTGCTTGCTGGACCTCGATCACCTCATCGAGCCTTGTGACCTGGCAGGACTTGACGAGCCATTTAGCCCAGTGGAAATATGGAACGCCGTCAAACTATTGCCGGCTCGCAAGGCTCCCGGGCCGGATGGATTTACGGCAGAGTTCGTGAGAGCCTGTTGGGGCACTATCCGACAAGACTTACTGGACGTCTTCCAGCGGTTATTTCAGCTACGAAGCCGAGGCTTTTGCAAGCTCGACCAGGCCCTACTGACCCTGCTCCCCAAGCGTGCCAATGCCAATGAGTTACACGACTACCGCCCGATTTGTTTGATACATCTCGTGGCCAAAATATTCACGAAGGTGATATCGCTCCGACTAGCCCCGTGGTGGTTTTGTGAGTCGCAACCAAAATGCATTCATCCCTGCCAGGAGTCTCCACAACAATTTTGTTCTGGTCAAGCAATCTCTGAAACTGCTGCATAAACTCAAGGCCCCGCGGATCATGCACAAATTAGACCTCACATGGGCCTTTGATTCCTTTTCATGGCCATTCCTCTTCGAGGTTCTTGGTCAGTATAGATCCGGGCCTAGATTCAGGGAGTGGATAGCGATCCTCCTCACAACGTCCAGCACCCGCGTCATGATAAACGATGAACTCGGCCCAAGAATCTGGATCCGATGCGGTCTACGCGAGGGAGACCACGTGTCCCCGCGGCTCTTTGTGCTAGCGGTTGACACCCTCAGCCGCCTCATGCGACGCGCCCTCGACTGCAACATACTATGGCTGCTACACCCTAGACGAGCTATTCTGGTGATCTCACTCTACGCCAACAATGTGATGATATTATGTCAAGCCATCAGGACGACATGGCAGCCATCAGGGGCATCTTAGCCCTGTTTGGCCGAGCTAGTGGGCTCCAGGTGAATTATGCAAAGAGCTCAGCTACCATCCTCCATGGCGAACCCACGATGGCCTGAGATAATCACCCAACTTGGATGCCCGGTGGTTGAGCTGCCCATCACCTACTATCCCGTTAATGCTCCGTCGACCCTCCACTCCACAGCTACAGCCCCACGTCGACTCATGGCTGACCGGCTCCCGACATGGAAAGCTTGGCTCATGAACAAAGTCGGGAGGCTCGCACCGGTCAACTCGGTGCTGAGCACTATCCCAGTTCATCAGCTACTTGCCTTGCCAACCCAAGAAGACACTGAAACAACTAAGAATCCAACGTGGCTTTCTGTGGGCCAGCCGCGCCGTCGCCAAAGGTGGGCACTGTCATGTCAACTGGCGCCACGCCTGCCGCCCCATGGAATATGGCGAGCTTGGGATCCGCGACCTAGAGCGCGCAAGCCTCGCATTACGTCTGGGATGGATGTGGTTTGCCCGCACGGACACCGACCGCGCATGGCAGGTCCTTGATCTCCAGTACTCCAAGGAGGAGTGTGCACTGTTCTTTGCATCTATGATGCTCCGCAATGGCCGAACAACACTCTTCTGGGATGACCGATGGATAAACGGCCAATCCATTCATGAGATAGCCCCCATGCTATACCAACACATCCCCAATCAGCGACTCAAGACAAGAACAGTGGCAGAAGGCCTGGACGGGAACACTTCAGCCCGTGATATCCAGGGGACCAACGGGATACACGAGATTGGCCAGTACCTGATGCTATGGCAGGCGATACAGCATTTCACCCTCTTAGACGAACCCGACCGGCTGCTCTGGAGATGGACAGCAAGTGCCACATACTCGGCCCAGTCTTGCTACGCCGCCACATTCCAGGGATCTACGCGCTTCCATTCATGGAAGCTGATTTGCAAGAGTTGGGCGCCACCCTGCGTCAAATTCTTCGACTGGCTTGCTAACCAGGACCGATGTCAGACGGCCTCGAGGCTGGCCAGCCGCAGCCTGTAGCACCAGCCTAGGTGCCTCCTTTGCGACCAAGACCCAGAGACCATCCAACATCTGCTCCTGGCGTGTCCATTTGCTAAGCAGACTTGCACATCATCCTGGACTGGGCGCATATACCTGCCCAACCGCCAGCCAGTGAAACCACCTTGATGGACTGGTGGTTGTGTACCAAGGCACAGACCCCTCCTACACTAGGCAAAGCTCTGCAATCGATCACACTGCTCGTCCCCTGGATGATCTGGAAACAGAGGAACGAATGTGTCTTCGACAATGCAAGACCCTCGATAGATGTGCTTGTTGATATGATTAAAGACGAGGCCAAATGCTGGGCAAAATCTGGGGCACAGGGGCTGCGGGTTGTCTTGCCCGCGTCCGGGGATGTCCACTGGCCGGAGGCACTAGGACTCTGTAAATATAACCACCTAGGAGGCATGTACTCTCTCACGCCTTTTCAATGCAATGAAACGCAAAAATCATTTTGCGTTTTCTCGAACAAAAGATCTGTAGTGATACATGTGAAAGCATACATACTTTTGCAAAAGAAAGAGGGAATTGTAAATCTGTCATGACTTACAACAGAAATCATGTTCTCATCTGAATTGTAAATATGCTACTTGTCCATAAATTTGTTAATCCAACAGTTGGCTTAGGAGAGTGACATCTATGCAAGTTAGCACATCTCCAACTGAATTTACACGTGATCGGTCCATAGAGATGAAGTGTTTGTCAAATTGCTTGGAAGGGTGATCATAATTTCACAGGGTGCCGCTGAGCTGCACGTCTTCCGGTCTCCCTCTCAGCAAGGGAGTCGACCACAGATTCAGTCGTTCCATGTAGATATAGGGCAAAGGCAGGCTGCTCCGCATCTCCACCGAGCCCAAGTCAGTTGTTCGAGCCATCGCAAGGGATTTGGAAGCTCGCGTCCAGCCTCCGGCGACGTCGTATGGCACACATGTCGTTGGCGGCCAGCCATCCCACACTATAGCACGTGAGGAGCTGGCATCTCAGTTTGAGAGGGTGGGGAAAGCCACAACAAGAAGGGGCCGTTCAAGTCCGCTGAGTAGGTCCACCGCAAGGGGATCGCCTGGACCGAGAACA
Source organism: Aegilops bicornis (assembly GCA_021605145.1). NCBI lineage: Eukaryota > Viridiplantae > Streptophyta > Magnoliopsida > Poales > Poaceae > Aegilops > Aegilops bicornis. The sequence continues at coordinate 30,941,505 of CM038669.1, read as the reverse complement.
AGCACATGTTCGTTGGTGCCTCCTGCTTTCCTATGCTTAATTCCGTTGGCCCAATAATTTAGTTGATTGCTGCTCTGATGGATGCCTGGTTTGATTGATTGATTGCTCAATTGTCAGTTTTGTTTAGAGAATATGATAATTGGTCAATGTAATGGCCCTATGATAGTCGAGAGGATATTGGGAACCTGATGCTTGCTTCTTTACTGCTTTCATGGTACTAGAGTGTGAGTGGATCTACTCAAGAATATGCAAATGATGTTGAGGTTGAAATCTTTCTTTCTATGAGTACCAGTAGGCAACCAAAACAAAGCTTCTCAGATTCTTTATGTTCATAAACTTCCCATATATGTGGTAAGTCTGAATCAGCTATTTGACATCTAAATTGATAAGGTAGTATTTTATTTTCCTTGCAAATCTGAAAATACCATCTCTTTTTTTTCGAATTGAAAACACTATCTCTTGATTTGTTGTACTAAGCGCAAAGGATTAGTATGACTAGATTACTTTGTCTTACAGGTCAATAAGGAGCATAACCTTGAGTTTTGGTTATGTCTTCAACTCTCCATAGCTCTAGCATCTGCATACGTTCTGGATTGGTGCCACTGATGTGTGCTAGCTTCCTTCCTGGAAGTGCATACTCCATTGAGGGAAGTAGTACTTACCATGATCAATAGTAATCAACATCTCTATAATTTACCTAAAGGCTGGGCAATTGCACATGCCCTTTTTTTCCTATTCAAAAATTTGCAAGCCTTGAATTGCACTTTGCACAGCCTTTGCTACATGGGGCATCAGTTTCTCCTTGGCGGTGCCTCCAAACATTCTTTCCCGCTCGGAATCACAATATGGGGTGATTCAACTTTTCCCAATGGTGTGTTGGTTCATGTCTAATTTTTAATCTAACCATGATGACCATGATGGGACAACTAGCAGGATCTTCTAGTTGACACAAATATGAGTTATATACCACTACACCACGTCCCTGCATTCCCTACTGACGTGTGTTGGAAAAAGTCGCTATTGCCGACCGACTGTTGGTCGTAAAAACTTGTGAAAGACAGTCGGTCGGGAAAACCTTTGAACAATGACACACAGTCGGTCGGGAATAAAAGAATATTCCTTGTCGAACGATCGGTCGGGAAAGCTCTTATGCCCATCGATCTGTGGGTCGGTAAATAACGCCGACCAACCGTCTGTGGCGAACGGGCCTGCGCGCGCGCAAAGGAAAAAGTTAGCGCCAACATTTGGCCCAGGCCCGCGAAGGTTTCCGCCCACTACAGATAATGCACTGGCGTTAGCCGAGGACTTGCATCTACAGAGCTTCATTGTGGCGTCGGACTCAAGACAGGTTATCTCAGATATCAACAAGGATGCTCGGGGGAGATATGGTGCAATCATTAGCGAGATTCGCCTTCAAGCAGAACAATTTCAATGTCTTTTTACTTTTGAACGTAGGGAAGTGAATGTAGAAGCTCATAGTTTAGCTAAATTTTCTTCGTCTCTAGATCCGGGACGCCATTTCTGGTTTGGCCAATCCCATGATCTAAACCGTATCCCACATGTTGTGGATTTTGATGAATAAAGACTAGTTCTACCCCTCAAAAAAAAAAAGATAAGTCACCACACGTCCGCGAGGCAAATCCCTAATTTCCGCTTCTCCTTCCCCGCTCCCGCCGCCGGTCTCTTCACCATGCCCGCGCACCATCCGCCGCTCCCGCATGACCATGCTGGCCTCCCGCCCCCACGCGCTCAAATCCTCTCCTCCGACTAGGTGCCCTCTTTGCTTGAACCCTCGTCCTCACGGTGGCACTGGTCAGATCTCAGGGAAGACCGGGCTCAACTTGCTGCCGAGGAGTACTGCCCTGTACTAGAATAGCATGATGGCCGTGGCGAAGCAGTTCCCGGAGGCGTTGCTACTCGTGTTGGCCAACCCCTTCATGGCCTTTCAGGGTTGGGTTCCCGATGAGCCGTCATCAGCTTAGGCACCAACCTCGTCTCCTCAAGGTTCTTGTCCCTCGTATGTTCTCTCTCCTCCCCTCTCTATTTGCATCGTGCTGATTTCAACCACTAACAATTTAACCTTTTTGGGTTTATTATGTGTGGATGTGGTTTAATGGATTAACTTCCTACTACTGCAGGATGAACAAACCTAGCATATCGTTGCTGAATTTGGAGTTATACGCACAAACAACAGAAGGGTAAGAGAGGGGTGTACAGTGGTACCAAAAAAATGAATTTTCCTCCATTGAACTCTATCGGTTGCAAAGGTGAGGCCAGATAACAAGAGGTTAATTGTGTTCTCGTCTCCAATATGTTCAGTGGTTACATCATGTTACAGTTCACTTTTTCTCACCTCTTGGTACTGCACTACTACTATGCACTGAATCTGTTTGCTAATTTACTCACTGAATTGTTCTGGTCAATATGCTATTTATGTGTTTCCTTCCCAAAATCCTTTTTCTAGTGGGAAAGGTTGTTGTTGCCCTAGCCTCATCAGAAAAAAGATTCTACTAAACTGTTTGCTAATTTACTCACTGAAAGTTTGATGATCCAGTCCCCAGTGAGGAAGAAATCTAAGTCGACGATGCTTGCACTAAACTGAAATTAAGTTAATTACACTAACTTGACAAGCGTAAGAGTTCTTGGCAGGTGTTGATGGACAAATTGATACTTCTTTTGCTCTTTCTGAAGAAGCAAAGACGTACTTCTAATCTCATAGAGACCATATATGGGGCTTTCCTGCAATTTGGAAAATGCACTAGGAAACTTGGACTGGTTCACGGCTCTGAATCTGGGTGTGCCTCATTGGAGCCGAAAAATCAATTAAATTCTGTTGTTATTCATATGGTCGATCTTCCTCTTATATACCGCCCAAAAAAATCTAAAAAGTTCAGATAACATGAACATCATTTAGCAAAATATATAAGGCACTACAGAATGTGCGTGCAATATTCATATCAAAGAATGAAGAACTACTGCTACAATCTGTTCTGAAAGTAAGGAAAAGTCATTGTTGATGATGCGCAGCTGCACCTTTTCTGACATAGTCAAAACTGCACCATAACAAGTACGTAGAAAAGTTTATGGCACTGCATTGTTTACCTCTGGACTGAAGACTCTACAATACCGTTCACCTCTTGTCATTGACCAAACTAAATAATTAGGTAGTTTGAACAGGAAGTCTCTGAGATGTCTTTAATTTTAGTATAACTTGGAATTGTCTGAGACGAGGCCCTGCCTTTCAATATAAGGTTCTACATAAAAACTGAAAAAATTAGATAGTTTGAACAGAACAATAACTAATTGCATGCAGTCTTAATAAACAAAGGTTAAATTTAGATGTTCTTTTTGGGCCCAACAAATTATGCCATAGAGACAGTAAAGGCGAGAAGAAGACATTACTTCTGGGCATGGCAGTTCGATCCCATGTAACAACGTCATAGCCACGCTGTAGGTGCAGCAGTTTTCTTTCGTGCGAAAGGATTCTTTAGCGCTAAACATGTTTAGTCGCTCACCATGAGGACAATAAGGACAGTTGGATTAACACGAACTGATGATCGAGATTTGTTGGATCTGCCCCACTGGGTCTTTTTATGGTATATATTTTATATCTACAAGCCACATGGAGGTGCTCTTAAGTGTATGGACTATTATTGATGGGTTTCCCTGCCTTTCTTCTTGGTTCCGTATTGATATTTATATGCAACTGTTTCATCTTCCAGCATGTACATTATCTTTTTTCAGATTCAGTCAGCATGCATGTAAATACTATGGCCAATTGCATTGTCTTCTAGAATTAATTATGCACGATGTAATACAAGCATATGACATATTTTTAGTCACACACCATTTTGATAAGCATTATGATTTTAAATTTACAAGTGTGAGTGACCTCATTTTGAATATATTGCCATCCGTTCCATAGATTTGTACTCTCTTTGTTGTTTGGCACAACAGAATTGCCAGTTTTCAAAATGCATATACTTCTTTTTATACTGATATTTTGTATGCTCACCCTACATGCCATCACACAGTTACATCTTAATAATTATGAGTTCTTGGAGAATTAAATGGAACAACATACTTTCAACTTCTCAGCAACATATTTATATGCCTATTTGACAAATTCCTCTCCAATCTAAACGAGTTACAGGAAAGGGAGAGTTTACAGAGAGTCCATAGTAGAAATCTACATGCCATCATTAGGAATGAGGGAACAGCCTACGGTATGAATATATATCTATATTCCATGGGCAGGATTTCTAACGGGAACTCTTCTAAATTATGATGGTCTTATTCTATAACTACAATTAAGGAGTATTTTAGCACATGTTGCTTACAAAAGTCTTATCTAATTATACTCGAAATTTCTTTTGGCAGCTCCTTTTTTTTAGTTGTATCCTGAGCGCACAAATCAGTGCATTCTTGACCACCTGTTTCTCCCATGTAGTGAACTGGGGAGGCATCACACAAATTACAAATATTTTCGTTTTTCCTAGATTTATAGAAGAATAGCATGTCAATTGCTTCTATGTTCTATCACCCAATGTACAACTTACTTGACTTTATTTTGTTTTCAGCTAGTGGCATCGTATTCTGCCATGTACCCCTGTCTTTATTTACAGTTTGCATGTCCAGTGAAAAGACCAATCATTCACTGGGTTGCTCTTGGTCCAGTGAAAAGACTAAATCCATGTGCAGCTTCTAGGTTCTGGCTTTGTGGTGTGCCTCTTCTAGCTGAAATAATGAAATGATGTGAGATTATGTTAGAGCTTGCTGGTGTGCTTGCTTGTCAAGCTTGCTATGCTGCTGTTTGCTGAATTATGGCTGTACATCGATGCAAATGAACATGGAAACAGCTTATTATTCACATTTTTTTACTGAAAATTCAAACCACTGAACATGATCACTTCCTTATCTTTGAAATTGTGTGATGTTATTTGCAATGGTATTTGGTTTCTGTACTCTGCATGCCTCACTATGCTAATTGAAATATCCTTTATCATGTTGTAGATGCTTAGCAAATGCTTTTGCTACTACTTGATCATAATCATCTGCCTTTTAACCCTTTCATTTCTGTAGGAATGGCCCCACATGGGCACATAGACCAGGATACATTGTATATGAAGATATAGCAAAAGAGGGGAGCTAAAGGTACGCACCCTTCTAATTGTTTGGTAGGGTACCCCTTTTTTTGTTAGTGATAACGAATTCTCTTCAGCTGCTTTGGTATGAAATGATATTCAAGGCAGCTTAGAGAAAATATCATGCTCTCTAATTGTTGTGTGGAATATTAACTAGGGATTTTGACTTGCAGATGTTCAAGATGGAGGATGTTATCTAATGAAATGAAGAATGAAGGTTTTGATGTCAAGTATGAGAATGATGCAAGGATCTTGGCGCATCTTGGTGGAAGGCTGTGAGGATGGGTCTATAGTTGCCCACTAGAAGGAAGGCTGATGATTGCCTTGAGACAAATTCCAGAAAACAAAGCGAGGACCTTTTCATACACGAACCATAATGTTTCCTCTCTATTTAATTAGTTACGTTACTTTATAGGAAACTTGGATGGTCATTAGTTCATAACAGATAAACTATTTATATGTGAAAATTAATGCATGTGTGTTGTTTATATGTGAATTGTTTGGTTCTGGTTTAATATTGTTGGAAGACATGCACTTTACTGTTATGAATTATACTACTTGATTGATATTCTGTTGGTAGTGTGAAATACAACTATCGGAGAGTGTAACGCCCTCGATGCGGCTATATCTCCCACGTGTCGAGGCACGACTTAGAGGCATAACCGCATTGAAAGCAATGTCGCAAGTGAGGTAATCTTCACACAACCCATGTAATACATAAGGGAAAGAGATACATAGTTGGCTTACAGCCGCCACTTCACATAGTACATAAATAAACATTCATCAAGCAGGTTACACTCAAGGTCCGACTACGGAACCAAAATAAAAGAGGATACCCAAATGCTACACAGATCCCCGATCGTCCCAACTGGGCTCCACTACTGATCATCAGGAAAAGACACATAGTAACGACCACGTTCCTCGTCGAACTCCCACTTGAGCTCGGTTGCGTCACCTGCACTGGCATCGTCGGCACCTGCAACTGTTTTGGTAGAATCTGTGAGTCACGGGGACTCAGCAATCTCACACCCGCGAGATCAAAACTATTTAAGCTTATAGGAAGGACAGAGTTGTAAGGTGGAGCTGCAGCAAGCGACTAGCATATATGGTGGCTACATTCGCAAAAGAGAGCGAGAAGAGAAGCAAAGCACGGTCGTGAAGCTAGTAGCGATCAAGAAGTGATCCTGAAACTACTTACGTCAGACATAACTCCAATACCGTGTTCACTTCCCGGACTCCGCCGAGAAGAGACCATCACGGTTACACACGCGGTTGATGTGTATTTTAATTGAGGTCAACTTCGGGTTTTCTACAACCGGACATTAACAAATTTTCATCTGCCTCATAACCGCGGGCACGGCTTTCGAAAGTTAATACCCTGCAGGGTGTCCCAACTTAGCCCATTATAAGCTCTCACGGTCAACGAAGGATATTCCTTCTACCGGGAAGACCCGATCAGTCTCAGAATCCCGGACTACAAGACATTTCGACAGCAATAAAACAAGACCAGCAAAGCCGCCCGAATGTGCCGACAAATCCCGATAGGAGCTGCACATATCTCGTTCTCAGGGCACACCGGATGAGCAGTCCGTACAACTAAAACCAGACCTCAAGTTTCCTTGAGGGGCGCTGAAAAGCACTCTAGTTTGGGCCTGCTCTCGGAGGAGCACTGGTCCGGGGTTAAAATAAAGATGACCCTCGGGCTCGCGAAAACCCGGGGAAAAGGCTTAGGTGGCAAATGGTAAAACCAAAGTTGGGCCTTGCTGGACGAGTCTTATTCAAAACGAACTGTCAAGGGGGTCCCATAAATCACCCAACCGTGTAAGGAACGCGAAATCAAGGAACATAACACCGGTATGACGGAAACTAGGGTGGCAAGAGTGGAACAAAACACCAGGCATAAGGCCGAGCCTTCCACCCTTTACCAAGTTTATAGATGCATTAATTATAGCAGATATGTATTGTGATATCCCCAACAAGTAAACATGTTCCAATAAGGAACAACATCTCCATGTTCCAACAAGGAACAAACTTCAGCTTCACCTGCAACTAGCAACGCTATAAGAGGGGCTGAGCAAAGCGGTAACATAGCCAAACAACGGTTTGCTAGGAAAGGATGGTTAGGGGCTGACACGGCAATATGGGTGGCATGATATAGCAAGTGGTAGGCATCGCAGCATAGGCATAGCAAAAGAGCGAGCAACTAGCATAGCAAAGATAAAAGTGATTTCGAGGGTATGGTCATCTTGCTTGCAATGTTCTCAGAGTTGTCGAAAGCTTGATCCTCGAAAGCGTTCTCAACAGGTTCCTCGTACATGTACTCGTCTCCCGGCTCTACCCAAAGCAAGAACACAAACAAAGGAACCACAATAAATCACGGTGCAATGCACAATTAACATGATGCAATATATGGCATGATATGCGGGATGTGATATGCAATGCGTATGTGCGCTCCGGAAGGGAAATGATGAACCAGGCATGAACTTGGCAAACCAAGTATGCCACTGCAAAGATGAGATGATTTCGGTTGAAATCGATATAAAGATCGCCGGAATCGGATGCACGGTTTGCAAATGACAAGCAAAACAAGAATGACACAAATCTGCCATTAACAGCATGATGCCACTTAGCAAGCAACAAGAAATTAATCTACTGCACCCAAACGTACCAACAAAGTATTTGGCAGTGATCTACTCAAGATGCTTGACAAAAGATGAACACTGAGCTACGGCTAAAACACATCATGACAGGTTCAACCAAGCATGGCAAAAGTGCACAAAATAACAGGCTGGACATGGCAAAAACAGCATCAGGTAGCAATGTTTAGAGCAAGAAAACTACATGCTACAGGAACTTATAATAGCAAAAGAAGGCATGGCATGAATCTACTCAAAGCATAAAACAAAAGTCCCTTACTGACCATAAGCCAAAAAGGATAATAAAATATAGTAACACCCATGTCAATATCGCAAGTTTCGTTAACAGATTCAGCAACATGGCTTGTCAAAAACTGATAACAAGTATGCATGTTTGAGAGCTCAATGCACCCACTACAGAGCCTTTCATGATAAACTAAGCATACATACATCAAGAAGACATGGCATAGAATATATACATGGCAAGAACAACATCATAGCATATACGGATCAACCACAACAACCTTGGCAAAATTGAATAACATGTAAACAATCTGCCAGGAAACATTTGATAGCAAAAGTAGAGCTCGATTGACTCAAGCTATGTCACTCCATAATTGCAAACAAAGGATTGGATGGATAGAGCAAGACATGTAGAACAAAACAACCTTACTGAAGTATCTCAAAATATGCATGGATCTCTCGGTAGCATCAAGTTAACATGGCATCAAAATATCAGCAAAACAGAGCTGAAAACAGCAACATCAGGACACCTACTTTGCATGCTTGTGCTAGTCACCACATAGATCACAAAAATACATGGCCTACACCCCTGGAAAGATGGCATGGCATATTACAAAACACATGTAGGACTCAAATTCATAGGGTGCACACATCAATCATGGCAAAAATAACAAAAGTGCATGTTCTGTTAAGAAACAGAAACTAACATCACATAGCCCTCTTACAACAGCATTTCGGGCATCAAGATAAGCTCAAATGAAAATGATGCAATGAGATGAAATGATCTACTCCTCGAGGTGAACATTTTGATATATTTTACGCGCAAAATGGAGCTACAGATGCAAAGTTATGCTACGTAGAAAATGCCACGAAATATTCACAGGATTAAAAACTTAGAAGTATTTCGAGGGGGGGGGGACCGAGAAAGTCAACCCTCGGGCTGACATCCGGATCGGCCGGATCCGAAGCGGCGGCGGCGGTGGCGCGGCTCGCCGGAGGGAGAGGAGGCGGCCGGGGCAGGGGCGCCGGCGGAGGGAGGTGGCGCCGGCGAGGCCAGCCGGGCAGGGGTGGCGCTGGCCGGCGCGCGACGGCGCGGCGAGGGGCCGGGGCGGCGCCGTGCATGGCGGCAACGGGCGGTGGCGGTCGGGCGGGACCCGGCGAGGCGTCGCGGCGGAGGCCTCGGCGCCCATGAGGTTTGGCGCCGCTGGAGGCCTCGGCGAGCATGGAAGTGACTTAGATGGGTTTTTGGGCTGTTTTGAAGGGGTGTTGGGCTGCAACTTAAAAGAGGCCTTTGCGAGAGTGCGGTTAACCGTTGGAGTACCAAACGAGCTCCAAATGACCCGAAACTTGACCGGTGGTCTACGGGCGGTATACCAAGGCCACTTGACAAACCTCGGTCCATTCCGAGAAAGTTTAGTACCCGCTCACGGAAAAACGTAAAAGGGGCCGCCGGGGGAGATAGGAGTGCCGGATTGCAAAACGGACAACGGGAAAAATGCTCGGAATCATGAGACGAACACGTATGCAAATGCGATGCACATGATGACATGATATAAAATGCATGACATGGACAAAATGCAAAATGAAGAAAAACCCAACCACGGAGGGAAATATCATATCACAATGCCGAAAATGGCAAGAGTTGGAGTTACAATTATGGAAAGTTACTTCCGGGGTGTTACAGAGGGCTAGCACATGTTGGTCGGCAGAATAGAACCCCATCTGATAGTTGGTCAGTAAAAGCTAATGACATGCCCAACAATATGTTGGTCGGGAAAGCCCATGGCAGCCCTCAAAGATAGTCGGTCAGGAAACTTTTACCCTGTCAGATAGTCGGTCGGGAAAGGCCCATGGCAACCCCAGCGTACTGTTGGTCGGGAAAGGCCCATGGAAGGCCCAACAGATTGTTGGTCGGGAAAGATACACCAAAGCCGACAAGAAGTCAGTCGGGAAAACTATGTCGGTCGGGAAAGGGCTTTCCCATCTGAACTTTCCCCAACAGACGCTGTTGGTCGGCAATAGTCTTTCCCGACCGACGGTCTGTCAGTGGAACTTGTATTCCTGACCAACCTGACTGTAGGGAATGTAGTGTTGTGGTCATATACGATGATTTATCCTACTGTACTCTTACATACTAATGCTATAGTTTATACACAAAAATTGTGCTTACTTGATTGCCATGGATTGTCAATGATTTGGAAGGTAAGGTCATGGGATAAAGAAATTAATCTGTTGACTATTCAGGCATTCTATAGATGGACTTATGCCTGCAGATCAGGTGTTGATTAACAGGGTGTTTTCATAAGCAAATTTTGTATTGACATCACCTATCAGAAAAAACTTACAACTAGATGCGTGACACAAAATGCCAGATCAATATTCGTGGATCGGTCTATGTGTCCCGGTTTATGTATTTTAATCAATGGAGCAGGTAACATATAAAATGTCCTCAGACTACTAATTAGACTTAGAATTTTGAAATCAATTATGTTTGGTAGGTTGCATGTCACACAATTGTTCTCTGAAGGGGTGCCTCTAAATACTTTTCTTAATGATTATTTTTCTTGAATACTTCTGCATGGAAAAGAGAAATGCCACTCATGATGCACTAAGATATCAGATCTAACTCCAAAGGAAGATGCGAGAACAACTAAAGGTAATATTTCCAGAGCAAGCAACACCAACATGAGCGTCATTTTTCCAATCATTGCCTCCAATAACACATTTTTTTAACTGTTGAGTGTTCTAATACACAACACATGCATGTGTTCTGTTCAAGTTATTCAGTAATATAATCAGTCTACCTTGGCTCCCAAAACAAAAGAGATTTTCTTCTTCGAATTTAATATGATCTCCAAAAAAACTGAGCTTATGCATGTCTTCCATAACAGAATATATGCCTCCTCTACTAAAGTAACATGTATCCAAAAGAAAGTTTGAATGTTGATGGAGATATGTGAGATCAATATTTTTTTTGACACAGGGTCATATAAAATAATAATTTATTCATACTAAACTTTTATATTTGTTTTAAATTAATTGTATCATATTACAGTTTTAATTAGTATAATACTTTTTCTACTTAGCTATTATATTTAGCCATATAACAATGTTTATAAATAATAGTTATATTATTCTGTGTTATGAAGGTGTAAAGTATATCATTGGAAATTTTATTCTGCAAAATTTAAATACTATGATGTAACAAACAATTCTCTTTTTTGTTCCGGAAATATGTTTTGAATGAATTTTTATTATTGCATAAAGTGTATACTGTATACACATATATATGCACGAATATGCATATGTTCATATATCTTATTATTATTGAATATCAAGGTAGATTATGGATATTAAATCATATACACTAACAAATATCGTATACACTAACAAATATCATATATAGTATCCCGATCTGTATATTACAAAAGCATATTAATAAAATCTTAGAGCGCATGACAAATATGAATTGCAAGGTCGGTTCGGTACTAGCTAGGTCGACAACATATGCATGCTTGTACCACTAGTATAATCAACGGAAAGCATATGATTCTATTATCAGACACGCTCGTTTAGATTCACTTGGTTCGATTTTGTGCATACTCATCTCTCAAATGGAAAATTGTGCATAAATTTAAACATATAGATCTAGTTATCATAAATTTCATAATGTACTGAGATGACCATCATAAAGAGAGACAAGAAATTAATGCAATCAAACTCGACTTCGCGAGTCGGATTGGTTTGGGCCCCGTATGGTATACACTATTAGTACGTGGTGTGAACGCACGCTCCTACTAATTGGTGTTATCTTTTATGTATTCAATAATTTTAAGGACATATTGTATAATTGTATAGTGGTTACTATTATAATTGGTATTCAAGGCCCTCACCTTTTGGGGGCCAGTGCAGGCTCCCCTTTTGTCTGGCCTAAGAGTTGACCCTATTGTATTGCTGCCCCCCCCTCCTTGTCCTATTCAGACTAGTGGGGGAGGGGGCGCGCGGCCTGCCCTGGCCGCCCCTCATCTTCTCCACTTTCGGCCCATGAGGCCCATTAACCCCCGGGGGGCTTCCGGTAACCCCCCGATACCCCGGTATATATCCGATAACCTCCGGAACCATTCCTGTGTCCGAATATAGTCGTCCAATATATCAATCTTCATGTCTCAACCATTTCAAGACTCTTCGTCCTGTCCGTGATCACATCGGGGACTCCGAACTATCTTCGGTACATCAAAACACATGAACTCATAATATAACTGTCATCTAACTTTAAGCGTGCGGACCCTACGGGTTCGAGAACTATGTAGACATGACCGAGACACGTCTCCGGTCAATAACCAATAGCGGAACCTGGATGCTCATATTGGCTCCTACATATTCTACGAAGATCTTTATCGGTCAAACCGCATAACAACATACGTTGTTCCCTTTGTCATCGGTATGTTACTTGCCCGAGATTCGATCGTCGGTATCTCAATACCTAGTTCAATCTCGTTATCGGAAAGTCTCTTTACTCGTTATGTAATGCATCATTCCGTAACTAACTCATTAGCTACATTGCTTGCAAGGCTTATAGTGATGTGCATTACCGAGAGGGCCCAGAGATACCTCTGCGACAATCAGAGTGACAAAACCTAATCTGGAAATACGCCAACTCAACATGTACCTTTGGAGACACCTGTAGAGCTCCTTTATAATCACCCAGTTACGTTGTGACATTTGGTAGCACACAAAGTGTTCCTCCGGTAAATGGGAGTTGCATAATCTCATAGTTGCATGAACATGTATAAGTCATGAAGAAACCAATACCAACATACTAAACGATCGAGTGCTAAGCTAACAGAATGGGTCAAGTCAATCACATCATTCTCCTAATGATGTGATCCCGTTAATCAAATGACAACACATGTCTATGCTTAGGAAACACAATCATCTTTGATTAACGAGCTAGTCAAGTAGAGGCATGCTAGTGACACTATGTTTGTCTATATATTCACACATATATTATGTTTCCGGTTAATACAACTCTAGCATGAATAATAAACATTTATCATGAAATAAGGAAATAAATAATAACTTTATTATTGCCTCTAGGGCATATTTCCTTCAGGGGGGGGAGAGGGGACGTCTGCGACGCTCAGCCTCCACGAGCCCGGCACACGCATGTCAAGAGGCGCCGAGTAGTTCGCCTCGTTGAGGAGGTACGCCTCCCACTCGTGAAGGTGGCGGCGGCCGAAGCCGTTGGCCGCCGCTCCGTCGCTGGGGAAACGGTTGGCCATCAGCGGTGCTGCAGACGGGGAGAGAGGTGGACAGGAGGAGAGATAGGTCGTCGGCTGCAACAGAGGGACTGCGGCGAGGGAGTGTGCGGCCAGCAGCAAGGAGGAGTGGTACTTATAGCGGCGGGTGTGAGGCGAGCGGACGGTCGCCTTGAGGACGCGCGCCTTCACTGTGCCACCCGTGAGTAATCAATGGAAGCTGACCGGCGGCAGGCTTGGCATTGATTCCCCATGGGAAACCGAGGCGATGAGGACGACGAACGTGCCTAGTTGCTGACTCGGCGGGTCCACCAGTCTTTCGCACCATAAATGTTTCCCCATGCGCCCCCAGCGCACCACTAGTAGAAAAAGGGGCTATCGTTGAGGCCTGTTTTGCCCATTAGTCCCGGTTCAATCCAGAACCGGGACTAATGCGAGCATTTATCCCGATTCGTGAGCCCAGGGGGCCGGCCGGGCCACGTGGGCCATTGGTCCCGGTTCGTCCGTACCTTTTGGTCCCGGTTGGTGGGACGAACCTGTTGGGGAACGTAGTAATTTCAAAATTTTCCTACACACACACAGGACCATAGTGATGGCATAGCAACGAGAGGGAAGAGTGTCTGTCCACGTACCCTCGTAGACCGAAAGCGAAAGCGTTATAACAACGCGGTTGATGTAGTCGTACGTCTTCACGATCCAACCGATCCAAGTACCGAACGACGGCACCTCCGTGTTCAGCACACGCTCAGCTCGATGACGATCCCCGGCCCGATCCAGCAAAGTGTCGGGGATGAGTTCCACAAGACGACGGCGTGGTGACGATGATGATGCTCCACCGACGCAGGCTTCGCCTTAAGCTCCGCTGACGATATGACTTCTCCGGCGCAGGCTTCGCCTAAGCTCCACGACGATATGACCGAAGTGGAATATGGTGGAAGGGGCACCGCACACGGCTAAGGAACGATCCGTAGATCAACTTGTGTGTCATGGGGTGCCCCCTGCCTCAGATATAAAGGAGCAAGGGGTGCGGCCGCCCTAGGGGAGGCTGGCCGAGGAGTCCTACTCCCACCGGGAGTAGGACTCCCCTTCCTAGTTGGATTAGGATTGGGGAGGGGAAGAAGGAAGGCGCCGCCCCCCTCTCCTTGTCCTATTCGGACTAGAGGGGAGGGGGCGCCCTGCCCTGGCCGGCCCTTTCCTCTTCTCCCTATGGCCCATCAAGGCCCATTGACCCCCCCGGGGGGTTCCGGTAACCCCCCGGTGTTCCGGTTGAAGGAAATATGCCCTAGAGGCAATAATAAAGTTATTATTTATTTCCTTATATCATGATAAATGTTTATTATTCATGCTAGAATTGTATTAACCGGAAACATAATACATGTGTGAATATATAGACAAACAAGTATGTCACTAGTATGCCTCTACTTGACTAGCTTGTTAATCAAAGATGGTTATGTTTCCTAACCATGAACAAGGAGTTGTTATTTGATTAACAAGGTCACATCATTAGTTGAATGATCTGATTGACATGACCCATTCCGTTAGCTTAACACTTGATCGCTTAGTATGTTAATGCTTTCTTCATGACCCATACATGTTCCTATAACTATGAGATTATGCAACTCCCGTTTACGGAGGAACACTTTGGTACTACCAAACGTCCACAACGTAATCGGGTGATTATAAAGGAGTACTACAGGTGTCTCCAAAGGTACTTGTTGGGTTGGCGATTTTGAGATTAGGTTTTGTCACTCCGATTGTCGGAGAGGTATCTCTAGGCCTTCTCGGTAATACACATCACTTAAGCCTTGCAAGCATTACAACTAATGAGTTAGTTGTGAGATGATGTATTACGGAACGAGTAAAGAGACTTACCGTAACGAGATTGAACTAGGTATTGGATACCGACGATCGAATCTCGGGTAAGTAACATACCGATGACAAAGGGAACAACGTATGTCGTTATGCGGTTTGACCGATAAAGATCTTCAGTAGAATATGTAGGAACCAATATGGGCATCCAGGTTCCGCTATTGGTTATTGACCGAGAATGGTTCTAGGTCATGTCTACATAGTTCTCGAACCCGTAGGGTCCGCACGCTTAACGCTTCGATGCGATGCTTATAATATGAGTTTATGAGTTTTGATGTACCGAAGGAGTTCGGAGTCCCAGATGAGATCGGGGACATGACGAGGAGTCTCGAAATGGTCGAGACGTAAAGATCGATATATTGGACGACTATATTCGGACATCGGAAAGGTTCCGAATGATTCGAGTATTTTCGGAGTACCGGGAGTTACGGGAGAAGCAATGGGCCTTGATGGGCTTTAGTGGGAAGAGGAGAAAGGGCCAGGGCTGCTGCCCCCTCCCTCTAGTCCGAATTGGACTAGGAAAAGGGGCCGCCACCTCTCCTTCTCCTCCACTTCCTTCTCCCTTCCTCCCTCTTGGTGGACTCCTACTAGGACTTGGAGTCCTAGTAGGACTCCACACCCTTGGTGCGCCCCTCCCAGGCCGCCACCTCCTCCCTTGCTCCTTTATATATGGGGCAGGGGGCACCCCATAACACACAAGTTGATCTACGGATCGTTCCTTAGCCGTGTGCGGTGCCCCTCCACCATATTCCACTTCGGTCATATCGTCAGAGAGCTTAGGCGAAGCCCCGCGCTGGAGAAGTCATATCGTCAAGGAGCTTAGGCGAAGCCCTGCGTCGGTGGAGCATCAACATCGCCACCACGCCGTCGTCTTTGACGGAACTCATCCCGACACTTTGCTGGATCGAGTCCGGGATCGCCATCGAGCTGAACGTGTGCAGAACTCGGAGGTGCCGTCGTTCGGTGCTTGGATCGGTCGGATCGTGAAGACGCACGACTACATCAACCGCGTTGTTATAACGCTTCGCTTTCGGTCTACGAGGGTACGTGGACGGACACTCTTCCCTCTCGTTGCTATGCCATCACCATGGTCTTGCGTGATCGTAGGAAATTTTTTGAAATTACTACGTTCCCCAACAGTGGCATCCGAGCCTGGTTTTATGCGTTGATGTCATATGCACGAGTAGAACACAAGTGAGTTGTGGGCGATACAAGTCATACTGCCTACCAGCATGTCATACTTTGGTTCAGCGGTATTGTGAGATGAAGCGGCCGGACCGACATTACGCCAGACGCTTACGCGAGACTGGTTTCACCGCCCGAGCACTCGTTGCTTAAAGGTGACCGCGGATGTCTGTCTCTCTCACTTTAGTTGAACCGAGTGTGGCTACGCCCGGTCCTTGAGAAGGTTAAAACGGAGTCTATTTGACGAAGCATCGTTGTGGTTTTGATGCGTAGGTAAGAACGGTTCTTGCTCAGCCCGTAGCAGCCACGTAAAACTTGCAACAACAAAGTAGAGGACGTCTAACTTGTTTTTGCAGGGCATGTTGTGATGTGATGTGGTCAAGACGTGATGCTATATTTTATTGTATGAGATGATCATGTTTTGTAACCGAAGTTATCGGCAATCGGCAGGAGCCAAATGGTTGTCGCTTATTGTATGAAATGCAACGCCATGTAATTGCTTTACTTTATCACTAAGCAGTAGCGATAGTCGTAGAAGCAATAGTTGGCGAGACGACAACGATGCTACGATGGAGATCAAGGTGTCGCACCGGTGACGATGGTGACCATGACGCTGCTTCGGAGATGGAGATCACAAGCACAAGATGATGATGGCCATATCATATCACTTATATTGATTGCATGTGATGTTTATCCTTTATGCATCTTATCTTGCTTTAATTGACGGTAGCATTATAAGATGATCTCTCACTAAAATTATCAAGAAGTGTTCTCGAGTATGCACCGTTGCCAAAGTTCAGAGTACCCGGACACCACGTGATGATCGGGTGTGATAAGTTCTACGTCCATCTACAACGGGTGCAAAACAGTTGCACGCGGAATACTCAGGTTAAACTTGACGAGCCTAGCATATAACAGATATGGCCTCGGAACACGGAGACCGAAAGGTCGAACGTGAATCATATAGTAGATATGATCAACATAATGATGTTCACCATTGAAACTACTCCGCCTCACGTGATGATCGGACATGGTTTAGTTGATTTGGATCACGTGATCACTTAGATAACTAGAGAGATGTCTGTCTAAGTGGGAGTTTAGTAATATGATTAATTGAACTTTAATTTATCATGAACTTAGTCCTGGTAGTATCTTGCAAATTATGTTGTAGATCAATAAGCTCGCGTTGTTGCTTCCCTATGTTTTTATATGTGTTCCTAGAGAAAATTGTATTGAAAAATGTTAATAGCAATGATGCGGATTGGATCCGTGATCTGAGGTTTATCCTCATTGCTGCACGTAAGAATTATGTCCTTAATGCACCGCTAGGTGACAGACCTATTGCAGGAGCAGATGCATACGTTATGAACGTTTGGCTAGCTCAATATGATGACTACTTGATAGTTTAGTGCACCATGCTTAACGGCTTAGAATCGGGATTTCAAAGACGTTTTGAACGTCATGGACCATATGAGATGTTCCAAGAGTTGAAGTTAATATTTCAAGCAAATACCCGAGTTGAGAGATATGAAGTCTCCAACAAGTTCTATGGCTAAAAGATGGAGGAGAATCGCTCAACTAGTGAGCATGTGCTCAGATAGTCTGGGTACTTCAATCGCTTGAATCAAGTGGGAGTTAATCTTCCGGATAAGATAGCGATTGACAGAATTCTCTAGTCACCATCACTAAGTTACTAGAACTTCGTGATGAACTATAGTATGCAAGGGATGACGAAAACGATTCCCGAGCTCTTCATGATGTTGAAATCGACGAAGGTAGAAATCAAGAAAGAGCATCAAGTGTTGATGATTGACAAGACCACTAGTCTCAAGGAAAAAGGCAAAGGGAAGAAGGGGAACTTCAAGAAGAACGGCAAGCAAGTTGCTGCTCAAGTGAAGAAGCCCAAGTCTGGACCTAAGCCTGAGACTAAGTGCTTTTGCTGCAATAGAACTGGTCACTAGAAGCGGAACTACCCCAAGTATTTGGCGGATAAGAAGGATGGCAAAGTGAACAAGGGTATATTTGATATACAGGTTATTGATGTGTGCTTTACTAATGTTTATAGTAGCCCCGAGTATTTGATACTTGTTCGGTTGCTAAGATTAGTAACTCAAACAGGAGTTACAGAATAAAAACTAGTTGAAGGGGAAGTGACGATGAGTGTTGGAAGTAGTTCCAAGATTGATATGATCATCATCACACACTCCTATACTTTCGGGATTAGTGTGGAACCTAAATAAGTGTTATTTGGTGTTGAGCATAAATATGATTTGATCATGTTTATTGCAATACGGTTATTCATTTAAGTAAGAGAATAAATTGTTGTTCTGTTTACATGAATAAAACCTTATATGGTTACACACCAAATGAAAATGGTTCATTGGATCTCGATCATAGTGATACACATATTCATAATATTGAAACCAAAAGATGCAAAGTTAATAATGATAGTGCAACTTATATGTAGCACTGCCGCTTAGGTCATATTGGTGTAAAGCGCATGAAGAAAACTCCATGCCGATGGACTTTTGGAATCACTTGATTATGAATCATTTGATGCTTGCGAACCGTGCCTTTTGGGCAAGATGACTAAAACTCCGTTCTCCGGAACAATGGAACAAGCTACTGACTTATTGGAAATAATACATACCGATGTATGCGATTCAATGAGTGTTGATGCTCGTGGCAAGTATCATTATTTTCTGACCTTCACAGATGATTTGAGCAGATATGCGTATATCTTCTTGATGAAACATAAGTCTGAAATAGTTGAAAAGTTCAAAGAATTTCAGAGTGAAGTAGAAAATCATCGTAACAAGAAAATAAAGTTTCTGCAATCTGATCGTGGAGATGAATATTTGAGTTACGAGTTAGGTCTACAATTAAAACAAAGTGGAATAGTTTCACTGCACACGCCACCTGGAACAACACAACGATAAGGTGTGTCCAAACGTCAGAATCGTACTTTATTTTGATATGGTGCGATCAATGATGTCTCTTACTGATTTACCAATATCGCTTTTGGGGTTATGCATTAGAGACAGCTGCATTCACGTTTAATAGGGCACCATCTAAATCCGTTGAGACGACACCATATGAACTATGGTTTAACAGTAAACCTAAGCTGTCGTTTCTTAAAAGTTTGGAGTTTTGATACTTATGTGAAAAAGTTTTCACCTGATAAGCTCGAACCCAAATCGGAAAAGTGCGTCTTCATAGAATACCCAAAGGTAACTATTGGGTACACCTTCTATCACAGATCCAAAGGCAAGTTTTTCGTTGCTAAGATGGATCCTTTCTAGAGAAGAAAGTTTCTCTCGAAAGAAGTGAGTGGGAGGAAAGTAGAACTTGATGAGGTAATTGTACCTTCTCCCTTATTGGAAAGTAGTTCATCACAGAAATCAGTTCCAAAGTGATTCCTACACCAATTAGTGAGGAAGTTAATGATGATGATCATGAAACTTCAGATCAAGTTGCTACCAAACCTCGTAGGGTCTTCCAGAGCAAAATCCGCACCAGAGTGGTATGGTAATCGTGTTCGGAAGTCATGTTACTAGACCATGATGAACCTACGGACTATGAGGAAGCGATGATGAGCCCAGATTCCATGAAATGGCTTGAGGCCATGAAATCTGAGATAGGATCCATGTATGAGAACAAAGTATGGACTTTGATTGACTTGCTCGATGATCAGCAAGCCATGTTAAATAAATGGATCTTCAAGAGGAAGACGGACATTGATAGTAGTGTTACTATCTACAAAGCTCGACCTGTCACAAAAAGGTTTTCGACAAGTTCAAGGTGTTGACTACAATGAGATTTTCTCAAACTGTAGCGATTCTTAAGTCTGTCCGAATCATGTTAGCAATTGCCACATTTTATGAAATCTGGCAAATGGATGTCAAAACTACATTCTTTAATGGATTTATTAAAGAAGAGTTGTATATGATGCAACCGTAAGGTTTTTCAATCCTAAAGGAGCTAACAAAATATGCAAGCTCCAAATGATCCATCTATGGACTGGTGCAAGCATCTCGGAGTTGGAATAAACGCTTTGATAGTGTGATCAAAGCATATGGTTTTATACAGACTTTGGAGAAGCCTGTATTTACAAGAAAGTGAGTGGGAGCATTACAACATTTCTGATAAGTATATGTGAATGACATATTGTTAATCGGAAATAATGTAGAATTATTCTGCAAAGCATAAAGGAGTATTTGAAAGGAGTTTTTCAAAGAAGGACCTCAGTGAAGCTGCTTACATATTGAGCATCAAGATCTATAGAGATATATCAAGACGCTTGATAAGTTTTTCAATAAGTACATACCTTGTCAAGATTTTGAAGTAGTTCAAAATGGAACAGTCAAAGAAAAGTTCTTGCCTGTGTTGCAAAACGTATGAAATTGAGTAAGACTCAAATCCCGACCACGGCAGAAAATAGAAAAGAGAATGAAAGTCATTCCCTATGCCTCAGTCATAGGTTCTATGAAGTATGCTATGCTATGTACCGGACCTATTGTATACCTTGCTCTGAATTTGGCAAGGAGTACAATAGTGATCTAGGAGTAGATCCTTTGGACATTGGTCAAGGACATCCTTAGTGAGGACTAAGGAAATATTTCTCGATTATGGAGGTGATAAAAGAGCCCGTCGTCGTAAAGAGTTACATCGATGCAAGCTTTTTACACAGATCCAGATGACTCTAAGACTCAATCTGGATACATATTGAAAGTGGGAGCAATTAGCTAGAGTAGCTCCGTGCAGAGCATTATAGACATAGAATATTTGCAAAATACATACGGCTCTGAATGTGACAGACCCGTTGACTAAGCTTCTCTCACGAGCAAAACATGATCATACCTTAGTACTCTTTGGGTGTTAATCACATAGCGATGTGAACTAGATTATTGACTCTAGTAAACCCTTTGGGTGTTGGTCACATGACGATGTGAACTATGTGTGTTAATCACATACAGATGTGAATATTAGTGTTGAATCACATGATGATGTGAACTAGATTATTGACTCTAGTGCAAGTGGGAGGCTGAAGGAAATATGCCCTAGAGGCAATAATAAAGTTATTATTTATTTCCTTATATCATGATAAATGTTTATTATTCATGCTAGAATTGTATTAACCGGAAACATAATACATGTGTGAATATATAGACAAAGCAGTATGTCACTAGTATGCCTCTACTTGACTAGCTTGTTAATGAAAGATGGTTATGTTTCCTAACCATGAACAAGGAGTTGTTATTTGATTAACAAGGTCACATCATTAGTTGAATGATCTGATTGACATGACCCATTCCGTTAGCTTAACACTTGATCGTTTAGTATGTTAATGCTTTCTTCATGACCCATACATGTTCCTATAACTATGAGATTATGCAACTCCGTTTACGGAGGAACACTTTGGGTACTACCAAGCGTCACAACGTAATCTGGGTGATTATAAAGGAGTACTACAGGTGTCTCCAAAGGTACTTGTTGGGTTGGCGTATTTGAGATTAGGTTTTGTCCTCCGATTGTCGGAGAGGTATCTCTAGGCCTTCTCGGTAATACACATCACTTAAGCCTTGCAAGCATTACAACTAATGAGTTAGTTGTGAGATGATGTATTCTGGAACGAGTAAAGAGACTTACCGTATGCGAGATTGAACTAGGTATTGGATACCGGACGATCGAATCTCGGGTAAGTAACATACCGATGACAAAGGAACAACGTATGTCGTTATGCGGTTTGACCGATAAAGATCTTAAGTAGAATATGTAGGAACCAATATGGGCATCCAGGTTCCGCTATTGGTTATTGACCGAGAATGGTTCTAGGTCATGTCTACATAGTTCTCGAACCCGTAGGGTCCGCACGCTTAACGTTCGGCGATGTTATAATATGAGTTTATGAGTTTTGATGTACCGAAGGAGTTCGGAGTCCCAGATGAGATCGGGGACATGACGAGGAGTCTCGAAATGGTCGAGACGTAAAGATCGATATATTGGACGACTATATTCGGACATCGGAAAGGTTCCGAATGATTCGAGTATTTTTCGGAGTACCGGGTAGTTACGGGAGAAGCAATGGGCCTTGATGGGCTTTAGTGGGAAGAGGAGAAAGGGCCAAGGGGCTGCTGCGCCCCTCCCTCTAGTCCGAATTGACTAGGGAAAAGGGGCCGCCACCTCTCCTTCTCCTCCACTTCCTTCTCCCTTCCTCCCTCTTGGTGGACTCCTACTAGGACTTGGAGTCCTAGTAGGACTCCACACCCTTGGTGCGCCTCCCAGGCCGGCCACCTCCTCCCTTGCTCCTTTATATACGGGGCAGGGGGGCACCCCAAAACACACAAGTGGATCTACGGATCGTTCCTTAGCCGTGTGCGGTGCCCCCTTCCACCATATTCCACTTCAGTCATATCGTCGTAGAGCTTAGGCGAAGCCCTGCGCCGGAGAAGTCATATCGTCGCGGAGCTTAGGCGAAGCCCTGCGTCGGTGGAGCATCAACATCGTCACCACGCCGTCGTGCTGACGGAACTCATCCCCGACACTTTGCTGGATCGGAGTCCGGGGATCGTCATCGAGCTGAACGTGTGTTGAACTCGGAGGTGCCGTACGTTCGGTGCTTGGATCGGTCGGATCGTGAAGACGTACGACTACATCAACCGCGTTGTTATAACGCCTCGCTTTCGGTCTCACGAGGGTACGTGGGACGGACACTCTTCCCTCTCGTTGCTATGCCATCACCATGGTCTTGCGTGATCGTAGGAAATTTTTGAAATTACCACGTTCCCCAACACCGGTAACTTCCTGTTTTCATCCTAACCTTTCCAAGTCCAAACATAGGCTTCCAATATATCAATCTTTATGTCTCGACCATTTCGAGACTCCTCGTCATGTCCGTGATCACATCCGGGACTCGAACAACCTTCGTACATCAAAACTTATAAACTCATTATGAACTGTCATCGAAGCGTTAGCGTGCGGACCCTACGGGTTCGAGAACTATGTAGACATGACCTAGAACCATTCTCGGTCAATAACCAATAGCGGAACCTGGATGCCCATATTGGTTCCTACATATTCTACGAAGATCTTTATCGGTCAAACCGCATAACTACATAATGTGTTCCCTTTGTCATCGGTATGTTACTTACCCGAGATTCGATCTTCGGTATCCAATACCTAGTTCAATCTGATTCGTAAGTCTCTTTACTCGTTCCGTAATACATCATCTCACAACTAACTCATTAGTTGTAATGCTTGCAAGGCTTATGTGATGTGTATTACCGAGAAGGCCCAGAGATACCTCTCCGATACACGGAGTGACAAAACCTACTCTCGAAATACGCCAACCCAACAAGTACCTTTGGAGACACCTGTAGTACTCCTTTATCATCACCCAGTTACGTTGTGACGTTTGGTAGTACCCAAAGTGTTCCTCCTGTAAACGGGAGTTGCATAATCTCATAGTTACAGGAACATGTATAAGTCATGAAGAAAGCAATAGCAATATACTAAACGATCAAGTGCTAAGCTAACGGAATGGGTCATGTCAATCACATCATTCTTCTAATGAGGTGATCCCATTAATCAAATGACAACACATGTCTATGGTTAGGAAACACAACCATCTTTGATTAATGAGCTAGTCTAGTAGAGGCTTACTAGTGACTACCTTTTTGTTTATGTATTCACACATGTATTATGTTTCCGTTAATACAATTCTAGCATGAATAATAAACATTTATCATGATATAAGGAAATAAATAATAACTTTATTATTGCCTCTAGGGCATATTTCCTTCAGTCTCCCACTTGCACTAGAGTCAATAATCTAGATTACACAGTAATGATTCTAACACCCATGGAGTCTTGGTGCTGATCATGTTTTGCTCGTGGAAGAGGCTTAGTCAACGGGTCTGCAACATTCAGATCCGTATGTATTTTGCAAATTTCTATGTCTCCCACTTGGACTTGGTCCCGAATGGAATTGAAGCGTCTCTTGATATGCTTGGTCCTCTTGTGAAATCTGGATTCCTTTGCCAAGGCAATTGCACCAAGATTGTCACAGAAGATCTTCATTGGTCCCGATGCACTAGGTACGACACCTAGATCGGAAATGAACTCTTTAATCCAGACTCCTTCATTTGCTGCTTCCGAAGCAGCTATGTACTCCGCTTCACATGTAGATCCCGCCACGACGCTTTGTTTAGAACTGCACCAACTGACAGCTCCACCGCTTAACAAAAATACGTATCCGGTTTGCGATTTAGAATCGTCCGGATCAAGGTCAAAGCTTGCATCGACGTAACCATTTACGACTAGCTCTTTGTCACCTCCATATACGAGAAACATATCCTTAGTCCTTTTCGTGTATTTCAGGATGTTCTTGACCGCTGTCCAGGATCCACTCTGGATTACTTTTGGTACCTTCCTGCCAAGCTTACAGCTAAGCATACGTCAGTGTCCGTACACAGCATTGCATACATGATAGAGCCTATGGCTGAAGCATAGGAACATCTTTCATTTTCTCTCTATCTTCTGCTGTGGTCGGGCATTGAGTCTGACTCAATCTTACACCTTGTAATACAGGTAAAAACCCTTTCTTTGCCTGATCCATTTTGAACTTCTTCAAAACTTTATCAAGGTATGTGCTTTGTGAAAGTCCAATTAAGCGTCTTGATCTATCTCTATAGATCTTGATGCCCAATATGTAAGCAGCTTCACCGAGGTCTTTCATTGAAAAACTTTTGTTCAAGTATCCTTTTATGTTATCCAGAAATTCTATATCATTTCCAATCAATAATATGTCGTCTACATATAATATCAGAAATGCTACAGAGCTCCCACTCACTTTCTTGTAAATACAGGCTTCTCCAAAAGTCTGTATAAAACCATATGCTTTGATCACACTATCGGCGTTTATTCCAACTCCGAGAGGCTTGCACCAGACCATAAATTGATCGCTGGAGCTTGCACACTTTGTTAGCGCTCTTTGGATCAACAAAACCTTCTGGTTGCATCATATACAACTCTTCTTCTAGAAATCCATTCAAGAATGCAGTTTTTACATCCATTTGCCAAATTTCATAATCATAAAATGCAGCAATTGCTAACATGATTCGGACAGACTTAAGCATCGCTACGGGTGAGAAAGTATCATCGTAGTCAACCCCTTGAACTTGTCGAAAACCTTTTGCAACAAGTCGAGCTTTATAGACGATTACATTACCATCGCCAGTCTTCTTCTTAAAGATCCATTTATTCTCAATGGCTTGCCGACCATCGGGCAAGTCAACCAAAGTCCATACTTTGTTTTCATACATGGATCCCATCTCAGATTTCATGGCTTCCAGCCATTTCATGGAATCTGGGCTCACCATCGCTTCTTCATAGTTTGTAGGTTCGCCATGGTCAAGTAACATGACTTCCGTAATAGGATTACCGTACCACTCTGGTGCGTATTTTACTCTGGTTGACCTAGGAAGTTCAGTAGCAACTTGATCTGAAGTTTCATGATCAATATCATTAGTTTCCTCACTAATTGGTGTAGTTGTCACAGGAACCATTTCTTGTGATGAATTACCTTCCAATAAGGGAGCAGATACAGTTATCTCATCAAGTTCTACTTTCCTCCCACTCACTTCTTTCGAGAGAAACTCCTTCTCTAGAAAGGATCCGAACTTAGCAACGAAAATCTTGCCTTCAGATCTGTGATAGAAGGTGTACCCAACAGTCTCCTTTGGGTATCCTATGAAGACACATTTTTCCGATTTGGGTTCGAGCTTATCTGGTTGAAGTTTCTTCACATAAGCATCGCAGCCCCAAATTTTAAGAAACGACAACTTTGGTTTCTTGCCAAACCGTAGTTCATACGGTGTCGTCTCAACGGATTTAGATGGTGCCCTATTTAACGTGAATGCGGCCGTCTCTAAAGCATATCCCCAAAACGATAGCGGTAAATCAGTAAGAGACATCATAGATCGCACCATATCAAGTAAAGTACGATTCTGACGTTCGGACACACCATTTCTCTGTGGTGTTCCGGTGGCGTGAGTTGCAAACTATTCCACATTGTTTTAAATGTAAACCAAACTCGTAACTCAAATATTCTCCTCCATGATCAGATCGTAGAAACTTTATTTTCTTGTTACGATGATTTTCCACTTCACTCTGAAATTCTTTGAACTTTTCAAATGTTTCGGATTTGTGTTTCATTAAGTAGATATACCCATATCTGCTCAAATCATCTGTGAAGGTGAGAAAATAACGATACCCGCCACAAGTGCCTCAACATTCATTGGACCACAAACATCGGTATGTATGATTTCCAACAAATCAGTTGCTCGCTCCATAGTTCCGGAGAACGGCGTTTTGGTCATCTTGCCCATGAGGCACGGTTCGCAAGTACCAAGTGATTCATAATCAAGTGATTCCGAAGCCCATCAAGATGGAGTTTCTTCATGCGTTTTGCACCGATATGACCTAAACGGCGGTGCCACAAATAAGTTGCATTATCATTATCAACTCTGCATCTTTTGGTTTCAACATTATGAATATGTGTATTACTACTATCGAGATTCAATAAAAATAGACCATTCTTCAAGGGTGCGTGACCATAAAAGATATTACTCATATAAATAGAACAACCATTATTCTCTGATTTAAATGAATAACCGTCTCGCATCAAACAAGATCCAGATATAATGTTCATGCTCAACGCCGCACCAAATAACAATTATTTAGGTCTAAAACTAATCCCGAAGGTAGATGTAGAGGTAGCGTGCGACCGCGATCACATTGACCTTGGAACCGTTTCCCACGCGCATCGTCACCTCGTCCTTTGCCAGTGCTCGTTTATTCTGTAGTCCCTGTTTTGAGTTGCAAATATTAGCAACGGAACCAGTATCAAATACCCAGGTGCTACTACGAGCTCTAGTAAGGTACACATCAATAACATGTATATCACATATACCTTTGTTCACCTTGCCATCCTTCTTATCCGCCAAATACTTGGGGCAGTTCCGCTTCCGGTGTCGATGCTTGCAGTAAAAACACTCAGTTTCAGGCTTAGGTCCAGACTTGGGTTTCTTCTCTTGAGCAGCAACTTTCTTGCTGTTCTTTTGAAGTTTCCTTCTTCTTTCCTTTGCCCTTTTCTTGAAACTAGTGGTCTTGTTGACCATCAACACTTGATGTTCTTTCTTGATTTCTACCTCCATGACTTTCAGCATTGCGAAGAGCTCGGAATTGTTTTGGTCATCCCTTGCATATTATAGTTCATCACGAAGCTCTTGTAGCTTCTTTGGCGATGATTGGAGAATTCTGTCAATGACACTATCATCCGGAAGATTAACTCCCAGCTTGAATCAAGTGATTATTATACCTGCATATTTTGAGTATATGTTCACCGACGTAACTATTCTCCTCCATCTTGCAGCTATAGAACTTATTGGAGACTTCATATCTCTCAATCCGGGCATTTGCTTGAAATATTAACTTCAACTCCTGGAACATCTCATATGCTCCATGACGCTCAAAACGTCGTTGAAGACCCGGTTCTAAGCCGTAAAGCATGGCACACTGAACTATCGAGTAGTCATCACTTTTGCTCGCCAG
The DNA here is from genome assembly GCA_021605145.1 of Aegilops bicornis. Classification (NCBI taxonomy): domain Eukaryota; kingdom Viridiplantae; phylum Streptophyta; class Magnoliopsida; order Poales; family Poaceae; genus Aegilops; species Aegilops bicornis. Next base: position 30,913,557 of record CM038669.1, on the reverse strand, counting down.
ACGTTCACAACTTCGGGCGCAGCTCTGCAGAGCACTGGCACCCAGCGGTGCTTCGGGGCGTAATTCTTCTGTGCAGCAATGAGGATAATCCTCAAGTTACGGACCCAGTCCGTGTAATTGCTACCATCATCTTTCAACTTTGCTTTCTCAAGGAACGCATTAAAATTCAACGGAACAACAGCACGAGCCATCTATCTACAGTAAACATAGACAAGCAAAAATACTATCAGGTACTAAGTTCATGATAAATTTAAGTTTAATTAATCATATTAAAACCTCCCACTTAGACAGACATCTCTCTAGTCATCCAAGTGATTACGTGATCCAAATCAACTAAACCATGTCCGATCATCACGTGAGATGGAGTAGTTTCAATGGTGAACATCACTATGTTGATCATATCTACTATATGATTCACGCCGACCTTTCGGTCTCCGTGTTCCGAGGCCATATCTGTTATATGCTAGGCTCGTCAAGTTTAACCTGAGTATTCCGGCGTGTGCAACTGTTTTGCACCCGTTGTAGATGGACGAGAACTTATCACACCCGATCTTCACGTGGTGTCCGGGTACTACGAACTTTGGCAACGGTGCATACTCGTGGAGAACACTTCTTGATAATTTTAGTGAGAGATCATCTTATAATGCTACCGTCAATCAAAGCAAGATAAGATGCATAAAGGATAAACATCACATGCAATCAATATAAGTGATATGATATGGCCATCATCATCTTGTGCTTGTGATCTCCATCTCCGAAGCACCGTCGTGATCACCATCGTCAACGGCGCGACACCTTGATCTCCATCGTAGCATCGTTGTCGTCTCGCCAACTGTTTCTTCTACGACTATCGCTACCGCTTAGTGATAAAGTAAAGCAATTACATGGCGTTTGCATTTCATACAATAAAGCGACAACCATATGGCTCCTGCCAGTTGCCGATAACTCGGTTACAAAACATGATCATCTCATACAATAAAATATAGCATCACGTCTTGACCATATCACATCACAACATGCCCTGCAAAAACAAGTTAGACGTCCTCTACTTTGTTATTGCAAGTTTTTTACGTGGCTGCTACGGGCTGAGCAAGAACCGTTCTTACCTACGCATCAAATCCACAACGATACTTCACAAATAGACTCCGCTTTAACCTTCTCAAGGACCGGGCGTAGTCACACTCGGTTCAACTAAAGTGAGAGAGACAGACACCCGCCAGCCACCTTTAAGCACGAGTGCTCGTAACGGTGAAACCAGTCTCGCGTAAGCGTACGCGTAATGTCGGTCCGGGCGCTTCATCTCACAATACCGCTGAACCAAAGTATGACATGCTGGTAGGCAGTATGACTTGTATCGCCCACAACTCACTTGTGTTCTACTCGTGCATATGACATCAACGCATAAAACCAGGCTCGGATGCCACCGCTGGGGAACGTAGTAATTTCAAAATTTTCCTACGCACACAGGACCATAGTGATGGCATAGCAACGAGAGGGAAGAGTGTCTGTCCACGCACTCGTGAGACCGAAAGCGAAGCGCGTTATAACAACGCTGTTGATGTAGTCGTGACGTCTTCACGATCCAACCGATCCAAGTACCGAACGTCACGGCACCTCCGTGTTCAGCACACGTTCAGCTCGATGGCGATCCCGGGCTCGATCCAGCAAAGTGTCGGGATGAGTTCCGTCAACGACGGCGCGTGGTGACGATGATGATGCTCCACCGACGCAGGGCTTCACCTAAGCTCCGCGACGATATGATTTCTCCGGCGCAGGGCTTCGCCTAAGCTCCGCGACGATATGACCGAAGTGGAATATGGTGGAAGGGGGCACCGCACACGGCTAAGGAACGATCCGTAGATCAACTTGTGTGTCTTGGGTGCCCCTGCCCCATATATAAAGGAGCAAGGGGGGGTGCGGCCGGCCCTAGGGGAGGCGCGCCTGGAGGAGTCCTACTCCCACCGGGAGTAGGACTCCCCCCCCTTTCCTAGTTGGATTAGGATTGGGGAGGGGGAAGAAGGAAGGGGGCGCCGCCCCCCCTCTCCTTGTCCTATTCGGACTAGAGGGGGGAGGGGCAGCGGCCTGCCCTGGCCGGCCCTTTCCTCTTCTCCCTATGGCCCATCAAGGCCCATTGACCCCCGGGGTTCCGTAACCCCGGTGTTCGGTAACTTCTGCTTTCATCCGGAACCTTTCCAAGTCCAAACATAGGATTCCAATATATCAATCTTTATGTCTCGACCATTTCGAGACTCCTCGTCATGTCTGTGATCACATCCGGACTCGAACAACCTTCGTACATCAAAACTTATAAACTCATTATGAACTGTCATCGAAGCGTTAAGCGTGCGGACCCTACGGGTTCGAGAACTATGTAGACATGACCTAGAACCATTCTCGGTCAATAACCAATAGCGGAACCTGGATGCCCATATTGGTTCCTACATATTCTACGAAGATCTTTATCGGTCAAACCGCATAACTACATACGTTGTTCCCTTTGTCATCGGTATGTTACTTACCCGAGATTCGATCGTCGGTATCCAATACCTAGTTCAATCTCACATCGTAAGTCTCTTTACTCGTTCCGTAATACATCATCTCACAACTAACTCATTAGTTGTAATGCTTGCAAGGCTTATGTGATGTGTATTACCGAGAAGGCCCAGAGATACCTCTCCGACAATCGGAGTGACAAAACCTAATCTCGAAATACGCCAACCCAACAAGTACCTTTGGAGACACCTGTAGTACTCCTTTATGATCACCCGATTCGTTGTGACGCTTGGTAGTACCAAAGTGTTCCTCCGTAAACGGAGTTGCATAATCTCATAGTTACAGGAACATGTATAAGTCATGAAGAAAGCAATAGCAATATACTAAACGATCAAGTGCTAAGCTAACGGAATGGGTCATGTCAATCACATCATTCTTCTAATGAGGTGATCCCATTAATCAAATGACAACACATGTCTATGGTTAGGAAACACAACCATCTTTGATTAATGAGCTAGTCTAGTAGAGGCTTACTAGTGACTACCTTTTGTTTATGTATTCACACATGTATTATGTTTCCGGTTAATACAATTCTAGCATGAATAATAAACATTTATCATGATATAAGGAAATAAATAATAACTTTATTATTGCCTCTAGGGCATATTTCCTTCGTAACGGGACCAATGGTCCTGGCTCACAGCCCACCACTATTGGTCCCGGTTGGTGGCATGAACCGGGACCAAAGGCTTCCCTTTAGTCCCGGCTCATGCCACCAACCGGGCTAATGGTGCTGCCTATATATAGCCCCTCACAAGAGCAGAGCACACTGCTCTGTTTTGTCTGGCCGAGGGGGAGGGGGCTTGGTGGTGCTCTAGCTCACCTCCTATGCACACAAGGTGTTCGATGGAATGCCCGAGCCACACTACTTAAGCTTTCTCCTCTCCAAGCTCGACCTCTAACCTCCATTTTCCTCAATATTTGTCTAGGTTTAGCGGTCCGTCACGCCTGTCCCCGTCTTCACCGCCGTCGATCACCCACGGCGATCTCATCGCCAGCACCACCGTGGTGAGCCTCTTGTTCTTATCTTCTTTCTGAAAGGAAAAATATTCTTACTTGTATTATTTTCTTACTTTTATTATTGCATCTTATATAGTGCGATGGTTTTGGTATCCGCCCCCGTCGGCCCTCGCCCTGTCTATGATTCGGATGTGGTATATATTATCTTTTCATAACTATTGGTTCATTTATTGTTTATGAAAATTAAGCCGACCAACGTGACATAGATTTTATTTATCTAGGAGGTTGTTGAACCCGAAATTCCAACCGACCCTATTGTCGAGAGGTTAAATTTAGTTGAAGAACAAAACAATTTCTTGAAGGAAAAAATAAAAAACTTGAGGAGGAGAAGATGATATTGGAGTTGCATGTTGCGGATGTCGCCGATGATCACAAGATCAAGATGGATGCAATGCGCTTGAAGATGAGAAAGATTAGAAAATATGCCATTCATACCGAGGCTTGGTATCATTATGCCGTTGGATCAGTTGTTACCTTGGTTGCGATTATGATCGTATTTGTTTTCACATTGAAATGTTTTACATAGTTTCAATGTATGGTTTAATTAATTTAGATACTCTGCAGAGCTTTATGTTGTTAGATGAGAACTATGTATGTACTTTGGTTTTTATGTGATGATGAACTTCTATTAATTTGGTCATTTAATTATCTATTCATGATGTTACGTAATGATTTTTGACACACTTAATTATATATAATGCACGCAGATGAACCGGCAATGGATGTACGGTGATGCATACACCTCCGAGTACATTAAGGGCGTGCATGCTTTTCTCGAAGTGGCTGAGGCAAACAAGCAGAATGGTTTTATGTGTTGTCCATGCCCTATATGTGGGAATACGAAGTCTTACTCTGACAGGAAAATCCTTCACACCCACCTTCTTTACAAGGGTTTCATGCCACACTATAATGTTTGGACGAGGCACGAAGAAATAGGGGTTATGATGGAAGACGGCGAGGAAGAAGAGTACGATGAAAACTATGTGCCCCTGAATACGGTGATGCTCTTGAACATCAAGTTGCACTGCACGATGTGCACGATGGTGCTGCAACGGGCGAAGCTGCTGAAGATCAAGATGAACCAGACGATGTGCCCCATGATGATGATCTCCGCCGGGTCATTGTCGATGCAAGGACACAATGCGAAAGTCAAAAGGAGAAGCTGAAGTTCGATCGCATGTTAGAGGATCACAAAAAGGGTTGTACCCCAATTGCGAAGATGGCAACACAAAGCTCGGTACCGTACTCGAATTGCTGCAGTGGAAGGCGAGAATGCTGTGCTCGATAAAGGATTTGAGAAGCTACGAAAATAATGAAGAAGAAGCTTCCAAAGGATAACGAATTGCCCGACAGTACATACGCAGCAAAGAAGGTGGTATGCCCTCTAGGATTGGAGGTGGAGAAGATACATGCATGCCCTAATGACTGCATCCTCTATCGTGGTGCCTACAAGGATCTGAACGCATGCCCGTGTCATGCGGTGCATTGCGGTATAAGATCGAGACGAGATGACCCTGGTGATGTTGTGGCGAGCCTCCCAGAAGAGGGTTCCTGCGAAGGTGATGTGGTATGCTCCTATAATACCACGGTTGAAACGTCTGTTCGTAAACGGAGAGCATGCCAAGTTGATGCGATGGCAGTGAGGCCCGTAAGAAAGACGGGAAGTTGAGAGCACCACGACGGGTCGCAGTGGAGAAAAATCGAGAGAAAGTACTGGGATGAGTTTGCAAAGGACCCAAGGAACGTATGGTTTGCTTTAAGCGCGGATGGCATTAATCCTTTCGGGAGCAGAGCAGCAATCACAGCACCGGCCCGTGACTCTATGTATGTATAACCTTCCTCCTTGGATGTGCATGAAGCGGAAGTTCATTATGATGCCAGTTCTCATCCAAGGCCCTAAGCAACCCGGCAACGACATTGATGTGTACCTAAGGCCATTAGTTGAGGAACTTTTACAGCTGTGGAATGGAAACGGTGTACGACGTGGGATGAGCACAACAGGAGGAATTTGACCTAAAGGCGTTGCTGTTCGTGACCATCAACGATTGGCCCGCTCTCAGTAACCTTTCAGGACAGACAAACAAGGGATAGCACGCATGCACGCACTGTTTACTTGACACCGATAGTATATACATGGGAAGCTGTAGGAAGAATGTGTACCTGGGCCATCATCGATTTCTTCCGACCAACCATCAATGTTGAAAGAAAGGCAAGCATTTCAAAGGAGGCAGATCACCGGAAGAAGCCCGCCATGCGCATCGGGTGATCATGTACTTGCTATGGTCAATGATTTACACGTAATCTTTGGAAGGGTCCCGGACTAGCTGTTCGAATGACGCTGAGAATCACGCACCCATGTGGAAGAAGAAATCTATATTTTGGGACCTACCCTCATGGAAAGACCTAGAGGTCCGCTCTTCGATCGACGTGATGCACGTGACGAAGAACCTTTGCGTGAACCTGCTAGGCTTCTTGGGCGTGTATGGGAAGACAAAAGATACACACGAGGCACGAGAGGACCTGCAACGCTTACGCGAAAAAGAGGGCATGCCTCCGAAGCAGTATGAAGGTCTTGCCAGCTACGCTCTTCTGAAAGAAGAGAAAGAAATATTCTTTCAATGCCTTTCGAGATGATGGTCCCGACTGGCTTCTCGTCGAATATAAAGGGAATAATAAATATGTCAGAGAAAAAGTTCCATAACCTAAAGTCTCATGACTGCCACGTGATTATGACGCAACTGCTTCCGGTTGCATTGAGAGGGCTTCTACCGGAAAACGTCCGATTAGCCATTGTGAAGCTATGTGCATTCCTCAATGCAATATCTCGAAGGTGATCGATCCAGAAATCGTAGCAACGCTTAAGGAGTGATGTGGCGCAATGTCTTGTCGATTTCGAGCTGGTGTTCCCACCATCCTTCTTCAATATCATGACGCACGTCCTAGTTCATCTAGTCGACGAGATTGTCATTATGGGGCCCGTATTTCTACACAATATGTACCCCTTTGAGAGGTTCATGGGAGTCCTAAAGAAATATGTTCGTAACCGTGCTAGGCCAGAAGGAAGCATCTCCATGGGCCATCAAACATAGGATGTCATCGGGTTTTGTGTTGACTTCATTCCTGGCCTTAATAAGATAGGTCTCCCTAAATCGCGGTATGAGGGGAGACTGACCGAAAAGGCACGCTTGGAAGAGACTCAATAATATGCAGGGACGGATATTCTTGGTCTCAAGCACACTACACAGTTCTCTGAGAACTCTACCTTGGTGACCCCGTATGTCGATGAACACAAGAACAGTCTGCGCTCCAAACACCCGGAGCAGTGTGATGACTGGATTACATGTGAACACATCAGGACTTTCAGCAGTTGGTTGGAAACACGTCTCAGATGTGACAGCACTGTTTGTGATGATTTGTACTTGTTGTCCAGGGGACCATCTTCGACTGTAATGATTTGGAAAGGATACGAGATAAATGGGAATACATTTTACACGATTGACCAAGATGAAAAGAGCACCAACCAAAACAGCGGTGTCCGCTTTGATGCAGCAACCGACAAGGAAATGACACATATTATGGTTACATAGTAGACATATGGGAACTTGACTACGGAGTAGATTTTAAGGTCCCTTTGTTTAAGTGCAAGTGGGTCAATCTGTCAGAGGCGAAGTGCAGGTAGACCCACAAGACGGAATGACAACAAGGATCTGAAAAATCTTGGGTACACTGACGAACCGTTCGTCCTAGCCAATGATCTGGCACAGGTTATCTATGTGAAGGACATGTCTACCAGACCGAGGAAAGAAAAGATAAGGAAGCGAATACATCATACAATGAGCCAAAGCGCCACATAGTTCTTTTCAGGAAAAGGGACATCCACAGGAGTGGAGGGCAAGACAGACATGTCTCAAGAGTATGAAAAGTTTCATGAAATTCCCCCTTCAAAGTCAAGGCTGACCCAAGCATCCTGATAAATGATGAAGATTATCCATGGTTACGGTAGCAATAAGCAAAGCGACACAAGCGAAGAAAAAGTGAAGACTTTCTCCCGCAACTATTATGATGATACCATGCCAACTTTGTAACACACGAGTATGATACCATTGTCCGCTTTGTTCAGGAACATACTATGCCAACTTTGAGAACCTCGCCAACGAAGGCGCTCACACCGGTTTATAAGCCCGTCCCTCTACGCCTTGTTGAGCTCACAAACTTGTGATCCACACAAATTTCAAAGAATTCAAATTTTATAAAACTAATGGCACAAACAGAAAGTTTATAATTGTTGTAAAACAAATGGCACTAACAGAAAGTTTATAATTTTGCTGACCTAAAAGCAAAAAGAATTAAAAATAAAGCAAAAACCAAAAGAAAATAAATAATGCAGGAAACAAAACAAAAAACTTGAAAAATTAATAATAATAATAGCAACAATAAGCATTTTGTTGTAAGTAGAAACAAAATAAAATAAATAAAGCAACAAAGAAAACAAAAAAGTGTTTTTGAATTTTAAAACTAATGGCACAAACAGAAAGTTTATATTTTTTCTAAAACTAAAAGCACTAACAGAAAGTTAATAATTTTGCTGACCTAAAACCAAAAAGAATTAAAAAATAAAGCAAAAACCAAAAGAAAATAAATAATGCAGAAAACAAAACAAAAAACTTGAAAAAATAAAAATAGCAACAATAAGTATTTTGTTGTAAGTAGAAACAAAATAAAATAAATAAAGCAACAAAGAAAACAAAAAAGTGTTTTCAAATTTTAAAACTAATGGCACTAATAGAAAGTTTATATTTTTTCTAAAACTAAAAGCAAAAAGAAATAAAATATAAAGCAAAAAAACTACCACCTACTAGGCCCCACGGCCTGAATACGACTAGAAACCCTACATGGGCTGTGATTCAGGCCCGCAGAGGCCCAAGAGGCCTGACAAGAGCATGATTAGGCCAAAGCCTGCATTTGAGAGGAGCTCGAAAGGGGACGCACACCAACGCTTATAAACCAGTGCCGGCACCCTTCAACTAGCGAGGTGGGACTAAACATTTGGCGCGGGGCAGCACAGGCCTTTGGTCCCGGTTGGTGGCACAGACCGAGACTAAAGGTGGGTTTAGTCCCGGTTCGTGGCACGACCCGGGACTAATGCCCCCCTTTAGTCCCGGTTGGTGCCACCAACCGGGACCAAAGGACGGCGCTTCCCTCCCTTTGGGCTGCTGAAATTTGGCCTTTGGTCGGTTGGTGGCACCAACCGGGACTAAAGGGGCATTAGTCCCGGTCGTGCCACGAACCGGGACCAATGCTCTTTCTATATAAGCAAGACTTGTGAAATTTTCACATCTCCCTCGCCTCCCTAGCCAGTTGCCCCGCGCCGCCAGTTGCCCAAATCGCTCGCGCGCTCCTCGTCGCCGTCGCCGGCCGCCATCCCCGTCTCCCCGTGCCCCTGCCCCGCGCCCGAGCCCACGCCGCCGCCCCGTGCCCCTGCCCCGTCCCCGAGCACGCACGGCCGCGCCCTGCGCTTCCCACGCCCGGCCGCCGCCTGCCCCTGCCCTGTCCCTCGAAACACGCACGCGCCCTGCGCCACGCCGCCGCCGCGCCCTGCCCCTGCCCGTCCACGAAGCACGCACGGTCGCGCCTGCGCCCACGCCGCCGCCGTGCCCTCGCGCCTGCCCGCCTCACCTCGCCGCCGGGCGCCTCGCCCCCACCGCCGCCTGCCTCGACGCCGCCTCCTCCCTGCTCGGTCCGCTCCCGACCCCCCTTTCCTCCCCTGTCCCTCGTCCTCTTCATAAAAAAAAAATTCATGTAATTTTTTAGGCAGATTTATGTTCATGTATATATGTTCATTATATGAACATAATATGGATGATGTATGCATGCTTTTTATATGTTCATTATATATGTTCATTATATGGATGGATGGATGGATGGATAATTTTTAGGAAGATTTTTAGATTTTTAGGCAGATTTTTAGAATTTTTGTGTATGTATGTTATGTTTATATGTATGTATGTATGTTCATATGTATGTATGTTTATATGCAAAGCATATGCAAAGAAAATGTATGAATGGTCATATGCAAAGAAAAATGTATGTATGGTCATATGCAAAGAAAATGTATGTATGTATGTTCATATGAAAGAAAAATGTATGTATGTATGTTCATATGCATATGCAAAGAAAATATATGTTCATATATATGATGATATGTTCATATAAAAAGGAAAATAAGAAGAGGAAGAAAGGAGAAGAAGAGGAGAGGAAGAAGAGGAGAAATAAATAAGAAGAGGATAAAAGAAGAAAAAGAAGAGAAGAAGAAAGGAATAGAAGAGAAGAAGAAAAAATAGAATTCTATTTTTTCTTCTTCTCTTCTATTCCTTTCTTCTTCTGTTCTATTCCTTTCTTCTTCTCCTCTTCTCTTCTATTCCTTTCTTCTATTTTCTTCTTTTTTTTCTTCTTCTTCTTCCTTCTTCCTTCTTCCTCTTTTCTTCCTTTTCCTTATTTTCCTTTCTCGAGGGATAAGAAGAAAAGAAGAGGAGAAGAAGAAAGAAAGGAATAGAGGAGAAAGAAGAAACTTTGACACGAGGGGGGCGCTGTTGTCGATATAACGAGGGTGTCGAGGATCGCCGAGAGGTCTATGGTCGGGAACTAGGGTAGAGGGTCGAGGGTCATTAAGGGGTCAAGGGTCGAAGGTTTCAGGGTCGAGGGTTCCTATAGTGTCAAAGTATTGAAGAAATCCATCGCTTCATCATTAGCCGAAGTAACCATGGCATGATGGTATGCAGAAGTCCTCCAAAGTTGTTGGAATGGAGTCCCGGATAGGATAATTTGCCTTTTGCTGAACTTAGTACCAAAAAGCGAATTATCCTATCTCGGGACTCCGCTCCAAAACAACTTTGGAGAGCTTCGCACCATCATGCACCTGTTACTTTCGCCTAATGATGAAGACATGGTTTTGTTGAATCCTTTGACACTAGGCAACCTCCCGACCCTCGGCGATCTTCGACCCTTGACCCTCGACCGCTCGGCGATCCACGACCCTCTACCCTACTTGTGGGACATAGATGTACTGTTCAACGCCGACCCCCTCCCGATAGCTTCAACACGTGGGGGGTCGATATTACGCACCCTCCTAGCTTGAAGCGTTCTCGAGGCCACCCCTAACCCTTGAAGCGTTGTCGAGGCCACCCCAAACCCTAGAGAAGCAGCGTCGAGGCCACTAATATGATTCCTTATTGTGATTAGCTAGCTAGTTCTACGTTGGCACTAATATGTCCATATCTGTCATGTTTGAATAATAATTGCCATGTTGTAAATATTTGTAGAAACTATGGACACCCCCCGAGACGAAGCACAAGAAGCGTTGTTGAGGGACATAATCGCACACGGAAGTGATGCCGCCTCCTCGATGATGTTTCTCAACGTCGATAACGATGGTCTGGAAGGAGAGGGTGAAGAAGCAGCTGGCTATGATTTACATGGCTCCGATGACCCAATGCCGGTGCAAGAAGTAGACCGTGAGGACGGCTCGGTGATCACCAAACCGAGTCCGCCAGGTATATATATTAGTTAAGCCTGTCTTGACTAGCTCTCGCCTTTTGTTTTGGTATATATATATGTACACATATTAATTAACTCTCGTCTTTGTTCTTTTTCTAGCCCTCCGGATCGAGCACAACTTCGGTAAAGAGACGAAGCCGAAGAAAAAGTTGAGCTCGGATGAAAAGTTTGAGATCATACAAATCATGCTGACGGCCAACCGATTGAACCCTACCGGACAAAGAAGGCATTTGTTGCTCGGTCTGGGGTTCTGGTTAGGGACAAGATCCCGATCAGCATCCACCAATGGTATAAGCCTAAGAACGAAGACCCGAGGTGTCTTATGTCAATGATATGCAGAAAAATGATCTTTGGACTGAGCTGAAGTCAAATTTTACCCTACCGCCAGAGGATGATCCGGAGAAGCCAGTAATAGAGCCATTAATCAAGTCTTTTGCTCTTAAGAAGATGGCAGAACTATTCAGGAATTGGAAGAAAGACCTCAATACGTATGTCGAAAAAATGAGACACCAGAATTCACGGGCAAATATGAGAAGATCGGAGATGATGGCCCGCATTTGTGGCCTACAAGACATCGGAAAAGAGTAAAAGATGTCAGCGACAAACAAGAGAAATGCTGCCAAGAAGAAGCTTCATCATCGCCGGGTCGGTGGCTACCTCATAGCCCGCCTAAGTGGTCCAAGGCTGAGAATGATCTGCTTGATAAAGGGATCAAACCGAGACAATGAACTGGCCAGACCGTTGCGGACTTGGTTCTTCGGGCGGCGGATCCTTGGACCCTATAACGGGAAGTGCATTTGGACGGACGAACAATTGGACATGCCAGTCAAGAGGCTTAAGCATTATATCGAAGCAGCGCAGCAAGGGAAGTTCGTTCGAGACAGGAGAAGGACGAGCTCACAATGGCCCTCGGGAATCCTGAGCACCACAGGCGGACACGAGGCACGCCAGCTCCCTTCGTGGAAGGCTGGATTTCCGGACGCAGGGGTTACAAAACCCATGAGAGGAGGAAGAAACCGGAGCAGAGCCTAATGCAAGCGCTGCGAAAAGGGTAATGGGGCTAGAGGAACGAGAAGCAGCAGATCACAAAAAACGACCTGCCGAAGCTTCCCCCGAAGCTACCCCGCCATCTCAGCGGAGAAGCAGCGTGGCTTCCACCGAACTGCTTCAGCCAGAGCAGCATGCCTTGACGGCTCCTGCCAGCTATCCCGTGGATGCTATCACGGATGCTGAAAGTTGCCACCTTATGGCGCAATGGAGCAATTTAAAGGTCAAGGCGGCTGTTGGCTCTGTTTATCCCACTAAACCCGACTCAACTTTTCACTGCCGGCCGATTCCAGAAGGATATGCTAAGGTGATGGTCGATGAAATAACGGAGGGATTTGAGGAGCTCCGGCTTGACCACCCTACCGGTGAAGGGGAGTATCGGCTGGGTTATGCTCTGAAGACTCCATGCCTATGGCGGAAGGATCTCATCAACCTTCCGAACTGGAGCCTCCGCCTCCTCCTCCTCCTCCCGGCCGAGTCAGGCACTCCGCCTCCTCCACCGCCTCCTCTTCCGGCGAGTGACGATCAGGCACTCGGCGGCTCCTTCTCCGGCGCGTGGCGGCACTCCGTCTCCTTCTCCGCTGCACGGCGCGTCCCGGCAGCCAGCCTCCTCCTTCTCCGCCTCGTCGGCAAGGGCGGAAGAGACCCGCCGCCGCTCCGGCTGCTCAGCGCGTCGTAGTCCTTCTCCTCCGCCTCGTAAGCAAGGAAAGAAGACATCCGCTCCGTCTGCTCTGCCGGGCGTCTAGCAATCTTGCCAAAGGCGGGAGGAGATACAGATTCGGTCCTTCTCAAGACTCGGAGAAGTTACCGTCTGAGAGGAGCGAGGAGGAAAACGCGAAGATCGCGCAGACCGAAGTGGATGACTGGTTTCAAGGGTTGAAAGCAAAGAGACATCCACCTCCGGAGGAGAAGGTAGATCCGGTCAAAGCGGCGCACTCAGCTGCCCCGACAAAACCACCCAAGTCTCCGCCGAAAGGCAACTATGAGCGCATTATTGGAAAGGCATTTGCCGAGGCGGAGAGATCGGGAAGTACTGTCGGTGATCAAAGGATGAAAGAACGACGAGCTGGGAAACAAATTGCCCAGCTCGGCGAACAAGCGAAGAATCGTGCCCCCGCTCAAGGTGCCTGCTAGCGACATCGTCGATCCGAGGATGGTGCCCGGTTATGGCAATCCTGAAGATTACTTGCCCGACGATGTACAATTTGATTTCTTGGAGGTGCAGAGACAAAGATACGAGTACGGGAAGCCTCTCGTCAAAGATGAAAGCTCTCTAACAACGATGATGCGAAGATTGCATGATTGGTACATGAAAACCTGCAAAGAGTCTGACAGAGGAATACTTTGTATTTGAGAGTTAAAGCAGCATGACCTCCTTGGAATTGAACTGTTGCCTATTCCATTTGAGGAGTTCTATCAGTTTTTCAATCAATTGGCCATCCATAAAGCAACGGTCACCTGCTACTATGCGTAAGTAGTACTACTTCTGTCATTAAGTATCTCTATATAACTCAGCTCTTTCATTGCATGTATTTATAAATATCCTCACTATATTATGCAGATTGAAGATCGCATGAAATGAAGAAAAACAAGTGGGTGATATTGGGTTCATTAACACATATCTCATCGATGCAAATGAGGTTAAATATCGTGCCAAGAAAACCGAGGCCAACTTGCTACGATCGTTGGAAATAAATGAACACAAAAATACAATACTCTTTCCTTACAACTACACGTGAGTGTTACTGTCTTGTGGCATATTCGGTTTCCCTTATTTAGTCCAGGTTATAGAAATGTAATATTGATGAGTTATGCATGCGTCAGGTTCCACTATATTCTCCTAGAGATTAAGTTTGAGCAGGGAGTAGTAACTGTCTTAGACTCGAGACGAAAAGATCCCAAGGAGTATGCGGAAATGACTGAAATGCTCGAGAAGTAAGTTAAATCGATCATTATCCACCATATCAGCAACTTTGTTCATTTCTGATATCAAGTAATTGTTTTCTTTGTATGGCAGGGCTTGGGAAAAATTCACCAAAAAAGCTCCGGGACTACCGAAGAAGCTGCAATTTAGACACCCGAAAGTAAGTATTATATAGTAGCATATTCCACGCGCATCTCCTAGTGATTCAAGCGCTAGTTTCATCAATACCATTTAGCATGTGCTTGCTATATATAATTATCAGTTTGATTGACCTTTGTTTCTTGTGAAGTGGTTGTGGCAGGAACAAGGGAATGATTTCTGTGGATACTACGTTTGCGAGTCCATCCGCCACACGACCTGTGAGAGGGCTACTCCGACAAACAATTTGAAGTGCGTAAATAAAAATATTCACAATTTTATTTTATTACCATCATTTGTGTTGAGTTTCATTCATTCATATATATATATATATATATATATATATATATATATATATATATATATATATATATATATATATATATATATATATATATACACGGCAGCGGGATGAACTCCTAGCACCAGATCGCATGCGAGCAATTCAAGAGGAATTGGCGGCATTCTTTCTTGACTATGTGATCGTTGAAGACGGGGAATACCATGTGGACCATGCGTCCGTATTTTAAAAAGATAATTATTGTATATATGTAGCCGGTAGCGTCGGATAGATATACGAGAACTCGTTGTTCGACCAATCTCTCGGAGAAGGAGAGGTGGTCGATATCACTTCTCTCTGTATGCATATATATGTTCATGACGATCTTCTGTTTGCTTAATTACTAGCTAGCTAGCATGTCTAGTTAGTCCTCTCTATACATATGTATAGTACGTAGCGTCGACCAAGCACGGACAAAAGAAAGGACACTTTTCTCTATTAATTACCTAGCTATAGCACAATATATGAAACACCTAAATTAACCCCCAAAACCCCCAACCCCCTCTTTTGAAAAAAAA
This sequence comes from Aegilops bicornis, assembly GCA_021605145.1. Lineage (NCBI taxonomy): Eukaryota > Viridiplantae > Streptophyta > Magnoliopsida > Poales > Poaceae > Aegilops > Aegilops bicornis. The sequence goes on along the minus strand of CM038669.1, from coordinate 30,898,463 downwards.
CAAAAACCAGAGCCAAAGAAATGTCGACGTGGATGCCTATTGGTCCCGGTTGGTGCCACCAACCGGGACCAAAGGCCCTCCTGCTGAGCTCAGCGGACAGGCCACGTGGAGGTCCATCTGTCCGGTTGGATAGAACCGGACTAAAGGGTGAGGGTATTAGTACCGACCCTTTAGTCCCGGTTCACGAACCGGGACTAAAGGCCCTTATGAACCGGGACTATAGGCCCTTTTTCTACTAGTGCACCGGGTTTGACATGGGTGCGCCAGCGCCAAATTCGGCCCTAACCGGCAATAATTGGGCTTATGGGGTCGTGACTGGACCCTTTTTTCTCGCCGGCGATAATAAAACAGATGCGGGGCGAGTGGAGATGCTCTTATTTTCATTGTGAAGGAGGGGTGGAAATAAGTTAGGAAGGGCCCTAAGCATTTCGGCAATTTTCAAATTCATGGAACTAGTGGTCAACACGTGCACGTGCACGGGCTAGCCATTTTAATATTTAATATGACAATTGTGAAAATTCAAAATGTCAAGTAATAATATGAATATATTGATATGAATTATTGTTATAATACATGCATGTGAACCTCTATTCGACATAGGGTCCAACGAAGCTACATTTGCCTCGACTATTTTGTGATTAGATTATTTGCATCCAATTATATGAATATTGTGATGCAGATTATTATAGTAACAAATGAATGTCTACCTTACATGAGATATTTGTGGTGCATGATACATCCGATTTTCTTTACAATAGTATTATATATATATATATATATATATATATATATATATATATATATATATATGTATTTATAGATGTTTTAATAAATAATTTTTTCTTTGTTATAAGGACAAAAAGGCATGCATAGATATACTATATATGCAAATACATATTAGCAATATGCAACTCCAAAAAATCATGTGAAACCATGCAATTCAGAATAGCATGCATAACAGGCGAACAGTATATATATAAAAGATACAAAATACTAACCGACGCTCCGCATGATTTTACGCATATGCATCATGACACCACTACCTTGCACATGGCGACATTGGATGCAGCTGAACCGGGTTCGCTCCTCTACAACATGTATTTAGCAATTTTCACATGATCGGATGCTTCATGTGGTGGTAATTTATTGGGATTCATCAGCAGTCCGACGGGATAAAAATCAATCAATACATTAAAAAAAATGGACAACGCTAACGCCCACATGTGTGATGTGAGCTAAACCCGCCCACACGCCCTATAATATACCGACTACGCCATGTCTCTGCATGCATGCATGTGGAAATCTTTTTGGATTTTTAGTTTTTAAAATGTTTTATCTCTTAAATGAAAAATCCGATTGAAGATCCGTTTTCACCATTAAATCCCTCATGACGAGATCTTCGAAACTAGATCTCATATCAATATATTTTGACAATTTTTTTTTTGTTAAAAGTTGCCATGTCTATTGCACATTAATTGCCATGATGTTTACACTAAAGTTGTCATGTTATGTTTCAGCTATTTTCTTCTACATTAAAATGTAAAATTTGACATATTATAAAACGGAGAATTAAGAAACTAGACTTGCCATGCACCATAAACTAAAATTGCCATGATACATGCACTTAAAATTGCCATGGTTCATGCAAACAAAAATCATTGACAAAATACTGGAATTGCCATCATCAAAAACTAAAATTGCCATGATCTACAAACTAAAATTGCCACATGGCAACTTTAGTTTAAGCACCATGGCAACTACAGTGTAAACATCATGGCAACTTTTGGGCAAAAAATTTTTTTTGTCGAAACATATCAACATGGGGTCTAGTTTTGAAGATCTCGTCGAGACGGATTTAATGGTGAAAACGGATTTTTAATTCACGTTTTTAATTAGGAGATAAAATATTTTTAAGCCGAAAACCAAAAAGGTTTCTGCTGATGTCATCTGTTCATACATGGCAAAATGAGTGGTGATGGATACGTGTGGGCGATGTGCAAATGCCCACACGTGTGGGCGTTAGTTTTTCCGAAAAAAATTAGCATTGGTATTACTTGCATGTGGACTTGTAGAACGAACCACGAACTCAATCATATCAAACCCAATGATTTTTTTTCTACATGAACATAAAAGATCCCAATGATGCAATATCTGGTTAGTGGAGGACGCCCTTATAAAAAATTTGTTTGAAAACCACGTCTCAATGGCCATACAAATTGCCCTTATTTTTTTCACATATGCTTTGCATTATTTTTCTACACATGCCCTTATGCATGGACACATTTCTCTCTACACGTACGTATAGGAGTAGTATAGTTATATCACGTTGGAATTTTTCCATGCAAAAAACAATCACGTTGGACTTTTTGTAAAAACACTCATCACGTTGGACTTATATCACTTATATTCGTATGACTTGTAGCCCAGATGGACTCCCCAACATGCGTCTTCCCATGGCCTATCGTCCGTGGATCATCGCCCATCGCACGCTGGTGGGCTGATTAACAAACCGACTCGAATACAACCACCCGTCCGCAGTGGGGCAACACGATTAGAATTTCACCTGGCCGATATAAAAAGAAGAAGCCAGCGGTGCCACCCCTGACCGCTCCCAGACCTAGATGTCTAATCTCTAAGATAAGAGTCCAGAAAGAAAACCGATGGCGACCCCGAAAAAGGTGACGATGACCGGCGGTGGCTGCTGGTCCTCCATTGTCTCCGACTTGGTGGAGCAGGTCTCCGGTTGCCTGTCCACCGACGCCGATCACACCTGCATCCACCAGGTATGCACCCACTGGAGATCCAACACGCGTCTTCCCACGGCCTATCGTCCGTGGATCATCGCCCATCGCACACTGTGGAGCCGGTATGATGGGGACGACTACTCTTTCTTTCCTCTCCGTCGTGTTGAGCGGATTGGGGTCGGCGTTGCTCCTGCCGGCCTCCCGTACTGCCGCGGCGCCTCTGCCGCGGCGTCATGGTTGGCTCGCCCTCACCGACAACGCAAAGTTTCCAACACGCCTTGTACTGTGGGAGCCTCTGTCCAACGCCCACATCCCGCTCCCTTGTTTAACTTCAGTCACCAATGTATTCCTCTCCGGCGACCAGCTTACCCCTGCGCCGTCGGGTTGGATGGCCATCGCTTACCAACCTTACGGTGACACATGGTTTTTCAAGACATTCTTCTGGTGGCCTCAAAACGCCGCCTCCTGGAGCGTCCTGTATGAGCGACTAGCCGACCTGATCGACAGTGTTGCTTTCCATGGGGGAAAGTTATACTTCCTCATATTTAAAAAAAATGTTCTACGTGTATTTGAATATTGTTCACCATACATGGAATTTTCAGACACATACTGAACATTTTGTGAAAATACGTTGAACAATTTGCGAACACACATTGAACATTGTGTAATATATACTCAACAAAATTAAGAAACATAGTGAACAATTGTATACTCATTGAATAACCAAAAAAAATCAAAAAAAAATATCCTGAACATTTTTCATATCCATTGAACATTTTAAATAATACACGATGAACATTTTTGAAATAATATGAATATATGTGTCGAACAATTTTTGAATACGCATTCAACATTTAGTAAAAACGTTGAAAAATTCCACCCGTCGGCCACCCTCCCCGTGCTGGCCTCCTCCCCCACCGGCCGGCCTCACGCGACGGCCCTCCTCCCAGCCGGCCGCCCCCCACGCCGGCCGTCCTCCACCGAGAGGTATGATACGTCTCCGTCGTATCTATAATTTTTGATTGTTCCATGCCAATATTATACAACTTTCATATACTTTTGGCAACTTTTTATACTATTTTTGGGACTAACATATTGATCCAGTGCCCAGTGCCAGTTCCTATTTGTTGCATGTTTTTTGTTTCACAGAAAATCCATATCAAATGGAGTCCAAACAGAATAAACACTGACATAGATTTTTTTGGAATATACTTGATTTTTGGGAAGTGGAATCAATGTGAGACGATGCCCGAGGGGGCCACGAGGCAGGGAGAGGGTGCGCCCCTGACCCTTGTGGACAACCCGTAAGGCGGTTGGAGCCCTTCCTTCGCCACAAGAAAGCTAATATCTGGATAAAAATCGTGTTCAAATTTCAACCCAATCGGAGTTACGGATCTCCGGTTATAAGAGAAACGGTGAAAGGGTAGAATCTGGAGCGCAGAAACAGAGAGAGACAGAGAGACATATCCAATCTCGGAGGGGCTCTCGCCTCTCCAACGACATCGAGACCATGGACCAGAGGGGAAACCCTTCTCCCATCTAGGGAGAAGGTCAAGGAAGAAGAAGAAGGAGGGAGGCTCTCTCCCCTCGCTTCCGGTGGCACCGGAGTGCCACCGGGGCCATCATCGTCACCGCAATCTACACCAACAACTTCACCGCCGTCATCACCAACTCTCCCCCCCTCTATGCAACGGTGTAACCCCTCTTTTACCCGCTGTAATCTCTACTTAAACATGGTGCTCAACGCTATATATTATTTCCCAATGATGTATGGCTATCCTATGATGTTTGAGTAGATCCGTTTTGTTCTATGGGTTAATTGATGATCGTGATTGGTTTGAGTTGCATGTTTTATTATTGGTGTTGTCCTATGGTGCTCTCCGTGTCGCGCAACCGTGAGGGATTCCTGCTGTAGGGTTTGCAATATGTTCATGATTTGCTTATAGTGGGTGGCGTGAGTGACAGAAGCACAGAGCCAAGTAAGTAGGTTGTTTGCGTATGGGAATAAAGAGGGCATGGTACTTTAATGCTATGGTTGGGTTTTACCTTAATGATCTTTAGTAGTTGCGGATGCTTGCTAGAGTTTCAATCATAAGTGCATATGATCAAAGAAGAGAAAGTATGTTAGCTTATGCCTCTCCCTCAAATAAAATTGCAATAATGATTACCGGTCTAGTTATCGATTTCCTAGGGACAAATAACTTTCTCGTGACAAAAAGCTCTTTACTAAAACAAATTTAGTTGTGTCTTCTTCTAAACAGCCCCTACTTTTTATTTCCGCGCTCTATATTATCTTGCAAACCTATCCAACAACACCTACAAAGTACTTCTAGTTTCATACTTGTTCTAGGTAAAGCGGACGTTAAGCGTGCGTAGAGTTGTATCGGTGGTCGATAGAACTTGAGGGAATATTTGTTCTACCATTAGCTCCTCCTTGGGTTTGACGCTCTTACTTATCGAAAGAGGCTACAATTGATCCCCTATACTTGTGGGTTATCAAGACTTTTTCTGGCGCCGTTGCCGGGGAGTTATAGCATGGGGTGAATATTCTCGTGTGTGCTCGTTTGCTTTATCACTAAGTAATTTTTATTTTCTGTTCTAAGTTGTTCTCTATCTTTAGTTATGGATATGGAACACGAAATACCAGAAAAATTAGGTGTACTTGCTACTCATGGAGATGGGGAACCTCCTAATACCCTCGATGCTGGTTATGTGAAAAATTTTATGTACTACTTTGGTCATCCTGAGAAAACCCCATTCAATTATGTAATGGGGGACACGTTTGATCAATGTGAATACTTTAGGGATTATCGCTTGACTGAAAAAGGGAAACTATTATGGGATCAAATCCATATGTTGCATTGGTATGCTCAGGAACTATGCTTGAGATATGATTATACTAGTTGCTCTAGGATGAAGGCTCCAAACCTTCCCTTTTCATGCAAATTTAATGATGATAAAACCTTGGCTTCTACGTTAATGGTATATATGATTACTATGATGTGGAACAAATAGAAGAATTCATTGCTTTTATGGGTGCTTATGAAATTGAATCTTTGTTCAAAGAGTGAAAATCTTGATGATGCTGTTTACAGACCTGCTACCCATGGTGGTAGCTACGCACAACCCCGATTTTTATCTCTAATTATTTTGGTAAATTATTTTGGACTATGAAAAATAACTCTATGACGGAAATATCATGACTTACGATCATCTACGCAAGCAAAAGGGCAATTATGCCAAAAAAAGGCAAGCAAAAAGACTGAGAGAAGTGAGAAAATACTCTTTCTACACAATGAAAAGGCACTTGTGTCAGAAAGGTAATAAAAAGACAAAAGGGAGTGAAAAAAGTCATTTCTCTACAACAAAAGTGCACTTGTGCCAATGCCATAGAAAACCCGACACCTCATATATCAAAAAAAGGCACTTATGCCAAACGGTATGTAGCTGCCACCATGCGTGTGTAGCTACCACAATGCATAGAAAATCGCCTCTCTACTTAAATATTGCTATGAGAATTATAAATTAAATTCCGATATTGATGATTTTATTGAGAGTCTCCGCTGTCCAAGAAGAGAATAATATTTTGCAGGAGTCTATGGAAGAAGAAATTGATGTCACTGTGAGCTCATTGGATGAAAAAGATAATGAGGAGAGCGAAGAACAAAAGGAGGAAGAGCAGATTAGCTACCCGCGCTCACCTTCTAATGAGAGTAACCCTCCAACTCATACATTGTTTAATGTCCCTTCGTGCTTACCGAATGATGATTGCTATGATAATTATTATGATCTCGTTCATTCTTTTGAAATATCCCTTTTTGATGATGCTTGCTATGCTTGTGGCCAAGATGCCAATATGAATTATGCTTATGGAGATGAACTTGCTATAGTTTCTTATGTTAAACATGAAACTATTGCTATTGCACCCACGCATGATAGTCCTATTATCTTTTTGAATTCTCCAAACTACACTGTATCGGAGAAGTTTGCCCTTATTAAGGATTATATTGATGTGTTGCGTTTTACTAATACACATGATGATTTTGATAGATATAATATGCATGTGCTTTCTGCTCCTACTTGCAATGAGAGAGGAACTACATCTCTGCCTCTTTATGTTTCCAACACGAAAAAATTGCAAGAAACTGTTTATACTATGCATTGGCCTTTACTATGTGTGCATGAATTGTTCTTTTATGACATGCTGATGCATAGGAAGAGAGTTAGACTTCGTTGTTGCATGAGATATGTTGCTTTGTTCTCACTACTAAATTCTAAATCATTTTTTATTAAAATTGGCTTTGATATACCTTGAGATCCGGGTGGATCCATTACTTGACCACTTTATGCCTAGCTTAATGGCTTTAAAGAAAGCGCTACCAGGGAGACATCCGAAAGTTTTAGAGAGTCATTTATTTGTTTCGAGTGCTTTTATATAGTTTTAAAACAAAAAAATAAAGAGGGGAACAAAAAAATAAAGTGAGAAAGACAAGCATTGTTAAAGTGGGAGCTAGCCTTGAACTTTGTTCATGCTCACAGAAACTTTGTGAATCTTGATTATAGAAACTTTTCAACAAAAATAATTATCCCCTTGTATAGTTCCATTGTATAATAAAAATAATGTGCCAAGTTTTTCCTTTAGGATGTTTACAATGCTTATTGGTTTGTACGATGCAGGACAGAAACTTTGGCTGTAGTGCACGATTTTACATTTTTTACTGGAACGTCAAACGGTTCTGAAAATGTTTGCACTCTCTTTATATACAAATTTTTTATTTTTCCTAATTTTGGCAGAAGTTTTGGAGTACCAGAATTATGGTGAATGTTCAGATTACTACAGACTGTTCTATTTAAGACAGATTCTGTTTTTGATGCATAGTTTGCTTGTTTTGATGAAACTATCGATTCCTATCAGTGGATTAAGCCATGGAAAATTTCTATTACAGTAGCTATAATGCAAAAAAAAAATATGAATTGGTTTGCAACAATACTTAGAGTAGTGATTTGCTTTATTATACTAACGGATCTTACCGAGCTTTCTGTTGAGTTTTGTCTGGATGAAGTGTTCGAAGATCGAGGAGGTCTCGATGTGAGGAGAAGGAGGAGAGGCAAGAGCTAAAGCTTGGGGATGCCCAAGGAACCCCAAGTAAGTATTCAAGGAGACTCAAGCGTCTGAGCTTGGGGATGCCTCGGAAAGCATCCAATCTTTCTTCAACAAGTATCGGTATGTTTTTGGATTCATTTCGTTCATGCGATATGTGCAAATCTTGGAGCGTCTTTTGCATTTAGTTTTCACTTTTCTTTTATGCACCATGCTGGTATGAGATAGTCCTTGGTTGATTTATGGAATGCTCTTTGCACTTCACTTATATCTTTAGAGTATGGCTTTATAGAATGCTTCATGTGCTTCACTTATATCATTTGAAGTTTGGATTGCCTGTTTCTCTTCACATAGAAAACCGCCATTTATAGAATGCTCTTTTGATTCACTTATATTTGTTAGAGCGTGGGCATATCTTTTGTATAAATAATTAAACTCTCTTGCTTTACTTATATCTATTTAGAGAGATGACAGGAATTGGTCATTCACATGGTTAGTCATAAAATCCTACATAAACTTGTAGATCACTGAATATGATGTGTTTGATTCCTTGCAATAGTTTTGCGATATAAAGATGGTGATATTAGAGTCATGCTAGTGGGTAGTTGTGGATTGTAGAAATACTTGTGTTGAAGTTTGTGATTCCGTAGCATGCATTATGGTGAACCGTTATGTGATGAAGTCGGAGCATGATTTATTTATTGATTGTCTTCCTTATGAGTGGAGGTCGGGGACGAGCGATGGTTTTTTCCTACCAATCTATCCCCCTAGGAGCATGCGCGTAGTACTTTGTTTCGATAGCTAATAGACTTTTGCAATAAGTATGTGAGTTATTTATGACTAATGTTGAGTCCATGAATTATACGCACTTTCACCCTTCCATCATTGCAAGCCTCTTCAGTACCGTGCATTGCCCTTTCTCACCTCGAGAGTTGATGCAAACTTCGCCGGTGCATCCAAACCCCGTGATACGATACGCTCTATCACACATAGGCATCCTTATATCTTCCTCAAAACAGCCACCATACCTATCTATTATGGCATTTCCATAGCCATTCTGAGATATATTGCCATGCAACTTCCATCATCATCATATACATGACTTGAGCATTTATTGTCATATTGCTTTGCATGATCTTAAGATAGCTAGCATGATATTTTCATGGCTTGTCCGTTTTTTAATATCTTTGCTACGCTAGATCATTGCACATCCCGGTGCACCGCCGGAGGCATTCATATAGAGTCATATCTTTGTTCTAGACATTGAGTTGTAATATTGAGTTGTAAGTAAATAAAAGTGTGATGATCATCATTATTAGAACATTGTCCCATGTGAGGTTATCAAAATAAAAGAGGCCAAAGAATCCCGAATAAAAAAAGGCCAAAGAAGCCCACAAAAAAAATAAAAAAAAAAGAGAAAACAAAGAAATGAGAGAAAAAGAGAGAAGGGCAATGTTACTATCCTTTTACCACACTTGTTCTTCAGAGTAGCACTATGTTCTTCATGTAGAGAGTCTCTTGAATTATCACTTTCATATACTAGTGGGAATTTTCATTATAGAACTTGGCTTATATATTCCGATGATGGGCTTCCTCAAATGACCGAGGTCTTCATGAGCAAGCAAGTTGGATGCACACCCACTTAGTTTCTAGTTTGAGCTTTCATACACTTATAGCTCTTAGTGCATCCGTTGCATGGCAATCCCTACTCCTCGCATTGACATCAATTGATGGGCATCTCCATAGCCCGTTGATTAGCCTCGTCGATGTGAGACTTTCTCCCTTTTTGTCCTCTCCACACAACCTACATCATCATATTCTATTCCACCTATAGTGCTATATCCATGGCTCACGCTCATGTATTGCGTGAAAGTTGAAAAGGTTTGAGAACATCAAAAGTATGAAACAATTGCTTGGCTTGTCATCATCGGGTGGTGAAGATGGAGCATAGCCAGACTATATGATTTTGTAAGGATAACTTTCTTTGTCCATGCTATTTTGAAAAGACATATTGCTTTATTAGTATGCTTGAAGTATTATTGTCTTAATGTCAAATGATAGACTATTGCTTTGAATCACTCGTGTCTTAATATTCATGCCATGAATAGATACATGATCAAGATTATGCTAGCTAGCATTGCACATCAAAAATTATCTTTTTTATCATTTACCTACTCGAGGACGAGCGGGAATTAAGCTTGGGGATGCTGATACGTCTCTGTCGTATCTATAATTTTTGATTGTTCCATGCCAATATTATACAACTTTCATATACTTTTGGCAACTTTTTATACTATTTTTGGGTTCTAACATATTGATCCAGTGCCCAGTGGCGGTTCCTGTTTTTGCATGTTTTTTGTTTCGTAGAAAATCCATATCAAACGGAGTCCAAACGGAAGAAAAACTGCCGGAGATTTTTTTGGAATATATCTGACTTTTGGGAAGTGGAATCAACGTGAGACGATGCCCGAGGGGGCCACGAGGCAGGGGAGCGCGCCCCGGGGGGGAGGCGTGCCCCTGACCCTCGTGGACACCCCGTAAGGCGGTTGGAGCCCTTCTTTCGCCGCAAGAAAGCTAATATCCGGATAAAAATCGTGTTCAAATTTCAGCCCAATCGGAGTTACGGATCTCCGGTTATAAAAGAAACGGTGAAAGGGCAGAATCTGGAGTGCAGAAACAGAGAGAGACAGAGAGACAGATCTAATCTCGAACGGGCTCTTGCCCCTCCCACGCTATGGAGACCATGGACTAGAGGGGAAACCCTTCTCCCATCTAGGGAGAAGTTCAAGGAAGAAGAAGAAGGAGGGGGGCTCTCTCCCCCTTGCTTCCGGTGGCCATCATCGTCACCGCAATCTACACCAAAAACTTCACCGCCGTCATCACCAACTCTTCCCCCCCTCTAAACAGGGGTGTAATCCCTCTTTTACCCGCTGTAATCTCTACTTAAACATGATGCTCAACGCTATATATTTTTTCCCAATGATGTATGGCTATCCTATGATGTTTGAGTAGATACGTTTTGTCCTATGGATTAATTGATGATTGTGATTGGTTTGAGTTGCATGTTTTATTATTGGTGGTGTCCTATGGTGCTCACCGTGTCGTGCAAGTGTGAGGGATCCCGCTGTAGGGTTTGCAATATGTTCATGATTTGCTTATGGTGGGTGGCGTGAGTGACAGAAACACAAACCCGAGTAAGTAGGTTGTTTGTCTATGGGAATAAAGAGGACTTGATACTTTAATGCTATGGTTGGGTTTTACTTTAATGATCTTTAGTAGTTGTGGATGCTTGCTAGATTTTCAATCATAAGTGTGTATGATCCAAGAAGAGAATGTATGTTAGCTTATGCCTCTCCCTCAAATAAAATTGCAATTGCAATAATGATTACCGGTCTAGTTTTCGATTGCCTAGGGACAAATAACTTTCTCGTAACAAAAAGCTCTTTACTAAAACTAATTTAGTTGTGTCTTCTTCTAAGCAGCCCCTACTTTTTATTTACGCGCTTTTTATTATCTTGCAAACCTATCCAACAACACCTACAAAGTACTTATAGTTTCATACTTGTTCTAGGTAAAGCGAACGTTAAGCGTGCGTAGAGTTGTATCGGTGGTCGATAGAACTTGGGGGAATATTTGTTCTACCTTTAGCTCCTCGTTGGGTTCGACACTCTTACTTATCGAAAGAGGGTACAATTGATCCCCTATACTTGTGCGTTATCAAGGTACTCCTCCTCCCTCCTCCCTCCTCCTCCCTCTAGGTTAATTAACTTAGGTGAATTTAGTTCATTAGGTTAACTAACTTGAACTAAGTGAACTAGCTAGGTTAATTTGGTTTACTAACTAGGTTAATTAGATGTTTTTAGATGTTAGGTTAACTAAGTAGATGTTAATTAGGTTAGGGCAGTAGTGGTACTATTAATTAGATGTTTTTTAGTTAGGGAAGTAGGTTAGATAACTAAGTAGATGTTAATTAGGTTCGGTAACTAAGTAGATGTTAATTTAGGGTAGTAGTGTTTAGTTTAGAGAAAAAATTCAATATATTTTTTTATTGTTTTTTAGTAAGTGTTTAATAGAATGAAAATTAATAGAACTAGTAAGTACTAGTTTATTTTTATTTATAGTAAGTGCTTAGTTGAAGTAGTTGAATTAATAGAACTAGATTATTTTTAGTAAGAAAATTTAGGTATATGAGATTTGATGATCTAATTAAAATTTTACTATAGAACTAGTTTATTTTTAGTAAGAAAATTAATAGAATTAGTTTATTTTTTAGTTAAATCAATTATTCCCGCATCGACGTCAATGATGCCTATCCTGCATCCTCATCGTCGACTTGGCGGAGGACACCTACTTGATCAGAGGGGCCATGTCCGGGACTTGGCTCCGCCGGGCTGGTACTGGGAGGTGCTACCTTCCGAGGGGCGTAGCATGGTGAGGACCCAGCCCGTCGTTGACCCGAACCTTCTTTGGTGGCGGTCGCGTGGGCCAGTGCCTGCGCGGAGGCTTGAGGACCCCGCGGAGGTGGTACGTCACCGTGTCAGCGAGGAGGACGAGCACGTCCGTCGCTACATGGTTGCGTTGGAGGGCAGGTTCTTCAGGGATCTCACTGGAGCTATGATCCAATGATGGTTCCTTCTCTTTGAGTGTCAACTGCCCGCGCCGATACCCGTCGTTCACTAGGGTTTTAGCTGTATTAGTGATGTTATACGTATGATACTATTCGAGATGTATTAGTGATAATATTCAACGATGTACGGACGCAAGAGATGATTTAGTTTTTCTTATTGAATGCATGCTAATTTGAATACTTATTTATTTTACGAGTTGGTTTTTCTTATTGAATGCTCAAATTGGAGAACTACTCCTATTTTGAATGCTCAAATTGGAGAGCACTATGCAAGGCGTATGCATTTTATTAGTTGAAAGATTATAGGGTTTTTGTTTTTGCAGAAATCAAGGAGCCCCTCCATCATCCCCGGCATCGCCCCTGTCACCGACGCCCTCCGACCTCGAGGTGATACCAGCCAAATCTCCATGTCAATATGATTCCTATAAGATATTTTAAAATGTTTTTGTTCATATTTTTAACCATTGAAATGCAATGACCATCAAGTTTGAATGCTCATATGATGTAGATATAAACATGTATATCTTGTGTTGCTCAAATAGGATAGGTGCTTGCCCAAGTGGCCGTCCATGTTTGCAGTTTACTCCTCCGAGTGGCCTATGTTTTGCTGGAGTGTTGATTAATTTCCATTCCGGCAAATTTCAGGCGCTCGATATGTCCCCTTTTTAGCAAAGGTCATGCCTGATTTTTCCGTGATTTTTTGCATGACTTGTGCTAGAATATGTAGGAAATATCAAGTGGCCTAGATTTTCCAGAAAAATAATTAAAGGATATTTCGGGTTGACTTTAAGTCTGTGAGGCTCCATACATGACAGTCAACAAATGAGTGAGGGAGAAAGTCTGCACCATATATGAGAGAAGAAGAATCCCGACTGTTGTCGTGGGGGTCATTTTTCCTTCTTCTCCTTGTGCTAGACCTTCGTTATGCACTAGGGGAATGAGGAATAACGACCATCACCGACCGTCGAAAAATCTGTGAGGGAGTGTATCCACCTTATATGAGAGAGGACGAAGAATCCTGACTGTTGGCGTGGGGGTCGTTTCTTCTTGTCCTTATGCTAGACCTTTGCTATGCACTAGGGGAAAGTGGAGTAATGACCATCACCAACGGTCGCAAATGTCAGAGAGGAATCAATGAGGGAGAGTGTCCACCATATATGAGAGGACAAAAAATCCCGACTGTTGTCATGGGGGTCGCTTCTCCTTCGTTCCCGTATGCTAGACATTTTGGTGTAATGTACTCGGGGATGAAAGGAGGAGCGATCATCACCAACGGTCGAATGTATACACCACGTGAGCTGAGAGTTTTCAAGAAAAGTCTCGACAAACCGATAGTCAACCCGTGATGAATAATAAGGATCTAATTTAGTTTTTCTAGTACATATATTTAATTGTACAAGTTTAATCTTTGAATTATGAACCTAGGAAATGTCGTCATTGGACGATGAAAGTTTCCCGGTGGAGTGCGACTGGTGCAACGATGACCGGGATCTGTGCGACTGGCCTCATCTGGACGAAGGTCGGCGCTTCAGCATTAAGCTTCAGGAGACCTTCGACGTTGAAAGGTAAACAACGACGACAAGTGTTTTTTTTTCGTAATTAAGCACGACTTCTACTACTTCAACGTGTAATTTTTGTCTTTTACAATTTGACTAGCTTATCCCATACCATGCAAGACGTGTCTTGAAGGGGATGGATTTTGAAGATCCTGAAAGTATGGAAACAAAGAAAATTTTCCTAAGGACCCATCATTGTATGGATTTTGAAGTAAATCTATACAATCCTGAGAGCGTATCCCATTTTGGTTGCCTGAATCGGGAAGCACTTTGCAAGATGTATGATTTTCATGAGGGTATGCTTGTCACCATGGATCTTGGTAATCCTACCATCGCCCAAGACAATATGGACATTTGGATCCTTATTGATACGCTTCCAATTCTACCGCTATGTGAGTTTCTCAAACATAGTTATTAAGTAATTTATATTGTTTATTTCAAAATAATTGACAACTTATTTCTATTGATAGCTTATTTTCATTCTTCAAAGAATGTGCGAAAGATGGTAGACAGAACCTACTACACCGATGGCTCAGAATTAACTTATCAGGAGAAAAAATATAAGATCTCATTTATTACTGATCTTGAGAATCATAATATCTATTATCAAACTCCTCCACATTATGGTCAATACATGCCACTAGTGCATGTGTTGAACTACGGCAACATCCATGGTGATGTCATGGTAAGATTTTTTAGTATTACGACATCCGTGCATCTTTGCATAAATTCTTCTAAAACTCAACTACATTGCTAACTACGAAGCCATTACTTTGTTTTCCAACAGAAAGTCCCGAAGAATTATGTGCCTCATCTGATGTTTCGGAAAAGTCGCCTTGATATTTTGGACTTACGGCCAAGTCATCCTACGAATCACTCTTGTCCATACCAGATTTCTAAAACCGATGAAGACATGACAATCAAAGATAGAAAAAAATGTATGACCAATTATAGGGAGCTACTTGGAAACAATATTATGTGAAGGGCAAGAATTGGAGACAGGATAATCTCCATTCTCCATAATAGAGAGTCAGGGCCTATCTTGTTTTATGCTATTTTACCTTAGAGAGGATATTTAGGTCCTAGCAAATACTCATGATCAAGTGCTAAGAACAATTAAATAGGATTGCTTAGATGATGATGAGTATGACTTGTTATTATGATAATGAGTAGAAGTTGTATGATCGATGATGATGAGTAAGACATGTTATTATGATACCAATGATGAGTGAATTTCCGTAATTTCACATATTTCATTGGGGTACAAAATATTTTTGGGTGTGTCTAGGGCACATCGAGATGTGCTCTAGTTATTGCACATCTAAGTGAGTGAATCAAGCATAAAGAGAAAAAGAAAAAAAAAGAAAATATCTACACGAATTTCAACGTAAGATCAATGACATAGGTCTTAGATGTGCAATACTTATTGCACATCTAGATGTGCTTTAGCAAAACTGAATATTTTTGAACTCAAAATTTCAAGGCAGATCAAACAAATTTCAAGATAAATTTTAATTATGTTAGAATTCTTTAAAATTAAGTGAAATTTGAAATCCCAAAATACCAAATATGCGGAATTGCACATATTTCAGCGAGGGCCGAAATTATTTTGTTTCCAAAATTAAAAACCTTGCCCACTCCGTTTCCATTGCTCATCCCCAATCCGACTAAAAATCCCCCAACTCCGCTGTGGACGTGACTCTCAACGAACCCCAATTTAACGCGCTCCCCGCCTTCCGACCGTCTCCAACTTCACTTGCCCCGCCCCGCCTCCATCAAATCGGACCTGCAGGGCCTTAGGGTTCCCAAGTCGTTGCTAGGGGTTTGGAGAGATGCCGCGGAATCAGATCGGCGACACGGTCTCCGGTGAAGTGCGGCGGCCGCCGAACCAAGTAGGGAATCGGAGGGTCGGCCCGATCTCCGGTGCAGAGATGCCGCCGAAGCAAGTCAGGGATCGAACGCCCGTGTCGGTCCCTCCGCCGTCAAAGCAACGCAAGGATCAGTCGGTCCGCACGGTCTCCGGTGGAGCGGCGCTGCCGACGCAAGTCGGGGGTCGGACGCCCGTGTCAGTCCCTCCGTCGTCTCCGAGCCCAGTTGGAAATCGGAAGGTCATCACGGTCTCCGGTGGAGAGGTGCCGCCGAACCAGGCTGGGAATCGTCGGTCGCCCTTGTCGGCCCAGCTGCCGCCGAAGCAACGCAGGGATGATCGGACTGTCTCCACGCTCTCCCACGGAGAGGTGCTGCGGAAGCAAGTCGGGAATCGGACTGCCGTGTCGGTCCCTCCGGCGCCGAAGCAACGCAGGGCTCTGACGGTCGGCTCGGTCTCCGGCAGACAACCCTCGCCGCAGCTGCACACCACACAACAAGGCAGACCGGCCAGCTCGTCAAAACCTAGTGCATGTACCGGTCTTCGCGGCAACACTAGTGCGCATGCTCGTAAGCCATCTGCTGCTGCAACAAGAACAGCTGTACAAGTTAAGTCGAAGAAGAACAAAGTTCTAGAAGAAGCGGAGGACGAAATCCGAAGGCTGAACGAATTGGGATTGGGAGATAATGTCAGCACGAAAGATTATCGTGTTTATCTCAACCAGCTGCCTGGCAGGCCTGATGTCGATATTTCCACTAAGCTGGATGCTGTGCAGCTCAAGGAGCTCAATGTTCGCCATGCGTTGTATCGCCTCAAGTATTATCAGGTTTGGTTTGTAGTCCCATACACTTTATTTATAGGTTGCTTGTGTTACTATTAAATTACTTGTTCTGTGCTGTGCTGCCTATGCTGGTTTGGTTATATACACAGTAAATTTGGTCTCATCACTGATCTCATTGTCTATAGCTGTCACAAAACGTGCCTGACGACAAGCTTTGCTATGATAAATTGGAAGAGGACTACCCCCCTGGCCGTCTTGAGGAGGAGAGATTCTTTAAGTGCTACGAGAAAGATGGCAAATTAGATTGGTCTTTCCACCCTGATTACTGCCAGCTTGCAGGCCTGGAGGATTACCAACGGCTGGTCCCTCAAAATTATGTATGTATGCTTTGTTTTTTGGCAAGTTATATGCATCTGTTTATGTTTTGTTCATCTAGTATAATAGACCAGTGTTCAAGCTCAGAAACTTCTTTAGTAGATTAAAATCATTATATACTGAAGTAGTTATTAAACCTTGTATAAAACATAAAAAGAAATGGCAGTTCCAGTATTCTAAGCCTTGTAAAAGGTAAAAAGAAATGAGAGTTTTAGTATTCCTGTCAAATTATTTAGATTCTCATATCCTTTTAGACCACTTCACCTGCATGTTCATGCTAGCAGTAGCTGTACGTTTTAGTTATTGTTTCCTTGAATGAAGTGTTCTGCCTACCCCAACTTGTTTGGGACTGAAGGCTTTGTTTCTGTTGTAATGAAGTGTTCTATAGTGTTATCATAATTTTACCCATCAATGTCCATGACAAATTGGCCAGTTTGCATAAATTCAAATACAGTGCAGTCCTGTTTCACCTTGTTATTATGTGAATGGCATAAATTGGTGAAACTGTTCCTAGTTTTTTTTCTTTGATCAAGGATGGCAGACTATATTATTTCCTCTAGATGTCTTTTTGGCAGATGTAACTAAGTGTGTTTTTCTGATAAATTTGCATCCGCTTGTGATGAAATACATGTTTTCCTGCTCCTTTATCTGATTATAAAATGTTTAGCTATAATTATTTGAGTTATGTGATTGTTTGCTAATCTTTCCTTTTTACTGTTGCCTCCCTCTCCTTTTTTTTCTGTAGGGTGGTTATGAGTATGTTCGTTGGGATGAATACCACAAGGAATTTCATAGCTATGAGATTGAACAAGAATATGTCAAATATTGTGAAGAATTGTCCAAGAAACTTAAGGTACACACCACAGATGTGATAAAAGTTACCCAAATGTTGATTTTATTTTGTACTAACAATCTTTCTTTGTCTCGCAATAGTGGATGGAAGCTTATGTGCTAAAAGAACAAACATCTCTTATGGTAAGTATGAGTGAGATCTCCTATGCAAAACGCATGAGTAGCATTTTGTCACTGTGTATACTTTAGCACCATTCACAATGCCTCTCCTTCTTTTTTTTAACTTATGGCTCTCCTATTTTAGCGGGGAATGATTTTGACCAGAGGAACTTACCAAGCAATGAAGATCGCCACTGACTTCTCGAAGATACATGCGAACTTAGCCTTTTCTGGCTTCTATGTAGGGTCCCTTGTGCACTTTTTATTTCATTTAGGTGTTCTGTATTTAACAATTAGACTCTTAATTCAGGAGTGGTTCAAGAGCATGGCTTTTGATGTTACGAACTACAAAGAGTTCGATGTACTCTATTATGAGATTTGGCAGAGGTGCAATCAGGAGGTTAGTAATGTACCCTGCTCTTCTGAACAACTTAGCAATCATTGAATGGTGATATGTGTTTTGATGCTTTGTAATGCATTTTCTTTTTCTCCCCTTGAACAATTCTCAGAAGAAATTCAGAGATGCTTTGGATGAGGTCTATGAACTTAACAGGTTCCCATTGAGCCAAAACAGAATGAGATGTGCACTGGAGAATGACACATTCTGCTCGGAATTCGAAGAGGAGGTAAAATATTTTCCTTATTCAGATGTTTTCCAAATTCACATGGTATTCATGGTTATAGATGTTTATAACTTATCTTTTCATACTTCTCATTTTCAGTTTATTGGTTTCACAGCTTGCCTCAAGGAAGTAAGTCCTGTTCTGTGTGCCTCCCACTCTTACACCATGTTTGGATGCAAAGTGTTTTTAGAGTATTTTCTGAATACCATGGTTTCTGAAAAAACTATAGTTGTACATACTTTTGGGTGTTTGGAGTAGTAAATACCATAGTCTTACAAACTGCAGTATTACCAGTAGTATGATATCTTTGGAGTATTAAAAATCTACTCCTGCCCTCTTTTTTCTTAAAGAGAGAAACAATTGCATGGGTTGTTTTAGTTAGTGTGGCTGCTCTGATTTTACGTCGCCATATAGACGGAACTCAGCTACTAATGCATGTTAGTTTATATATACAACACATGTTGCTCTGAATCTGTGTCGCACGAGGATATAGAAGTATAGATCCGATATGTTAGTTTATATACGGAGCCAATTAACCAAACAGTTGTCTTCAACGTGCATGTGTTTGCCCAAAAACTAGTTTGATTTTTTATGATAGCTATGGAATGCAAAATAAGAGAAGTAAAAATTTAGTAAATACTGCTCGCCAAACGCTTCATTGTATCTGCACACTTTTTCCTACCTACAAGTCATAGTACTTTGATTTTCAAATAGTGTAGGTTTTTTAAAAACTCAGCATCCAAACAGAGCCTAGATCGAAACCATTGGAACGTTGTTCTTGTGTCTGATGCTCAACCTGAACATAGTTTGCAGAGGACAAAAGCCAGATCACTGAGGATAAAGCCCTGGAGTTGATTGCAGAGGCACTTAGAAAGGAGGTACTTTAATATAAAACTGCATCCGCATGTCTGTCTCAAGTTTCAACTATATAGTTTACTTAAGTGAAGTTCCTTTTTTTTCAGACGCCAAAACCAAAGTTCTATGAGGATTATTGTAGGAAGAAAATAGATATTGCTCAAGCTATTGGATTAATTCCCAGCGTACCGTCTTAACTGTTCATCTTCCTGATCCACACCATTTCATTTATCAAGTTAGATATGCAGCCCAACTGCCATTCAACTGCCATTGTTGGAGTATATACTAAGTAATTGGCACGTGCCATGCACATGTAGAATTCAGGGAATGTAACTTAAAAAGTTGGATATTTTTCATTCTCCCTTTTTCTTGGTGATTACTCTTCATCTGATGACCATTGACTGTATCTTAGACACTGTACTTCACAAGCGCTACAAGAGTATTCAGCTTCCGTTGGGCACTTAGGCGACTACGCTAGCATTGTGATCAAAAGCTCCTCCAAGCAAAGGACAAACCACAGGACAGTTCATTACTTGAACCCACATGTCAATCTTGTAACGTTGAAATTTTGGATTGGCTTTGGAGAGGGCTTCTTGTTCCCATTTGAATTAATCTTGTTGGATTCACGTCACATACTAACTTATTTTACTGTTATAGATATACCTTGCTAAAAATAAGAGGTTACAAATTATCACAGAAATATCTGCAAGGAGTTGCTGTAATTGCTTTACTAGTCGAGAACATACATATAAAAGTATGATCACTTTAGCTATACATCAGGGCGACTGAGTTTTTCATTCTGGGTCAGTCGAATTTGTTGCCATTGATTTAGTGTGCCTTAGGATACGTGTGTAAGAGGTTTTCATGGATTTGACTGACGCTGTTGTTTATTCAGTCGATTTCCTGCCTTTCCTTGCTCGGTGCATGCTGCAGCCCGCATTCATGCATGTCTCCACTTCGTGACTGTTGCACCCACATGGGTGGATGAAATGCATGCCAATTTTTTTGTGCGTGCATGCCTTTTTTGCTTGTTCTTGCTTCTGTTTTTCTTTTTTGCACGTGTTTGCTTTTTGTGTGTGTGTGTGTGTGTGTTTTGTTGAGTTTTCTTTTTTTAATGTGTATTTTTGGATGTTGAGTGTGTGTAAATGTATGCATGCAAGTATTACATGTATACATTGTATTAGAGTATGGTACATATTATAAAAAGTGCAATTTTTGTACTAATTGTAAGGAAATTTTTGCTTTAAGTTTTATGTCACTTTATTTCTTATTTGAGGGTAATACCAATGACACTAATTCATTCATGCTTTAAAACTTATTTTTTATGTGTATTCTACTATTATATGTTTGTTCCTGCATATATATAAAACGTGCAATTTATGTGTAAATTGTGTGCAAATTTGAGCATGATTTATTTTTCATTCCTTTTCTTCTTAGAGGTTGATACCAATGCCTCTACTTCATTCTTTTTTAGAAAATGTTATTTTTCATTTTTGTGTTTTAAGTAAGTAGACATGCAAGTACTATACAACATGTGTGGAAATTATAGCAGAGTATGAAATTGCAATATTATATGTTCTCTTTTTTGTATATTACTAAAAGTGCAATTTCAGTGCAAACTTGTGTGCAATTTTCTTTCTCTTTTTCTTTTTCTTAAAGGGGTTCGTTATTCCCTAGAAAACTTCATTGTTTTGATTTTGTTTTACTATTTTTTTCATTTTATTTCTTCTTGAAAGGTTTCATTCCATAGAAAACTTCATTATTTTGTTTTTTATTCCATTTTCTTTCTTTAAGTGCAATACCGATGTCATTCCACTATTATATGTTCATTCTTGTATATAATAAAAAATGCAATTTATGTATAAACTGCGTGCAAATTTTGTTCTTTTTAATTTTCTTCTTAAAAGGAAATACTAATGCCACTAATTCATTGTTTCTTAAACAACTTCTTTTTTTTAATTTTCTGTGTGTAAGTATAAATGCAAGCACTATACAATATGTGGGTAAATTATACTCCGCTCCTAAATGTAAGTCTTCTTAGAGATTCCAATATGAAGTACACACAGATGTATATAGACGTATTTTGGAGTGTAGATCCACTCATTTTACTCCGTATATACTCTATATTGAAATTTCTTAAAAGACTTATATTTAGGAACGGAGCGAGTGTTAGATTGTGAAAATTGCACCATTATATGTTTATTCTTTGTGTATTACCAAAAGTGTGATTCGAATATAATGTTGTGTGCAAGTTTTTTTTTCACTTTCTTTATTCTTAATCAATGTTTTAAATAGCGGGCTATGGTATATAGCGGCAGCCCTAAAAAACAGCTATAGCGGAGCTATAGCGGGCTATAGCGAGGCTATAGCGGCAAATTGTACATGAAATCAAATAGCAGCAACATGCTCAAACAGCTATAGCGCAGCTATAGCGGGGCTATAGCCGGCTATTTAAAACTATGTTCTTAATGGACAATACCAGTGCTACTAATATATCATTGCTTAGAAAAATTCATTATATTTATTTTGTTAATTTTTATATCATATATAATTTCTGAAAACTTATAAAAACGTGTTGTGTGCACTTATGTGTAATGCATGTACTCATGTCCATCTAGCTGAAAAGTTCGAATGCATGCATGTTAGTGAGATCCACCATCATCCATGCATGACATGCGAACAATTGCTTGAACGCATGCATGCATGTACCCCAGCCAGGCCAAGCGTTGCCACCCAAAATGAATCCTGCGTATAAAAAAAGTGACTGACCCTAAAAAAGAATCAGTCGACTGGCACGTAGCCAGTCCCAAGTATGATTATGCGATTGCAACTTGTACGTAGCAGAAATGTGTGGATTTTTAGCGGTGAACAGTACATGTACTGTTCTTATTTTTCAGAATCACGAATCACTACTAGAATCTGGTTTGTTGCGAGTTCCAAGAGTTCACCGAGTTTATTCTATCGGGAACTCGGCGAAATTCTGTCTGCCGAGTTTGATTCAAAATCTGACTCGGCAGCAATAAGCAACTCGGCTGAGCTGTGCCTTTGTCAGGTTATGATGCAAAACAACGACTCGGCGAACCAAACAAACTCGGCAGAATATCAATTTTACCGAGTTCCAGATAGAAAAAACTCGATGAACATTGACATGTGGGCCATGCCTTGCAGCAAGCTATGGAGCCATCACGGCGCTCTTCATTTGCCGAGTTCTGTCTAACGGTAACTCGGTAAACATTTTCTATTACTTATTTTCTTTTTAAACGTAATTCGAGGGGGCATATCTTTTCCAAGTTCCCGATATAAAGAACTCGGCAAACAAAGATGGTGGTTTGGTCCCACCTCGTTTCTTGAGGAGTGCGGGACCAGTTTAAATTGCGGCGTCATCCACAAGCAGTAAGCTACGGTCATCATTACACCCTTTGTAAAAGATATGACTGTCACTATGAATTTTCTCTGCTTAACATAAGCTAAGCAAATTGCTTATCTTAAGCAGAGAAGATTCATGATGACAGTTTGTATCCCTCACAAAGTGAGCATTGGTGACTAGTCTAGTCATTTTTGAATCATAGTGACTGTTTTATTACTACCTCTTTTTCTTTGTACTTGAAACATTTCCAATGTTCATTTTTTATCGGAATTGCACGGTTCATAGCTTTGCCGAGTTCCCGAAAGGAAGAACTCGGCAAACATAGCTGGTGGTTTACTCCCACCTCGCTTCTCAAGGAGCGACACAGGACCAGCTTAAATAGCCACTTCGTCCAGATGCACTAAGCTATGATCAGCATTACACTTTGTGGTGGATATGACTGTCACTTTGAAACTTAAGTTATAGTTAAGTTAGCAGATAACTTTCATAGATACAGATCGTATCCATCATTTGGTGCATTGTAGACTGGTCTGGTCTTTTTGGAATCATTTCACTAAGCTTGAAAAATATTTTATATCTTTTAATTTGCACTCACTGCTTATTCTCTGATCGGTCCATGCACATGCCTGTTTCGAGAAATATTTTTTGAATCATTTCATTAATTAAGCTCCATCGTCCATACTTCCTATTTCGTGAAACATGTTATATCTTTTACTTTGCACTCACTACTTCATTCACAAAGGATCCGACAAGGGTAGTTCGTACCATTTCATCTAATTAAAGTACTGCATAAAAACCACAATACATTGCTCCTCCGCCTCCTCCTCGCCGCATCGTGCTCCTTGTCCTCCGCGTCCTCCCTGTTGTCATACTCGTTGGCCGGCGGGGGCGACGTCCCTTCCTGGAACCTCATGTACTCGGAGTCCTCGGAAGTGTGGATGTCGGAGAGCGTCCTTGACCCACTCTTGTCGGTAAAGACAAGCTTGGGTGGCCTCTCCTCGCTGGAAAAATGATTTTAAAAACTCTCTCTGAATGTGATTACATCCATCAATCCTCACTTTGTGAAGGTGTTGGACTATCGTGTTACACAACAAACTATTGTTCATCTGCTTCACAAAGAGAGCATTATTGATGGTTGAGAAAGAAGCTTGGTGCTTTTGGAGTATATACGCGGCTACTTAAAACACCCCCCGCCCGCTAAAGCCATAGTTTCAAAAAATGCACGTATATACCGAGTTGCATGCGGCTGAAACTCGGCAAAGGGAGGTTGGACCAGCGATGTGTGTTGCCAAGTTTCTTGGGAAGAACTCGGTAAATATGTGAGCCTTCACAGCCAGCCTGCCCAGCATGCAAGTCTCAAGCTGTTGTTTAGTCCCACCTCGCAGCGCGAGGAATGACTTGACTGGCTTAAATAGCTGTGTCGTCCAACAAAATTAAACTTTAGTCATGATTATACCACGAGGTAGATATGGAATTTCATTATAAAGCTTCTATGCATGTAGCTTATCCTTTGATGGCTTGTCTTTTATTTTTTGGATTCGTGGATCGATAGTTTGGACATGTCGGTTTTGGTAGCTAGTGTTAGAAGGGAGACAGGAAGTTGGTGGAATAGTTGTTCTATTGCTTGAGCCTCGTGGTCATATATATAAAAGTACAATGATCTACTTGGAATACAAGACAAGCCAGAACAAATCCTAGTCTATCTCGTCTTTCCTAATAATCAATATACTCAACATCCCCCCGCAGTCACAACGGTAGCGATGCAGACGGTGAGACTGGAGAAGAATCCGAAGGCAAGCCGACGGACACCCCCCACAGTCGTAACGGTCGATGCATCGCGGAGTCGTGGCTAGAGTGAAAACCGACGAGGTTGCTCAAGCAGGCGGTAGCCCTTTGTGCCTTTTGTCGAGGTAGCCGAGAGCGTAGGTGGTGTAGCCGTAGTCGAGGTAGCCATGCGAAGAACGCCGTGGTCGGTGTCGAGTCGGGGGTCGCCTGTGTCGAGGTAGTCGCCGTGGAGCCGTGGAAGAAGAGCAGCGGCGGCGGCGGCTATAGAAGGAGCGCGGCGGCGGTGCTCGAAGTAGGCGATGATGAACCCGACAGCGTGACGAAGACCGGCGCGGACGGTGACGTTCCCGCGCCAAGGGAGGTGACGCGGCGCATATCACGGGGAAGTCAACGCGCGTGGACGGCGGTGGATCGCGGGCCACATCATTACGGCCCGAAGGGGCGACGCAACAGCGGCGGGCAGGTCGGGGCGACGGCGGGGAAGACCTCAGGGCGGTTGCAGGGATCGCGTGCCACGCTCGCTACGGCCCGACGGGGCGACGCAGCGGCAGCGCGAGGGTCGGTGCAGCCTCGGGGACGACCTGGAGCGGACGGCCTCGGTGCGGCGGTTGACTGCGGGCCGCGGCACTATAGCCCGAAGGGGCGACGCAGCAGTAGCACGTGAGGTAGTGCAACCATGGGAACGGCCTCAGTGCGGCGGCGGGGATCACGTGCCGCGGCACTACGACCCGAAGGGCCGACGCAACAGCGGCGCAGATCAGTGCAGTCACTGAAAGAACCACGGGGCGGCGACACTACGGTCCGAAGGGACGACGCAGCTCCAACCTGTTGCTCGATCGGTGAAAAGGCACGTTGTACTTGACGACGTCCGTGAAAATAAATCACGTGCACTCGGATTATCAATCTGATTGCCGTGGAGATGAATTGTCCACTTGGGGCCGGACTTGGCAGGAGCGGGTGCACATGCTCAGCCAAGGTGCAATCTCGAACGAATGGCATCTTCTTCTGAAAATCCTATCTATTTAGCATGATTTTGGGAGTACCAACAGAAGCACCTACATGCAACCGGCCAGGGTAAGGCACACGTTGCCAAGCGGGATGCACGGGCGACCAAGGCTCAAACCGATGCGTTAAGTGTTAAGTCCGTGCGACAATGGATCCAGCCGGAGACGATGAAGTATAGGCGTGTTGAAGATGACGAACGACGGCGGGCGACGCAAACCGATCATAAATCGGAAAACCAAAAAATAACACCGATCAGACGACCGGCAAGAAAGAAAAACCCAGATCAATTGATCGGGAAAAAGATTCTCTAGGGCAGCCGATCAACATGATCGGCGGACGGACCCTAGGTACGGGCGGCGCGGCCCCCGGCGGCGGTCATGAAGGCCGACCGCCACGGAGGCGGCGCGCGGGGCGGAAGCGACGGGCGGCGGCTAGAGTTTGGATCGGTTAGGCTGATACCATGTTAAAAGGGAGAGAGGGATTTGGTGGAATTGTTTTTCTATTGCTTGAGCCTCGTGAATATATATATATATATAATTACAATGATCTACTTGGAGTACAAGACAAGGTAGAACAAATTCTAGTCTATCTCGTCTTTTCTAATAATCAATATACCCAACAGCTAGTATGACATGCATGCATGGCTAATAGTTATTATTATATCGATAAATGCAAGTTGGATATGCATGGAATGGTTTCTATGTTATTTGACGGCCTGCATTTGCAATATCCCGCTCCTCCTCATGCAACATGCCCATGCATGTAATGGGCATGGGTCTCGTTGATGGTCATGCCACACTCTCCGCTGCCTCGGTGAACACGGCGGTTTCCATAAATTGCATCAGTGATTTTGTTTACAGCATCGAGCAGTCCCTTGGGTTCTATAAATAACACTGCAATAATCACTTTTCTTTACGTAGCAGATGGCTTTCAAATGTAGGAGGCGATGGTGATGGCGATAATGATAGCAATGTATTTGGAGTCGGTCCTCCACTGTTACATCCAAGTTTGCATATTTTCATCGTTAACTTCCACCGGCAATGGGATGGCAAAAACTCTTCTTTAAACAGAAAACAAAAATCAAATTGTCTGATACTGCAATTATTTGTGTAGGTTCTAAGATGGTTTTTCTTCTGACCTTCTACTAAGCGTTTTCATGCGCTGGGGTTGGCAACAACAAATCCATGGGCTAGTGCTTACCTTGAACAACCTCAATTCTTCGATGACGTGAGAAAACTCTGATTTGAGCTTAACTGCAAGATGCTAGAAAATATCTAACCACGATTTTCTCTGTACCAAAGGTTTTTGGCATTTCTTATGCTCAGACAGATTGATATCATCAACGATCGTTAAGTTCTGAATCTTCATGTAAAACAAGGCAGCTAGACTGGCTGATTGAATAGCACATAAGTCGATGGATATATAGTAGGCTCCACGAAAAAACCATCATTTCCAAGCATAACATGTTTATGTGAGCTAGAACATGAATTTCAATCCAACTAAGGTGGTTGTGCGTTCCTTCTTCATTTTCTAGAGAAAAGGCGCCAGCCGAGCGCGAGGAGAGCTCAAACCTAGCCCGACTTTAAATTAACAAAGCCATCAACCGGCAAAGATTACAGGGGAACCACATTACAAAGGAGAAGAATGCAAAGCAAATTGGAAAGAAGATACAAAGTGCTAGGCAGAACATCACAATGACAACAATAGATCAACGTTGCCGACGACCAGCACTACGCCTAACCAACTGGCCAACTAGGTACTCGGGAGAGGGACAAGCCGTGCAAGAATTGAGTGCCGGCTACATCCACGGCCATACTTTGGACAACACTTGAGCTGTCTCCACCGTCGCAAAGGGCCACTACCCATTCATCCAGACTCGATCAGTGACGCACCGGCGACCATGAGACTGGCTACCACATAGCCCATCTCAAGGTGACCGAGCTGCCATAGGAGAAGCAGACAATGCCGACCCACGAGAAACAGAAGGCCAACCCGACGAGAACTAAATCCGGCAGAGGTAGCAGGGAGCACGGAACGCGAGCTGGCGGACGAAGGTGCGCATCCATGACGAAGACTGAAAAAGAAGAGCAGGACAAGCAGGCCACCATGCTTCGAAGCCGAGACACCCACCACTAAACCACCAAGAGAAAATCCTGACAGCCGCCTTCAAGAAGGAGCACGCTACCGAGGTGCCATCGATGCCCAGACCAGGGGAGAACCGGCTTTCGCCGGAGCTCAGGGAGGAGGCGGGATGGGGAGGGTCCACCCCAAAGCCTCCATGGAGGGTCTCGGCGCCAAGGACGTCGATTTGGGGGGGGGGGGGGGGGGGCCCGCGCCGGCCAAGGGTGGTCGGGTCAACTATAAGTCCAAGAGCATCTACAGCTTGCTTTAGTATAAGGTGTTCGTTAATAGTGATAGGGGTTGCTTGTAACCTCATATAGAAATAAAAGAGCACAGAAGTCCAAAACAGAAAAAAAAAATGAATAATTGCAAAGAAGCACGTAAGCAATGAGATCTCAATGTGGGGAGCGGATGGACAAATCGCTCCTCATCCATCAAAGTAGAAACAACCTCGATGCCCCGCCTGATTTATAGACTTCGGACCTCCTTTCGGTTTGCTGTATATATATAACCAAGCACGCAGAAAGAAAATATTAACTGGATTCTAAAGCAAAAGGGAAAATAGAGGATAAATTGGTCTCATCCTCATCTCCACCGACAAGGAGTAGATTAGAGCATCTCCAATAGCCGCCTAACGCGTGGCGCGCTAAAAAAGCGTTTGCGGCGCGGCAATCGGCTGTTTTTGCGCGGCGCAGAGCGCTGGCTCCAACGGCTGCCGCAAAGTTTAGGCGTGCGAGTAGCTCTAGCAGACGCTGCAAAAATACTGCACGCGCGCTCTCGCACAAACAACATGTGCACTCCAAACAAAATCAAGAAGATCAAACACAAACAAAATAAATGAACAATAAATAATTCAATTTTGTTATTACAACTCAAACAAATAGTTTATCTTTCAATACAACAAATAGTTCAACAATACAGTATCAAACGCACAAATCATGATGCTCTTTGTCGGCCATTCCATGCCCACCACTCCTCGATGAGATCCTTCTGAAGATCATCATGGGTTTCGGCACGTCGAATGGCATGATAGGAGGCAACAAAACAGGCCACCCTAGCAGCCCTCCGCCGCACTAGCACGGGATGTCCCAAGAGCTCAGAGTGAAAGTAATTTACATCTTGGCCACGCTCATTCTCGATGATCATGTTGTGCATGATCACACAAGCGTGCATGATGTACCAAAGCATCTTTTGATCCCAAAATCTAGCCGGTCCTCTCACAGTAGCAAATTGGGGTATCAAAATCCCAAAAAGCTCTCTCCATATCTTTTCTAGCCGCCACCTGAGCATTGTGGAAATCAAGATTTTTCTTAACTTCCGGTTTTTCAATGGTTTCACAAATGTTTACCACTTTGGGTAGATGCCATCCGCAAGGTAGTAGCCATAGTTGTATGTACGGCCATTTGCTATAAACTGCACCGGTGGCAGTTCACCATTTGTAATATTTTTCATCAGTGGTGACCGGTTGACAACGTTGATGTCATTCAAAGATCCAGGCATTCCAAAAAAACATGCTAAATCCAAGACTCTTGGTCGGCTACCGCTTCAGGGATTATAGTGGAACCCTTTTTTTGGCCGTGAAATTGCCCATGCCATGCCTTAGGACAATTCTTTCAACTCCAATGCATGCAATCTATTGAGCTAAGCATACTTGGGAAGCCGCGAGCTTTGTTCATATCCAATAGCCTTGCAGCATCTTCAGCATTGGGAGATCTCAAATACTCCTAGCCAAACCATTGGACAATTCCGACTGTGAAGCGCTTGACACACATGATGGCTTGACTCTCACCCATGGCCAAGTGATCATCAACTAGATCAGCGGGGATACTGTATGCCAACATACGCAAAGCGGCTGTCACCTTCCGAAAGGTGCTATGCCCGAGCTCTCCGGCGGCATTCCTCCTTTGCTGAAAAAACCGGTCATGGCTCGCTAGTATCTCTGTAATGCGCCTGAACAACTCGGTGCTCATACTAAACCGGCGCCGGAAGTACGACTCGGGGTACACGAGATTATCCGTAAAATAGTGCCTGGTCAATCTGTTGTGGGCATCGATCCTATCCCTCCAAATTTTCTGCCGACCCATAACCGAACCACCGTGTTTCAGTTTTTTATTGATGTGCATAGCTAGGATCATTGCAAGATCCTCCTTCTCTTCCATATCAAATTCTTCTCCAGAAGAATCATATGACGAACTCATCTACAATGTTCAGTTTAAACTAGGCTATAAAAACTACAAAGAACATGCACCAAATTCATGTAAAAAATGTGAAGTTGAAGCAATACATACCATGCAAGCATTTTGTCGAACACCTTGCGGGCGCAGGGCGGCAGTGGGTGACCGGGCGCTGTTCGTCGGAGGAATGGTGCGTGCGAGGGGTGGCGGCGCCCGGAAGGAGAAGGAGGAAGCGGCGGCGGCGCGGGGATAGGCCGGGGAAGCGCCGGAACGGTCGCAGGAAGAAATGGGGTGGCGCGGGCGGGGGCGGCGCCAGCGGCTGGATGGGGGTAGGTGAATGTTGCGAGCGGGCGCACAAGAGTCCGGCGCGCGGGAGTGGGCACATCAAATAAACGGCACGCGATGGCGTTTCGGCCTGCGCGCTGAACTAGTTATGACGCGCGCGTGGTTTTTGCGCCTCCACTGAAGCGCCCGAAGCGGTAACGCGCTCGCAAAAACCACTTATTTTTCAGCGCGGCGCTTATATAGCACGTCTGTTGAAGATGCTCTTAGCTTTAGCCATATTTCCTTTCTCTGTGGGCTGGGCTGCCTGAGTTCAACATGACCAGGGTGTATTCTCGCATCAGGCAGCAAGGGATAACTAGGTAGGTCCCAAACTAAATGTAATACTCCCTCCGTTTCTTTTTTGTTTGCGCATAACTTTCTTCATCTTTTCCCTAATTAGTCTACGCATTCTCCTTCTTTAGCATCAGTTTCCAACTGTACCCCCGTTCAACCGTATTAACTAGAGTACGCTTTGGCAGCAGCAGCTAGAACAAGCCAGTCAAATGCGCCATGCAAAGGGCTCCATCCTACACGCGTGGGAAAGGGGAGAGCCGAAGAGGAGACCGAGCGACCATCTAATCACCAGCATGCAGAAGTTAAAACAATTCACCTCTCTCTATGCATGCACAGGGGTAAAAATGTCCAAAACAGACTCATCATGTCCCTTCTTGGCATCCGTGCAGCTGCTTAGGGCCTGTTTGGTTCTAAATAAGTCACCAACTTATAAGTCGAAAAGTGAAAAAAGTGACTTATTTTGCCAAACAGACCCAACTTATAAGTTATAAGTTGCTCCACCCCAACTTAAAACTTATAAGTCACCCCTTTTACGTGGGTCCCACCACTTTTTCGGTCATTGATTGGGTGAGAAGGTGGGGTCAGATGACTTATAAGTTAGGTGACAACCAAACAGGCCTGACTTATAAGTCACTGGTTTTAAGTCACGTGACTTATAAGTCAGGTTACTTAATGGAACCAAACAGGTCCTTAGACTACTCATGGTGGGAGTAACATAGGCAGTAACATCACGTATATCTAGGTTAAATGAAGTGTTTTATGTTACCATACATATGTTACTCCCACTATAGAGGTAGTAACATAAACTAGTAACATGGGCATGTTACTAGTCTGTTACTATCCATTGTGGCTAGTCTTATGTGCAGCGAAAATAGAATCGGAGGGAGTACTAATGTAATAGTCCTCTACTACCATAGATCATAGTTTAGAAAATCGGACCGGTGACCGAACAGATGAATCGTGTGGTTCAGGTTTTTATCGATCAGACTGTCGGGTTCATTCAATTCAAGCTGGTTTAATATAACAAGCTTTTATGAAATAAAGGACAATTAGGAATATTTATGTCATTTTTACAACCAAGCCTGGACAAGTTGCTTATTGGGCAGATTTAGGCACCTCGGCTTGACCCTGAGGGGCACATGAGACGAAGATATATATTCCACTAGCCCAACCTTTTTTTTTGTTCAATAGCTCCAGTTTATCGCCTAGTTTCTAGAAAAAAAACGGCTGGTTCAACCGGCCTCAGTCCAATTGTAGAATGGTCGGAGATACTAAATAAATCACCTAGGCCATTGGTTCCGGGCTTTTCGGGTCCGACTGATGGTCTGGTCTAGTTTCAGAATTATGCCATGGATTTGCCCCCCTGTTTCTCCAAGTTCGCCTTGTTTTACTTAAAATACAATGCGACCTAAAGTGAATCAACTTGGCATAGATTCCTACCGTCCTGTTGGGGCATCAAGGTAAGGGTTTCTCGTCATCCGTGCATAGTGGCCAGATCTAGTGTCATTTGCTTCAAAACTACTCAAGGGTTCAACGGCGATGGTTGCGGCTCCAGGGAGCTAGTCGTTAGGGACACACACACACACACGCGCGCGCGCGCGTGCGCGCGAAGGCTTTCGGACAATCATCGACATGGTCAAGTCTCCTCCAGTAGGGGAGCAGAGACATTGGCTCTCGGTGGCTCGTTCTGACGTCGCTATGGGCCGTTCAGTGGTATAGAGATCCCGATGGAGTAATTTTTAGAATGTTTGACATGCCTTGTAGGTCTGATGAAATTTTATAGTAGATTTGAATCATTTTTGCAACAAATTGCACAAATTAATGAAGTGGCAACGCCAAGAATAGCATGAAAATTAAAAAATGTTTATATACAGTGCAGAAATAATAGCGTTAACTCAAGGTATCAAAAATAAAGTTGCCTGGTCGATTTAGAGAAAACCGTTACAACACATGCACAAGATAGGGTACCCATCCGACCTGACTAAACCACCAAAAATAGGAACACCATCGAGATTGCCTACATACTATCATCGTCGTACTTCTATGAAAACAAGCGACTTACTTCGACTCCACTTCTGACTACCAACCATCAAGATGTCGACCGAACGATGTATTGGGAACCTTCTCCATGACGATCACCTGCAAGTACATTCAAGATGTCTATACTCTTTGGTCACATCAGTTCAGGAAACTGAGTCATAAGGTTCTCTTCGAGGCTTTACCTCTGTTAGAATAAATCCGAGGCATACCATTGATTATCTGAGGACCAAGCAATCACACGAGGCATGACACCGAGATCTGTTAACGAGGTTCATCGATATGGCTACATCCCCGGGGCATGACTACAGGCGCTCCTTTCCGTGACACCGTCACAATACCGCACACCGCCACTTGGCCGCACAAGCCGCCGGCTCCCCTTTGCGAGCATGTGCTATTATGTTGGCATAGGTTACATCGTTAATGTACCCCCGCTTATATATGAAAGCGCAGGATCTGAAGTGTCATTCTATTGTGACACGACTCCATATCTCTCCCTAATAATAAAGCACGGATTGGGTCTCCGGGTTCACCGTCGCGGCGTTTTTATAACAAAGTTCCTTTGCTTTTCAAAAATAGAACCCGCAGTCCTTATTTAAGTGGATCTGGAAAAAAAACGATTCGATTTTGCAAATTAACCCTTGTATTTTGTCAGAATTCCGCCCACGCTCTTCTGTTCATCTTATCCAGTGGCAGAGAGATGGAAGGTGGGACAGCTTCGGCTGGGCGCTCGTCGGCGAGTTCGTCGGCCGTCCGGCTCTCCCCTCTGCTTGCGGCCCTCTCGGCCTCTCCTCCACTTCCGGCGTCCTCGCCCCCCCTGTAAGTGCGTCCTCGACGTTCCTAACCTCAAGAAGTGCGGCGGCGGCAGATCCGCGCGGGGGCGTCGAGCGCAGCTGGATCCGTGCAGACGCTCGAGGTCGACAACGCCACCATGATGTACAGCTGCGAGCTGTCCACCCGTGTCCTCAGCCTCTTCGTCCCACTCTTGGTGTCTCCTCAACGATCCTCAGCAGGGAGCGCATCATTGTCGTCAACTCCAAGCTGATCCGATGCGTCAAGAGGTAATCCTCTACTCACTTGACCGCCGACGAGGTCTTCCAGTACGCCGCCGATGTGCAGCCACTCTCCTCTCTCTCTTTCCCTCCCTCTGGTATCCGATGCAGTTCATTGGAGAAGGAGAGGTACAGCAGCCGAGGGCAGCAGAGAGCAGAATCAGCAGGTCAGGGGCGGCAGCAGAGGATCAGAAGCAGAGATGAGTTCGATTCAATTACCATTGATAATGATTCAGACTTGAGTTTGCACCACCCTTGTGTTACTAAATAGTTTGTCCTTTTTCACTTGTGATTATGCACTAGAGATTTGCAAGGATGCATTGGATTCTTTTTATGCTGATTTGATGCACTCTGACTTTGGAATGCGAACAAATGTTATCTTCAATTGGCATT
Source organism: Aegilops bicornis (assembly GCA_021605145.1). Classification (NCBI taxonomy): domain Eukaryota; kingdom Viridiplantae; phylum Streptophyta; class Magnoliopsida; order Poales; family Poaceae; genus Aegilops; species Aegilops bicornis. The sequence goes on along the minus strand of CM038669.1, from coordinate 30,864,431 downwards.
GATGATTCAGACTTTAGTTTGCTAATACTGTAGCTGACATAACCTTGAGTATTACTCGGCTATACTAAGTGGATTGAGCTTTTTGTTATCCTGATGTCTTGAAAGCAAACTCTGTTCAAGGTTCCTTCTTTATCTTAGGCTCAGTACAGTGCTCATAATCTCAATTGAGTAGCAAGCTAAGGCTGGAGTATATTTCAGTTGACCAACATGGCCGGAGGTACGAACCAAACTGACAACAGAGATATCCAGTCTCTCATGCTTTATTCTTCATGTAGTACAATGAAGTTTGTTTGTAGCTAACTTGGTCCTCTCGGACATAGTACTCCTTCTGTAAAAAATATAAAAGCGTTTAGATCACTATTTTTAAAAACCTAAGCGTTTTTATATTTATTTTTTACGGAGGAAGTACTATCCACAAAGCTCAGCACCTAAATTACTTGAATGTTGGCTCAGGGTTTTTTACTTAAAAAGGTGATTTTATTTCTCCTGGTGCATTGTTATTTGTAGGCGTCATTATTCTATAATTTCTGACATTCTGCAGGTTAACAGAAATCTCACATATAATTAGTATTGAACTACAAAATATTTATGTCTTCGTTGCAACGCACGGGTTTTTTGCTAGTCCTATCTAAACACAATACAACTACAAGTCTAACTGTAACCTACCTCGTACACTATATTCGACACAACTCCAACAAACTTCACCTTGGCGAATATTCTCCACCACCTTGGATTCGTCAATGCGTCAAACTTCCATGTACATTGGACTTGAGCTTATCCCATGAGCACCGCTGCTACTCCAAAGACTCCATGTGACTCCATCTGCAACTTGTAGTCCCTTCTTTTCTTGACCAGAGTCAACATTCGAGCAAAATTAAGTTCCTTGTTACTCTAGTTTGTGCTCCCAACTTCCAGAGTACCAGTCCAACGCCATCACACACTGATCACTGACCTGCGTGAAAGTGAACAACTCACATATTGGGTGTCACACATAAGAGTTACCTAAACTCAACATCAACGCTCCTTTCTTGACCGCCTGTCTGAAACATGAAGGAATTTTTCACCGTTGCTTGTAGTCATTCCGAGTCAAATTCACAGTTATCTCACCACATGTATGACCACCAGAGCCCTGGCCCGTCTCCATGTCCTGTGCATACCGCACGCCTCGCCGCTATTACTGCGTCGAGCCTCCGCTGTTCCGGTCGAGCCTCAAGGGTCGCGAAACCACACCACTCAACCCCCACTGCAGAGTACCATCGATCATCACCGACCGATGACGAGTTTCACGCTTACATCAAACCATTGGGCTCCAGTCCGAATTGCGTGTCACTCGCTTTTCCTGCTGAATAGGCTTATGCCGTAGCCCCTCAATCAGCACCGAGTGAAGTCTTACAGACTCCAGCTCCACCTTCAACATGACTCCATGGTGGTTGTACGTGCCACCCCGCGCCCCGTTGACTCCAAGCTCCATGTGTACACCATCTTGAATCAACCCCGCGCCATGGTCTTGTCGAAGCCACACAAGCACTCAGGCCCGTGCCACGTGTTTCCACGCCCAGAAGTCAGTCACCATCAGCATCACGCTCCTATGTCGTTGCCGCCGATCCCACCACCGCCTTCTGTACCAACCGACTCCCGTCGATCCGTCAGACTGTCCAGTCCAACCCAGCTGAACTTGTCCGACTGCAACGACACGCTCAAGGCTTCCAAATCGTCTTTCACGAATTTCCATCCATCACATGATAAGTCCATCTCAACTGACATGACTTCCGCAACGCCTTCAAGCATCCCTGTTGTGCCATCACACATGTCTGCCATAACCCAAGGTTTTCAGTTTCGTCGAACTTCTCCACCTCAAACTTGGTCCCGTTGACGCCATAGTTCTTTGTACAGCATACCCTGTGAAAAATTATCTAAGCTCCACACAATGCCCCAAGTACACAAGCAAAACCTGATGAGGTACACCCCCATGTACTAATAGCAAAATCCAACCAAACTTGGTCTTGCATGTAGCTCCTGGGCACAACTCCCGACGCTAGCTATTGCCTTGTCCTGCCAATGCCATACTATTCACAGAATACGTATCGTTTGATGGATTTTCTTTCCCAATTGATCTGCTGCCTTCGTCCGCGTCGCACACAAGGACTCGGTCCTCTTTTTTTTCTCAAACAAATCGCACGGTTCGCTGCTTCGTAGCGCTTTCCTGCGTGCCTGCTTCACCAGCCATCCTGCTCATGCTGCCGCGCCTTCCTGCCCAGCTGCACGGGCCGCAGCCCCACTTGGGGCTTGCTCGGCCTGCCCGCTGGGCTTGCCTGCATGATAGGTCGCCAGCGCCAGCGATCTCAGCGTGCGCCTTGAAAGTACGCTTCGCCCGATCAATCCATCGATCCACCGCCGCACGACTACTTTGATTCCGATCGCATCTCGTCGAGGCTTGGAACAAATCGCCGTCAGCTTGCATGTTTACGCCCCGCTCTTCCTCTAAATCAACACAACGACCTCCGAACAACCTAGCTCATGATACCACTTGTTAGAATAAATCCGAGGCATACCGTTGATCATCCAGACCAAGCAATCACACGAGGCACGACACCGAGATTTTTTAACGAGGTTCACCGATATGGCTACATCCCCGGGGCATGACTACGGCGCTCCTCCCCGTGACACCGTCACAATACCGTACACCGGCCACCCGGGCGCTGGCACAAGCCGCCGGCTCCCCCTTGCGAGCCTGTGCTATTATGTTGGCATAGGTTACATCGTGTGTCTACCCTCGCTATATATGAGAGGCCTAGGATACAAGTGTCCTATTAGGACACGACTCCATATCCTATCTAAACACAATACAATTACAAGTCCAACTGTAACCTACCTCGTACACTATATTTGACACAACTCCAACAACCTTCGTTCATGTGTTCAACCGCAGTCATAAGGTTCCCTTCGAGGCTTTACCTTCCTTCATGTGTTCAACCGCTTAGCTCCGCCGTTCAAAAGAAAAGAAGTTGCTTCCAGTATGCTCTTAGGTCAAAGGTCCGATTGAACTACAATTTTGTATCATCACTTCATTAATTGTTTAGAACAACAGGAATGACGGAGATAAATGTGCACAAAAAAAGTTTAGTTTGTTGTATTATTTGTCCTTTCTGTTTAAAGTGGTGCCCACACACCTTTTGGAGCCAGCCACATATGGGTCATAAAAATATTTGAGATGCCCAGCCATATCTAATTAAAAATCACTAGTTAAGATTGTCTGTATTATTTTCAACTATATAATTATTCAGCATTGTATTTGAAAACATGAGATCGGATCGTCGATTAGCTCCTTTGGGCATAATGGAACTGTGACGTCGATCCTTGTTTTTTCGAATCTCCTTGTGATGCTCGGCGTGATGTCCCGGCCCATGTGCAAATACTATTTATTTGCTTCCGCTTCACGTGTCGGCATCCTTTCGGGGCGAGATTTAATGGGACTTGTGTCCTAATCTTGTCGAAATTCAAAAGAATAAATTTTGATTTGCTACAAATGTAGTCTTCTATTGGTTTGTTTGATCATAGTTTCATGGTTTGCATGATTTGTGTGTATCCTTGTGTGGACATTTCTTTGACCTATTATATATTTTTTAAGTCCACTAATTTGTTTGCTAACGTATGATCTGCTTCTTTATCCGATTATTATTGGGATCTATGTGTTCCTCAACAAAAGGAAGAAACAATATTAGATATATAGTTATTACAAACTTCTGGATTATCATACATTCAGGGACCGATAAATTACACATTTACACAATTAAATTTCTTTCCACCAGATTACAAAGAAATACACCTGCGAAAAAAACTTACAAACTCAAAGCAGCGGCAACTCCGGAAATATCAAGGAAAATGGACGATGTTCTTTTCCAATGAAAAGAACAGGATGGCTTCGCCTCCCTAATTTTTTCTTCCTCTCCCACAACGCCCTCTTCCTCTTCCTCCTACTCCTCTCACCATTGGTCATCCACCACATCTCTCTCTTCTTGATTTCATTCGATCGATAGAGGCGACATCGGAGAGAGAGAGACAAGGAGACACGGTTTAGGTGAGTATTCTTTTCTAATGTATGTATGAGCATGCATGCGTACTTGATTCTTGGTGTGTGGCGCGGTGGACGTATTGGGCGATTCAACATTCGGTTGATCAGATGCTTTTGTTGAAAATTTTCAAGGATTACAAATGAGTGCCAAATCTTGTCAAAATGTTGATTAATTTCCGTTTCGTCTAGTTGTTGTCACTCAATATGTCCCAATTTTAGCAAAGGTCAGGCCGAATTTTTTAATTTTCCATATTCTTAGATTGAATTGTAATCTATTATGTTATGTATGTATGTTGTAGGTTTTGGCGTCAAATGATGGATCGTAGTTGGATGTACTCCATACCACGGGCGTCTAATGATTTTGTTAATGGTTTGATAGAGTTCTTATAGTGTGCGGAGGAATATGTTAGGAAAAGGGGTCCGAAGAAAATATATTGTCTGTGTGTTCTTTGCGAGAATGATGTTATGTACACAATTGAATCAGGAGAGTTGGATAAGCACTTGTTGGCTGATGGTTTCATGCCCGGTCATACGACATGGACAAGCCATGGTGAGGATGGGATGTCATGTGAAGGAGCGGGCCATGACGAGAAAAAGAATGGATGATGGGAGCACATGCTGAACAATCTGACAATGACGAAGATGACGAGTTGTCTGGTGAAGAGGCCGACGAAAGTGAGGAGGCCGAAGCGGAGGAGGCAACCATCTGGGACAAATTGGCGGGAATGGTGCACGATGAACACATGCAAGAGTTAATCGTGAAAGAGACTAGCACTGAGACAGCTTCTCGTAGACAGGCTACCAAACTGGCGACTCTTGTGCAGGATTCAACAACTCCTTTGTACGCTGATTGCAAGGCAAAACACATCCGAGTAAGTGTCAAGATGAACCTTATGGACATTAAGGCAAGAAGCAATAGTACCGACACTTCGTCAATATGAATTTGAAGTATTTGCATGATATTTTTCCTAAAGGCAACGTGTTTCCAAATAGTATCGATGGGGCAAGGTAGGTATTGTGTTCTCTTGATATGGAGCCGATAAAGTACCATATGTGTGCAAAAATGACCGCGTCAAGCGGGGAAACAACAGTCGGGAAGACAATGATGATGATAGAGCATCCTCTCACGGTACTCCTTATAAAGTTATTGTTGGGGAACATAGTATTTAAAAAAAATCCTACGATCACGCAAGATCTATCTAGGAGAAGCATAGCAATGAGCGGGGAGAGTGTGTCCACATACCCTCGTAGACCGAAAGCGGAAGCGTTTAGTAACACGGTTGATGTAGTCAAACGTCTTCGCGATCCAATCGATCCAAGTACTGAACGTACGGCACCTCCGCGATCAGCACACGTTCGGCTCAGTGACGTCCCTCGAACTCTTGATCCAGTTGAGGCCGAGGGAGAGTCCCGTCAGCACGACGGCGTGGCGACGGTGATGATGAAGTTACCGGCGCAGGGATTCGCCTAAGCACTACGACGATATGACCGAGGTGTGTAACTGTGGAGGGGGCACCTGCTACGTCTTGAGCTTGCGTTGGTTTTCCTCGAAGAGGAGAGGGTGATGCAGCAATAGTAGCGTAAGTATTTCCCTCAGTTTTTGAGAACCAAGGTATCAATCCAGTAGGAGGCTCCTCAAAAGTTCCACACACCTACACAAACAAACTGAGAACTTGCAACCAACGCGATAAAGGGGTTGTCAATCCCTTCACGGCCACTTGCGAAAGTGAGATCCAATAAAGATAGTAGGATAAGATAAATATATTTTTGGTATTTTATAATATAGATGCAAAAAGTAAAGATGCAAATAAAAATAGATTGAAAGCAAATAAGATAAGATATAGACCCGGGGGCCATAGGTTTCACTAGTGGCTTCTCTCAAGATAGCATAAGTATTACGGTGGGTGAACAAATTATTGTCGAGCAATTGATAGAAAAGCGAATAGATATGAGATTATCTAGGCATGATCATGTATATATGCATCACGTCCATAACAAGTAGACCGACTCCTGCCTGCATCTACTACTATTACTCCACACATCGACCGACTCCTGCCTGCATCTACTACTATTACTCCACACATCGACCGACTCCTGCCTGCATCTAGAGTATTTGAAGGAAATATGCCCTAGAGGCAATAATAAAGTTATTATTTATTTCCTTATTTCATGATAAATGTTTATTGTTCATGCTAGAATTGTATTAACCGGAAACATAATACATGTGTGAATACATAGACAAACAGAGTGTCACTAGTATGCCTCTACTAGACTAGCTTGTTAATCAAAGATGGTTATGTTTCCTAACCATAGACAAAGGAGTTGTCATTTGATTAACAAGGTCACATCATTGGTTGAATGATCTGATTGACATGACCCATTCCATTAGCTTAGCACCCGATCGTTTAGTATGTTGCTATTGCTTTTATCCATGACTTATGCATGTTCCTATAACTATGAGAATATGCAACTCCCGTTTACCGGAGGAACACTTTGGGTACTACCAAAAGTCACAACGTAACTGGGTGATTATAAAGGAGTACTACAGGTGTCTCCAAAGGCAGATGTTGGGTTGGCGTATTTCGAGATTAGGATTTGTCACTCCGATTGTCGGAGAGGTATCTCTGGGCCCTCTCGGTAATACACATCACTAAGCCTTGCAAGCATTACAACTAATGAGTTAGCTGTGAGATGATGTATTACGGAACGAGTAAAGAGACTTGCCAGTAGCGAGATTGAACTAGGTTTTGGATACCGGCGATCGAATCTCGGGCAAGTAACATACCGATGACAAAGGGAACAACGTATGTTGTTATGCGGTTTGACCGATAAAGATCTTCGTAGAATATGTAGGAGCCAATATGGGCATCCAGGTCCCACTATTGGTTATTGACCGAGAATAGTTCTAGGTCATGTCTACATAGTTCTCGAACCCGTAGGGTCCGCACGCTTAAGGTTTTCAAGCGACAGTTATATTATGAGTTTATGAGTTTTGATGTACCGAAGGAGTTCGGAGTCCCGGATGAGATCGGGGACATGACGAGGAGTCTCGAAATGGTCGAGACGTAAAGATCGATATATTGGACGACTATATTCGGAGTTCGGAAAGGTTCCGAATGATTCGGGTATTTTTCGGAGTACCGGAGAGTTACGAGAATTCGCCGGGGAGAAGTATTGGGCCTTATTGGGCCCTGCTTGAAAGAGAGAGAGGCTGCCTAGGGCAGGCCGCGCGCCCCCCATGGCCTAGTCCGAATTGGACTAGGGGGAGGGGCCGCACCCCCTCCTTCCTTCCCTTCTCTCTTCCCTTTCCTTGTCTCCTACTCCTAATACATGGAAGGACTCCTAGTTGGACTAGGAAAGGGGGAATCCTACTTCCGGTGGGAGTAGGACTCCCCCTTGGTGCGCCTCCTCCTAGGCCGGCCACCCCCTCCCTTGCTCCTTTATATACGGGGCAGGGGGCACCCTAGGACACACAAGTTGATCTACGGATCGTTCCTTAGCCGTGTCTGGTGCCCCTCCACCATATTCCACTTCGGTCATATATCGTCATGAGCTTAGGCGAAGCCCTCTTACCGGAGAAGTCATATCGTCATGAGCTTAGGCGAAGCCCTCGTCGGTGGAGCATCATCATCGTCACCACGCCGTCGTCTTGTGGAACTCATCCCGACACTTTCTGCTGGATCGGAGTCCGGGATCGCCATCGAGCTGAATGTGTGCAGAACTCGGAGGTGCCGTCGTTCGGTACTTGGATCGGTCGGATCGTGAAGGCGTCTGACTACATCAACAGCGTTGTTATAACGCTTCCGCTTACGGTCTCACGAGTGCGTGGACATACACTCTCCCTCTCGTTGCTATGCATCACCATGATCCTTGCGTGTGCGTAGGAAATTTTTGAAATTACTACGTTCCCCAACAGTGGCATCCGAGCCTAGGTTTTTATGGTTTGATGTTTTGCACGAGTAGAACACAAGTGAGTTGTGGGCGATACAAGTCATACTGCCTACCAGCATGTCATACTTTGGTTCAGCGGTATTGTGAGATGAAGCGGCCCGGACCGATATTACGCGTACGCTTACGCGAGACTGGTTTCACCGTTACGAGCACTCGTGCTTAAAGGTGGCTGGCGGGTGTCTGTCTCTCTCACTTTAGTTGAACCGAGTGTGGCTACGCCCGGTCCTTGAGAAGGTTAAAACGGAGTCTATTTGTGAAGTATCGTTGTGGTCTTGATGCGTGGGTGAGATTGGTTTTTGCTTAAGCCCGTAGCAGCCACGTAAAATTTGCAACAACAAAGTAGAGGACGTCTAACTTGTTTTTGCAGGGCATGTTGTGATGTGATATGGTCAAGACGTGATGCTATATTTTATTGTATGAGATGATCATGTTTTGTAACCGAAGTTATCGGCAACTGGCTGGAGCCATATGGTTGTCGCTTTATTGTATGAAATGCAAACGCATACGTAATTGCTTTACTTTATCTCTAAGCGGTAGCGGTAGTCGTAGAAGCAATAGATGGCGTACGACAACGATGCTACGATGGAGATCAAGGTGTCGCGCGGTGACGATGGTGATCACGACGGTGCTTGGAGATGGAGATCACAAGCACAAGATGATGATGGCCATATCATATCACTTATATTGATTGCATGTGATGTTTATCCTTTATGCATCTTATTTTGCTTTGATTGACGGTAGCATTTTAAGATGATCTCTCATTAATTATCAAGAAGTGTTCTCCCTAAGTATGCACCGTTGCCAAAGTTAAATCGTGCCCAGACACCACGTGATGATCGGGTGTGATAAACTCTACGTCCATCTACAACGGGTGCAAGCCAGTTTTGCACACGCGGAATACTCAGGTTAAACTTGACGAGCCTAGCATATGCAGATATGGCCTCGGAATACGGAGACCGAAAGGTCGGCGTGAATCATATAGTAGATATGATCAACATAGTGATGTTCACCATTGAAAACTACTCCATCTCACGTGATGATCGGTTATGGTTTAGTTGATTTGGATCACGTGATCACTTAGATGACTAGAGAGATGTCTATCTAAGTGGGAGTTCTTAAGTAATATGATTAATTGAACTTTAATTTATCATGAACTTAGTCCTGTTAGTATTTTGCAAATTATGTTGTAGATCAATAGCTCGCGTTGTTGCTTCCCTATGTTTTTATATGTGTTCCTAGAGAAAATTGTATTGAAAAATGTTAGTAGCAATGATGCGGATTGGATCCGTGATCTGAGGTTTATCCTCATTGCTGCACAGAAGAATTATGTTCTTAATGCACCGCTAGGTGACAGACCTATTGCAGGAGCAAATCTGAGGCGTTATGAATGTTTGGCTAGCTCAATATGATGACTACTTGATAGTTTAGTGCACCATGCTTAAAGGCTTAGAATCGGGACTTCAAAGGCGTTTTGAGCGTCATGGACCATATGAGATGTTCCAGGAGTTGAAGTTAATATTTCAAGCAAATAACCGAGTTGAGAGATATGAAATCTCCAACAAGTTCTACAGCTAAAAGATGGAAGAGAATCGCTCAACTAGTGAGCATGTTCTCAGATTGTCAGGTACTTCAATCGCTTGAATCAAGTGGGAGTTAATCTTCCGGATAAGATAGTGATTGACAGAATTCTCTAGTCACCAACACTAAGTTACTAGAACTTCGTGATGAACTATAGTATGCAAGGGATGACGAAAACGATTCCCGAGCTCTTCGTGATGTTGAAATCGACGAAGGTAGAAATCAAGAAAGAGCATCAAGTGTTGATGATTGACAAGACCACTAGTCTCAAGGAAAAGGGCAAAGGGAAGAAGGGGAACTTCAAGAAGAACGGCAAGCAAGTTGCTGCTCGAGTGAAGAAACCCAAGTCTGGACCTAAGTCTGAGACTAAGTGCTTTTGCTGCAATGGAACTGGTCACTAGAAGCGGAACTACCCCAAGTATTTGGCGGATAAGAAGGATGGCAAAGTGAACAAAGGTATATTTGAGATACAGATTATTGATGTGTATTTTACTAGTGTTCGTAGCAACCCCTCGGTATTTGATACTGGTTCAGTTGCTAAGAGTAGTAACTTGAAACGGGAGTTGCAGAATGAATGTAAACTAGTTGAAGGGGAAGTGAAGATGAGTGTTGGAAGTAGTTCCAAGATTGATATGATCATCATCGCACTCCCTATAATTTCGAGATGAGTGTTAAACCTAAATAAATGTTATTTAGCGTTTGCGTTGAACATGAATATGATTTGATCATGTTTATTGCAATACGGTTATTCATTTAAGTAAGAGAATAAATTGTTGTTCTGTTTACATGAATAAAATCTTATATGGTTACACACCCAATGAAAATGATTCATTGGATCTCGATCATAGTGATACACATATTCATAATATTGAAACCAAAAGATGCAAAGTTAATAATGATAGTGCAACTTATTTGTGGCACCGCCGTTTAGGTCATATTGGTGTAAAGCGCATGAAGAAAACTCCATGCCGATGGACTTTTGGAATCACTTGATTATGAATCATTTGATGCTTGCGAACCGTGCCATTTGGGCAAGATGACTAAAACTCCGTTCTCGGAACAATGGAACAAGCTCTTGACTTATTGGAAATAATACATACCGATGTATGCGATCCAATGAGTGTTGATGCTCGTGGCAAGTATCGTTATTTTCTGACTTTCACAAGATGATTTGAGTAGATATGGGTATATCTACTTGATGAAACATAAGTCTGAAATAGTTGAAAGGTTCCAAGAATTTCAGATTGAAGTGGAAAAATCATCGTAACAAGAAAATAAAGTTTCTGCGATCTAATCGCAAAGACGAATAATTGAGTTACGAGTTTGGTCTTCAATTAAAATAATGTGGAATAGTTTCACAGCTCACGCCACAGAACACCACAATGTTATGGTGTGTCCGAACGTCAGAATCAACCGCACTTTATTTGATATGGTGCGATCTATGATGTCTCTTATCGGTTTACCACTATCATTTTGGGGTTATGCATTAGAGACAGCTGCATTCACGTTTAATAGGGCACCATCTAAATCCGTTGAGACGACACCATATGAACTATGGTTTAACAGTAAACCTAAGCTGTCGTTTATTAAAAGTTTGGAGTTGTGATGCTTATGTGAAAAAGTTTTCACCTGATAAGCTCAAACCCAAATCGGAGAAGTGCGTCTTCATAGAATATCCAAAGGTAACTATTGGGTACACCTTCTATCACAGATCCGAAGGCAAGTTTTTCGTTGCTAAGATGGATCCTTTCTAGAGAAGAAGTTTCTCGAAAGAAGTGAGTGGGAGGAAAGTAGAACTTGATGAGGTAATTATACCTTCTCCCTTATTGGAAAGTAGTTCATCACAGAAATCAGTTCCAAAGTGATTCCTACACCAATTAGTGAGGAAGTTAATGATGATGATCATGAAACTTCAGATCAAGTTGCTACCAAACCTCGTGAGGTCTTCCGTGAGTAAGATCCGCACTGCAGTAGTACGGTAATCATGTTCGGAAGTCATGTTACTAGACCATGATGAACCTACGAACTATGAGGAAGCGATGATGAGCCCGATTCCATAAAATGGTTTGAGGCCATGAAATCTGAGATATGATCCATGTATGAGAACAAAGTATGGACTTTGATGGATTTGCCCGATGATCGGCAAACCATAGAAAATAAATGGATCTTCAAGAGGAAGACGGACGCTGTTAGTAGTGTTACTGTCTACAAAGCTAGAATTGTCGCAAAAGGTTTTCGACAAGTTCAAGATGTTGACTACGATGAGAGTTTCTCACTCGTATCTATGCTTAAGTCTGTCCGAATCATGTTAGCAATTGCCGCATTTTATGAAATCGGCAAATGGATAAACAAAACTGCATTCCTTAATGGATTTATTAAAGAAGAGTTGTATATGATGCAACCAGAAGGTTTTGTAAATCCTAAAGGTGCTAACAAAATATGCAAGCTCCAAAGGATCCATCTATGGACTGGTGCAAGCATCTCGAGTTGGAATACATGCTTTGATAAGTTGATCATAGCATATAGTTTTATACAGACTTGCGGTGAAGCCTGTAATTACTAGAAAGTGAGTGGGAGCACTACAGCATTTCTGATAAGTATATGTGAATGACATATTGTAGATCGGAAATAATGTAGAATTATTCTGCAAAGCATAAAGGAGTGTTTGAAAGGAGTTTTTCAAAGAAAGACCTCGGTGAAGCTGCTTACATATTGAGCATCAAGATCTATAGAGATAGATCAAGACGCTTGATAAGTTTTTTCAATGAGTACATACCTTGACAAGATTTTGAAGTAGTTCAAAATGGAACAGTCAAAGAAAGAGTTCTTGCCTGTGTTACAAGGTGTGAAATTGAGTAAGACTCAAAAACCCGACCACGGCAGAAGATAGAAAGAGAATGAAAGTCATTCCCTATGCCTTGGCCATAGGTTCTATAAAGTATGCCATGTTGTGTACCAGATCTATTGTATACCCTACACTGAGTTTGGCAAGGGAGTACAATAGTGATCTAGGAGTAGATCATGGACAACGGTCAAAATTATCCTTAGTAGAATAAGGATATGTTTCTCGATTATGGAAGTGACAAAGGTTACGTAAAAGGGTTACGTCGATGCAATTTTGACACCGATCTGGATGACTCTAAGTCTCGATCTAGATACATATTGAAAGTGGGAGCAATTAGCTAGAGTAGCTCCGCGCGAGCATTGTAGACATAGAAAATTGCAAAATACATAACGGATCTGAATATGAAAGACCCGTTGACTAAGATTCTCTCACAAGCAAAACATGATCACACCTTAGTACTCTTTGGGTGTTAATCACATAGCGATGTGAACTAGATTACTGAATCTAGTAAACCCTTTGGGTGTTGGTCACATGGCGATGTGAACTATGGGTGTTAATCACATGATGATGTGAATTATCGATGTTAATCACATGGTGATGTGATCTAGATTATTGACTCTAGTGCAAGTGGGAGACTGAAGGAAATATGCCCTAGAGGCAATAATAAAGTTATTATTTATTTCCTTATTTCATGATAAATGTTTATTGTTCATGCTAGAATTGTATTAACCGGAAACATAATACATGTGTGAATACATAGACAAACAGAGTGTCACTAGTATGCCTCTACTAGACTAGCTTGTTAATCAAAGATGGTTATGTTTCCTAACCATAGACAAAGGAGTTGTCATTTGATTAACAAGGTCACATCATTGGTTGAATGATCTGATTGACATGACCCATTCCATTAGCTTAGCACCCGATCGTTTAGTATGTTGCTACTGCTTTTAACCAAGACTTAAGCATGTTACTATAACAATGAGAATATGCAACTCCCGATTACCTGAGGAACACTTTTGGTACTACCAAACGTCACAACGTAACTGGGTGATTAAAAAGGAGTACTACAGGTTTCTCCAAAGGCAGATGTTGGGTTGGCGGATTTCGAGATTAGGATTTGTCACTCCGATTGTCGGAGAGGTATCTCTGGGCCCTCTCGGTAATACACATCACTAAGCCTTGCAAGAATTACAACTAATGAGTTAGCTGTGAGATGATGTATTACGGAACGAGTAAAGAGACTTGCCAGTAACGAGCTTGAACTTGGTATTGGATACCGACGATCGAATCTCGGGCAAGTAACATACCGATGACAAAGGGAACAACGATGTTGTTATGCGGTTTGACCGATAAAGATCTTCGTAGAATATGTAGGAGCCAATATGGGCATCCAGGTCCCACTATTGGTTATTGACCGAGAATAGTTCTAGGTCATGTCTACATAGTTCTCGAACCCGTAGGGTCCGCACGCTTAAGGTTTCGGCGATGCTTATATTATGAGTTTATGAGTTTTGATGTACCGAAGGAGTTCGAGTCCCGGATGAGATCGGGGACATGACGAGGAGTCTCGAAATGGTCGAGACGTAAGATCGATCGATATATTGGACGACTATATTCAGAGTTCGGAAAGGTTCCGAATGATTCGGGTATTTTTCGAGTACCGGAGAGTTACGAGAATTCGCCGGGAGAAGTATTGGGCCTTATTGGGCCCTGCGGGAAAGAGAGGGGCTGCCTAGGGCAGGCCGCGCCCCATGGCCTAGTCCGAATTGACTAGGGGAGGCCGCACCCCTCCTTCCTTCCCTTCTCTTCCCCTTCCTTGTCTCCTACTCCTAATACATGGAAGGACTCCTAGTTGGACTAGGAAGGGGAATCCTACTCCCGGTGGGAGTAGGACTCCCCCTGGTGCGCCTCCTCCTAGGCCGGCCACCCTCCCTTGCTCTTTTTATATACGGGGCAGGGGGCACCCTAGGACACACAAGTTGATCTACGGATCGTTCCTTAGCCGTGTGCGGTGCCCCTCCACCATATTCCACTTCCGGTCATATCGTCATGAGCTTAAGCGAAGCCCTGCGCCGAGAAGTCATATCGTCAGCGAGCTTAAGGCGAAGCCCTGCGTCGGTGGAGCATCATCATCGTCACCACGCCATCGTCTTGTGGAACTCATCCCGACACTTTGCTGGATCGGAGTCCGGGATCGCCATCGAGCTGAACGTGTGCAGAACTCGGAGGTGCCGTGACGTTCGGTACTTGGATCGGTCGGATCGTGAAGACGACGACTACATCAACAGCGTTGTTATAACGCTTCCGCTTACGGTCTACGAGGGTACGTGGACATACACTCTCCCCTCTCGTTGCTATGCATCACCATGATCCTTGCGTGTGCGTAGGAAATTTTTTGAAATTACTACGTTCCCCAACAGTATTAAGTTCATAAGAACAGAGTAACGCATTAAGCAAGATGACATGATGTAGAGGGATAAACTCAGCAATATGATATAAACCCCATCTTGTTATCCTCGATGGCAACAATACAATACGTGCCTTGCAACCCTTTCTGTCACTGGGTACGGACACCGCAAGATTGAACCCAAACCTAAGCACTTCTTCCATGGCAAGAAAGATCAATCTAGTAGGTCAAACCAAACTGATAATTCGAAGAGACTTGCAAAGATAACTCAGTCATACTTAAAAGAATTCAGAGAAGATTCAAATATTATTCATAGATAAACTTGATCATAAACTCACAATTCATCGGATCTCGACAAACACACAGCAAAAAGAGTTTACATCGAATAGATCTCCACAAGAGAGGGGGAGAACATTGTATTGAGATTCAAACAAAGAGAACAAGCCATCTAGCTAATAACTATGGACCCGTAGGTCTGTGGTAAACTACTCACAACTCATCGGAGGGGCAAGGATGTTGATGTAGAAGCCCTTCATGGTCGATTCCCCCTCCGGCAGAACACCGGCGAAGGCCCCAAGATGAGATCTCGCGGATACAGAAGGTTACGGTGGTGGAAATTATGTTTCGTCTGCCCCTGGATGTTTTCGGGGTACGTAGGTATATATAGGAGGAAGAAGTACGTCGGTGGCCGCCCGAGGGGCCCACGAGACAGGTGGCGTGCCCTATAGGGGGGGGCACCCTCCTATCTCGTGGGAGCCTCGGCTGCTTCTTGACTTGCACTCCAAGTGCTATGGATCACGTTTGTTCCAAAAATCACGCTCCCGAAGGTTTCATTCCGTTTGGACTCTGTTTGATATTCCTTTTCTTCGAAATACTGAAATAGGCAAACAAATAGCAATATGGGCTGGGCCTCGGTTAGTAGGTTAGTCCCAAAAATGATATAAATGTGTAAAATAAAGCCCATAAACATCCAAAAGGGGTAATATAATAGCACGGAACAATAAAAAATTATAGATACGTTGGAGACGTATCAAGCATCCCCAAGCTTAATTCCTGCTCGTCCTCGAGTAGGTAAATGATAAAAAAAGAAATTTTTGATGTGGAATGCTACCTAGCACAATTTATAATGTAATTTTCTTTATTGTGGCATGAATGTTCAGATCCAAATGATACAAAATAAAAGTTCATATTGACATAAGAAATAGTAATACTTCAAGCATACTAATCAAAGTAACCATGTCTTCTCAAAATAACATGGCCAAAGAAAGTTATCCCTACAAAATCATACAGTCTGGCTGTTGCTCTATCTTCATCACACAAAGTATTTAATCATGCACAACCCCGATGACAAGCCAAGCAATTGTTTCATACTTTAATAATCTGAAACTCTTTCAACTTTCACGCAATACATGAGCGTGAGCCATGGACATAGCACTATATGTGGAATAGAATGGTGGTTGTGGAGAAGACAAAAAGGAGAAGATAGTCTCACATCAACTAGGCGTATCAACGGGCTATGGAGATGCCCATTAATAGATATCAATGTGAGTGAGTAGGGATTGCCATGCAACGGATGCACTAGAGCTATAAATATATGAAATCTCAACAAAAGAAACTAAGTGGGTGTGCATCCAACTCGCTTGCTCATGAAGACCTAGGGAAATTTGAGGAAGCCCATCATTGGAATATACAAGCCAAGTTCTATAATGAAAAATTTCCACTAGTATATGAAAGTGACAACATATGAGACTCTCTATCATGAAGATCATGGTGCTACTTTGAAGCACAAGTGTGGTAAAAGGATAGTAACATTGTCCCTTCTCTCTTTCTCTCATTTTTTATTTGGGCCTTTTCTTCTTCTTTTATGGCCTCTTTTCTTTTATTTCTTTTTTTTAATTTTTCGTCCAGAGTCTCATCCCGACTTATGGGGGAATCATAGTCTCAATCATCCTTTCCTCACTTGGGACAATGCTCTAAAAATGATGACCATCGCACTTTTATTTTTCTTACAACTCAATGATTACAACTCGATACTTAGAACAAGGTATGCCTCTATATGAATGCCTACGGCGGTGTACCGGGATATGCAATGAATCAAGAGCGACATGTATGAAAATTATGAAGGTGGCCTAGACACAAATACAATGTCAACTACATGATCATGCAAAAAGCAATATGACAAAAGTAATGCATGTCATATGAACGGAACGGTGGAAAGTCGCATGGCAATATATCTCGGAATGGCTATTGAAAGGCAGGTATGGTGGTTGTTTTGAGGAAGGTAAATGGTGGGTGTATGGTACCGGCGAAAGTTGCGCGGCACAAGAGAGGCTAGCAATGATGGAAAAGGTGAAAGGGTGCGTATAATCCATGGACTCAACATTAGTCGAAAGAACTCATGTACTTGTTGCAAAAATTAGAAGTCATCAAAAACCAAAGCACTACGCGCATGCTCCTAGGGGGATAGATTGGTAGGAAAAGACCATCGCTCGTCCCCGACCGCCACTCATAAGGAAGACAATCAATAAATAAAATTGTGCTCCAACTTCATCACAAAGCGGTTCACCATACGTGCATGCTACGGGAATCACAAACTTCAACACAAGCATTCTTTAAATCCATAATCACCCAACTAGCGTAACTCTAATATCACTACTTCCATATCTCAAAACAATTATCAAGCATCAAATTGATCATAGCATCCAATTCACTTTCTATGATAGTTTCTATTATACCCAACTTGGATGCTCATCATTCTAGGACCAAATTTGTAACCATAGCAAATACCATGCTGTCCTAAAATACTCTCAAAATAATATAAGTGAAGCATGAGAGACTAATAATTTCTTCAAAATTAAGACACCACCGTGCTCTAAAAGATATAAGTGAAGCACTAGAGCAAAAACTATCAAGCTCAAAAGATATAAGTGAAGCACATAGAGTATTCTAGCAAATTCTAATCAAATAGGCTTCTCCAAAAAGGTGTGTACAGAAAGGATGATTGTGGTAAACTAAAAAGCAAAGACTAATATAATACACTACGCTCCAAGCAAAACACATATCATGTGGCGAATAAAAATATAGCTCCAAATAAAGTTACCAATGAACGAAAACGAAAGAGGGGATGCCTTCCCGGGGCATCCCCAAGCTTAGGATTTTGGCTATCCTTGAATATCTTGGGGTGCCTTGGGCATCCCCAATATTAGGCTCTTGTCACCCTTTATTCCATAGTCCATAAAAGCTTTACGCAAAACTTGAAAACTTCACAACACAAAACTCAACAGGAAATCTTATAAGCTCCGTTAGTGAAAGAAAACAAAACCACCACATAAGGTACTGTAATGAACTCATTATTTATTTATTTTGGTGTTAAACCTACTGTATTCCAACTTCTCTATGGTTTATAAACTATTTTATTGGCCATAGATGCATTGAAATAAGCGAACAACACACGAAAAACAGAATCTGTCAAAAACAGAACAGTCTGTAGTAATCTGTAACTAACGCAAACTTCTAGAACTCCAAAACTTCAGCCAAAATAGGAAGACCTAGGAAATTTGTTTATTGATCAGCAGAAATTGGAATTACTATTTTATCACGTTATAGTGATTTTTAACAATTGTTTTCGTGAACAGAAAGTTTCTGGAAATTACAGCAAGATCAAATAACTATCATCCAAGAAGATCCTATAGGTTTAACTTGGCAAAAACACTAATTAAAACATAAAACCACATCTAAACAGAAGGTAGATGGATTATTTATTCCTAAACAGAAACAAATACAAAACACTAAAAAAAATTGGGTTGCCTCCCAACTAGCGCTATCGTTTAACGCCCCTAGCTAGGCATAAAAGCAAGTATAGATCTAACGAGTGCCATCTTTGGCACTAAATTCATAAGTAGCCCGCATGATAGATTCATAAGGTAATTTGACTTTCTTTCTTGAAAAGTGCTCCATGCCTTTCTTTAATGGAAACTGGAATCTAATATTCCCTTCCTTCATATCAATAATCGCGCCAATCGTTCCAAGGAAAGGTCTACCAAGAATAATAGGGCAAGAAAGATTGCAATCTATATCAAGAACGATAAAATCTACGGGCACCAAATTTTTATTTGCAACAATAAGAACATCATTGATCCTTCCCATTGGCTTTTTAATGGTGGAATCCGCAAGGTGCAAATTTAAAGAGCAATCATCAAGATCATGGAAACCTAGAATATCACATAAAGTTTTCGGAATCGTGGAAACACTAGCACCCAAATCACACAAAGCAAAACACTCATGATCTTTAATTCTAATCTTTATAGTAGGTTCCCACTCATCATTAAGTTTTCTAGGTATAGAAACTTCCAAATTAAGTTTTTCATCATAAGATTGCATCAAGGCATCAACAATATGTTTGGTAAAAGCTTTGTTTTGACTATAAGCATGAGGAGAATTAACAACAGATTGCAACAAGGAAATACAACCTTTTAAAGAACAATTATCATAATCAAATTCCTTGAAATCCGAGATAGTGGGTTCAATGTTATTTGAAGTTGTGACCTCTCAAATCACACTTTTACCAAATTTAGCATCAAGATCTAAAAACTCTGAATTCTTGGGACGCCTTCTAGGCAAAGTTGATTCATCATCAGTCCCATAATCATCAAAATTCATATTTCAAAACATAGATCTAATAGGAGACGCATCAATAACTTTAAGATCCTCATCATTATTTTCATGGGAACTAGAAGAACACGCTTTTATAAAGCTATCTTTTTTAGCACGCAATCTAGAGGTTCTTTCCTTGCACTCGTCAATAGAAATTCTCATTACTTTGAGAGACTCATTGATATCATGCTTAAGAGGAGAAGATCTAAGTTTAAGAGAATCAACATCAAGCGAAAGTCTAACAACGTTCCTAGCCAAATCATCAACTTTGAGTAATTTTTCTTCAAGCAAAGCATTAAAATTCTTTTGAGAAATCATAAAATATTTCACACTATTCTCAAAATTAGAGGGCATCTTATTAAAATTACCATAAGAATTATTATAGGAATTTCCATAATTATTAGAGGAATTACTAGGGAACGGTCTAGCATTAAAGTTTCCTCTATAAGCATTGTGTCCAAAACTATTCCTACCAACAAAATTCACATCCATAAATTCATTATTATTCTCAATCAAAGAAGACAAAGGCATATCATTGGGATCAAGAGGAGTATTTTTAGTAGCAAAAAATTTCATAAGTTCATCCATCTTTCCACTCAAAACATTGAATTCTTCTATAGCATGCACTTTTTTACTAGAAGATCTTTCGGTGTGCCATTGAGAATAATTAGCCATAATATTATTAAGAAGTTTTGTAGCATCTCCTAACATGATTTCCATAAACGTGCCTCCTGCGGCCGAATCTAAGAGATTTCTATAAGCAAAGTTCAAACCGGCATAAAATTTTTGTATGATCATCAATAAATTCAAACCATGCGTAGGGCAATTGCGAAGCATCAATTTCATTCTTTCCCAAGATTGGGCAACAAGCTCATGATCAAGTTGTTTAAAATTCATAATATCGTTCCTAAGAGTGATAATCTTAGCGGGAGGAAAATACTTAGAGATAAAAGCATCTTTGCACTTGTTCCAAGAATCAATACTATTTTTAGGCAAAGATGAAAACCAAACTTTAGCACGATCTCTAAGCGAAAAAGGAAATAGCTTCAATTTAACAACATCATTGTCGACATCTTTCTTCCCTTGCATATCACACAAATCCATGAAGCTATTTAGATGAGTAGCGGCATCTTCACTAGGAAGGCCGGCGAATTGATATTCCATAACAAGATTCAATAAAGTAGCATTGATTTCACAAGATTCAGTATTGACAAGAGGAGCAATCAGAGTGCTAAGGAAATCATTATTGTTTGTATTGGTAAAGTCACACAATTTGGTATTATCTTGCGCCATGGCAACAAGTAATCCAACACACAAGCAAACAGAAAAAGGCAAGCGAAAAGAGAGGAGGAGATTGGGAAAGAGAGGGCAAATAAAACGGCAAGGACGAAGTGGGGCAGAGGAAAACGAGAGACAAATGGCAAATAATGTAAATGCAAGGGAGATGGGTTTGTGATGGGTACTTGGTATGTCTT
This sequence comes from Aegilops bicornis, assembly GCA_021605145.1. NCBI lineage: Eukaryota > Viridiplantae > Streptophyta > Magnoliopsida > Poales > Poaceae > Aegilops > Aegilops bicornis. Next base: position 30,843,450 of record CM038669.1, on the reverse strand, counting down.
GACTTGAGTGAAGACCTCCCCGGCAACGGCGCCAGAAATCCTTCTTGCTATGTCTTGAGATTGCGTTGGTTTTCCTCGAAGAGGAGAGGGTGATGCAGCAATAGTAGCGTAAGTATTTCCCTCAGTTTTTGAGAACCAAGGTATCAATCCAATAGGAGGCTCCTCAAAAGTCCCACGCACCTCACTACAAGGATTCCGGTCTATTGCAACAAAATTTATTGCCTACACAAACAAACTGAGAAATCGCAACCAACGCGATAAAGGGGTTGTCAATCCCTTCACGACCACTTGTGAAAGTGAGATCTAATAAAGATAGTAGGATAAGATAAATATACTTTTGGTATTTTATAATATAGATACAAAAAGAAAAGATGCAAATAAAAGTAGATTGGAAGCAAATAAGATAAGAGATAGACCCCGGGGCCAGAGGTTTAACTAGCGTAAGTATTTCCCTCAGTTTTTGAGAACCAAGGTATCAATCCAGTAGAGGCCACGCACAAGTCCCTCGTACCTGCACAAAAAAATAGCTCCTCGCAACCAACGCAATTAGGGGTTGTCAATCCCTTCACGGTCACTTATGAGAGTGAGATCTGATAGAGATGATAAATAATATTTTTGATATTTTTGGTATAGAGATGCAAAGTGAAAAGTAAAAGGCAAAGTAAAAAAAAACAAGTATTAAAGTGATGGAGATTTATATGATGAGAATAGACCCGGGGGCCATAGGTTTCACTAGTGGCTTCTCTCAAGAGCATAAGTATTCTATGGTGGGTGAACAAATTACTGTTGAGCAATTGATGTAATTGAGCATAGTTATGAGTATATCTAGGTATGATTATGTATATAGGCATCACGTCCGAGACAAGTAGATCGAAACGATTCTGCATCTACTACTATTACTCCACTCATCGACCGCTATCCAGTATGCATCTAGAGTATTAAGTTAAAAACAGAGTAATGCCTTAAGCAAGATGACATGATGTAGAGGAATAAATTCATGCAATATGATAAATACCCCATCTTGTTATCCTCGATGGCAACAATACAATACGTGCCTTACAACCCTTTCTGTCACTGGCTAAGGACACCGCAAGATTGAACCCAAAGCTAAGCACTTCTCCCATTGCAAGAACTACCAATCTAGTTGGCCAAACCAAACGGATAATTCGAAGAGACTTGCAAAGATAACCAATCATACATAAAAGAATTCAGAGAAGATTCAAATATTATTCATAGATAATCTGGATCGTAAACCCACAATTCATCGGTCTCAACAAACACACCGCAAAAAGAAGATTACATCGAATAGATCCCCACGAGAGAGGGGGAGAACATTGTATTGAGATCCAAAAAGAGAGAAGAAGCCATCTAGCTACTAGCTATGGACCCGAAGGTCTGAAGTAAACTACTCACGCTTCATCGGAGGGGCTATGGTGATGATGTAGAAGCCCTCTGTGGTGGATGCCCCCTCCGGTGGAGCTCCAGAAAAGGCCCCAAGATGGGATCTCGTGGATACAGGAAGTTGCTGCGGTGGAATTAGGTTTTTGGCTCCTGTTCTGATCGTTTGGGGGTACGTAGGTATATATAGGAGGAAGGAGTACGTCGATGGAGCAACAGGGGGCCCACGAGGCAGGGGGCGCGCCCTAGGGGGGCACCCTCGTGACCGCCTCTTTTGTTCCTTGGAGTAGGGTCCAAGTCCCCTGGATCACGCTCGGTGAGAAAATCACGCTTCGAAGGTTTCATTCCGTTTGGACTCCGTTTGATATTCCGCTTCTTCAAACACTGAAATAGGCAAAAAACAACAATTACGGGCTGGGCCTCCGGTTAATAGGTTAGTCCCAAAAATAATATAAAAGTGGAAAATAAAGCCCAAGATAGTCCAAAACAGTAGATAAAGTAGCATGGAGCAATTAAAAATTATAGATACGTTGGAGACGTATCAGGCATCCCCAAGCTTAATTCCTGCTCGTCCTCGAGTAGGTAAATGATAAAAAGAGAATTTTTGATGCGGACTGATACTTTGGCATAATTTCAATGTAAATCTTCTTAATTGTGGTATGAATATTCTGATCCGAAAGATTCAAGACAAAAGTTCATATTTACATAAAGAATAATAATACTTCAAGCATACTAACTAAACAATTATGTCTTCTCAAAATAACATGGCCAAAGAAAGTTATCCCTACAAAATCATATAGTCTGTCTATGCTCCATCTTCCCCACACAAAATATTTAAATCATGCACAACCCCGATGACAAGCCAAGCAATTGTTTCATACTTTAACATTTTCAAAACTTTTTCAATCCTCATGCAATACATGAGCGTGAGCCATGGATATAGCACTATATGTGGAATAGAATGGTGGTTGTGGAGAAGACAAAAAAGAGGGAAGATAGTCTCACATCAACTAGGCGTATCAACGGGCTATGGAGATGCCCATCAATAGATATCGATGTGAGCGAGTAGGGATTGCCATGCAACGGATGCACTAGAGCTATAAGTATATGAAAGCTCCACAAAAGAAACTAAGTGGGTGTGCATCCAACTCGCTTGCTCACGAAGAACTAGGGCATTTGAGGAAGCCCATCATTGGAATATACAAGCCAAGTTCTATAATGAAAAATTCCCACTAGTATATGAAAGTGACAAAATGAGAGACTCTCTATCATGAAGATCTTGGTGCTACTTTGAAGCATAAGTGTGGTAAAAGGATAGTAGCATTGTCCCTTCTCTCTTTTCCTATCTTTTTTTATTTGGGCATTTTCTCTTTTTTTATGGCCTCTTTTTTTTTTTTTTATTTTTTTTCTCCCGGAGTCTCATCCCGACTTGTGGGGGAATCATGGTCTCCATCATCCTTTCCTCACTTCGGACAATGCTCTAAAAAATGATGATCATCACACTTTTATTTTTCCCAACAATTACAACTCGATACTTAGAACAAAGTATGACTCTATATGAATGCCTCCGGCGGTGTACCGGGATATGCAATGAAACAAGAGTGACATGTATGAAAGAATTATGAATGGTGGCTTTGCTACAAATACGATGTCAACTACATGATCATGCTAGCAATATGACAATGATGGAGCGTGTTTTTAGGAAGTGGAAAGTTGCATGGAAATATATCTCGGAATGGCTATGGAAATGCCATGATAGGTAGGTATGGTGGCTGTTTTTAGGAAGATATATGGTGGGTATATGATACCGGCGAAAAGTGCGCGGTATTAGAGAGGCTAGCAATGGTGGAAGGATGGGAAAAAGTGTGTATAATCCATGGATTCAACATTAGTCATAAAGAACTCATATACTTATTGCAAAAATCTAGAAGTTATCAAAGCAAAGTATTACGCGCATGCTCCTAGGGGGATAGATTGGTAGAAAAATACCATCGCTTGTCCCCGACCGCCACTCATAAGGAAGACAATCAATAAATAAATCATGCTCCGAGTTCATCACATAACGGTTCAACATAATGCGTGCATGCTACGGGAATCATAAACTTCAACACAAGTATTCTTTAAATTCACAACTACTCAACTAGCATGACTCTAATATCACCATCTTCATATCTCAAAACAATTATCAAGCATCAAACTTTTCTTAGTATTCAACGCACTCAAAAGAAAGTTTCACATATCTTGAATACCAAGCATATTATTATTTAAGCAAATTACCATGCTATTAACGACTCTCAAAATAATCTAAGTGAAGCATGAGAGATCAATAGTTTCTTTAAAAAAAATCCACCACCATGCTCTAAAAGATCTAAGTGAAGCACTAGAGCAAAAATTATCACGCTCAAAAGATATAAGTAAAGCACTATGAGCAAAACTATCAAGCTCAAAAGATTATAAGTGAAGCACATAGAGTATTCTATCAAATTCCAATTCATGTATGGCTCTCTCAAAAGGTGTGTACAGCAAGGATTATTGTGGTAGACTAACAAGCAAAGACACAAATAATACAAGAAGCTCCAAGCAAAACACATATCATGTGGTGAATAAAAATATAGCTCCAAGTAAATTACCGATGGAAGTAGACGAAAGAGGAGATGCCTTCCGGGGCATCCCCAAGCTTTGACTTTTTGGTGTCCTTGGTTTATATTGGGGGTGCCATGGGTATCCCCAAGCTTAGGCTCTTGCCACTCCTTGTTCCATAATCCATCAAAAGAATTTACCCAAAACTTGAAAACTTCACAACACAAAACTCAATAGAAATCTCGTGAGCTCCGTTAGAGATAGAAAACAAAAGACTACTTTAAGGTACTGTAATGAACTCATTATTTATTTATATTGGTGTTAAACCTACTATATTTCAACTTCTCTATTGATTATAAACTATTTTACTAGCCATAGATTCATCAAAATAAGCAAACAACACACGAAAAACAGAATCTGTCAAAAACAGAACAGTCTGTAGTAATCTGTAACTAACGCAAACTTATGGAACTCCAAAAAATCTATCAAAATTAGACGACCTAGACAATTTGTTTATTGATCATAAGCAATTGGAATCTGTATTTTATCACGTTCTTGTGATTTTTAATAATTCGGGCACTGAGCGCAAAGTTTCTGGAAATTACAGCAAGATCAAATTACTATCATCCAAGAAGATCCAATAGGTGTAGCTTGGCACAACCACTAATTAAAACATAAAACCACATATAAACAGAGGCTAGATGGATTATTTATTACTAAGCAGCAAGAAAAAATATTGGGTTGTCTCCCAACAAGCGCTTTTCTTTAAAGCCTTTTTAGCTAGGCATTGAGATTTCAATGATGCTCACAAGAAAGACAAGAATTGAGGCACAAAGAGAGCATCATAAAACATGTTACAACACACTTAAGTCTAACATACTTCCTATGCATAAGCATATTATAGGCAAACAAATTATCGTAGCAAGCAAAAACTAGCATATGCAAGGAAGCGGAAAGGAACAATAGCAATCTCAACATAATGAGAGGTAATTTAGTAACATGAAAATTTCTATAACCATATTTCCCTCTCTCATAATAATTACATGTAGGATCATAAGAAAATTCAACAATATAGCTATCACTTAACATATTCTCAACATGATCCACATGCATGTGAAGTTGACACTCTTCCAAAATAGTGGGATTATCATTAATAAAGTCATGATTTCTCCAAGCCAACTTTTATCAAAAATTTCGTAAGATTGAATATTCTCCAAATGTGTGGGATCTAAAGTTGACACTCTTCCAAACCCACTTTCAATATTATTGCAAACACTATTATCAATCTCATATTCATCACGGGGCTTAAATAAATTTTCAAGATCAAAAGAAGAATCACCCCAATCATGATCATTGCAACAAGTAGTAGACATAGCAAAACTAGCATCCCCAAGCTTAGGGTTTTGCATATTATTAGCATGATTGACATCAAGAGAATTTATAGTAAAATCATTGCAATCATGCTTTTCATCAGAGGAACTACCAAGTATGGGTGCAATAGCAACGATCTCATGTTTAACATAAGGAACTATAGTAAATTCATCTTCATAAATATTGGCATTATGGCCACAAGAATAGCAAGCATCATGTTCATCAAGGGATATTTCAATCAAATCATCGGAATCATCATTATCTATAGATTCATGCATATAATTATTTCCTTCCAAAGCAACGGTCATTCTCTCAATAAATTCTTTGACATAGACATTATGAGCATAGTTTTCAAAGTAATATTTAAGTATGTCAAAATTTTCAGATTCGTAGAGAGTAATATCATACTTTTCAATCAATGAAGCAACTTCATAAGAACCCTTAAAAGCAACAAATTCTTCACTTTGTTCGATATCATAGTAACTATAAACACCCTTTGCATAAGAAGATAAGATTTCATTTTCATTAAACTCACATAGGTAAGGAAGGTGTTTTTTAGGGTTCTTAGAGCAACAAGTAAAATCATAAATTTCACAAAGATTCCAAGCATAACACAGCAATCTGTTTATTTGACTCCATAAGAGTCTCCTTTTTCGCACAAACGGTGATTTACATAATGAGCATGCTCATCTAAAGATTTTCCATCAACTAGGCTAGTTGGGGTTTCAAAGACGAAAGATAAGGATCAAGATGATCCAAGTAGAACACTTTAAGTGGATCCATATCAATAGATTTTTAGCAAGCAAAGATGCAAGCAAATAGAAGGCACATGGAAACACAAACAAAAATACATACGGGAAGAAGGCGAAGAAAGGGCGAATAAAACGGCAAGGGTGAAGTGGGGGAGAGGAAAACGAGAGGCAAATAGCAAATAATGTAATGCGGGAGATAGGGATTGTGATGGGTACTTGGTATGGTGCTTGACTTGCTCTTGCGTGAGCCTTCCCCGGCAACGGCGCCAGAAATTCTTCTTGCTACCTCTTGAGCACTGCGTTGGATTTCCCCGAAGAGGAGAGGATGATGCAGCAAAGTAGCGTAAGTATTTCCTTCAGTTTTTGAGAACCAAGGTATCAATCCAGTAGGAGGCCACGCACAAATCCCTCGTACCTGCACAAAACAATAGCTCCTCGCAACCAACGCGATTAGGGGTTGTCAATCCATTCACGGTCACTTACGAGAGTGAGATCTGATAGAGATGATAAATAATATTTTTGGTATTTTTGGTATAGAGATGCAAAGTGAAAAGTAAAAGGCAAGGTAAAAAAAAACAAGTATTAAAGTGATGGAGATTGATATGATGAGAATAGACCCGGGGGCCATAGGTTTCACTAGTGGCTTCTCTCAAGAGCATAAGTATTCTACGGTGGCTGAACAAATTACTGTTGAGCAATTGACAGAACTGAGCATAGTTATGAGTATATCTAGGTATGATCATGTATATAGGCATCACGTCCGAGACAAGTAGATCGAAACGATTCTGCATCTACTACTATTACTCCACTCATCGACCGCTATCCAGCATGCATCTAGAGTATTAAGTTAAAAACAGAGTAACGCCTTAAGCAAGATGACATGATGTAGAGGAATAAATTCATGCAATATGATAAATACCCCATCTTGTTATCCTCGATGGCAACAATACAATATGTGCCTTGCAACCCTTTCTGTCACTGGGTAAGGACACCGCAAGATTAAACCCAAAGCTAAGCACTTCTCCCATTGCAAGAACTACCAATCTAGTTGGCCAAACCAAACGGATAATTCGAAGAGACTTGCAAAGATAACCAATCGTACATAAAAGAATTCAGAGAAGATTCAAATACTATTCATAGATAATCTGGATCATAAACCCACAATTCATCGGTCTCAACAAACACACCGCGAAAATAAGATTACATCGAATAGATCTCCACGAGAGAGGGGGAGAACATTGTATTGAGATCCAAAAAGAGAGAAGAAGCCATCTAGCACTAGCTATGGACCCGAAGGTCTGAAGTAAACTACTCACGCTTCATCGGAGGGGGTATGGTGATGATGTAGAAGCCCTCCGTGGTGGATGCCCCCTCCGGCGGAGCTCCGGAACAGGCCCCAAGATGGGATCTCGTGGATACAGGAAGTTGCAGCGGTGGAATTAGGTTTTTGGCTCTTGTTCTGATCGTTTGGGGGTACGTAGGTATATATAGGAGGAAGGAGTACGTCGGTGGAGCAACAGGGGGCCCACGAGGCAGGGGGCGCGCCCTAGGGGGGGGCGCCCCCACCCTCGTGACCGCCTCTTTTTTTCCTTGGAGTAGGGTCCAAGTCCCCTGGATGACGTTCAGTGAGAAAATCACTCCGAAGGTTTCATTCCGTTTGGACTCCGTTTGATATTCCGTTTCTTCGAAACACTGAAATAGGCAAAAAACAGCAATTCTGGGCTCGGCCTCCGGTTAATAGGTTAGTCCCAAAAATAATATAAAAGTGAAAATAAATCCCAATATAGTCCAAAACAGTAGATAAAGTAGCATGGAGAAATCAAAAATTATAGATACGTTGGAGACGTATCAAGCAACTGATAGAAAAGCGAATAGTTATGAGATTATCTAGGCATCGCGTCCATAACAAGTAGACCGACTGCTGCCTGCATCTACAACTATTACTCCACACATTGACCGACTCCTACCTGCATCTAGAGTATTAAGTTCATAAGAACAGAGTAACGCACTAAGCAAGATGACATGATGTAGAGGGATAAACTCAAGCAATATGATATAAACCCCATCTTGTTATCCTCGAGGGCAACAATACAATACGTGCCTTGCATCCCTTTCTGTCACTGGGTAAGGACACCGCAAGATTGAACCCAAAGCTAAGCACTTCTCCCATGGCAAGAAAGATCAATCTAGTAGGCCAAACCCAACTGATAATTCAAAGAGACTTGCAAAGATAATTCAATCATACTTAAAAGAATTCAGAGAAGATTCAAATATTATTCATAGATAAACTTGATCATAAACCCACAATTCATCGGATCTCGACAAACACACCGTAAAAAGAGTTTACATCGAATAGATCTCCACAAGAGAGGGGAAGAACATTGTATTGAGATCCAAAAATAGAGAAGAAGCTATCTTGCTAATAACTATGGACCCGTAGGTCTGTGGTAAACTACTCACAACTCATCGGAGGGGCAAGGATGTTGATGTAGAAGCCTTCCGTGGTCGATTCCCCCTCCGGCAGAACGCCGGCGAAGGCTCCAAGATGGGATCTCGCGGATACAGAAGGTTACGGTGGTGGAAATTGTGTTTCATTTGCCCCTGGATGTTTTCGGGGTACGTAGGTATATATAGGAGGAAGAAGTACGTCGGTGGCCGCCCGAAGGGCCCACGAGACAGGGGGCACGCCCTATAGGGGGGGGCGCCCTCCTATCTCGTGGGAGCCTCGGCTGCTTCTTGACTTGCACTCCAAGTCCTCTGGATCACGTTTGTTCCGAAAATGACGCTCCTGTAGGTTTCATTCCGTTTGGACTCCGTTTGATATTCCTTTTCTTCGAAATATACTAAAATAGGCAAAAAAAACAGCAATATGGGTTGGGCCTCCGGTTAGTAGGTTAGTCCCAAAAATGATATAAATGTGTCAAATAAAGCCCATAAACATCCAAAAGGGGTAATATAATAGCATGGAACAATCAAAAATTATAGATACATTGGAGACGTATCAGCACCGCACACAGCTAAGAGAAACTTTGGTGTGCCTTTGGGGTGCCTCCTTCCCGCGTATATAAAGGGGGGAGGAGAGGAGGCCGGCCATAGGTGTGGCCGCCAAGGGGGGGGGGGGGAGGGTCCTACTTGGACTCCCGGTCCAAGTAGGATTCCCCCCCTTTCCTATTCCCACAAGGAGAAGGGGGGAAGAGAAGGAGAAGAGAAGGAAAGGGGGGCCGCCCTCCTCCCACCAACCCTAGTCCAATTCGGTTTGGGCTTGGGGGGCGCGCGCCTCCACCTGGCTGCTGCCTCCTCTCTTCCACTAGGGCCCATGAGGGCCCATTAACCCCACCGGGGGGTTCCGGCAACCTCCCGGTACTCTGGAAAATACCCAAAACACTTCGGAACCATTTCAGTATCCGAATATAACCTTCCAATATATCGATCTTTATGTCTCGAACATTTTGAGACTCCACGGCATGTCCATGATCTCATCCGAGACTCCGAACAAAGTTAGGTACAACAAATCACATAACTCATAATACAAATCATCATCGAAGGTTAACCGTGCGGACCCTACAGGTTTGAGAACTATGTAGACATGACCGAGACACATCTCCAGTCAATAACCAATAGTGGAACCTGGATGCTCATATTGGCTCCTACATATTCTACGAAGATCTTTATTGGTCAAACCGCATAACAACATACGTTGTTCCCTTTCTCATCGGTATGTTACTTGCCCGAGATTCGATCATCGGTATCATCATACCTAGTTAAATCTCATTACCGGCAAGTCTCTTTACTCGTTCCGTAATGCATCATCCCATAACTAACTCATTAGTCACATTGCTTGCAAGGCTTATAGTGATGAGCATTACTTGTAGAGTGATGACCCACAAGTATAGGGGATCTATCGTAGTCCTTTCAATAAGTAAGAGTGTCGAACCCAACGAGGAGCGGAAGGAAATGATAAACGGTTTTTAGCAAGGTATTCTCTGCAAGCGCTGAAATTATCGGTAACAGATAGTTTTGTGATAAGGTAATTCGTAACGGGTAGCAAGTAACAAAAGTAAACAAGGTGCAGGAAGGTGGCCCAATCCCTTTTGTAGAAAAGTACAAGCCTGGACAAACTCTTATATAAAGGAAAACGCTGCCGAGGACACATGGGAATTATCGTCAAGCTAGTTTTCATCATGCTCATATGATTCGCGTTCGTTACTTTGATAATTTGATATGTGGGTGGACCGGTGCTTGGGTACTGCCCTTCCTTGGACAAGCATCCCACTTATGATTAACCCCTCTTGCAAGCATCCACAACTACAAAAGAAGTATTAAGGTAAACCTAACCATAGCATGAAACATATGGATCCAAATCAGCCCCTTACGAAGCAACGCATAAACTAGGGTTTAAGCTGCCGTCACTCTAGCAACCCATCATCTACTTATTACTTCCCAATGCCTTCCCCTAGGCCCAAATAATGGTGAAGTGTTATGTAGTCGACGACACGTAACACCACTAGAGGAAAGATAACATACATCTCATCAAAATATCGAACGAATACCAAATTCACATGACTAATTATAGCAAGACTTCTCCCATGTCATCAGGAACAAACGTAAATAATCACAAATCATATTCATGTTCATAATCAGAGGGGTATTAATATGCATAAAGGATCTGAACATATGATCTTCCACCAAATAAACCAATTAGCATCAACTACAAGGAGTAATCAACACTACTAGCAACCCACAGGTACCAATCTGTGGCTTTGAGACAAAGATCGAATACAAGAGATGAACTAGGGTTTGAAATGAGATGGTGCTGGTGAAGATGTTGATGGAGATTGACCCCCTCCGGATGAGAGGATTGATGGTGATGATGATGGTGACGATTTCCCCCGCCCGGAGGGATGTTTCCCCGGCAGAACAACTCCGCCGGAGCCCTAGATTGGTTCCGCCTCGAGACGGCGGCACTTCATCCCGAAAGCTTCCTTCTTAGTTTTTCCAGGGAGATAGACTTCATATAGCAAAAGATGGGCACTGAAGGCCTGCTAGGGGGCCCACGAGGCAGGGGGCGCGCCCAGGGGGGTAGGGCGCGCCCCCACCCTCGTGGTTGGTGGGTGGCCCCCCTCTGGTGCCTTCTTCGCCCAATGTTTTTTATACATTCCAAAACTGACTTTCATGGAGTTTCAGGACTTTTGGAGTTGTGCATAATATGTCTCTAATATTTGCTCCTTTTCCAGACCAGAATTCCAGCTGCCGGCATTCTCCCTCTTCATATAAACCTTGTAAAATAAGAGAGAAAAAGCATAAGTATTGTGACATAATGTGTAATAACAACCCATAATGCAATGAATATCGATATGAAAGCATGATGCAAAATGGACGTATCAACTCCCCCAAGCTTAGAGCTCGCTTGTCCTCAAGCGGAAGCCGATATCGAAAAATATGTCCACATGTTTAGAGATAGAGGCGTCGATAAAATAAAATACGGACATGCGGCCATCATTATAATTCTTAATATATATATATATATATATATATATATATATATATATATATATATATATATATATATAGGGAAAATCCATCCTACCACCCGGTGGTAGTTACCCCACATGTCTCATATACTACCATGTGGTACTATATATATTATTTTATTATTTGTAATATGTTCATATACTATATCTAAGATATTTCAAAGCAAGTTACATGAAAAAATTGCATATGAGCCCATAGTTTTTGTTATATTTGTAAAATACATACATATTTGTACGTAAAAATGGCATATTATGTTGCCACTTGTGATAGCGACCTTTATTATGCAGTCCGTTGCTTTTAGTTCTTCCATATCACAAGATCATATAAAGCTTATTTTCTCCACACTAATAGATCATACATATTTAGAGAGCAATTTTTATTGCATGCAACAATGACAACTTACTTGAAATATCCTAGTCAATCCATAGGTGGATATGGTGGACACTCATGGTAAAACCAGGTTTAAGGATATTCGGAAGCACAAGTAGTATCTCTACTTGGTGCAGAGAATTTGGCTAGCATGAGGGGAAAGGCAAGCTCAACATGTTGGATGATTCATGACAATATACTTTATTTCGGATATAAGGAAACATAACCAATTACGTTGTCTTCCTTTTCCAACATCAACTTTTTATCATGTCATATTTTAATGAGTGCTCACAATCATAAAAGATGTCCAAGATAGTATATTTATATGTGAAAAAAACTCTTTCTTTATTACTTCCTATTAATTGCAACGATGACCAAAACTATGTTTGTCAACTCTCAACAACTTTTATTCATCATACTCTTTATATGTGAAGTCATTACTCTCCATACAATCAATATGATCACTTTAATTATTTTTATACTTTCTATTATTCCCTCAAGATCATAGCAAGATAACCAAGCCCTCGACTCAAAACTAATCTTTATTATATATAGCTCACCGACTCTATTACATAGAAGGATCATAAAGCAAAACTCAAAACTAGATCATACCAAAACTTTATTCTACTAGATCAAGCTATTACCAAAAGGATCGAACTAAGAAAAACAGTAAAGATAGAAGTGTGATGGTGATACGATACCAGGGCACCTCCCCCAAGCTTGGCAGTTGCCAAGGGGAGTGCCCATACCCATGTGTTTATGTCTCTTTCCTCGAAGGTGGTGATGAAGGGATTGTTGATGACGTAGGCTTGTCGTCCAACATCGAGCGTAGGAGGTGCTCCAACTTACGAATAATACCCTTGAGTGCGGTGATATGCTCTTGCAACAGAATGTTTTCACGAGTTAGATACTTTTTCTGCACCCGAACTATTTCAATCATCTTGAAAGCTTCAATTTCAGTAGGGGTAAGAAGATTGTAATGAGGTTGAAGGATGTCTTCTTCTTCTTATTCTGCCGGAGCTTGATCCTCCGTGGCCTTCTTGATCCTATCATCCTTGTTGATCTCCCCCGGTTCTTCTCTCTTCAGCTCTATCTTCATTAGCCAAGCATCGTCGCCCTCATTGTTGGAGAAGGGGGACGACATGATGCCTGGCATTGACAACTCTGGCAGAAAACAGCTCGAAACAAAAGCAGGAGATATTTGCGTGATACGGTGGTTAAAACCTTCGGGAGATTATATAATGATTTTTTACCGACCAAAAGAAGTATCATGCAAGAAAATAGAGTTCGAAGAGCACACGAGGTGCCCACGAGGCAGGGGGCACGCCCAGGGGGGTAGGGCGCACCCTCCACCCTCGTGGACGCCTCGTGTCCTTCCCGGACTAGTTATTATTTTCCTATTTTCTTAAATATTCCAAAACGGAGAAAAATTGCTATTAGAACTATTTTGGAGTCGGTTTACTTACCATACCATGTACCTATTCCTTTTCGGAGTCTGAAGCGCTCTGGAAAGTGTCCCTTATGTATTCCTCCGGGGTTACGGTTTCAATAATATTAGTTTCAACATTTATGGGATTACCTGAGACATAATGTTTGATTCTTTGATCGTTCACCACCTTTGGATTTGTGCCTTCGAAGTTGTTGATTTTTATGGCACCGGAACGATAGACCTCCTCGATAACGTAAGGACCTTCCCATGTAGAGAGAAGTTTTCCTGCAAAAAATCTCAAAAGAGAGTTGTATAGCAAAACATAATCACCTACGTTAAACTCACGCTTTTGTATCCTTTTGTCATGCCATCTCTTAACTTTTTCTTTAAACAGCTTGGCATGCTGATAGGCCTGGGTTCTCCACTCATCAAGTGAGCTAATGTCAAATAGTCTCTTCTCACCGGCAAGTTTAAAATCATAACCGAGCTCTTTAATGGACCAATATGCCTTATGTTCTAGTTCGAGAGGTAAGTAACATGCTTTTCCATGAACCATTTTATATGGAGACATACCCATAGGACTTTTATATGCAGTTCTAAAGGCCTATAATGCATCATCAAGTTTCTTGGACCAATTCTTTCTAGATCTGTTAATAGTCTTTTGCAAAATTAATTTAATCTCTCTATTGCTCAATTCTACTTGACCACTAGACTGTGGGTGGTACGGAGATGCAATTCTATGATTAACATCATACTTAGCAAGCATTTTACAAAAAGCACCATGAATAAAATGTGAACCACCATCAGTCATTAAGTATCTAGGGACTCCAAACCTCGGAAAAATAACTTCTTTAAGCATCTTAATAGAGGTGTTATGATCAACACTACTAGTTGGGATAGCTTCTACCCACTTAGTAATGTAATCAACAACAACTAAAATATGTGTATACCCATTAGAAGAAGGAAACGGTCCCATATAATCAAAGCCCCAAACATCAAATGGTTCAATAACAAGTGAATAGTTCATAGGCATTTCTTGACGTCTACTAATATTACCAATTCTTTGACATTCATCACAAGACAGGACAAACTTACGAGCATCTTTGAAGAGAGTAGGCCAATAAAACCGGATTGCAATACCTTATGTGCAGTTCTATCTCCAGCGTGGTGTCCTCCATAAGTCTCGGAGTGACACTTGCGTAGGATCTGTTCCTTTTCATGCTCAGGTACACAACGTCTAATAACACCATCTACTCCTTCTTTATAAAGGTGTGGGTCATCACAGAAGTAATGTCTTAAATCGTAGAAAAACTTTTTCTTTTGCTGGTATGTGAAACTAGGTGATATAAATTTAGCAACAATATAATTAGCATAATCAGCATACCATGGAGAAGTACGAGAAGCGTTTATGACAGCTAATTGTTCATCAGGAACGCTATCATCAATAGGTAGTGGGTCATCAAGAACATTCTCCAACCTAGACAAGTTGTCTGCAATGGGGTTCTCAGCTCCCTTTCTATCAATAATATGCAAATCAAATTCTTGTAGCAAGAGAACCCATCTAATAAGTCTAGGTTTAGCATCTTTCTTTTCCATAATATATTTAATAGAAGCATGATCCGTGTGAAGAGTTACTTTAGAATCAACAATATAAGGTCTGAACTTATCACAAGCAAATATAACTGCTAAAAATTCTTTTTCAGTAGTGGCATAATATCTCTGGGCACTATCTAGTGTTTTACTAGCATATTGGATAATATTTACACTACTGGAATTAGCTTATTTGCCGTCTGCTGGCTGACGGCAAAGAAGGTCTTTGCCGTCCGCTTACATAAAACAGACGGCAAAGAACTGGCTGATGGCAAAGAAGGTCTTTGCCATCAGCCAATTCTTTGCCATCTGCTAGCTGACGACAAAGAATCTTTGCTGTCAGCTGGCGGACGGCAAAGAGAGAGGTGGGACCCACTAACGAGCTGCATAGAAAAAACCTAACGCCCCCCCTCTTTGCCCTCTGCTAGCAGATGACAAAGAGCATAAAAGCGGATGGCAAAGGATGGCGGACGACAAAGACTTGACCTAACTAACGGGCTGAGCCCCACCCCGGCCGCCCCACTCTCTCTCTCTCTCTCTCTCTCTCTCTCTCTCTCTCTCTCTCTCTCTCTCTCTCTCTCTCTCTCTCTCTCTCTCTCTCTCTCTCTCTCCGACGACCCTTGCCGCCCCTTGCCCGTCGCCCCTCGCCTCGCCCGCACCCCTCCCTGTGGCGCCCGACCTCCTCCACCGCCCGACACCCCTCGCCCAGCTGCCCTTTGCCGCCCGCCCCTTGCCCGATGGCGTCACCCCGCCCGTCCACCAGCTGTCCGACCTTCCCCTGGCCCTAGCTGCTGCCTCCTCCAGTGGCCGCCCTCCCATCCACCGGCCCCCCCACGCCTCCTCCACCGGCGATCCCCTGCAGGTGAGTTCTTCCCCCCTTTTTTAGTTTAGGTTTTTTTAGTTTCTTTTAGTTTAGTTTCTGTTTTAGTTTTAGTTTAGTTGTATTTTCAGTTTAGTATTAGTTTTAGTTTTAGTTTATTTTAGTTTAGTTTATTTTAGATTAGTTTTAGTTTTAGTTTAGAAGAAGCACTATAAGAAATATGTCAACTTGCGACCATCACTATTTGTCACTGAAAGGTCATTGTTTTTCATTTGCGACCTTTTTGTGACCAAAAACTGATGGTCAAAAGCTGGCGGTCGTAAACTAAAATTCATGACCTTCTATGTGATATGTAAAAGGTCGTTTATTCTTTGACCAAAATTTTGGTCACTAGCAGCCTCCCTAGGACACAGTAGGATCCAGCGTGGCTAGCTGACGTGGGTAAGAATCAGCCCCGTCCAATTCGGTGTTTATATGGGCCAAGCCCATTAATTCAGCCCATTTATATAAATTTTTCCTATGAATTTTTTGTCAGCTTCATGGGCCAAGCCCAACAATTCGGCCTTTTAATTTTCTAGGCCATGGCCCTTTTGCAGACCATTTCGTTAAGCCTTTTTGTTCATGTTTTCCTAAAATAAACAATGTTCCAGTCCACTATTATTTGGGCCATAGCCTTTTTAGAGCCCATATATTATTTGGTCCAATAGAACATTTGGTCTTTTTATTCACTGATTTCCAGTTTCCACATTTGAATAGCAAACACTCAATAATTATCTTGATTAAATGATTAAATTCAGAAATCATTCAACCGAATACACACAACAACACATACAAGTTTGCATGCCCAACATCAACTAGACTTAGCACATACAAGAAAAAACAGATACACAAGCACATACAAGTGTGCTTACAAGCAAAAACAGATACACAAGCACCAAAACATGGTGCAACATCAACTAAAACTATGGTGCGCATCTCCATGCCTCTTCTGATCTTCCGTCACAGCAACAACAGCCTAAACAACATTAGATCCCGATCCAGATCACCAAAAAGAAACATTATTAAATAAAACGATTAGGAACAAAATAAAAGTAAATCTAACAGCATATTTACTCTGCAAGGAACCACAACATATTTCTGCAGAAAAAGAACATGTATGCAAACCAACCACCAAGCAAATAATGAGCTGGTTCATCTTATACCGGAATAAAAAAGAACACCGACAAGGAATAGAAGCATTCCTTGGTTTTCAAGCACACCAATTCATAAACATGATTTGGATATGGAGAAGACAAACATAGCAACAAGAGATAATCATAGTAAGTCAGCCATCCTACTATTCAATAAATGGTTCAGATTTCACTATAACAAAACATTTAACAACCTCAACACTTGTATTTTTGATTGCTGCAATCTAAACAACATCACCACAAGTTCTATGATGCATCCAAACTAGTGAACTTTGTGCATAGATTGGATCGAATCAAAGAGAGAAGGGGAAGGGAAGGGCTACCTTGAGGATCGAATCGAATCAGCCTGCTTCTTCCTGCCATCTTCTTGTGAACAACCTTCTTATTCCTGCCATCAGTGGAAAGCTTTTTAAGTACAATAGGAGAAACGTTTCATACAACGGAAAGGGGGACTTGATCAACATCCACTAACTTCACAAAAGAAAACACCTATCCAGGCAATAGTTTCCCCCTGATTTATGGGTATATGGGTATCAAACAAACAAGAAAGGAAAGACAATCTATTTTAAGTACTTCAGGTTTGAGCCATTTTCGATACTAAAATCAATACATAACAGCCATTATTATGTGTGTACAACCAGTCAATAACTACTACAGCCAGTCAACATTATGTGTGGACAACCAACCAACATTATGTGTGTACAACCAGTCAGTGCTGCACATGCGCCCATGTGAATGTGATGTGATCTGCCGAAACAACTACAACCAGTCAATGCTGGCAGCAGAGAACAAGATCCATGGACAACAACGAGGTATGTGTGTACTGTGATAATAATTATGTAACACTGGAGCAAGACAATGTACAATCTGTCATCATCAAGCTCAAGGAATCATTCTAGCTAGTACCAAATCGACAACAACAACATGAGAGGAGAAGAAGCTCCCTAGTATGGAACAGAACAAGATCAAGAGCATATCACAAAATTATGAACTGAAATCAAACACAAGCGACTCCGAATTACTCATTAAGATTGTACACGATAATGAGACGCTGACACGAGACGACATACAGTACCAGTAGAATGCAACGTAGAATGCAACAGGACGTTGCTTGCACACCGCCATTGTGCCAGAGGTCTTCCAGGCATATGTTGTTCACCTGATCACCACCTCCCTGCATGTCACACACACACTCCAAGTTAGATTACATACAGACAGATTGTGTTTCTAATGCATGCATACCACTAACAGAAACTGTGGTGTTCTAGGATGATGCAGAGTCCATCTAACCTATCAATATCATATATGATGCAGAGTCCTCCGGATGATGGAATACCTTTCAAAGTGAGGCATCCTTAGAATACTAGGTTGTTCTGATGCTATATAAAATAGCATAAAAAAACTAAGGTAATCATCCTAATCGAGGCAGCAGGGAAAAGGACATGTGAGCAGGGCATGTATGCACATTTTGAAAAGAATGAACAGAGCCAACTAAAATCTGTGAGCATTAAAACTTGTGGGAAATTTGGTCAATCACATGAACAGGGCCTTTATGCACATTTTTCTCTACCAGTAGTCCAGTACCAGTAGAAAGAGAACAGACCGGCAGTATCATTTAAATAACTTTATTGTAAGGTTGCTGTTAGCTTTCTGCTCTGCTTCAAGTTAACCTGGCACCTGTAAGATTTTTAAACACATACTGTGGCTTCACACTTACTTGGGAGTAACCCATGAGGTCTGAAAGATTCAGAGTTAACAATCAACTCTGATTCAAATTCAGAATTCAGATTAGAAAATTTACATCATGATTTCTGTTTACATGCATGCATGATTCGTTCAATTTTTTTGAAGTATAAGCGAAGACCCAGCATGTCTTAAGCAAGAGGAAGCATGTCTTAAGCAAGAAGAAACAAAACAGAACAGAAGAGGTACCACATGGTTACTTGCTCACTCCATCGACCTCATCCGTTTATCTTTAATTTCTATGATGAAAGTAGACTTGGGGTTATATGGTTTGAAACTCTGAATCAAGTGGCCAACAAGTGGCTGCTAGGTGAGTATCAATGACTCGGCCACGATTACTGACTGGCTCACCATAGATGTATACTACATAAAATGCGTAGCGCGTGTCCATCCCAGTGGATGAAGACGCGTAGTGTGAGGGAGTGTGGGCAATCAGCACACACTTCTGCAGCCTATTTGGGGAGATAATTTGTGAGCTCTCAGTGTGAATAGCACACAAAATTGTAGGTGAACTGCACATTCACGTGTATAAAGAAGAGGAGCCACTGGATTTTAATCATGAACAGTTAAACAAAATTGTAGGTGAACAACACACAAAACATTTTATAAAGTTTCTCCAGTGACTGAAAATTGTATTCTATATGTAGGAAAAAAAATAGGCATTGCAATCATTCTCAATAAGTACACAACAATGCATTCCTACGAAAAAATCCTGACATGGATCATGGCTGCTGCCTACCATGGTAAATGCTGGACTCTCTCTAACGGTCTCAAACGCACCATGAAGGTTAAAATTAGCCCGTCGGATGCGTGTTACAGCAGTTTGAAGTTGGAAGTGTGATTTACCGTGAAATCAGAAGGAAAGCTCGACAGATTAGCACGCCGATTTGACCTGCAGATGGCACCATGGGTTTTCCGCCGGGTCCATCCTGCAACCAACCCAACCCATCCATCAGAGAAATGCATCAGGGAATGGAATGGAGGGGAAGGGGATGGAAGAAGAGGAAATTGAGAGAGAGGGCGGACCTTGGATGTTGCTTGTACGTTCTTGTGCTGGAGGAAGAAAGAGCTTCACGCGCAACAGAATCCATGGCGTCCCGGACAGAGCAAGCTCCGCTCCATGACGCCTAACTACACAGAAGACACGAGGCAAGGGTCAGAGTGGGAAAGAATAAGGAGGGAAGATGAGTTGGGATCCTTACCATACCACCGTTGTCCGAGTCCGAGTCCTGCGCCTGCGGTCGGTCGCCATGGTTGCGCCCCGGCAGCTAGGGTTTCCGGCGCCCACCACAACTGCAGGATTGGAGTGCCACCACAAAAACAATCAGTCCATCAGAGGAGGTGAAGTGATCCAACTCAACCACGTCGTCGAATTTTGAAGAAAGACGCAGTATTATTCAGACAAGAAAGCAGAGCAAAGAGAATGGAGGGAGGGAGCACTGTGCCTGTGTAGCACCATGTGGGGAGGTCGTGCGGGAGCCTGGTGAGCAGGGCGGCGGCGGCGAGACAGGAAAGACGCGCCCGGAGCCGGGTTGGCCCTGCACGACGCGGCGGAAGGCGGAGGCGATGCCGGCGAGGCCGGAGCGGATGAGCGTCGCGAGCTCGTCGGCCGCCGGCTGTAGGTCGGTGATGGGCGGCGCGGGGTGGCCGAGGAGGCGTGCGGCCCTGGACCACGCGTACAGCACGGCCAAGAGGAGGGGTAGCACGTCGGCGGCCAGCGACACGGCCGTGTATCCGGAGGCGATGTGGAATAGGATCCAGGAGGCGACGGCGGTCACTAGGAGTAGGGCGCTCAGGTTGGCCCGGCCTCGGCACGACATCACCACATCTACGGGTTTGGGGGCGGCGGCTGATCGAGATCTGAGGGAGGGAGAGGTCGGCGGTTGTGGGTGCGTAGGAGAGAGAGGAGAGGGGGGCGAGAGGACGAGTGGTGCGGGTTGTGTTAGGGCTAGTTAGGTGAGACGGTGAGGGGGTCAAGTCTGCCGTTGGATCCGGGACGATCGGACGGTTCTGATCGCCTACGGTAGGGTGATCTGAGGGAGACGTCTTGATTGGTTGGAGACTACGGCTGTAATTCAAAATATAGTCTCTGAGTGCTAAAAACAAAGGGGTTTATGAAGCAACTACCAATAATATTTTGCAAAATGGAACCACTAAAATTTTCACTCAAGTTATACCACATTTTATGGATGATGATAACCAACTTGTATGCATTTCCAATCGTTCTAGCCTTTTTTGGCCATTTAAACCAACTTGTACCAAATCATGAGGATCCGGTTCAAATTTGAACTACAACAACTTCATAGTTTGCTCATTTTTCCAAAAGTCATTTTTAGGTACACATGTATATATTTCATCACAGAACACTATGAGTTTTGTAAGATTCCACCCGCAGCTACAAACGGTTATGCCCATGGTTTTAATCGCGTTTTGAAATTGGCATAAAGAATTAAAGAAATCAAAAAACGGAAAGCCTTTGCATTGTGTCATTATATGTGATCTAGTGTCTAAGAAAAAACAACCTTCTAATACGATAAATACCTTAAAAAAGTCTGCTCAAATGGCATAGTCTCCTCAAATGATCAATCTTATAGCCACATTCTTGGAATAGTCTACTCAAATGATCTTATATTGTGCAGAAGGGTGCATCCTGGAATGGCAAACAATTTTGTCTAAGGAATCTTTTATTTTCTTTATACGAAAAATCAGTTTTCCATTTTTTCGATTGCCCAAAATGAGTTTTTTGTGAAGGACCTACCAGAAAATACTAGGACATATGTAATGCACAATTGACCAAATGGTTGGGTGTCAAAAGCTTTGATCCACCTTTCGTGAAAAAGACAAATTTCTGTTGATTCAGCTGAAACCGGGTCAAATTTGAACTGCAGCTGCCTCATAGTTTGCTCTTTACTTTTTCCAAAAATCATTTTTAGATTTAACCACTAGCTAGAAATGGTCAAGCCCGCTGTTTTGACCGCATTTTGAAACGGGCATAAAAAATTAAAAAAAATTAAAAAATTGGAAAACCTTCACATTGTGTCATTATATGTGACCAAGTTTCCAGGAAAAATAATGAACTTGTAATACGGCAATTATTTTTTTAAAGTGTTCTCACAAATGAGCTACCATGCGTGAAGATTCATGGCTTTCAAGCCAAATGATCAATCTTATGGCCACATTCATGGCATAGTTTATTCAAACGATCTGAAATTGTGCACAAGGGTGCATCTTGGAATTCCAAACAATGTCGCCTAAGGGAGTTTTCATTTTCTTTGCACGGAAAATTTATTTTCCATTTTTCGAGTGCCCGAAATGAGTTTTTTTATGAAGGACCTACCATATATTTGTTGCAAAATTAGACCAAATCAATTTTATAAAATACTAGGCTATGTTTAATGCACAATTGACAAAATTGTTGGATGTCAAAAGTTTTGATCCACCTCTGCTGAAAAAGACAAATTTCTGCCGATTCAGCTGGAAGCGGGTCAAATTTGAACTGCAGCTGCCTCATAGTTTGCTCTATATTTTTTACAAAAATCATTTCTAGGTACATAAGTATCTATTTAATCAGAGAAACACCAAAAAAATCCCAAGATTCAACCACTAGCTAGGAACGGTCAAGCCCGCCGTTTTGACCACATTTTGAAACGGGCATAAAAAATTGGAAAAAAAATCAAAAAATCAAAAAACCTTCGCATTGTGTCATTATATGTGAACAAGTTTCCAGGAAAAATAATAAACTTGTAATACGGCAATTATTTTCAAAAAGTGTTCTCAGAAATGAGCTACCATGCGTGAAGATTCATGGCTTTCAAGCCAAATGATAAATCTTATGGCCACATTCATGGCATAGTTTGTTCAAATAATCTCAAATTGTGCACAAGGGAACATCTTGGAATTCCAAACAATGTTGCCTAAGAGAGTTTTCATTTTCTTTGCACGGAAAATTCATTTTCCATTTTTCGAGTGCCCGAAATGAGTTTTTTTGTGAAGGACCTACCATATATTTGTTGCAAAATTGGACCAAATCAATTTTATAAAATACTAGGCTATGTTTAATGCACAATTGACAAAATTGTTGGGTGTCAAAAGTTTTGATCCACCTCTGGTGAAAAAGACAAATTTCTGCCGATTCAGCTGGAAGCGGGTCAAATTTGAACTGCAGCTGCCTCATAGTTTGCTCTATATTTTTTCCAAAAATCATTTCTAGGTACATAAGTATCTATTTAATCAGAGAAACACCAAAAAAATCCAAAGATTCAACCACCAGCTAGGAACGGTCAAGCCCGCTGTTTTGACCGCATTTTGAAACGGGCATAAAAAATTCAAAAAAATCAAAAAACCTTCGCATTGTGTCATTATATGTGACCAAGTTTCCAGGAAAAGTAATAAACTTGTAATACGGCAATTATTGTTAAAAGGTGTTTTGAGAAATGAGCTACCATGCGTGAAGATTCATGGCTTTCAAGCCAAATGATCAATCTTATGGCCACATTCATGGCATAATTTGTTCAAATGATCTCATTGTGCACAAGGGTGCATCTTGGAATTCCAAACAATGTTGCCTAAGGGAGTTTTCATTTTCTTTGCACGGAAAATTCATTTTCCATTTTTCGAGTGTCCGAAATGAGTTTTTTTTTGTGAAGGACCTACCATATATTTGTTGCAAAATTGGATCAAATCAATTTTATAAAATACTAGGCCATGTTTAATGCACAATTGACAAAATTGTTGAGTGTCAAAAGTTTTAATCCACCTCTGGTGAAAAAGACAAATTTCTGTCGATTCAGGTGGAAGCGGGTCAAATTTGAACTGCAGCTGAATCATTTGTAGGTACATAAGTATCTATTTAAGCATAAATACATGTTTTGGTGGTGATACGTCGAGATTTGGATGGTGGCCCAGGGCCCCAACTCCAAAGCGCGTAAACTCGCATGCCCGCCGCATGACCTTGGCGTTGACATGCGTTCTGGGAGGCCTAGGCATGTCTGGTGGGTTGGGCACTCCCCAGGTAGGTGCTAGGAAGAAAATTACAACAGAAGAATCTCACGAGGAGACCGACCTATGCTCAAAGGTGAATTAGCAGTCAAGTGTTTGATTAGCGGTACGGGAAATGCACATTGCCAATGGGCGTGAATTTTGGCTGAGGATGATCATCTACTAAGAAGACTGTCTTCACAAAGTTTCAGCTCAAAAGGAGGATCCTAGGTGGTACTTGCTTTGCAAAGTACCACACTGGAAAAAAATATGAATGTTGAAGCTGGGCTCAAAATAATGAATGGATTGAGCTGAAATTTGGCGGAGGATGATTATTTGGGCATAGGAAACCACTGTAGCAAATTGATACCATTTGGACATGCCAAAGTGGTACTGCCTTCACACTACTCTTCTCTGGACAGAAACTTCAGAAAATTCGCGAGAGAAATTGGATGAATGAAATGAGGTAAAATTTGGTGTAGCTAAGTTACATATATAGGTACGGTCATGCCCTGGTAAAATTTCAGATCATTTGGGTAAGCCTAGCTAGTACTTACTTCACAAAGCTTCTCTCGAGGTAGAAACTTTGGAAATTTCCTGAGAAAGATTTACCAGGAAAATGGACCTGAATATTATCATGTGGCAATGATTTGAGTATGGAAGAGTTCCCAAAAAGTTTGAGGGTAATAGGAGGGGTCTAGATAACACTTGCTTTGCAACGTGCCAATCTGTCCATAAAAAATGAATTGAACCTGGGCTCACATAGATGATTTTTATACTTTCTTATTTAGGGTTCCGCCACGTTTTGCAGTTTCTTTATTTTGTTTAGTTGAATGTTTTTATACTGCTAGGTAGTTGCCTAGTTTGCTGACTGAAAGAAGTTAAATTAGTTATTATATGAAATTCAACTAAATTCAATATTTTTGATGACTAGTGGTACTAATAAATTCAACTAGAGCCATCATATGTCCACAAGTGCATTGTTTTTTGAATGAGAAATGATAACTTGGTGTAGTTGATTATCTTCTGCTCAAAATTTCTTATGTTATAATGTTGTATGATAATGTTGTAAGGGTACTAATTGGTCTCTTCTGCTGCTTATCAGAGATGGGGGGAAGCCGCCACTGCGGACTCCGCTCTGCCACACCGCAATACGAGTTGGATGCTTCCGAGTTCTTCAGTATCATACTTGGGACTTTAGTATCATCCATGACGCATGTATATAAAAGGAGAGATCTCGCCTTCACCCATCTCATTATGATATCTGTTGTTTGCTACATCACTCATTGTCCCAAACTGCAGAGGCTGCCTGACAGTTTTATGAACATGTTGGGTGAAGATCCGCCAAATAATGCGAAGCTGCGATAGGCCGGCAGCGGGTTTCGCATGCTGTGGGACATGGAGTTGGTGATCAAGGAGGGCCACATGTACTTGTGTCGTGGCTGGGAGAAGTTCTACCGTGCCTACGACCTGCGGCTGGGCACTTCCTTCTCTTCAGGTACGACGACGACGCCACCATGCTCATCGTGAAGGTGTTGATGGAGATTGACCCCGGAGGGGAGGATCGATGGTGATGACGATGGTGACGATTTCCCCATCCCGGAGGGATGTTTCCCCGGTCGAACAGCTCTGCCGGAGCCCTAGATTGGTTCCGCCAAGGTTCCGCCTCGAGACGGCGGTGCTTCGTCCCGAAAGCATTCTTCTTATTTTTCCAGGGCGAAACACTTCATATAGCAAAAGATGGGCACCGAAGGCCTCCTAGGGGGCCCACGAGGCAGGGGGCGTGCCCAGGGGGGTAGGGCGTGCCCCCCACCCTCGTGGACGGTGGGTGGCCCCCCTCTGGTGTTTTCTTCGCTCAATATTTTTTATATATTCCAAAACTGACTTTCGTGGAGTTTCAGGACTTTTGGAGTTGTGCAGAATAGGTCTCTAATATTTGCCCCTTTTTCAGACCAGCACTCTAGCTGCCTGCATTCTCCCTCTTCATATAAACCTTGTAAAATAAGAGAGAAAAGGCATAAGTATTGTGACATAATGTGTAATAACAAACCATAATGGAATAAATATCATATAAAAACATGATGCAAAATGGACGTATGATAGAGCATCTTTATAATCACCAAGTTACGTTGTGATGTTTGATAGCACACAAGGTGTTCCTCCGGTATTCGGGAGTTGCAAAATCTCATAGTTAGAGCAACATCTATAAGTTGATGAAAGCATTAGCAATAAAACTAAATGATCATTTGTGCTAAGCTAACGGATGGGTCTTGTCCATCACATCATTCTCTAATGATGTGATCTCGTTCATCAAATGACAACACATATCTATGATCAGAAAACTTAATCATCTTTGATTAACAAGCCAGTCAAGTAGAGATACACTAGGGACACTCAGTTTTGTCTATGTATTCACACATGTACAAGTTTCCGGTTACTATAATTCTAGCATGAATCATTATTATGATATAAGAAAATATAAATAACAACTTTATTATTGTCTCTAGGGCATATTTCCTTCATTTATATGATACTTGCCAAGCATTCCACTTTTTCCGGTGGGAGAAGTTGTTCCCGCCGACTACAAAGACGTTTGTGACGACTTCATCAATCTTAAAATGATGTGTCAGTTCAGTGTTTCAGATGTGCTTACAGAGATAGATTGTGCGTGCGTGCGTTCGTTTATAGGAGCGAGTGTAGTTATAAGTGTTTGCTTGTGTGTAGAAAAAAGGGCGTCAACTCCGACTGACACGCTTGCACGCGGTTTCCGTTCCTCCGCCAATCCGAACGTGGGCGTGACTCAGTGAATTCCGATTTGATATGCTCCCTGCCTTGAGAGTTGAGACCGTCTCCGTCCTCTTTTCACCCGCCTCCACCAAAGCGGAGCGGCAGGGCTGTCTCGTCCTGGAGCCGCATCCAGCGCGGAAGCAGCGCTCTCCCGCCGCGCCAAGGGTTTGGAGGTATGCCGCGGAATCAGATCGCCGGCACGGCCTCCTCTGGAGTGGTGCTGCCGAAGCAAGGCAGGGATCGGACGACCGTGCCACCGCCGAAGCAACGCCGGGATCAGACGGTCTGCCCAATCTCAGGCGGAGAACCCTCTCTCCGGCCGCACACTGCACAACAAGGCAGACCGCCGGCCAGTTCGTCAAAATCCAGGGCATGTGCCGCTCGTACTTCATCCGCTGCTGCAACCAAAACTGTTGTACAGGTGAAGCCAAAGAAGACCATAGAGCTAGAAGAAGCTGAGAACGAAATCCAAAGGCTGAACAAATTGGGCTTGGGAGACGATATCAGCGACGAAGAGTATCGTGTTTATCTTAAACAGCTGCCTCCCAAGCCTGATGTCGACATCTGCACCAAGCTGGATGCCGTGCAGCTCAAGGAGCTCGATGATCGCCATGAAATGTATCGCCGCAAGTATTATCAGGTTCCCATAGTCTCGCAGTTAACTACTACTACTTGTTATGTGCTGCTTATGCTAGTTGGTAACACACAGTTAATTTAATCTCATGACTGATCTCATTGTCTATAGCTGTCAGAACACGTGCCTGAGGATAAGCTTTGCTATGATAAATTGAAAGAGGACCTGTGAGGGAGAGATCTTTTAAGTCCTGTGAGGAAGATGGCGAATTAGATTGGTCTTTCCACCCTGACTACTGCAAACTTGCTGGCCTGGAGGACTACCAACGGCTGGTCCCTCGAAATTATGTACGTATGTCTTCTTTTTTGGGCGAGTTGTATGCATTTGTTCATGTTCTTTTGGTACGATAGCCAATTTTTAAGCTACACTACTCGCCAAAACGTAGATCAAAATCTTTATACGGCGATTTAGTTATTTAACCTCGTAAAAGGTTAAAGTGGCCGTTTCAGTATTCCTGTTATATTCTTGGGATCCTTATATTGTTTTAGACCAATTCACACGCATGTTCGTGCTAGCAGTAGCTGTACGATTTAATTATTGCTACCTTGAATGAAGTGTTCCATAACGTTGTCACAGTTTTACAGGCCAGAAAGTAATACCCATGAATTTATATGACAAACTGTACTCAGGACAATCTTGTTTCACGTGATTGCCTTTTACGTGATTATTACTACCTTATCGTCTTAATAATAAAATAGTGAAACTGTTCTTAGTTTTTTTTTTCTATCAAAGATAGCAGAGTACAATATTATTTTCTTTAGATGACCTTATGGCAAATGTATCCTAACTTATAAATGGTCAAGTATAATTATCTGAGTCAGCTGATTGTTTGCTATTCTTTCTTTGTTATTGTTGGCTACCTCTCTAATGCTTTTTGATGTAGGGTGGTTTTGAGTATGTCAATTGGGATGAGTACCACAAGGATTGTCATAGCTATGAGATAGAACAAGAATATGTCAAATTTTGGGAA
Organism: Aegilops bicornis; assembly: GCA_021605145.1. Classification (NCBI taxonomy): domain Eukaryota; kingdom Viridiplantae; phylum Streptophyta; class Magnoliopsida; order Poales; family Poaceae; genus Aegilops; species Aegilops bicornis. Next base: position 30,815,308 of record CM038669.1, on the reverse strand, counting down.
GAATTGTCCGAGAAACTTAAGGTATGCACCATATATATGATAAAGTTACTCAAATTTGGATTATTTTTTTAACTAGCAAGCTTTCTTTGTATCATGACAGTGGATTGAAGCTTATGTGTTAAATAAGCCTCCATCTCTTATGGTATAAGTACGTCGATACAAAAACACATGGAGTGACACTATATATGTCAATATACATACTTTAGCATGATCTAATTTCTCTTCTATTTTAGTGGGGAAAGATTTTGACCAGAGGAACTTACCAAGCAATCAAGATCGCTACTGACTTCTCGAAGATATACGATGGCTTAGCCTTTTCTGGCTTCTACGTTGGGTCTCTTGTACACTTGTTCACTGGTGGAAAAAAGGCCTTCGGTCGCGGTTCGCAACAGCCATTAGTCGCGGTTGCGCAACCGCGACCAAATAAGCGCGACTAAAGCCCCCCCCCCTTTAGTCGCGGCTGCTTAAGGACCGCGACTAAAGGCCCGTCCACGTGGGCGCCGTCAGCCGGGCGGAGGACCTTTAGTCGCGGGTCGCCTGCCCAGCCAGCGACTAAAGACCTTGTGCTGCCCACGCCCAGCCCAAATGTTTAGTCCCACCTCGCTAGTTGAGAGAGCTCGAGAGTGGTTTATAAGCGCTGCTTAGCCCACCCTCTCGAGCTCCTCTCAACTGCAGGCTTTCGGGCCTAATCTGTTACTAGCTATGTGCCTGTGGGCCTACTTGGCCTCCTGCGGGCCTGAATCCTGGCCCATGTAGGGTTTCTAGTCGTATTCAGGCCGTGGGGGTCCAGTAGGTGGCACTATTTTTTTCCAGTTTTTTTGTTTTGTTTTCTGCATTATTATTTATTTTTTGTTGTTTTTGCTTTATTTTTTAATTCTTTTTGCTTTTAGTTTTAGAAAATTATAAACTTTCTGTTAGTGCCATTAGTTTTCAAATTTGAAAACACTTTTTTGTTTTCTTTGTTGCTTTATTTATTTTATTTTGTTTCTACTTACATATATATTCAATATCAAATAAATTTGCATATGAATGTACAATCTCAAATAAATTTGAAATTAGAACCAAAAAGAATTCAAGAGGAATATACAATATATATTCAATATCATCGGATGACCATATACAATTTTGAACAAGTTTCCATACATGATTTAATCCATATAAAGTTCTACGTCCTCGTAATAGTGTTCTCCTTTAGGATGGAGGACTTCCCTGCTCAACCATCCAGCTAGTTCCTCTTGAAGTGGTCGGAAGCGAGCTTCTACACTAAGCATCATCCGGAGGTTATTCCTCTGAGCATTGGTATCACTCGGAACGGCCCGCTCAGAGGTGTATCTCCGGATCCTCTCACAGACATAGTATCCACATAGATTGGTCTTCGGTGGCTGAATATCCCCAGCATTCTTAGGCTTTACCATTTTGAATTCTAGCTCTTTTTTGAATTCACCGACCTTTGTATCTACGAACCGTCTCCAAACCCTACGAGGCAAAGAAAATTAAGTGAACAAGAGAGTTATTAGTTACTTGATATTAGGAAATGAACGAAATAGGCCGATCGATATAGAGCGCAAATGAATGAAAATAATTACTTCTGCAGCATTCTTCTCATGTCGGCCCAAAGCTTTGGATCCATATTCAGAGAGTCGTGGTCGAGACATTCTGAGGTTTTTACTTTAATTTCTAGAAGATTCCGGTGGAACCTGCGGACACGATACATGCACAAGACGTCATGCATAACTCATCGATTAGCCGGCCACATACCATGCATGGAGTAAACAAAAGAGAATTAATGTGCTCAAGACAGAAACACTCACCCAAAATGGTAAGGAAATAGAATATCACTTTTGAGTTCCTGCTTTGTAAGAAACAGCCACAGGTCTGCCTCCACGTCGGTGGGGTGACGCTCCAACACATATCCATTAACGATGTGTGGGTCAATGAACCCAACATCATGGATGTTCCTTACTCTGCATTCCTTAATCTTCATTCTGCATGTATAATAGCGGACACAACAATATAGTTAGGACATATATATAGTGCAGGCAATATGAACGAGATGGGGTAGAAATTAATAAATCACTTACGTAACGTAGCAACCGATGATAGATTTGTCGAGCTCACAAGAGATTGAAAAGCTGGAACAATTCACTCAGTGCAATTGTTACATAGTAATGTTTGAAGTGATGCTCATGTCTAACTTCCGCATAAATATATTCTTTGGCGTTTTTATTTTTATGTAACCCTTGTACCAATTCAGCAGACCTTTCATTTGGTCGTAGATCATTTTCTCTGCGCAGGCTCGACTAGAGGCCCTTTCTTGACATATGTAATTACTACATCCTGCACCGGGCGCCTCATCAAGGCCTAACAGTTCACGAAGAGTAATACCTAAGCTGGCCGCTTGTTCTCGCACTCGTTACAGTCAATCCATGTGCTGTCGCAGCTTGTATGATCTCGGGGCCCACCGGGGCTACCACTATAAGCGGGGCAATCGATTGTTTACTTTGTTCCCCAAGCTGGGCAACTTGTTTCCCGCTTTTTTTACTTTCGGCCTTCTCCCGCTCTTTGTTCTCCTTGAACATGAGTGCCTGCCTGCGAAGTTCACGTGCATAGTCGTCAGGCAGATTCTTCTTCATGCTTGGGACGGTGTGCTCAAAAATGACTTAGCCCACTTCTTTTGCTCATCGTAATATCTTGGCTTGGGCTCGGGCTCTCTTTTCTTCTTGCAGTCCGCCTTCCATTTCTCATAATGAGCAGCCGCGTCAGCGTCGACTTCCTCGGCACTACGTTCCCAAGGCCTTGTGGGGAGAGGCTTGATGATGGCTCCGGTACCTTTGTGGTCTTAGGTACATAAGGGTCCGGGTTAATAATCCAGGACTGCTTCGCTTCTTTGTCGGAGGTGGATTGGGGCGGCGTCGATCACCCGGGCCGGACGAGGACTGGGGCGGTGGCTGATCACCCGCCGGACGTTGTGGATCGGGGCGGCGTCGGCCGACGTGGACGGAGGTGTAGGTGAACCGCCACCACCACCACCGCCACCACCACCACCGTGAGGGGTGGACTTGTTGTCCTTGGCGCCTCGCACAGAAACTTGATAAACTTCTTTTGCCATAGAATGAAATGGCGCTTGACATCTCCAAGTCTTTTCTCCCCTTCGTGTAGCAATGTCAATCTCCAGGTCCTCAAACCCTTGGACTATGTCCTCCACCGTGACACGACCATAGCCATCTTGAATGGGGTTGTTGTGGTGGAGTGCTCCAGTAAACATGGTAAAGCACTGCCGATGGCTACCTTCATGGACATGTTCCCGATAGGATAATAATACAGATGACATTCTTTCATCTCCTTTATATCGCCCACGGGTAGCGAGGAGGCTCCGGTGCAGTAATTTCGACCACCGTGAGGCTCCGTGCAGTAATTTCGACCACCGGAGGCTCCGGTGCAGTAATTTCGATCGTCGGTGCATCTGCACCAGCCGGTGGGGCCTCCGTGGAAGCCACGCTGCTTCTCCGCTGCTGGCTTCCGAGATCCGCCGGATGATCTTCATGCTGCACCCGAGCTGCATCTCTTTCGCTACCAAGACACTCATGGTTTTCTTCATCACATCCATTTCCGATGCCAACCGCGCCACAACATCTGATTCCCGATCCATCTTTCTCTTACGGCTTCAGAATCGTGACGGGTCATCGTCACTGGGGAACCCTACTTTCCACGGAATGTGCCCCATGCCTCGTACATCGCCCTCCGTGTTCAGGATTCCCGAGGGCTTTTGTCGCTGCGTCGTTCTCTCTGTTGAACTTGATCTTCCCCTCTTGAGCATCCTTCATTGCGCCAATAAGGGCTTGGGTGGGTTTAATTAATTTGCCCGGTAAACACACTCCCCATCTCCGGGTTCAGCGTTCCCCATGCCCGTACCACCAGCTTTTGGCCCTTGGGTCCCATCCCTCCGTGCTGGACGGATTCCTCGCGCCCTCATCTCGTTCTCCATCTTCTCCAACCTAGGCACCAAAATGCGATACCCTCCTGGCCCCATAACATGATTGTACTCCTTCTTAGCCGCATTTTCCTTATTTTTTTCGATATTTCAATGAACTGCTCCGATTTCTTTTGCTTCACAAATTCTGGCCAATCATGTTTCAGTTTCTCATATTGTCCTTTGAAATCCGGAGTCTTGTTCTGCTTGACAAAGTCACGGGCTAGATTTTGCTTGAATTTCCGGAATGCGTCGGCCATCTTATGAAGAGCGAACTGTTTGACTAGCCTCCTCCTCTCCTTGTTTTCCTCAATCTTGTTACCCTCCTCATCGAATTTGTTGTATTCCGGAGGTAGAACGAAATGTTCCATAAGCTTCTTGAAGCAATCTTTTTTGTTCTCTTATCGACAAAAGTGAAACCATCAATTCGTGCCTTCTTTGGCTCATTCCACTCCTGGGCCGGTGATCGAGACGTTGTCTCTAACAATGGCTCCGCATTGGCTGACAAACTTGGTGGCGTTCTTGCGGGGCTCCAGCTGACCTGCCGGTTACCTGTCGACAACCTCGATGGTGCATGTTTCTCCTTGTTTCATCGTCTTGGTTGCGCCCACGCTTTGACGACGCATCGATTGTTTCGACGATCCGCCGAGGGCTAAAATAAGAAAGAGAGTCGCGCTGCGTTAGTACACACATATTTATTCAAATCAGTTTGTTTGTATCACCAGGCTCAATGTATATATATACCTCGGCGCGGAGGTGGTTGCTACTTCCATTTGAAGATAAATGCGTTTATCGACGTTTCTTCGGCATCTTCTTGCTGACCGCGCCCTTCATCTTCACCGTCAAGGTTCAGATAAGAAGAGATATCATCTTCTTCTTCTCCGGTCGGCACATATTGAATATCGCCGTTTATGATGCCGAACATATGTGCTTCACCCTCCGGATCATAGTTGTCCATAATCGGGTCAGCTCTATCGTCCGCCATTATGTCAGTCCTGAAAACATGTAGTAAAAACAAATTAATTAAGTGAAGAAGGGTGGGGGTGGCGGTGGCGAATGGGCGGTGGCAAAAGGAGGGGGCCGGCGAGGAAGGGGTGGGAGAGGGTGTCGCGCTAGAAGGCAAGTGCATAACAGGTCAACAGACAGAGCTAGACGTGTTCAAACGCAGCGCTAGGCGATACCGGCGAAGGGGGCAACATCCGGGAAAGTTTTCCGGTTCGGACGTCTGCCAGACAGATGAACCGAGAGGAAAGTTTGCAGGTTCGATAGGTTAGGTGTGTGGCGGACGAACGGTCTGCGTAATCGGATTCGCCTCGTCGTTACGAGCAACTTTCATGTACAAAGTTTTTCGATCCGAGCTACGGTTTATTTTCTATGATTTTCTAAAGTTTTATTGATATATTGTAATTAAAACTAATTGAGAATAAAGATTAAATTGCTACTAGTGTTAACATAACAGTTTTAACTAACAGACTATTAGTGTTAACATAACAGTTTTAATTAGGTTAATTAAACTCAACAATTTAAGTTAATTAATTAATTAATTAATTAACTAATATATTTTTTATTATTCTTTTTTTATATCAACACAGTTTTGGGGGTGGGACCCCTCTGTCATAGGCACAGGGGCCTATCGGCGTCGGCTTACGGGCTGGGCGCAGGGCGCCACCTGCCAAGGACGAGCGGCGCTGCCGCGTTGGCAACCGAGACGTCTTGGACGGCGATCGACGTCGCTGGAGTCATGACGCGCGCCGCCATGCAGAGTGGGCGCGGGCGCCGCCATGCGTAGGCGGGCGTTAGGGCTGGGCCGGGCTAGGCTGGGGCGGCGCGAAACCGGGCGTCGGCGAGGGTTACAGGGCGAGGGCGACGGCGTGGCGAGGTCGAGGGCGACGGCGACGGCGGGCGGCGTCGAGGGCGACGGGCGACGGGCGGCGGCGTCGAGGGCGAGGGCGACGGGCGGCGGCCGAGGGCGCTTAACAAAGCGCTGGAATCGGAGAAGACGAGAAACGGCGGGCGGCGTCGAGGGCTTGAATATATAGCCCCACCCTTTAGTCGCGGTTGGCCACGAGGACCGCGACTAAAGGGCACCTTTAGTCATGGTCGCCTGCCCCCAGCGACTAAAGGGTTTGGCGGTTTTTTGCGATCCGCCCCCCCTTTGGTCGCGGTTGGGAAGGCGACCAGCGACTAAAGGCCTTTAGTCGCGGTCCTCGTGGCCAACCGCGACTAAAGGCCTTGTCTTCTTGCGCCCAAATGTTTAGTCCCACCTCGCTAGTTGAGAGAGCTCGAGAGTGGTTTATAAGCGCTACTGCCCAGCCTCTCGAGCTCCTCTCAACTGCAGGCTTCAGACCTACTCTGTTACTAGCTATGTGCCTGTGGGCCTACTTGGCCTCCTGCGGGCCTGAATCCTGGCCCATGTAGGGTTTCTAGTCGTATTCAGGCCGTGGGGTCCTGTAGGTGGCACTATTTTTTGCTTTATTTTTAATTCTTTTTGCTTTTAGTTTTAGAAAAATTATAAACTTTCTGTTAGTGCCATTAGTTTTCAAATTTGAAAACACTTTTTTGTTTTCTTTGTTGCTTTATTTATTTTATTTTGTTTCTACTTACAACAAAATACTTATTGTTGCTATTTTAGTTTTCTGCATTATTATTTATTTTTGTTGTTTTTGCTTCATTTTTAATTCTTTTTGCTTTTAGTTTTAGAAAAATTATAAACTTTCTGTTAGTGCCATTAGTTTTCAAATTTGAAAACACTTTTTTTGTTTTCTTTGTTGCTTTATTTATTTTATTTTGTTTCTACTTACAACAAAATACTTATTGTTGCTATTTTAGTTTTCTGCATTATTATTTATTTTTTGTTGTTTTTTGCTTTATTTTTTAATTCTTTTTGCTTTTAGTTTTAGAAAAATTATAAACTTTCTGTTAGTGCCATTAGTTTTCAAATTTGAAAAGACTTTTTTGTTTTCTTTGTTGCTTTATTTATTTTATTTTGTTTCTACTTACAACAAAATACTTATTGTTGCTATTTTAGTTTTCTGCATTATTATTTATTTTTGTTGTTTTTGCTTTATTTTTTAATTCTTTTTGCTTTTAGTTTTAGAAAAATTATAAACTTTCTGTTAGTGCCATTAGTTTTCAAATTTGAAAACACTTTTTTGTTTTCTTTGTTGCTTTATTTATTTTATTTTGTTTCAACTTACAACAAAATACATAGTGTTGCTATTTTAGTTTTCTGCATTATTATTTATTTTTTGTTGTTTTTGGCTTTATTTTTTAATTCTTTTTGCTTTTAGTTTTAGAAAAATTATAAACTTTCTGTTAGTGCCATTAGTTTTCAAATTTGAAAACACTTTTTTGTTTTCTTTGTTGCTTTATTTATTTTATTTTGTTTCTACTTACAACAAAATACTTATTGTTGCTATTTTAGTTTTCTGCATTATTATTTATTTTTTGTTGTTTTTTGCTTTATTTTTTAATTCTTTTTGCTTTTAGTTTTAGAAAAATTATAAACTTTCTGTTAGTGCCATTAGTTTTCAAATTTGAAAACACTTTTTTGTTTTCTTTGTTGCTTTATTTATTTTATTTTGTTTCTACTTACAACAAAATACTTATTGTTGCTATTTTAGTTTTCTGCATTATTATTTATTTTTGTTGTTTTTTGCTTTATTTTTAATTCTTTTTTGCTTTTAGTTTTAGAAAAATTATAAACTTTCTGTTAGTGCCATTAGTTTTCAAATTAACATGATCCATTCAACAAAGTTTGGTACAATAAATTATTACACGTCATTTCTTCCCTTGTGTCCCTGCTTGCTTACGATTGTGCCGTATCCATGGAGCATCCTCATCATTTAACTTAATGCTTGGGTCGGTGTTCACTTTGAAGGGCGGAATTTCAGCAAACATATTATAATCTTCTGACATGTCTGTCTTGTCCTCCACTCCCACGATGTTTCTTTTCCCCGAAGAACAATGTGGCGCTTTGGATCATCGCATGATGTACTTGATCGTTTTCTTATCTTTCCGCTTCCTCGGTTTGCTACTCATGTCCTTCACATAGAAAACCTGAGCGACATCTTTCGCTAGGACGAATGGTTCGTCAAGGTAACCAAGATTGTTGAAATCCACCATTGTCATTCCGTATTGCTGGTCCACCTTTACCCCACCTCCTGTTAGCTTGAACCATTTGCACCGGAACAAAGGGACCTTAAAGGAGGGTCCATAGTCAAGTTCCCATATCTCCTCTATGTAACCATAATATGTGACCTCTTGCCCATTCTCGGTTGCTGCATCAAAGCGGACACCACTGTTTTGGTTGGTGCTCTTTTATCTTGGGCGATCGTGTAAAATGTATTCCCATTTATCTCGTACCCTTGGAAAGTCGTTATAGTCGAAGATGGTGTCTTGGCCAACATGTACAGTTGATCTACAACATCATTGTCATTCATTAAATGTTTTCTCAACCAACTGCCGAAAGTCTCCATGTGGGCCTTCCTAATCCAGGATTCAGGCTTCCCGGGTTGTCGAACGTAAAATAGTCTTGTGTTTCTCAAAGTGCGGAGCCACCAAGCTGGAATTGGTCAAGACAAAGTGTGGTGTGCTTCAACAGAGAATGGCCGTCCATACATATCGTTGATTTCATTCCGATCGTGCCTTTTCCACTTAGTCTCCCCTCGTGCGCGATCGAGGAAGACCAATCGGCTTAAGGTCGGGAACAAAGTCAACACAAAACTCAATTACCTCCTCATTTCCATAGCCCTTGGCGATGCTTCCTTCTGGCCTAGCACTGTTACGAACATATTTCTTTAATACTCCCATTAACCTCTCGAAGGGGAACATATTGTGTATAAAAAAATGACCCAGAACGAAAATAAAATCGACTAGGTGAACCAGGAGGTGCGTCATAAAATTGAATAAGGATTGCGGGAACACCAACTAGAAACTGACAAGACAAAGGATCACATCGTTACGTAACCGTGGTAGAACTTCTGGATTGATTACCTTCGAGAGATTGCATTGAGGAATGCACATAGCTTCACAATGGCTACTCGAACATTTTCCGGCAGGAGCCCCTCAAAGCAATCGGAAGCAATTGCGTCATAATCACGTGGCGGTCGTGAGACTTCAGGTTTTGGAACTTTTTCTCCGCCATGTTTATTATTCCCTTTATATTGGACGAGAATCCAGACGGAACCTTCATACTGCTCGGGCATTCAAAAAGATGACCTTCTCTTCTTTGGTCGAGCGTAGCTGGCACGACCTTGAAACCATTCCGGATGCGGTCATCGTGGTCTTTCAAACATTGCTGGTCCTGCCGTGCTTCCTTTGTATCATTTGTCTTCCCATACACGCCCAAGAAGCTTAGGAGGTTCACGCAAATATTCTTCGTAACGTGCATCACGTCGATTGCAGAGCGGACATCTAGGACTTTCCAATATTCTATCTCCCCGAATATAGATTTCTTCTTCCACATGGCTGCGTGCCCGTCGGCTCCCTTCGAACTGATTGTCCGCCAGACCCTTTCCAAAGATGACTTTCAAATCCTTGACCATATCAAATACCTCAGCACCGGTCGTTCCGCAGCTTCGCCGGTGATCTGCCTTGCCGTTGTAATGCTTGCCTTTCTTTCTTCTTGGATGAATTTTCTAAGAAATCGACGATGCCCAAGGTACACGTTCTTCTTACAATTTGGCAAATGTACACTTTCAGTCTCATGTAAGCAGTGCGTGCATGCATTGTATCCCTTATTTGACAGTCCCGAAAGGTTACTAAGAGCAGGCCAATCGTTGATGGTTACGAAAAGCAACGTCAGAGGTCAAATTCCTCTTGTTTGTGCTCATCCCACACACGGACACCACCCCACAGCTGTAAAAGTTCATCAACTAATGGCCTTAGGTACACATCGATGTCGTTGCGGGTTGCTTCGGACCTTGGATGAGCACGGCATCATAATGAACTTCCGCTTCATGCACAACCAAGGAGGAAGGTTGTAGATGCATAGAGTCACGGGCCAGTGCTATGGCTGGAGCTCTGCTCGCCAAAAGGATTCATGCCATCCGTACTTAGAGCAAATCTTATGTTCCTTGCGTCACTGCAAAATCTTTGAACCATCTGTCGATCTTTCTCCATTGCGTTCCATCTGCGGTGTGTCTCAACTCCCCGTCCGACTTACGGTCCTCTTTGTGCCATCGCAACAACTTGGCATGCTCTTTGTTCCTGATCAGACGTTTCAACCGTGGTATTATAGGAGCATACCACATCACCTTGGCGGGAACCCTCTTCCTGGGTTTCTGGCCCTCAACATCGTCACCAGGGTCATCGCCTCTGATCTTATAACGCAATGCGGTGCATACCGGGCATTCATTCAAATTCTCGTATTCACCGCGGTAGAGGATGCAGTCGTTGATGCATGCATGTATCTTCGTAACCTCTAAACCTAGAGGGCGTACAACCTTCTTTGCTTCAGACGTCTTGGCGGGCAACTCGTTATCCTTTGGAAACATATTCTTCAACATTTTCAGCAATTTTTCAAATGCCGAGTCAGCTACACCTGCCTCTGCCTTCCATTTCAGCAAATCCGATTGTGCAGCCCAGCTTTTTCGCACCATCATCGCATCCGGTACAGCGCCTTTCTGTGATCCTCTAACATGCGATCCAAATTCTCCCTCTCCTTTTCAGTTTCGCGTCTCCGTGCATCAGCAATGGTCCGACCAAGATCATCAACGGATCATCACGTGCCTCTTCTTCACCTTCCCTTCACCTTCAGATCCTCCATGAAAGTATCACCGAAATGAGCAAGATAGCTTTCATCGATGAAATCATCCCCTTCTTCATCTTCTTCCATTATAACCCCTCTTTCTCCATGCTTGGTCCAACAATTATAGCTTGGCATGAAACCCTTCAAGCAGATGCATGTGAACAACTCTTGAGGAAGAGTAACCCTTCTCATTCTTACAGATAACACATGGACAGATAACAAAACACCCCCGCTTGTTCGCATTAGCCACTACGAGGAAATCTTTCAAACCCGTAGTGAACTCGCCGGAGAGTCGGTTACCGTACATCCATTGCCGATTCATCTGCATTATTATAATATAAAATATATAATTAACCATCATGCATTTGTTAAACTAACTAGCTACAAACAATATAAATTAAACAATGAACTACACACATGCATATTGACACATCAAAGGTTCATCAAGTTGCTAACCATGATCGAAGAGTGTGGCTCCAACACTTCATGTCATGTTTGTTTCATGCTCTTGGGGCATTTCATCAAACACCTTATGTGCATAAGAGGAACCAAAAGCAAACCTACACCCACTTGTGAAGAGAATGGCTCCAAATGGCTAAGTGTTGGCTGCTGGATGGGTATATATAGGGAGGGCTTTAGTTGCGGTTGGCACAGCAAACCGGGACTAAAAAGGTGCCCGAAGGCCTTTAGTCGCGGTTGTCCGGCCAACCGCGACTAAAGCCCTCACGTGCACCAGCTGGCCACCGAGCGCCACAGGCCCCAGGCCTTTGGTCGCGGTTCACCTCGTAACATGACTAAAGGTCCCATTAGTCGCGGTTCCTACCGCTTCGCGACTTATGGGGCTGGACGGAAGCCTGTTTTTCCACCAGTGGTTATTTTCATTTAGGTGTTTTGTATTTGACAATTGCATATTCTTTTAATTCAGGAGTGGTTAGATAGCATGGGTTTTGATGTGTGTTGCTACAACGAGTTTGATGGTCTCTATTACGAGATTTGGCAAAGCTACAAGATGGAGGTTAGTACTGAACAGCCAAGCAACGATTGAATGATTATAACTCTTGTATTTTGATGCTTTGTGATGCATTTTCCTTTTCTCCCTTTGAACTATTAACAGAAGAAATTCAGAGATGCTTTGTATGAACTCTATGAACTTAACCTTTTTCCGTTACGCCAAGAAAGAATGAGACGTGCACTGGAGAATGACACATTCTGCTCCGACTTGGAAGAAGAGGTAAATTGTTTTCCTTTTGCAAATGGTTTCCAGATTCACATGATATTCATGATTATAGGTGTTTTATATGCTCACCTCTATATCCTTGATGTTTGTACCCTATACTCACTTATCTTGGTCAATCCTAACCTCACACTTGTTTGGCACACCAGGAAAAACTCGATCCCGACCGGGATCACCGACTATTCTCACTGACATGCCAACCCCACACATCATACTTATCCTCATCCAGCACTCCGTCCTCCTCGTCCTCCATTGCATCAACCCGTGGCCGCGTGCTAGTCTTCCAACTCACCGCCCAGTTACCACACCGGCAGCACCGCAACACCTCCTCTGGTTGGACGAGTCGTTGTTGTCGGTCAACAAGCCGACGAGGTCTGAGAAGGCCACGAGTCACGCCTCCACATTGAACGGTAGCAACCGGCCCAAGGGAGATCAGCTGGGCGACCTCAAGTTAGACTAGGCCAACAACTAAGGCTGCAACGTGAGATCATTTGAAACAAGCCAATCAGTAGCTAGCTCAATGGATTCGTAATTCATACAGCTGGCTTATATGCCCATGAGCTCTCGGCCTTGAGCCCTTAATAAATCGTAGTGTGCCTGCAAACACCGGTGATGTGCGGTATACGTAAAGGAGAGGAGTCGTGGTGAGCTTCGCTGAACGTGAGGTGCTACCTTCAGGAGCACGAGAGCGAGACCCCAGACACCTCGCCCATCTTTAACGTGATGCTATTGCTACAATGCTGCACAAGGACCTTGTGTAGCCACCACCATTCTGTCGAACAGTTGGTGTGCATGCACTTCCCTGCAGCTCACCATGCCTCCGAGATCTCTACGACCACCCATGTGGCTCCCCACGACTTGCGTTCATCTTCCCGACCCCCTGGATGAGCACCACTCACTCTCTCTTCTTCGATTTCTTCAGCTACTACCCGCCCTATGTTGTTGTTACGCTGCCAGAGCACGCCAGGGAGAACGAGTGCATGCTGCTCTTGGCCAGGTAGCCTACACTACCTTGCAATGCGTGCAGCTGGAGGAGAACGACGAGCCGTGATAGCATGGCCTGAGAACGCCGAGAGTAGGGCCATGAGCCTTGCAGCGGAGGCACGCCCATGGCATGTCAAATGGGTGGTGTGGACTGGTAGGTGTTGCGAACCGATGTCGATGGGCTGCGGGGTGATGCCAAGTGCTGGTCCTCGACAGTGTCGGTCCTTGAATGCAGCGAGCCCACCACAATGCCCGACCGAGGAGATACTGCACTTTTTAACTGGACTAATCCCCTTTCCATTAATGAACAACAGAAATATAGCCAATCCAAGTTCAAACGACAAGGGAAAGGGAAAATGCGAGTTCAAAGCACTCCAGGGAAACCCGATGCGGGCGCTCGCAATCGAAACGCCCACTACAAGGCAAAAACCCTGAAGCACCATCGATATGCATCATTCAGACCAGACTACAGTTTAGACCTCATAGTAGCCTACGCAGAGGTAACACAAACACACAAAACTACACCAAAAGGACTCCATTCAAATCTCCAAGTAGTTCGCTGTCTCAGCAAATCACTCCAGTGTTGCCAACATACGCGGTCGCGCAAAGCGTCATCATCTCTTTAGCATTCTCCTTCAGAATCAGTGCACCACGCTCCAGCTCCGCTCGCTTTTCGCCCTTCAGGAGTCCTGTCCAGTAAGATAGATGCATACATGCTGTGAAAACAATCGCAAAAGGAGATGACAATTTCTTGAATTCAAAAGTAGCTTGGTTTCTGCGATTCCAAATAGCCCAGCAAATGGTTGCCAACCCCATTGTGAAATATTGTTCACCCTGAGGTAGAAAAGCATAGCACCAAGAGTAAAACTGACATAAGTTGTTGGGACATAAATCAGTCCCGAACATCATTCCCACCGTGCGCCAGGCTATCCTTGCCACGGGACAAAGAAAGAACAGATGTAGATAAGTTTCTCTACAGTCACAAAAGGAATAGTGGGGATTGCCAGCCAAGTTCCTTCACTTCATAACATCTCTGGTTAGAACTGCATCTTGGAAAAGTTGCCATAAGAAAATCTGGATTTTGACAGGCAGCTTAGCCTTCCAAATCCATTAATAGTCACAACCAGCTAGATCTTTCTCTAAGTAATAGTGTAGTTGTGTACTTACTCTTGGGTCGAGAAGCCCACACAATTGCATCTTGACCAGCCGAAGCATCCAGGTTGTCAATAATTTTCTTAACCCCCTCAAACTGACAAATCAGGTCTATATTCAACCTGCGTCTAAAAACCTCCCCACCGATACGGCTCCTAAATTGAGCAGCCGTGTCATCATGGTAGTTAGCAATGCTAAACAGACCAGGGTACGTAACACTCAGAGGTGGATGGGTGTCAATGGGATCATGCCACACCCTAGCAATATTGCCACTATTGACAATCACTTTATGTCGATGCATGCTTTGAAACTGATCCGGATGACTCTTAAGTCGCAAACCGGATACGTATTTTTATTGAATGGAGGAGCTATCAGTTGGTGCAGTTCCAGGCAGAGCGTCGTGGCGGGATCTACATGTGAAGCAGAGTACATTGCTGGTTCGGAAGCAGCAAATGAAGGATTTTGGATGAAGGAGTTCATATCCAATCTAGATGTCATACCTAGTGCATCGGGTCCAATGAAAATCTTTTGTGACAATACTGGTGCCATTGCCTTGCAAAGGAATCCAGATTTCACAAGAGAACCAAGCACATCAAGAGACGCTTCAATTCCATCCGTCATCAAGTGTCAAAAGGGGACATAGAGATTTGCAAGATACATACGGATCTGAATGTTGCAAACCCGATGACTAAGCCTCTTCCACGAGCAAAACATGATCAACACCAAAGCTGCATGGGTGTTAGAATCATTACTATGTAATCCAGATTATGGACTCTAGTGCAAGTGGGAGACTGAAGGAAATATGCCCTAGAGGCAATAATAAAGCTATTATTTATTTTCTTATTTCATGATAAATGTTTATTATTCATGCTAGAATTGTATTAACTGGAAACTTAGTACATGTGTGAATACAAAGACAAAACATAGTGTCCCTAGTATGCCTCTACTTGACTAGCTCGTTAATCAAAGATGGTTACGTTTTCTAACCATAGACATGTGTCGTCATTTGATGAACGGGATCACATCATTAGGAGAATGATGTGATGGACATGACCCATCCTTAGCTTAGCATTATGATCGTTACAGTTTCATTGCTACTCCTTTCTTCATGAATTATACATGTTCCTCATACTATGATTTATGCAACTCCCGAATACGGGAGGAACACCTTGTGTGCTATCAAATGTCACAACGTAAATGAGTGATTGATAACCCGCAAGTATAGGGGATCACAACAGTTTTCGAGGGTAGAGTATTCAACCCAAATTTATTGATTCGACACAAGGGGAGCCAAAGAATATTCTTAAGTGTTAGCAGTTGAGTTGTCAATTCAACCACACCTGGATAACTTAGTATCTGCAGCAAAGTATTTAGTAGCAAGTAGTATGGGAGTAACGATAACAGTAGCAAAAGTAACAGTAGCAGTTTTCTTAGTAATGGTAACAGTGGCAACGGCAAAGTAACTAAGCAAAGCACAATATGTGAAAAGCTTGTAGGCATTGGATCAATGATGGATAATTATGTCGGATGCGATTCCTCATGTAATAGTTATAACATAGGGTGACACAGAACTAGCTCCAGTTCATCAATGTAATGTAGGCATGTATTCCGAATATAGTCATACGTGCTTATGGAAAAGAACTTGCATGACATCTTTTGTCCTACCCTCCCGTGGCAGCGGGATCCTAATGGAAACTAAGGGATATTAAGGCCTCCTTTCAATAGAGAACCGGACCAAAGCATTAGCACTTAGTGAATACATGAACTCCTCAAACTACGGTCATCACCGGTAAGTATCCCGATTATTGTCACTTCGGGGTTAACGGATCATAACACATAATAGGTGACAATAGACTTGCAACATAGGATCAATAACTCACATATATTCATGAAAACATAATAGGTTCAGATCTGAAATCATGGCACTCGGGCCCTAGTGACAAGCATTAAGCATAGCAAAGTCATAGCAACATCAATCTCAGAACAGAGTGGATACTAGGGATCAAACCCTAACAAAATTAACTTAATTACATGGTAAATCTCATCCAACCCATCACCATCCAGCAAGCCTACGATGGAATTACTCACGCGCGGCGGTGAGCATCATGAAATTGGTGATGGAGGATGGTTGATGATGACGACGGCGACGGATTCGCCTCTCCGGAGCCCCGAACGGACTCCAGATCAGCCCTCCCGAGAGGTTTTAGGGATTGGCGGCGGCTCCTTATTGTAAAATGCGATGAGTCCTTCTTCTCCTATTTTTTTTCTCCTTGAAAGAAAATATATGGAGTTGGAATTGAGGTCAGTGGACGTCCAGGGGTCCACGAAGCAGGAGGGCGTGCCCTAGGGGAGGGGGCGTGCCCCCCCACCGTCGTGACCAGGGTGTGGGCCCACTGATGCTAATTCTTTCGCCATTATTTTTTATTAATTCTGAAAAGTTGCTCCGTGTATTTGCAGGTCATTCCGAGAACTTTTATTTCTGCACAAAAACAACACCATGGCAGTTCTGCTGAAAACATCGTCAGTCCGGGTTAGTTCCAATCAAATCATGCAAGTTAGAGTCCAAAACAAGGGCAAAAGTGTTTGGAAAAGTAGATATGACGGATCTATCAACTCCCCCAAGCTTAAACCTTTGCTTGTCCTCAAGCAATTCAGTTGATAAACTGAAAGTGATAAAGAAAAACTTCTACAAACTCTGTTTGCTCTTGTTTTTGTAGATATGTAAAGCTAGCATTCAAGTTTTCAGCAAAGACTATGACTAACCATATTCACAATAACACTTAGGTCTCTTGTTTACTCATATCAATGACATAATCAACTAGCGAGCAATAATAATAAAACTCGGATGACAACACTTTCTCAAAACAATCATAATATGATATAACAAGATGGTATCTCGCTAGCCCTTTCTGAGACCACAAAACATAAATGCAGAGCACCTTTAAAGATCAAGGACTGACTAAACATTGTAATTCATGGTAAAAGAGATCCAGTCATAGTCATACCCAATATAAACTAATAGTAATGCATGCAAATGACAGTGGTGCTCTCCAGCGGGTGCTTTTTAATAAGAGGGTGATGACTCAACATAAAAGTAAATAGATAGGCCCTTCGCAGAGGGAAGCAGGGATTTGTAGAGGTGCCAAAGCTCGATTTTGAAAACAGAGATAATAGCATTTTGGGTGGTATACTTTCACTGTCAACATAACAACTATGAGATCTCGATATCGTCCATGCTACACACATTATAGGCGGTTCCAAAATAGAATGGTAAAGTTTTATACTCCCCCTCCACCAACAATCATCAATCCATGGCTTGCCCGAAACAACAGGTGCCTCCAACTAACAACAATCCTGGGGGAGTTTTGTTTAATTATTTTGATTTGATTTGAGCATGGGATTGGGCATCCCGGTGACCAGCCATTTTCTCGTGAATGAGGAGCGGAGTCCACTCCTCTTGAGAATAACCCGCCTAGCATGGAAAATACAGACAACCCTAGTTGATACATGATCTGTTCGAGCATACAAAACAGGATTTCATTTGAAGGTTTGGAGTTCGGCACGTACAAATTTACATGGAACGCCAGGTAGATATCGCATATAGGAAGGTATGGTGGACTCATATGGAATAACTTTGGGGTTTATGAATTTTTGATACATAAGCAGTATTCCCGCTTAGTACAAGTGAAGGCTAGAAAGAGACCGGGAAGCGACCAACTGAGAGAGCGACAACAGTCATGAACATGCATTAAAATTAATAGACACTGAGTACAAGCATGAGTAGGATATAATCCACCATAAACATAAATATCGTGAAGGCTATGTTGATTTTGTTTCAACTACATGTGAACATGTGCCAAGTCGAGTCACTCAATTCATTCAAAGGAGGATACCCACCCTATCATACCACATCACAACCATTTTAATAGCATGTTGGCACACAAGGTAAACCATTATAAACTCATAGCTAATTAAGCATGCATGGCATGAGCAACTATAATCTCTAATTGTCATTGCAAACATGTTTATTCATAGTAGGCTGAATCAGGAACGATTAGCTAATCATATTTACAAAAACAAGAGAGGTCAAGTTCATACCAGCTCTTCTTATCCCGATCATTTCATCATATATCATCATTATCACCTTTCACTTGCACGACCAAACGGTATGGATAATAATAATAGTGCACGTGCATTGGACTAAGCTGGAATCTGTAAGCATTCATTTCAAGAGAGAAGACAAGGTAATACGGGCTCTTGGTTAAAGTAAATCAATTATGCATATGAGCGCCACTTAGACATTTTCATTATGGTCTTCTCCTCTCAACCCCCAAAGGAAAAGAAAAGAAATAAAACTATTTACACGGAAAAGCTCCCAACAAGCAAAAAGAAGAACGAGAAATCTTTTTGAGTTTTTCTTTTAATTAACACTACTACAGGCATGGAAATTAAACTAACTATTTTTTTGATTTTTTTCTTAAGGTTTATCTAACACACAAGAAGAAAGTAGGAAAATAAAATAAACTAGCATGGATAGTACAACGAAAGAGTATGAGCACCGACACTAGAATGAGTGTGTGAACATGAAAGTAAAGTCGGTGAGGAATACGTAATCCCCCAAGCTTAGGCTTTTGGCCTAAGTTGGTCTATGCCCATGGGTAGCCTGGCTGATATCCGAAGTTGTAACTGTGGTCGTACTGAGATGCAACAACCATTGCCTCCTGAGCTGCAGCCTGGCGGTGGGCTGCCTCCGTCCTTCTCTCGTACTCGTTTGCCTCCTCCCTGGTGATAACATATCTTCTTTTTCCCTGATAATCAAAAAGGGTAGGAGCAGGGAGAGTAATATGGACAGCACGACGTCTGTCAAAGATTAGTCGATACTGGAGGAATTGTTCATTCCTCTCAAGAAAATGATGACTAACCATGGCATTATAATCTAAATAAGCGGGAAGCAACTCCGTATCATTTTCATTTATAGGTATATCAAGATAATTAGCCACACGGGTCGCATAAATTCCTCCAAATAAGACTCTAGCCAAACCATTATGATGCAACCTACGTGCAACAATTGCCCCGAAGTTGTATTGTTTATCACCTAACACAGCACTCTTGAGAACACAAAGATCAGGAACACACATGTGTCATGCTTCATCTTTACCATCAATGCATCTACCAATGAAGAGAGCAAAATAATGTATAGCAGGAAAATGAATGCTCCCTATGGTAGCTTGTGCTATTTCTCTAGATTCTCCCACAGTGATACTAGCAAGAAAGTCTTTATATTCAGATTTACGAGGTTCGTTAACACTTCCCCACTGCGGGAGTTTACAAGCAGTAGTAAAATCTTCTAGGTCCATGGTATATGATTTATCATAAATATCAAACATGATACTTTGAGAATTGCGCGAGGATGTAAATTTAAACCTTCCCATGAATGAATCAGTTGAATATTGGTATTGAGGGCACTTATCTTGCATGAATTCCTCAAGGTCAGCATTATGCACATATGCATCAAATGCATCCTTGATGCCCGCTTTGACCATAAACTCCTCTGACGAACATTCACAAGCCCGCACGTTAGCTTCCCATGGTGGTTTGTTGTCCTGCTCACGTATCGCGAGACGGGGTCCTTTCTTCCTTGAAGAACGTGTTGGAAATATGCCCTAGAGGCAATAATAAATTAGTTATTATGATATTTCCTTATTCATGATAACCGTTTATTATCCATGCTAGAATTGTATTGATAGGAAACTCAGATACATGTGTGGATACATAGAAAACACCATGTCCCTAGTAAGCCTCTAGTTGACTAGCTCGTTGATCAATAGATGGTTACGGTTTCCTGACCATGGACATTGGATGTCGTTGATAACGGGATCACATCATTAGGAGAATGATGTGATGGACAAGACCCAATCCTAAGCCTAGCACAATATCGTGTAGTTCATATGCTAAAGCTTTTCTAAATATCAAGTATCATTTCCTTAGACCATGAGATTGTGCAACTCCTGGATACCGTAGGAATGCTTTGGGTGTGCCAAACGTCACAACGTAACTGGGTGGCTATAAATGTGCACTACGGGTATCTCCGAAAGTGTCTGTTGTGTTGGCACGAATCGAGACTGGGATTTGTCACTCCGTGTGACGGAGAGGTATCTCTGGGCCCACTCGGTAGGACATCATCATAATGTGCACAATGTGACCAAGGAGTTGATCACGGGATGATGTGTTACGGAACGAGTAAAGAGACTTGCCGGTAACGAGATTGAACAAGGTATCGAGATACCGACGATCGAATCTCGGGCAAGTAGGCAAGTACTATACCGGTAGACAAAGGGAATTGAATACAGGATTGATTGAATCTTCGACATCGTGGTTCATCCGATGAGATCATTGTGGAACATGTGGGAGCCAACATGGGTATCCAGATCCCGTTTTTGGTTATTGACCGGAGAGTCGTCTCGGTCATGTTTGCGTGTCTCCCGAACCCGTAGGGTCTACACACTTAAGGTTCGATGACGCTAGGGTTGTAGAGATATTAGTATGCGGTAACCCGAAAGTTGTTCGGAGTCCCGGATGAGATCTCGGACGTCATGAGGCGTTCCGAAATGGTCCGGAGGTAATGATTGATATATATGAAGTCCAGTTTCGGCCATCGGGAAAGTTTTGGGGTCACCGGTACTGTACCGGGACCACCGGAAGGGTCCCGGGGGTCCACCGGGTAGGGCCACCTATCCCGGAGGGCCACATGGGCTGAAGTGGGAAGGGAACCAGCCCCTGCTGGTCTGGTGCACCCCACTTGGGCCTCCCCATGCGCCTCCCCATGCGCCTAGGGTTGGAAACCCTAGGGGTGGGGGGAGCCCCACTTGGCTTGGGGGGCAAGTTTCCCCCTTGGCCGCCGCCCCCCTTGGAGATGGGATCTCCTAGGGCCGGCGCCCCCCTAGGGGCCCTATATATAGTGGGGGGGAGGGAGGGCAGCCGCACCCTAGCCCCTGGCGCCTCCCTCTCCCTCCCGTGACACCTCTCCCTCTCGCTGAGCTTGGCGAAGCCCTGCCGAGATCCCCGCTGCTTCCACCATCACGCTGTCGTGCAGCTGGATCTCTATCAACCTCCCCTTCCCCTTGCTGGATCTAGAAGGAGGAGACGTATTCCCAACCGTACGTGTTTTGAACGCGGAGGTGCCGTCCGTTCGGTGCTAGGATCATCGGTGATTAGAATCACGACGAGTACGACTCCATCAACCCCGTTCTCTTGAACACTTCCACTCGCGATCTACAAGGGTATGTAGATGCACTCCCCTCTCCCTCGTTGCTAGTCTCTCCATAGATAGATCTTGGTGACTCGTAGGAAAATTTTCAATTTCTGCTACGTTCCCCTACAGTGGCATCATGAGCTAGGTCTATTGCATAGATTCTATGCACGAGTAGAACACAAGTTTTTGTGGGCATTGATTTTGTTCAATATTCTTACCGTTACTAGTCCTATCTTGTTTCAACGGTATTGTGGGATGAAGCGGCCCGGACCGACCTTACACGTACACTTACGTGAGACAGGTTCCACCGACTGACATGCACTTGTTGCATAAGGTGGCTAGCGGGTGTCAGTCTCTCCCACTTTAGTCGGATCGGATTCGATGAAAAGGGTCCTTATGAAGGGTAAATAGAAATTGGCATATCACGTTGTGGCTTTTGCGTAGGTAAGAAACGTTCTTGCTATAAACCCATAGCAGCCACGTAAAACATGCAAACAACAATTAGAGGACGTCTAACTTGTTTTTGCAGTGTATGCTATGTGATGTGATATGGCCAAAAGAATGTGATGAATGATATGTGATGTATGAGATTGATCATGTTCTTGTAATAGGAATCACGACTTGTATGTCGATGAGTATGACAACCGGCAGGAGCCATAGGAGTTGTCTTTATTTATTGTATGACCTGCGTGTCACTGAATAACGCCATGTAATTACTTTACTTCATTGCTAAACCGTTAGCCATAGTAGTAGAAGTAATAGTTGGCAAGACAACTTCATGGAGACACGATGATGGAGATCATGGTGTCATGCCGGTGACGATGATGATCATGGCGCCCCGAAGACGGAGATCAAAGGAGCAAAATGATATTGGCCATATCATGTCACTATTTGATTGCATTTGATGTTTATCATGTTTATGCATCTTATTTTCTTAGAACGACGGTAGTAAATATGATGATCACTCATAATATTTTCATGAAAGTGTTCCCCCTTCCTGTGCACCGTTGCGTAAGTTCGTTGTTTCGAAGCAGCACGTGATGATCGGGTGTGATAGTTCCTAACGTTCACATACAACGGGTGTAAGCCAGATTTACACCATGAAACACTTAGGTTAACTTGACGAGCCTAGCATGTACAGACATGGCCTCGGAACACAAGAGACCGAAAGGTCGAACATGAGTCGTATAGTAGATACGATCAACATGAAGATGTTCACCGATGATGACTAGTCCGTCTCACGTGATGATCGGACACGGCCTAGTTGACTCGGATCATGTATCACTTAAGATGACTAGAGGGATGTCTATCTGAGTGGGAGTTCATTAGATGAACTTAATTATCCTGAACATAGTCAAAAGGTCTTTGCAAATTATGTAAATGGCTCGCGTTTTAGTTCTACTGTTTAGATATGTTCCTAGAGAAAATTTAGTTGAAAGTTGCTAGTAGCAATTATGCGGACTGGGTCCGTAAACTGAGGATTGTCCTAATTGCTGCGTAGAAGGCTTATGTCCTTAATGCACCGCTCAGTGTGCTGAACCTCGAACGTCGTCTGTGGATGTTGCGAACACATGACATACACGTTTTTGATAACTACGTGATAGTTCAGTAATGTTAAAGGGTTTAGAATTGAGGTGCCGAAGATGTTTTTTGAAATGTCGCGGAACATATGAGATGTTTCGAGGGCTGAAATTGGGATTTCAGGCTCGTGCCCACGTCAAGAGGTATAAGACCTCCGACGAGTTTCTTACCATGCAAACTAAGGGAGAAAAGCTCAATCGTTGAGCTTGTGCTCAGATTGTCTGAGTACAACAATCACTTGAATCGAGATGGAGTTAATCTTCCAGATAAGATAGTGATGTTTCTCCAAAGTCATTGCCACCATGCTGCTAGAGCTTCGTGATGAACTATAACATATCAGGGATAGATATGATGATCCTTGAGCTATTCGCGATGTTCGACACCACGAAATTAGAAATCAAGAAGCAGCATCAATTGTTGATGGTTAGTGAAACCACTAGTTTCAAAGAGGGCAAGGGCAAGAAGGGATACTTCATTAAACGGCAAATCAGTTGCTGCTCTAGTGAAGAAACCCAAGGTTGAACCCAAACCCGAGACTAAGTGCTTCTGTAATAAGGGGCAGTCCTTTGGAGCAGAATTACCCTAGATACTTGGTAGATAAGAAGACATGCAAGGTCGACAGAAGTATATTGGATATACATTATACTAATGTGTACTCTACTAGTACTCCTAGTAGCACCATGGTAATAGATACCGGTTCGGTTGCTAAGTGTTAGTAACTCGAAATAAATGGCTACAGAATAAACGGAGACTAGCTAAAGGTGAGATGACAATATGTGTTGGAAGTGTTTCCAAGCTTGATGAGATCAAGCATCGCATACTCCCTCTACCATCAAGATTGATGATAAACCTAAATAATTATTATTTGGTGTTTGCGTTGAGCATAGACATGATTGGATTATGTCTATCACAATACGGTCATTCATTTAAGGAGAATAATAGTTACTCTGTTTATTTGAATAATACCTTCAATGGTCTTACACATAAAATGAATGGTTTATTGAATCACGATCGTAGTGATACACATGTTCATGCCAAAAGATATAAGATAGTAATGATAGTACCACATACTTGTGGACTGCCATTTGAGTCATATTGGTATAAAATGCATGAAGAAGCTCCATGTTGATGGATCTTTGGACTCACTCATTTTTTAAAAGTTTGAGACATGCGAACCATGTCTATTGGTATGTGCGCATGAAGAAACTCCATGCAGATGGATCGTTTGGACTCACTTGATTCTAAATCACTTGAGACATGCAAATCATACCACATGGGCAAGATGACTGAAAAGCCTCGTTTTCAGTAATATGGAACAAGAGAGCAACTTGTTGGAAGTAATAAATTTTGATGTGTGCTGTCCAATGAGTGCCGAGGCACGCAGTGGATATTGTTATGTTCTTACTTCACAGATGACTTGAGTAGATGCTGAGTATATTTACTTGATGAAACAAAAGTCTGAATTATTGAAAGGTTCAAGTAATTTCAGAGTGAAGTTGAAGATCATCGTGACAAGAGGATAAAATTTCTATGATATGATCATAGAGATGAATATCCGAGTTACGAGTTTGGTACACAATTAAGACATTGTGGAAATTGTTTCACAACTAACACCGCCTGGAACACCATAGTGTGATGGTGTGTTCAAACATCATAGATGCACCCTATTGGATATGGGGCATACCATGATGTCTCTTATCGAATTACAACTATCGTTCATGGGTTAGGCATTAGAGATAACCGCATTCACTTTAAATAGGGCACCACGTAATTCCGTTGAGATGACACCGTGTGAACTATGGTTTAGAGAAACCTAAGCTGTCGTTTCTTGAAAGTTTGGGGCTGCGATGCTTATGTGGAAAAGTTTCACGCTGATAAGCTCGAACCCCAAGCGGATAAATGCATCTTCATAGGACACCCAAAATAGTTGGGTATACCTCCTAATTCAGATCCGGAAGCAAAAGTAATTGTTTCTAGAAATGGGTCCTTTCTCGAGGAAAAGTTTCTCTCGAAAGAATTGAGTGGGAGGATGATGGAGACTTGATAAGGTTATTGAACCGTTGCTTCAACTAGTGTGTAGCAGGGCACATGAAGTTGTTCTTGTGGCGCCTACACCAACTGAAGTGGAAGCTGATGATATTGATCATGAAACTTCGGATCAAGTCATTACATAAAACTCGTAGGTCGACAAGGATGCGTACTACTTCAGAGTGGTACGTAATCCTGTCTTCGAGGTCATGTTGCTAGACAACAATGAACCTACGAGCTATGGAGAAGCGATGGTGGGCCCGGATTCCAACGAATGGCTCCAGGCCATAAAATCCGAGAGAAGATCCATGTATGAAAACAAAGTATAGACTTTGGAAGAACTACTTGATGGTCGTAAGGCTGTTGGGTACAGATGGATTTTAAAAGAAGACGGACAATGATGGTAAGTATCACCATTAAGAAAGCTCGACTTGTCGTTAAGATGTTTTCCGACAAGTTCAAGGAGTTGACTACGATGAGACTTTCGCTTTTCGTGGCGATGGTAAGAGTCTGTTGGAATTATATTAGCAATTACTGCATGATTTATGAAATCTTGCAGATAGGATGTCAAAACATTGTTTCCTCGATGATATTCTTGAGGAAAGGTTGTATGTGATACAACCAGAAGGTTTTGTCAATCCTAAAAGATGCTAACAAGTGTGCAAAGCTCCAGCAATCCTTCTAAGGACTGGAGTAAGCATCTCGGAGTTGGAATATACGCTTTGATGAGATGATCGAAGATTTTGGGTTTATACAAAGTTTATGAGAAACTTGTATTTCCAAAGAAGTGAGTGGGAGCACTATAGCCTTTCTGATGAGTATATGTTGTTGACATATTGTTGATCGGGAATTATGTAGAATTTCTGGAAAGCATATAGGGTTATTTGAGAAGTGTTTTTAGTGGAAAACCTGGATTAAGATACTTGAACATTGAGCATCAAGATCTATAAGGATAGATCAAAACGCTTAATAGTACTTTCAAATGAATACATACCGTGACAAGATTTTGAAGGAGTTCAAAATAGATCAGCAAAGAAGGAGTTCTTGGCTGTGTTATATGGTGTGAGTATTGAGTAAGACTCAAGACTTGACCACGGCAGAAGAGAGAAAAATGACGAAGGTCGTCCTCTATGCTTCAGACGTAGGCTCTATAGTATGCTATGCTGTGTACCGCACCGGAAGTGTGCCTTGCCATGAGTCAGTCAAGGGGTACAAGAGTGATCCAGGAATGTATCACATGACAGCGGTCAAACTTATCCTTAGTAACTAGTGGACTAAGGAATTTTCTCGATTATGGAGGTGGTAAAAGAGTTCGTCGTAAAGGGTTACGCCGATGCAATCTTTGACACTAATCTGGATGACTCTGAGTAGTAATCCGGATTCGTATAGTAGAACAGTTATTTGGAATAGCTCCAAATAGAGCGTGGTAGCTGCATCTACAAGATGACATAGAGATTTGTAAAGCACACACGGATCTGAAAGGTTCAGACCCGTTGACTATAACATCTCTCACAAGCATAACATGATCAAACCCAGAACTCATTGAGTGTTAATCACATGGTAATGTGAACTAGATTATTGACTCTAGTAAACTCTTTGGGTGTTGGTCACATGGGGATGTGACCTTGAGTGTTAATCACATAGCGATGTGAACTGGATTATTGACTCTAGTGCAAGTGGGAGACTGTTGGAAATATGCCCTAGAGGCAATAATAAAGTAGTTATTATTATATTTCCTTATTCATGATAATCGTTTATTACTATGCTAGGATTGTATTGATAGGAAACTCAGATACATGTGCGGATACATAGACAACACCATGTCCCTAGTAAGCCTCTAGTTGACTAGCTCGTTGATCAATAGATGGTTACGGTTTCCTGACCATGAACATTGGATGTCATTGATAACGGGATCACATCATTAGGAGAATGATGTGATGGAAAAGACCCAATCCTAAGCCTAGCAAAAGATCGTGTAGTTCATATGCTAAAGCTTTTCTAAATGTCAAGTATCATTTCCTTAGACCATGAGATTGTGTAACTCCCGGATACCGTAGGAATGCTTTGGGTGTGCCAAACGTCACAACGTAACTAGGTGGCTATAAAGGTGCACTACGGGTATCTCCGAAAGTGTCTATTGGGTTGGCACGAACCGAGACTGGGATTTGTCACTCCGTGTCACGGAGAGGTATCTCTAGGCCCACTCGGTAGGACATCATCATAATTTGCACAATGTGACCAAGGACTTGATCACGGGATGATGTGTTACGGAATGAGTAAAGAGACTTGCCGGTAACGAGATTGAACAAGGTATCGAGATACCGACGATCGAATCTCGGGCAAGTACTATACCGGTAGACAAAGGGAATTGAATACGGGATTGATTGAATCCTCGACATCGTGGTTCATCCGATGAGATCATCGTGGAACATGTGGGAGCCAACATGGGTATCCAGATCCTGCTGTTGGTTATTGATCGGAGAGTCCTCTCGGTCATGTCCGCGTGTCTCCCGAACCCGTAGGGTCTACACACTTAAGATTCGGTGACGCTAGGGTTGTAGAGATATTAGTATGCGGTAACCCGAAACTTGTTCGGAGTCCCGGATGAGATCCGGACGTCACTAGGTGTTCCGGAATGATCCGGAGGTAAATATTTATATATAGGAAGTCTAGTTTCGGCCATCGGGAAAGTTTTGAGGTCACCGGTATTGTACCGGGACCACCGAAAAGGTCCCGGTGGTCCACCGGGTAGGGCCACCTATCCCGGAGGGCCACATGGGCTGAAGTGGGAAGGGAACCAGCCCCTGGTGGTCTGGTGCGGCCCTCTTGGGCCTCCCCATGCGCCTAGGGTTGGAAACCCTAGGGGTGGGGGCGCCCCACTTGGCTTGGGGGGCAAGTTTCCCACTTGGCCGCCGCCCCCCTTGGAGATGGGATCTCCTAGGGCCGGCGCCCCCCAGGGGCCCTATATATAGTGGGGGGAGGGAGGGCAGCCGCACCCTAGCCCCTGGCGCCTCCCTCTCCCTCCCGTGACACCTCTCCCTCTCGCTGAGCTTGGCGAAGCCCTGCCGAGATCGCCGCTGCTTCCACCACCACGCCGTCGTGCTGCTGGATCTCCATCAACCTCTCCTTCCCCTTGCTGGATCAAGAAGGAGGAGACGTCTTCCCGACCGTACGTGTGTTGAACGCGGAGGTGCCGTCCGTTCGACGCTAGGATCATCGGTGATTAGGATCACGACGAGTACGACTCCATCAACCCCGTTCTCTTGAATGCTTCCGCTCGCGATCTACAAGGGTATGTAGATGCACTCCCCTCTCCCTCGTTGCTAGTCTCTCCATAGATAGATCTTGGTGACTCGTAGGAACATTTTGAATTTCTGCTACGTTCCCCTACAGAACCACCTTGGTACATTTTCCTGAGCATATTTCTTCCTCTGAAAAATTTCTGAAATTTTTAATAATTCAAAGTAAAAGAAAACCAAACTTAATAAAATTGATAGTAACTACTCCCACGAGTGCCTAGAGCCTCTATCATGCATTAGAATTACTTGGGACCTCATAAATTTAACATGCAAGCTCAAGAACAGGGTCACCTTAGCAGCAAGAAATTGCAATGAATAAAGCACTAGAACAAAAACTAATTGGACCATTGGAGGAGTCACATACCAAATAATAATCCCCCAAAGAAGTTTTGTGAATGGAGCTTTGAGCAAGGAGATCGAAAATGGCAGCAAAACGAGCTAGAACTCATGCTTGAGCTAGATAATGATTTTTTTGGGAGGAAGAAGAAGTGTGTGGGTGCAGGAATAAGTGGAGGGGAGCCACCATGGGCCCACAAGGAAGGGGGGCGCGTCCTGTAGGGGTGGGCGCACCCTGGACCCTCGTGGCCAGGTGCTTGCTCCCCCTGCTGTGTTTTCAGTGCCATATATTCTCAAACATTCCGGAAAAAAATATATTAAATTGGCATGGCATTCGGAGAACTTTTATTTTCAGGATATTTTTTATTGCATAGATAATTCAGAAAACAGACATAGTATACTATTTCTACTTTATTTATTCTAAGTAACAAAGAGTAAAGAGAGGGTACAGAAGGTTGTGCCTTCTAACTTCATCCATCTCATGCTCATCAAAAGGAATCCACTAACAAGGTTGATCAAGTCTTGTTAACAAACTCATTCCGAATCACATGAAACCGGAGAAATTTCGAAGTGACACTAGGTTACCTCAACGGGGATATGAACATCCCCAATAATAAGAATATCATACTTTTTCTTTGCAGTAGGAAGAGGACATTCAAAACCTCCAATAATTATTGATGGAATGTTCCCAATAGAATTTATGCTGTGAACTTGAGGTTGTTTCCTCGGAAAGTGTATCGTATGCTCATTACCATTAACATGAAAGGTGACATTGCCTTTGTTGCAATCAATAACAGCACCTGCAGTATTTAAAAAGGGTCTACCAAGGATAATCGACATACTGTCGTCCTCAGGAATATCAAGAATGACAAAGTCTGTTAAGATAGTAACATTCGCAACAACAATAGGCACGTCCTCACAAATACCGACATGTATAGCAGTTGATTTATCAGCCATTTGCAAAGATATCTCAGTAGGTGTAAACTTGCTTAATTCAAGTCTACGATATAAGGAAAGAGGCATAACACTAACACCAGCTCCTAAATCACATAAAGCAGTTTAAACATAATTTCTTTTGATGGAGCATGGTATAGTGGGTACTCCGGGAACACCGGCTCCTAAATCACATAAAGCAGTTTTAACATAAAAGTATAGTTAGCAAGCATGGTGGAGATTTGACTTCACGTATTTTTTTTATTTGTAATGATATCTTTCATGTATTTAGCATAAGGGTTTGTTTTAAGCATATCAGTTAAGCGCATACGTAAGAAAATAGGTCTAATCATTTCAGCAAAGCGCTCAAAGTCCTCATCATCCTTTTTCTTGGATGGCTTAGGAGGAAAAGGCATGGGTTTCTGAACCCACGGTTCTCTTTCCCTGCCATGCTTCCTAGCAACAAAGTCTCTCTTATCATAATGTTGATTCCTTGATTGTGGGTTATCAAGATCAACAACAGGTTCAATTTCTATATCGTTGTTATTGCTAGGTTCAGCATCTACATGAACATCATTATTAGCATTATCATTAGGTTCATGTTCATCTCCTAATTGTGTTTCAACATCAGAGATAGAAATACATTAGGATTGTCAGGTGCTTCTACAATAGATTCACTAAAAGCATGGAAAGTCATATCATTTTTCTTTTTCTTCTTTTTAGAAGGACTAGGAGCATCTAAATTATTTTTCTGAGAATCTTGTTCAATTCTCTTAGGGTGGCCATCAGGATACAATGGTTCCTGAGTCATTTTACCAGTTCTAGTAGCCACTCTAATAGCAAAGTCATGTATACTATTTAGTTCATCAAGCAATTCATTCTGAGCCTTAAGTACTTGTTCTGGTTGAGTGGTGACCATAGAAACATGTTTACTAGTGAGTTTAAGTTCACCCTTAACTCTAGACATATAATCACTCAAATGTCCAATAATATAAGCATCATTTTTCAATTGTCTACAAACATAATCATTGAAATTTGCTTGTTTATCCATAAAATCATCAAATTTCATCTAAACATTGGCTAGCAAACTTAGTACATGGGATTTCAACTTTATCATATCTATAAAGAGAGTTTACCTTCACTACCTGTGTCGGGTTATCAAGACGTTGTATTTCTTTAGGTGGTATATTGAGGCCATGAATTTCTTCAACACGAGGTAAATTTTTAACATCTTCAGCTTTAATACCTTTCTCTTTCATAGATTTCTTTGCCTCTTGCATATCTTCAGGACTGAAAAATAGAACACCTCTTTTCTTTGGACTTGGCTTAGGAGTTGGTTCAGGAGGTGCCCAATTATTTTCATTGGCCAACATATTGTTTAATAGCAATTCAGCTTGGTCGACTGTCCTTTCCCTGAAAACACAACCAGCACAGCTATCCAGGTGGTCCTTGGAAGCATCGGTTAGTCCATTATAGAAGATATCAAGTATTTCATTTTTCTTAAGAGGATGATCGGCCAAAGCATTAAGTAATCGGAGAAGCCTCCCCCAAGCTTGTGGGAGACTCTCTTCTTTGATTTGCACAAAATTATATATTTCCCTTAAGGCAGCTTGTTTCTTATGAGCAGGAAATATTTAGCGAGAAGTAGTAAATCATATCCTGGGGACTGCGCACACAACCAGGATCAAGAGAATTAAACCATGACTTAGCATCACACTTTAATGAGAAATGAAATATTTTAAGGATATAATAATAGTGAGGTTTCTCACCATTAGTAAACAGGTTGGCTATATCATTTAACTTAGTAAGATGTGCCACTACAATTTCAGATTCAGTGCTATAGAAAGGATCAGATTCAACTAAAGTAATAATCTTAGGATCAACAGAGAATTCATAATCCTTATCAGTAACAAAGATAGGTGAAGTAGCAAAAGCAGGGTCGTGTTTCATTCTAGCATTCAGAGTCTTTTATTTCAGTTTAGCTAATAATTTCTTAAGATTTGATCTATCATTGCAAGCAAGAAAATCTCTAGCAGTTTATTCATCCATAACATAACCCTCAGGAACAACGGGCAATTCATATCTAGGGGGAGAACCTTCATCATCACTATCATCAATATTATTAGTTTCAATAATTTCATTCTCCCTAGCCCTAGCAAGTTGTTCATCAAGAAATTCACCAAGTGGCACAGTAGTATCAAGCAAAGAAGTAGTTTCATCACAAGTATCATGCATAGTAGAAGTGGCATCATCAATAACATGCACATATCAGAATTAATAGCGGAAACAGGTTTTGGTGTCCCAAGTTTACTCATAACGGAAGGAGAATCAAGTGCAGAGCTAGATGGCAGTTCCTTACCCCCCCTCGTAGTTGAGGGATACATTTTAGTTCTTTGATCTTTCAAGTTCTTCATAGTGATCAGCAGATATAAATCCCAAGTGACTCAAAGAATAGAGCTATGCTCTCCGGCAACGGCGCCAGAAAATAGTCTTGATAACCCGCAAGTATGGGGGATCGCAACAGTTTTCGAGGATAGAGTATTCAACCCAAATTTATTGATTCGCCACAAGGGGAGCTAAACAATATTCTTAAGTATTAGGACTCGAGTTGTCAATTCAACCACACCTGGATAACTTAGTTTCTGCAGCAAAGTGTTTAGTAGCAAGTAGTATGGAAGTAACAGTAACAGTAGCAGTTTTGTAGTAATGGTAATAGTGGCAACGACAAAGTAAGTAAGCAAAGCACAATATGTGAAAAGCTCGTAGGCATTGGATCAGTGATGGATAATTATGTCGGATGCGATTCCTCATGTAATAGTTATAATATAGGGTGACACAGAACTAGCTCCAGTTCATCAATGTAACGTAGGCATGTATTTCGAATATAGTTATACGTGCTTATGGAAAAGAACTTGCATGACATATTTTGTCCTACCCTCCCGTGGCAGCGGGGTCCTAATGGAAACTAAGGGATATTAAGGCCTTCTATTAATAGAGAACCGGACCAAAGCATTAGCACTTAGTGAATACATGAACTCGTCAAACTACGGTCATCACCGGTAAGTATCCCGATTATTGTCACTTCGGGGTTAACGGATCATAACACATAATAGGTGACTATAGACTTGCAAGATAGCATCAAGAAATCACATATATTAATGAAAACATAATAGGTTCAGATCTGAAATCATGACACTCGGGCCCTAGTGACAAGCATTAAGCATAGGAAAGTCATAGCAACATCAATCTCATAACATAGTGGATACTAGGGATCAAACCCTAACAAAACTAACTTAATTACATGGTAAATCTCATCCAACCCATCACCGTCCAGCAAGCCTATGATGGAATTACTCACGCCCGGCGGTGAGCATCATGAAATTGGTGATGGAGGATGGTTGATGATGACGACAGCGACAGATTCCCGTCGGAGCCCCGAACGGACTCCAGATCAGCCCTCCCGAGAGGTTTTAGGGCTTGGCGGCGGCTCCGTATTGTAAAACGCGATGAATCCTTCTTATCCTATTTTTTTCTCCGCGAAAGCAAACTATGGAGTTGGAGTTGAGGTCGGTGGACGTCCAGGGGGCCCACAAGGCAGGAAGGCGGGCCCTAGGGGAGGGGGCACGCCCCCACCCTCGTGACCAGGGTGTGGGCCCCCTGATACTAATTCTTTAGCCAATATTTTTATTAATTCTGAAAAGTTGCTCCATGGATTTGCAGGTCATTCCGAGAACTTTTATTTCTGCACAAAAATAACACCATGGCAATTCTGCTAAAAACAGCGTCGGTCCGGGTTAGTTCCATTCAAATCATGCAAGTTAGAGTCCAAAACAAGGGAAAAAGTGTTTGGAAAAGTAGATACGACGGAGACGTATTAGTGATTATAAAGATGCTCTATAGGTGTCTCCGAAGGTGTTCGTTGGGTTGGCATAGATCGAGATTAGGATTTGTCACTCAGTGTTTCGGAGAGGTATCTCTGGGCCCTCTCAGTAATGCTCATCACTATAAGCCTTGCAAGCATTGTGGCTAATGAGTTAGTTGCGGGATGAAGTATTACGGAACGAGTAATGAGACTTGCGATAGCTTGAGATTGAACTAGGTATGATGATACCGACGATCAAATCTCGGGCAAGTAACATACCGATGACAAAGGGAACAACGTATGTTGTTATGCGGTTTGACCGATAAAGATCTTCATAGAATATGTAGGAGCCAATATGAGCATCCAGGATCCGCTATTGGTTATTGACCGGAGATGTGTCTCGGTCATGTCTACATAGTTCTCGAACCCGTAGGGTCTGCATGCTTAATGTTCGATGATGATATGTATTATGAGTTATGTGTTTTTGATGACCGAAGTTTGATCTGAGTCTCGGATGAGATCATGGACGTGACGAGGAGTCTCAAAATGACCGAGACATAAAGATTGATATATTGGACGGCTATATTCGGACACCGGAAGTGTTTAAGAGAAGTTTCGGATAAAACTGAAGTGCCAGAGGGTTATCGGAACCCCCTCGGGGAACTAATGGGCCACATGGTCCTTAATGTAGAGAGAGGGGCGGCCAGGGCAGGTCACGCGCTCCCTCCCCTTTGGGTCCGAATTGGACTAGAGGGGGGGCGACGCCCCCTTTCCTTCTCCCTCTCCCTTTCCTTCCTTCCCCCTCTCTCCCTCTTGGTGGAATCCTACTAGGACTAGTAGTCCTAGTAGGACTCCCCTTGATGGGGCGCACCTAGGAGGGCCGGCCGACCTCCCCTTGCTCCTTTACTAGCGGTTGGGGCGCCACCCGGTGGCGCCGCTTGAGAGGAAGTTGAGCGGTGCTAGGTGGGGGGCGCCCCCTTTCCCTTTCCTATATATACTATGTAGTGTTATTGCATCAGATTTAAAGTAACATGCTCAGCTAAGTGCAAAGTGTGATGAATAAGTGAAATAGAAGGAAGCTGGTACATAGGTGTATGCCAAAAACTATATAATATAACATAAACACCTGAAGTCATCGATGTCTATGGTATGAAATGCACATGCACAAAATTAGAGTGCACATGAAGACAGAGCACTATAGTGTCCTGAGTTGCAAGTCTCTAAGCACTGAAATGATCCGCAATCATAAGTACAAAGTAACTGAATAAGAACAAGAAATTTAGAGCAAATGAGTTGTAAAATGTAAGTAATGAGCATTGGAAGTAAAGGTAAAGGCAGAATCAGTGACAGTTGGGTGCACTTGACAGGAAAATCGGCGAGGCATGATATGAAATTAGAGCACTTGAGTAAATGAGTGCGTGCACGTCTCTTGGTGGCACCTAAATGAAAAAAGAAACTATTCACTTCTCAAAATTTTCCCCAAGACCATATAAAATCAGGAAGGTACTGAAGAGAGATGCTCAAATTGGAAGTTGAAGAAGCTTACCAGATTCAGAAGCCATGTCTAGGAATGCTTGAAGCTTCAAAGCTTTCCTATAATACAGCATGCCTCTAACTTTTCACAATAAGAAAAACATGTAAATGCGGAATCAACCAAATGATCCGTATTTGACAAGGTCGAAGTGTACAGCCGAAGTACTTGTTCGAGTGTCTGCCTCTAAGAGAGGCACAATGACGAAGTTGAAGACCATTTTCTTCATTTCCCCAAACTTTAGTTTCTCTTTTGCATTTGATTCTTTCCATGAAATTATTCCATTCATGTATAAGAAGAATTAGAATAGAAAACAAAAACCTGAGAATCAAAATTCATAACTGTAGGCATAAAAAAATCAAACGGGAAAGGAACCTAGAAAGATCTTCTGCCGGTAGAATATAACTGATACACTATCCTCATTCTCCAGATCAAGGCCGTTTCTTGAATTACAGTTTCCTCACTGTAGTATGGTGCCATTACACTACGAAGAACAAAGTGTCATGAATCATTTAGAGCCCAATCTTTTTCACTGAAAATCTTATGATCACATAACAGATTTAAACATAAGGATTATTAGATTGTTGTTGTGAACTGATAATATATTTCTGGTATTGACATTGTTTTGATTACGGATGCACTTCAAGATGGGTGGCACAGATTCTGTTGTACAGGCCTCCACCTGGAATTGCATCACTTGTTATTTTTGTTTTAGAATGTCTAGGTGCATTTTTCCTTTAAGGTGGAAACAGATGTACTTGTACAAGCAACAAGAGTACAAAGCGCCACTGCCATACATTGTGGAAGCTCAATGCTTCCGTTTACAAAATTTGCTTCCCAAAACAGAAGGATTTATAATTTTTTATTACAATTAAGCGGATATGAGCTGATGAGTACAAATGTGAACATGTACTGAGAGCAGCACCCTTTCAACAGTGGATCATTTACAAGTTGGATAGTTTGACGGTCTGAAATTAGTGGTTGTGTGTCAGAATGGTTATCAAATAGTAGATGATATATATTAACTTCTAAAATTAGTGGCTGTTTGTCAGAACTGTTATCGAATAACACAACATATATATTAACTTCAATAAGGGATTCGCTATGAAGGAAGATTACCAAAACAAAACAGAAGTGAGTGGCCGACATATTCTCGATGTTTTTCCCGGCGGTGTACATCTTGATTCCTTTCGCCGGGCCCTGCAGATGGAAGGGTTGGATTGAACAAACAACACACATGAATCAGCAAAACACACACACACACACAGAGGGCACGGGGAAAGGGGGCAACCTGTAGTCGACACCCTCTACTGAGAGGGACACGGGGAAGCCATGGAGCTCGACACCTGGTTAGGGCGCGCCCATGCTGCTCCGTCTGAGTAGCTGGGCTGTGTCAGGTGGGAAAGCGCCCTTTTCAGTTTCCTGTTTCCAATATGTTTGGCACAACTTTATGCAAGCGCTGATACATGTAGATATGTAGTTGCTATAGACATATAAATAAAAGATCTTCAAAGATGTGTTAAACAAAATAGGGCAGAGGCGTAAGCTGATACATGTAAATAATAGTAACTCTGGAAAATGAATCAGTTGCAATCACTTGTACAATATAACTTGGTACACAACAAGTCATCACAACTAAGCTGTAAACAATCAGCATTAGCCATTCTAAGTTTCAAAAATGCTCATATAGTTGATGCTTCATAGCACCCTTTTCACTCTGTATTGTAGTTTACTTCAAAAAATAAATTGTTGGTTTTCTTCCGTTTTTGTTGATGGTAACTTAAAACCCAAAGGTAGGTGCATCAAGAAGTGGTAGAAGATTACGAAATATAGTTGCTACTTGGTACTTATTTTCTAATCAAAATTGGCAAGCACATAGAGGATTAATTATTTCCATAAAATCATACCAACTTCTGCTCACTAATTTATTTATATGATATCATTTACATTCCATTCCTTACTTGTGTGTTTCTGTATCCACAAATAGAACTGCCCTATAATTAATTCTTATACAACTCCACTTTTCTATCCAGAACTATGAAATTTCTTGTCTTGGGAATGGTAGATTTTATTCCACTCTTACTTTTGAAATGGTGTGTTACATCTTTCGTTTGATAGTTGCACGGTAAATATGAGGACAAACGCAACGCCTGATGGTCCTATAGATGAGTATTTTTATGTTCATTTAGTTCTTAAACAGAATAATCAACTTCCTGAATTAATAGAAGAGAGAAGAGGCCAAGGAAAGAAAGAGAGAACAACCTCGTAGTCGAAGCGTGGGTGGAAATAGAGGCGATTGGAGGCCTACACGAGCATAGAAATAACTTTAATGTTGTCTACCATCAGTTAAAATTTACTACCTCCTACCGGAATTACTTGTCGCTCAAATGGATGTATCTAGAGGTATTTTAGTGCTAGATACAACCATTTGAGAAACAAGTAATTGCGGACGGAGGAGTATATGTTAAAATGCATAGTTCAATCATGCCATATATTCAGCACAAATGACAAACCATGTTGACTGGATTCCCACAATAAGTTTCACAAGGACCTTCTTTTGCGGTAATCTCAGCAGAAACTTTCTAAGCATGATAATATGGATCGACCAAAAGATATAATTGTTTAACTGTTGGGCCCAAGAAACGATCCTGCTATAATGTGTATCGGCAAAGTGCAAAATGGAATGACCACACTTTCATTATCTTGGGATGTACATCTGGTGAAGCAAATAGCATGCCACGTAAAATGGAAGTGTCTGCTAAGCCTTGAACACTTATTCCTTGTTGTCTCAATGGGAATAATTAATATCGATTATTTTGTTGAAATTCCTATAATAAATGAAATAATACGTCATATAGGCAACAACTCTTTAGTTAGCATTCACACTAATGGGACATAATAATACTGTTAAGAAACATCTTTTTTCCCAATACTACGAACATCTAGTCCAGCTTTAGGACAACAGACATGTCCACATCATCATGGTGTTTCTGATCGACTGATTTGTTTGCACCTTTACAAAAAGCTAATGGCGTAATTCCTTACAGACCATCAGTTAATGATTCAGAAGAGAAAAATTCTCACTTGAAATATCACATATGTTTGTCACTTTGTCCTAGAGCTAGCCTAATAGAAGTTATGCACTTTTTGCACCACGGGACAACATTTCCTGTAAACTCTAAATCCTATTTATGGAATAAAGATGTGTGATGACTTACATCTGAATACATCTGTCCGGCTGTGATATATTCATTTCTCTTAAAAGCCTTTGTAGCTTGTAATTTTAGTTCAGATATATGTTTTCTCTTCGTACTGACGTTCATCCTTACCACAAATATTTGATTAGACCATATATGTGGAACAACCTTGCTGTCAGAGTATCCCCAATCTACATTGTCGAATTTATAATCCAGCTGCTGATTCAAGTCAATTTGCTGATTGAAGTCACTTTCATCAAATTCATAATCAGACCCTTCATCGCCATTCACATATATAGCAGCCTTCATCTTTGTCATACACATAATAATCTCCTTCCTCGATGTCACAAGTCAAAAT
This sequence comes from Aegilops bicornis, assembly GCA_021605145.1. Taxonomy (NCBI): domain Eukaryota; kingdom Viridiplantae; phylum Streptophyta; class Magnoliopsida; order Poales; family Poaceae; genus Aegilops; species Aegilops bicornis. The sequence continues at coordinate 30,776,840 of CM038669.1, read as the reverse complement.
TCTGTAACTCAGCTTCAGATGCTTCGACGAAATCATTTTCTATGCAGGATCCATCTTCATCACTGGATGAAGATCCCTGTAAAATATGTCAATGTAGTTATAAACTAAGAAAAGCATTTTAACTGTATATACAAACTTTAGTCCGCCGAGAAGTACTTGTAACTTTGAGTTATGTATCAGGATCCATTGCTTCGGTGACAACATTAGACGTGCATATACGGTAAAAGCAATCCACATTGTTTTCCCAACAAAGCAACCACAAGAATCTAGTAATTAAGAAAGCATAATATATATATATATATATATATATGTGCAACAGGAGCATGTAATCTATTTGCTCTCACAGAAGCGTTTTCTTTCGCAGAGATTTCTTGAAGAAACCTAGCTGCAGTAAAAAAATCAACAATGTAGTAAAGTATAATACTTGCGCTCAGGTTCATCAAAACTACAGTTCAAAAACAAAGTTCATCGAAATTGAATCCCAGTTCTTGTAGCCTGGAACTCTGAAAATGCACACTTATTATGCTGCTATTTCTTTGATCAATAAGCACTTGACTTTCCATCTTGATCATAGTAGTATGCTGAAGCAGCTCAAGATAAAAGCCCTGTTTATCCATGGCCAGATTTCAGTAAACTAACTTGGAGTATAATGGCTGTACCACTCCACTTTTCACAATTATAACAGCAAAATAGATATCCTAAACCACATTCACAGGTTACAAAACAATATGTGAAACAGGGTAGTCTTATTTTAAGAGACGAAACAGATCAGTAGGCGAACTTACCTTTGGAAGCTCCAGCACTGAATGTTTCGTTATTTTGTCAAAGTGAGGATTACCATCAGCTTGTCATACTCCAAGAAACGAACCTAATCTAGACCAGCCTCCTAAATGTTGCAGATCCAAAATCCAAATAGATGTCAGATCGATGCACGCGGAGTGTAACCGTCGAATCAAGCAAGCAAATCAGAGCCGATCGGACCCAATGGCAAGCAAGCAACGAACCTGACGTAGCAGTGAAGGTGATGGAACTCGTCGAGTCGTCGAGGCTGACGTCGCTGACGCGGCCGTCCACCATTAGCCGCCGCAGCTCCGCCTCCACGTCCACGGCGCCTGCGTCGGAGCCGTAGCCGCAGCCGCCCTTTGCCGTGTGTGCCGGCTTGGCCCATCTCGCGGACACACAGGGGAATAAGAGAGGGAAGTGGGAGATGACTATAGGGTTCGATGCCACCGGCGGAGTAGGGGAGCTGCAGAGGAGATAGGAAAGGAGAGGTTGCGTGCTGAGAGGCGGCGGCGGCGCTAAATCGCAGCTTCTCGTCGACCTGGATGCCCACTCCTCACCGTCCGTCGCCACCATGGTCTCGTCCTCCCGACGAAGGAGCAGGCGCCGAAGGAGCTTGGATGTGACGATGGGCCGGCGGCGGCGGCGGCAACCCTACACGGGGAAGAGAAAATGAGGAGAGGAAAGGGGAGTTTGCTTGAGACAAAAAGGAAAAGTGGTGGGGCTCTATAAGGTCGCTTCGTCTGGAAGGGAAGGCTCCTCTTTGTCGTACCCGTGAGGACGTGGCTAGCGCGGGGATGCGCCTTTGATGCACAGCTGAATGTGTTTGATATATGGGGGTAGGGGGGCACCCTAGAACACACAAGTTTCTCTCCCAACCGTGTGCGGTGCTCCCTTCCATAGTTACACACCTCGATCATACCATCGTAGAGATTAGGCGAAGCCCTGTGCCGGTAGCATCATCATCACCATCGCCACGACATCATGCTGATGGAACTCATCCTCGTCCTTAACTTGATCAAGAGTATGAGGGACGTCATCTAGATGAACGTGTGCTGAACACGGAGGTGCCGTACGTTCGGTACTTGGATCGGTTGGATCGCGAAGACGTTCGACTACATCAACCGCTTTATTGAAACGCTTCCGCTCTCGGTCTACGAGGATACGTGGACACACTCTCCCCTCTTGTTGCTATGCATCACCTAGATAGATCTTGTGTGTTCGTAGGATTTTTTTTTTGAAATTACCGCGTTCCCCAACAGTCCAAAACATGGAACAACCTGCACCGCACCTGCAACTAGCAACACTATAAGAGGGGCTGAGCAAAGCGCTAACATAGTCAAACAACGGTTTGCTGGGATGGTAAAAAATGTTAGAGGTTGTATCATGGCAATTAGGGAGGCTAGATAAACAAGTGGTAGGTAGCGCGACATAGCCATAGCATCGAGACAACTAGTAAAGCAAAGATAGTAGCGATATCCAGGGTAATGGTCATCTTGCCTGAAATCTCGCTCGGAAGAAGATCGAGTCCATGAAGTAGACAAACCAACATAGTCGAACGCATCTTCACAATCGAAACGTTACCGGAACTATCAAGAAGAAGCACAACCGGAAAGAAGCAAACTCACGGTAAACCAACGAGCATAAACATGGCAGGATGCACAATCAAGTATGATGCATGTCCGGTTTAGTGAGGCATGGCATGGCAAAATGCAACAAACAATACTACAAATTAAGTGTAGCTCAATATGCAACGAGTTGCATATTGACGAGACAACACATTCAAGTATTTAGTTCGCTCTCACATATGTATATGACAAGATTAAATGTTGGTTAACATGGTAAGAGGTGAAGCATATGTAATCTACCTATCTAGGCAAGTTTTAATGAGGCAAGAAACAACAAACAACAATTCTGGGAAATCCCCATGTGCAGTTTTCGAATTTGGTACTGATCTGAACAAAACATTATGTTAAAATTTGTTAAACTACAAGTTAAAGTGCATCATGATGATCTACATGTTTTTCTAGACCATTTACGTATGTAATTCATTTGATTCGGATATCTAGTCATTAAATAAACCATTTTAGCAATGTCCTTTATGCAAAATAATGCAAATAGCAATTTTAAACATTTTTAACATGGATGAAAGTTGAATATTATGACACTACATGAAATTCTACACATTTTACATATAAGGTTTGTTTTAATACGATGAACAGTTAATTAATAATGAGCATTACAAAGCAGTGGCAAATCTGTAATTATGCAATGCACTAGAAAATAACTAAATCCACAGGCAGGAAAATAAACATGCACGGGCCCGAAGCATCACAGTGCAGCGGCCCAGTAGTGTGATTAGGCCCAAGCGGCCATGTGTGTGTGCGTGTGTAGACATCTTGAACAGAGAAACATCAATCAAAAAAAGAACGGAGAAGACGTGGGATAGAACACAGGACCTACTGGATCGATGTACCCTCTGAACAGCGCTAGGATAGGAGCATATTCATGAAAAAAGTGGGGCTAGGTCCAACATGAAGAAGAAAAAGGGCTTGATCTGGGGGAGGCAAAATTGGTGTAAAAAAGTTGTGCTCGCGGGTACAGCTCTGTGTCCACAGCAACTGCGCCGCTGCTGGTCGTTCAAACAAAGTGAGGCACTGCTTCTTTTGGAGTGACACTAAAGCCAGGCCTTCCTCACTATGGACGCACGGTGGACATGGCCGGCGACGGGAGCTAACACCGTGACGAGTAATCCCGTTGCTAGTTTCAGCTCTATAACTTGTTCTTTCTCTGAATAAAAGGACCGGCAGGGTGCACATGTCCACGTACAGTCAGTAGTTTCAGTTAGCTAGTCTGTCAGTAGTTTCAGTTAGATGGTTAGCTAGTTTCGGTCGCAGTTCCAGGTCATGGGATGGCATGATCATCACGGTTTGTGCGGGCGCAGTAGTGGCTCAATCTCAGCATGCCGTCGTGGGATGGCACGACCAGTAAGCCAGCTAGAGAAGTAGGCGTTTAGCTTGTTTTTAGTCACCCGTTTGAGCTTGCTACAATCTCACTCTCGTTCGTGTTTTAGCCGGCGATCTGCAACAACACACCAGCGGCTGCTGCGGCTTCACGTCACCGGCGGGGCTGCGGAAACATGCATGGGTGCGCGCGTGCATGCGGGAAGTGGAGGAAAGAGGCCGGAGCTCGAGCATCGAGCTGGAGCTCGTCTCGGCTGCGGCGCACAGCGATGCAGGGGCGAGCATGGCGCGGCGAGCGAGCAGCAAGCAGGCAGGTGCGCGCACGGGTGCAAATGCGTGCGGGTTCGAGGGAATGACAGGCGGGCCCGGAGGAGCAAAGGCCAGGCACGGACTGGACTAAGGTGGCTGCTGCTGGACTGCGCTGAGCTTCCCAGGTAAGTTTTCTTCTACTCTGCTTCTCTGTTTAACAGATATAAACTTATATATAAAGAAAAGAACAGGGGCTTCGGAAGAAAATTTGAGAGATATAGAAATGTTCCTGGGAAAATGGATTTATGCAACCATTGAATAAAGTAATTGGGCAAATTTTAGAGACTTAAAATTTAGACAAGTTGGAAGTTAATCCAAACATGTATAAATCCAAAGTCCAACCAATGCACATCCAAATGGACTGAGATTTGGAGGAGTGGTTGTTGACATAGTCTAGGATTTGCGGAAAATTAGTGAACATTTTTATGGGTCAGGAAAAAATGTCACTTAAATTAAATAGGTAGAATTCAAAGAAAGAATCTAGTGATGAGGTTCTGGACTTGTAGATGATCGTTGGTTGGAATGAGCAAAAAATGCAATAGTGGTAGACAGAGAGAAAGAGAGGAGTTCACACAAGATCACACAAAAAATAAATACGCAAACACCAAAGAAGAGATGATCATGATGCATGATGCAAAACGAAATAAAGCCAACATACATCACAAGCAAAACATAACACGATAATAATGGAGGTCTCGGACTTGGGCTGTCACACTATGATAGTAAGTTTCCGGTGTCACTATAGTGATTCTAACACAAGGATGATAATTGATACATTGATTTTGGTATGACCCTCATTACAAGACAGCAAAATCATATTTCTGTCAATCTATAACTTTTCACTGGTTTCCTAGATTTGGACTACTTCCCAAGAAATGATCTTGTAATCTTACTAATGAGATGTTATTTTCCATTTTAGGGTAAAGTGAACAAGCATGCGTGAAAATGATCTATGTGTAGCTATTACCATAGGAGGTCTGATCTAATTACTGAAGCTGCACATAACCTAGCATTCTTGTGTGTTCATTTAGACATGCTTCTAGGCAAGAATCAGTTGCTGATCTCTCTATGTAGGACTGTACGTTTACACACGCTTCTTGTTGTATGCACACACATATACATATTCAATACAAGGAATATCATAAAGAAAAGGGAAATTGTAAATCTGCCATGTCTTACAACAGAAATCATATTCTCGTCTGAATTGAAAATATGCTACTTGTACATAAATTTGTTAATCGAATAGTTTGGCTCAGGAGAGTGACATCTATGCAGGTTAGCACATCTCAAATTGAATTTACAGGTGATCGATCCATAGAGATGAAGTGTTTGTCAAATTGCTTTCAAGGGTGATTAGAATTTTACATGATGTCCCTGAGCTAGCACGGCTTCCCGGTCTCTCTCTCGGCAAAGGGTGTTTGACCACAGGTTTTCCCTTGTTTCCTGTTGCATGCAACACTTTGTTAAAACAGAGACAATACCTTACTACACTTGTTGGCACTTGATGCTCAAAATTTATGAATTCAACGAATTTTTTTACTGATTATTGTTATGCTAAATTGTGTACTGAACTTCATTAAGATGCTTAGGACTTTCTGTCTACAAAATCAGTATGTGTAATAACTAGGTATTTATATTAGCAAAGTAAATACTCTGGTCCATAATAATATACTCATACTAAACTTTTATATTTGTTTTAAATTAATTGTATCATATTACAGTTTTAATTAGTATAATATTTTTCTACTTATTGTTATATTTAGCCACATAACAATGTTTATAAATAATAGTTATATTATTCTGTGTTATGAAGGTGTAAAGTATATCATTGGAAATTTTGTTCTGCAAAACTTAAATTCTACGATGTAGCAAATAATTCTCTTTTTTGTTCGGAAAATATTTTTTGTATGACTTTTTATTGTTGCATAAAGTGTATAGTGTATACACATTTATATGCATGACTATGCATATGTTCATATATCTTATTATTATCGAATATCATGGTAGATTATGGATATTAAATCGTATACACTAACAATATCGTATACACTAACAAATATCACATATAGAATCCCGATGTGTATATTACAAAGCATATTAATAAAAACTTAGAGGGCATGACAAATATGAATTGTAAGGTCGGTTCAGTACTAGCTAGGTCGACAACATGTGCATGCTTTGTACCACTAGTATAATCAACGAAAAGCATATGATTCTATTATCAGACATGCTCGTTGAGATTCACTTGGTTTGATTTTGTGCATACTCATTTCTCAAATAGAAAATTGTGCATTAATTTAAACATAGAGATCTAGTTATCATAAATTTCATAATGTACTGACATAACCATCATAAAGAGAGACCAGAAATTAATGCAATTAAACTCGACTTCGCGAGTGGGATTGGTTTGGCCCCTGTATGGTATACAATATTAGTATGTGGTGTGAACGTGCGCTTCCACAAAACGGTGTTATCTTTTCTGTATTCAATAATTTTCAGGATGTATTGTATAATTGTATAGTGGTTACTATTATGATTTGTATTCGAGGCCCTCACCTCTTGGGGGCCTGTGCAGTCTCCCCTTTTGTCTAGCCTATGGGTTGACCCTAGTGCATGGCCAGTGCTCTGTTATGCAAGATTAGGAAATGATCGGTCTGTGCACGGGCTGGGCCAACATCCAACAACTATGAAATCATCTAGGGGGATCTGCTCCAAGAACAAATGGTCAGCGCTTGATCCATAGACGAGTTCATCCAACACTGCTGAACTCGCCCTATCATAGAGCAGTGCCTTGTCGTATTTTGTGAATGCCCACTTTATTTCATACATTCTTCACTCTTGGACATTTAAATGAACCATGTCGGATATCTTCCCTTCCCTCACCACAGATAGGACATATCGGTGAGACTTGGCTTTCTCGCAATGATTAATCCATGATCGATACTTCTTGTACTGGTTCTTTTACGAAGAAGACTATTGAATTTAAATGGGATCTCTTGGAATGTATTAAACGCAACTTCGAAGATTGGGAACTCGATGAAAATAAGGAGTTAGGTATAAAACTTGAGTTTGATTGTGCTGAAACCACTAGTAGAAAAAGGGCCTATAGTCCCGGTTCATAAGGGCCTTTAGTCCCGGTTCGTGAACCGGGACTAAAGGGTCGGTACTAATACCCTCACCCTTTAGTCCCGGTTCTATCCAGGCAGGACAGATCAAACCTCCACGTGGCCTGTCCGCTGAGCCCAGTAGCGGAGGGCCTTTGGTCCCGGTTGGTGGCACCAACCGGGACCAATAGGCATCCACGCCACAAGATTTCTTTGGCTCTGGTTTTTGTTTTTTTTTCAAAAGAGGGGGGGGGGGGTTGGGGTGTTTTGGGGGGTTAATTTAGGTGTTTCATATATTGTGCCATAGCTAGCTAATTAATAGAGAAAAGTGTCCTTTCTTTTGTCCGTGCTTGGTCGACACTACGTACTATACATACGTATAGAGAGGACTAACTAGACATGCTAGCTAGCTAGTAATTAAGCAAACAGAAGATCGCCATGAACATATATATGCATACAGAGAGAAGTGATATCGACCACCTCTCCTTCTCCGAGAGATTGGTCGAACAACAAGTTCTCGTATATCTATCCGACGCTACCGGCTACATATATACAATAATTATCTTTTAAAATACGGACGCGTGGTCCACATGGTATTCCCGTCTTCAGCGATCACATAGTCAAGAAAGAATGCCGCCAATTCCTCTTGAATTGCTCGCATGCGATCTGGTGCTAGGAGTTCATCCGCTGCGAAACATATAATTTTAAGAAGGGGGTCTATACATATATATATATATATATATATATATATATATATATATATATATGAATGAATGAAACTCAACACAAATGATGGTAATAAAATAAAATTGTGAATATTTTTATTTACGCACTTCAAATTGTTTGTCGGAGTAGCCCCTCTCACAGGTCGTGTGGCGGATGGACTGCAAAGCGTAGTATCCACAGAAATCATTCCCTTGTTCCTGCCACAACCACTTTACAAGAAACAGAGGTCAATCAAACTGATAATTATATATAGCAAGCACATGCTAAATGGTATTGATGAAACTAGCGCTTGAATCACTAGGAGATGCTTGGCGTGGAATATGCTACTATATAGTACTTACTTTCGGGTGTCTAAATTGCAGCTTCTTCGGTAGTCCCGGAGCTTTTTTGGTGAATTTTCCCCAAGCCCTGCCATACAAAGAAAACAATTACTTGATATCAGAAATATAATTTTTTCTATTTTTTCTTCTTCTCTTCTATTTCTTTCTTCTCCTCCTCTTCTTTTTCTTCTTTTTTCCTCTTCTTATTTATTTCTCCTCTTCTTCCTCTTCTTATTTTCCTTTTTATATGAACATATCATCATATATATGAACATACATTTTCTTTGCATATGCATATGAACATACATACATACATTTTTCTTTCATATGAACATACATACATACATTTTCTTTGCATATGACCATACATACATTTTTCTTTGCATATGACCATTCATACATTTTCTTTGCATATGCTTTGCATATAAACATACATACATATGAACATACATACATACATATAAACATAACATACATACACAAAAATTCTAAAAATCTGCCTAAAAATCTAAAAATCTGCCTAAAATTATCCATCCATCCATCCATCCATATAATGAACATATATAATGAACATATAAAAGCATGCATACATCATCCATATTATGTTCATATAATGAACATATATACATGAACATAAATCTGCCTAAAAAATTATATGAATTTTTTTTTATGAAGACGAGGGGCAGGGAGGAAAGGGGGTCGCGGGCGGACCGAATGGGGAGGAGGCGTCGGCGAGGCGGCAGTGGGGGCGGGCGCCCGGCGGCAGCGAGGTGGGGTGGGCAGGCGCGAGGGGCACGAGGCGGCGGCGTGAGGCGCAGCGCGGCCGTGCGTGCTTTCGAGGGGGAGGCGAGGCAGGCGGCGGCCGGCGTGAAGCGAAGCGCGGCCGTGCGTGCTCGAGGGCAGGGCGACGCGGCGGCGGCGTGGGCTCGAAGCGGCGAGGCAGGAGATGGGGATGGCGGCGGCGGCGGCGGCGACGAGGCCTTGATTTGGGCAACTGGCGGCGAGAACAGCCCAGCTAGGAGGCGAGGAGATGTGAAAATTTCACAAGTCTTGCTTATATAGAAAGAGCATTGGTCCGGTTCGTGGCACGACCGGGACTAATGCCTTTAGTCCCGGTTGGTGCCACCAACCGGGACCAAAGGCCGTTCCGCCCTTTGGCCTTTGGTCCCGGTTGGTGGCACCAACCGGGACTAAAAGCATTAGTCCCGGTCGTGCCTAACCGACTAAACCCATCTTTAGTCTCGGTTGGTGCCACCAACCGGGACCAAAGGCCTGTCTTGCCCAGCGCCAAATGTTTAGTCCCACCTCGCTAGTTGAAGGCGCGGCACTGGTTTATAAACGCTGGTGTGCGTCCCCTTTCGAGCTCCTCTCAAATGCAGGCTTTCGGGCCTAATCATGCTACTGCATGTGGGCCTATTGGGCCTCTGCGGGCCTGAATCCTGGCCCATGTAGGGTTTTTAGTCGTATTCAGGCCGTGAGGGCCTAGTAGGTGGTAGTTTTTGTTGCTTTATATTTTATTTCTTTTTGCTTTTAGTTTTAGAAAAAACATAAACTTTCTATTAGTGCCATTACTTTTAAAATTTGAAAACACTTTTTTTGTTTTCTTTGTTGCTTTATTTATTTTATTTTGTTTCTACTTACAACAAAATACTTATTGTTGCTATTTTTATTTTTTCAAGTTTTTTGTTTTGTTTTCTGCATTATTTATTTTCTTTTGGTTTTTGCGTTATTTTTTAATTCTTTTTGCTTTTAGGTCAGCAAAATTATAAACTTTCTGTTAGTGCTTTTAGTTTTAGAAAAAATATAAACTTTCTGTTTGTGCCATTAGTTTTAAAATTCAAAAACACTTTTTTGTTTTCTTTGTTGCTTTATTTATTTTATTTTGTTTCTACTTACAACAAAATGCTTATTGTTGCTATTATTATTATTTTTTCAAGTTTTTTGTTTTGTTTCCTGCATTATTTATTTTCTTTTGGTTTTTGCTTTATTTTTTAATTCTTTTTGCTTTTAGGTCAGCAAAATTATAAACTTTCTGTTAGTGCCATTTGTTTTAGAACAATTATAAACTTTCTGTTTGTGCCATTAGTTTTATAAAATTTGAATTCTTTGAAATTTGTGTGAATCACAAGTTTGTGAGCTCAACAAGGCGTAGAGGGACGGGCTTATAAACCGGTGTGAGCACTCAAATTTGAATTCTTTGAAATCATTACAGAACATCATGAATAGATAATTAAATGACCAAATTAATAGAAGTTCATCATCACATAAAAACCAAAGTACATACATAGTTCTCATCTAACAACATAAAGCTCTGCAGAGCATCTAAATTAATTAAACCATACATTGAAACTATGTAAAACATTTCAATGTGAAAACAAATACGATCATAATCGCAACCAAGGTAACAACTGATCCAATGGCATAATGATACCAAGCCTCGGTATGAATGGCATATTTTCTAATCTTTCTCATCTTCAAGCGCATTGCATCCATCTTGATCTTGTGATCATCGGCGACATCCGCAACATGCAACTCCAATATCATCTTCTCCTCCTCAAGTTTTTTATTTTTTCCTTCAAGAAATTGTTTTCTTCTTCAACTAAATTTAACCTCTCGACAATAGGGTCGGTTGGAATTTCGGTTCAACAACCTCCTAGATAAATAAAATCTATGTCACGTTGGTTGGCTTAATTTTCATAAACAATAAATGAACCAATAGTTATGAAAAGATAATATATACCACATCCGAATCATAGGCAGGACGAGGGCCGGCCAGGCGGATACCAAAACCATCGCACTATATAAGATGCAATAATAAAAGTAAGAAAACAATACAAGTAAGAATATTTTTCCTTTCGAAAGAAGATAAGAACAAGAGGCTCACCACGGTGGTGCTGGCGATGAGATCGCCCATGGTGATCGGCACGGTGAAGACGGGGCCAGGCGTGACGGACCGCTAAACCTAGACAAATATTGAGGAAAATGGAGGTTAGAGGTCGAGCTTGGAGAGGAGAAAGCTTAAGTAGTGTGGCTCGGGCATTCCATCGAACACCTTGTGTGCATAGGAGGTGAGCTAGAGCACCACCAAGCCCCCTCCCCCTCGGCCGGAAAAAACAGAGCGGTGTGCTCTGCTCTTCTTGTGAGGGGCTATATATAGGCAGCACTATTAGCCCGGTTGGTGGCATGAGCCGGGACTAAAGGGAAGCCTTTGGTCCCGGTTCATGCCACCAACCGACCAATAGTGGGCGAGAGCAGGACCATTGGTCCCGGTTCGTCCCACCAACCGGGACCAAAAGGTCCGGACGAACCGGGACCAATGGCCCACGTAGCCCGGCCGGCCCCCTGGGCTCACGAACCGGGATAAATGCTCGCATTAGTCCCGGTTCTGGATTGAACCGGGACTAATGGGCAAAACAGGCCTCAACGATAGCCCCTTTTTCTACTAGTGAACTTTCATGGATACCGATGCTTTTCGTGAATTTAGCACTAAATATGAACTCGACTCTGAGATATTAGCTTTTCTTGTGAATCCTTTGCTACTCATGTTGATCTCCCTAAGTAGAAGTGGTTTAAATATCTTCCTCCCATCATCAATCATCAATCAATCAATCATCAATCATCAATCAATCAATCAATCATCATCAATCAATCAATCAATTATCAATCAATCAATCAATCAATCAATCAATCAATTATATTATTAAAACGATAGAAAACGAACGGTGATGATTTGACGCTCTAAAGTTAAGTTAATTCAAGGGTCTAGATTTGAAAATATTCTAAGTATACTAAACCTGACCAGGTTTAGTTTACCAGTGTTCTTTAACTTTTTCCTATCAATCAAAATCGAACGAATAGGTGCTTGACAGGTGCTTTAGTGGGCGTTCTGGCCAGGTACACGGCTGGGTTCGCGTACCAACTGCTGCCGGAGAACATAATAAATTGAGGACTCAGCTCTCCATTGATTGCATGTCCCGGTCCCTTCTCAGTTTCCGATTGGTTGCATGTGCTGGTCATGGACAGATCGAGTTGGGCACGACTTCCATCCTCTCTTTTGGCCGATTCTGCATGGCTGTTTGCTTTTTCCTTCCAGCTCTTTCCTTCTCTTCCCCACGTCCACCGTGTTGGAGTCGGCTGCCGCCCGCGCCTTCTGGTTTTCCCACACTGTCGGTTGCCGCTTTCGTACAGTTTTCTGGGCGTTTCTGCAGCATGTGCGGTGGTTGCTTTCAATTTGTTCTCTTTGTCTCTGTGTCTTCCCATTCCAGCTGCTTCCATTTGCGCTCTTTCCTTTCCAACTAGTGGTGGCATTTGTTGACCCGGCGATGGTTGCTCCTGCTTCTTCCGGGTCTGGTCGGGGTCGTCCTCCTGGGATTCGGGCAGCCGTTATTGCCAGTGTGCGCCGTGGCGGCATGCGTCTTCCTCCTGCGGATTGTTCGTCGGTGACGGCAGGCGCTGCTGTGCGTGGTCAGTTGGCTGGGGTTGATTCAGGGTGGCGTTTCCGCTCCGTGGCTCGCAGGCCGCTCCGTTCTCGCTGGCCTGGTGTGTTTACTTACCTTTCTGTACTTGCAGTTTCATCTGGATTGTTCTTCTATTTGTTTACTTGGAGTGCGGTCATCTTATTTGATTACTTGATTATGTAGGTGGCTCGGAGCAGTTTCTTAATGGAGATATTGATAGCCGCCGTTGGGAGATTTCTTTGGGGAAGCGGCCTGTAGATTGCGCTGGTCTGCCCCCGTCTTTCTAGCTCACCCTTGGGTCGCCGAATTCTCACTTTGCCACGGCCATGCCTCGCCTAGGCCGCCGTCAGGCCCCGGCTTGGCCGACCGGCCCTTTCATTGTGGTCTTCTCCGGCGCGGCCAATCGGCTGATGGCGTTGCGGTTGTCCATGCAGGCATAATATCAGCGTGCAGATTGTGGCCGCTGGTGGTGTGCGTCGCCATGCAGGGATAGAACCGCCGGGGATGCAATCACGTCCCCGCTGTCATGCTCTTTTCGAACACGCAGCGGCCTCAGCTCAGAAGCAACACTCGACGAAACACGGTGTTTACCATTACCTGCACCGCCCGCAGGCAGCTCCGGCGGAGGCCACACGCTCGACCCAGGCAAGGATCTCCATCGCTGTGGCCAACGATGCGTCGGCGCGGTCGCCGCTTGCGTCCAAGCAGAAGCACACACTGGAGTCCAGACTCTAGAGCTCCCGCAGAGCACGCCTTCGCCGAGCACGCCTTCGCGAAATACTGCACGGCAGCTGTCTCTTCCTCCCTGTATTGCGTGTACCTCTGGCCTGACGCGTCCCGCTGCTGCTTCGCGTATCTGCGTGGCATGGGTGATGTTGCTGCTGCATGTGTGGTGCATAGCCCTGATGTTTGCGGGCCAACAAACTCGCCAGTGACATGCTCAGCTCTACACATAGATAACCACGTTAGCGTGGTACGGCTGCACAACTAGGCCCACGTAGAGGCACCCATGGTCTGCTTGGCGGTGCCTCTCCACGCTAGCGCCGGTTCCTTCTTCACCCGACGACGATGGCAGCCCCGTGATCGCATAGCTTGCGGCCGTCCACAGTGAACGGCGCGCCGACCACGCTCAAGGCCGCCCTGCTAACCTTCTTGTCGCCAACAACGTTGATGATCGCCGCGAGCTCGCCCACGGAGGGCACCCAGTGCAGAACTAAACCGTTCCACGGTCGTGCAGCGACGGCGGCTGCACCAGACCAGCCCAGAATATTGCTGCTCCTCAAAGTCGCAGTTCGAGCTGAGAAACAGACGTGGCCGGCGATGCAGAGCAGGGGGCGTGGCGCGGCAGTGGACGGAGACCGCGACGACGCGGCATGCGGCACAGAGCAGGGGGCGTGGCGCCAACGGAAGGAGACCGTGTTGGCGTCGTGGACATGGCTGTCGCACGGCAGGGAGAGCCCTGCTGTGTCCGCCCGGAAGTATACCACCGCCAGCGCACGGGAGCATTAGCACTCCGTTGGGGGCACCATGTCGGCGGCAACCCCTGGCACCATGCATGTAATACTCCACGGAGGGAGTATGTAATATATAGGAGTAGTGTTTATAGTAAATAGATGAAGAATGGCATGTGCATGTGGTTCTTGGCTAGATGCCACTACACGGGGGATGCGGCGATCCTGTTTTTGGTTCATTGCACTTTACGTGTGTGCGGCACTTGCGACACTTCGCATCTCGATCGATCCTGATAAAGATAATCTGTTCGCCGGCCGCCTCTATGCTATAGGAGCTATGCATATGTGTCATAATCGCCGCCTCTCTGAATTTAGAATATATGAATAGACCATGCATGACCGGGTGTATACATCCGTTAGTTCAACTAACTAGCTAGCTAGCAAGGAAGAAGGCAGAACCAAGAAAGAGATCGCATGCAAGTCTTTGTTCAGGTGTGTCTGTAACTCCGTGCTTAGCTCTTTTGGCTTTTCTATATACGGTGCAGCCGGTTTCGACTTGCATGTGTATTCTGAATTTAGAATATATGAATGTTTGTCTTCTTGGAAAGTGCCTAGAAATTTGGATCTGAAGATGCAACTCACGTACTGCAGAAAAAGTTTCTCAGTAGTCAGACTTTGTCAAGCCAAAGAAGGACCTAGGCACTCACAATTTTGGAACTCCCTCATGGGATTTAAAGACCTGTTATTTTCTTTCTATACAAGGAAAATTGGCATCCCACCAGATTCTTGGAGGATCTGTCGATGGGAGTGGTTTTTCAGCTCTGGGTGCCCCAACACCCCCTATGAGGCTATGAACAGTAAATAAATAAAACTAAAACTTTGCGACACGTCAAATGGATTCAGGGGATTGGCTCCGAACCTCTTGCAAATATTAAGTTAATTGTTCTTCTGTTACACTTACATGCTTCGAACCACTATTTTAAACAAAATAAGCACAATTACCTGAGACAGTCCAATATACAAACAAGAATATGAAAAAAACATTAAAAAACTCCACAACAACTAAGAAATATCTATACACAATCTTATATTTACTAATTGGAGGCACCATTCAAGTCCTCCCATTAATCCACATCATTAAATTTAATTAAACCGTTGGATTTTAGAATTTACGCTTAGGATAAAAGGAAAACTTGCGTAACATAATTGGTCCCTGTCCCACAGAAAAGGCATCTGGCACGTCAACATTAGTGTTATACAAACGTAAAAAAAAAAGAATGGCTCCATCCATAAAAACTCCAACGAAAAAAGGCTTCATCCATAAAAAAACTTGAAAAGAAAGGAAATAAATCTACGACCAGAAAAAGGAGTCCTTAACAGACTACATCACCACGTATAAAAGAAGAGTCCTTAACACATACAGTTTCCACAAAAAAAACACTCACGTCCAGGACACAAAACCACGTGCCTTCTCTCTTGAAAAAGAAAATGACTTTAAACAACACCACTTACTTAGTTGGGATTAACCACAAACATATTAAGAAAGAATCCACGTTCAAGATTTAAAACAATACGTATCTTCTTCCATGAAGAAAAAAAAGATCTAACCCACACGTAAAAAAGAGTCCTTTAAGACCCACGTCCAATTCCAAAAAAAAATACCCACGTCCATTCTCCTAAAAAAGTACCCACGTCCAAGACACAAAAATCGTGTGGCTTCTTACTCAAAATGGAAAAAAGATTTTCAAGAACACGTACAAGATGGGATTGAGCCCACATGTATTAAAAAGAGAGTCCTTATGATTTTCCAAAAAAAAAAAGAGTCCTTATCACCCACGCCCACATGTCAGAAAAAATACATCCACGCCCAATATAAAAATAACCAGGTGCCTTCTTCCATGGAAAACGAAAAAAATATACGTACAAATAAGTGATCGTTGGCTCCCTTCCAATCGTGTTCCTCTCCAGGCTTTTAGTCTCACTTTTCCAACTACAACAATCCATGTTGTAAATTTCAAAAAATATATACATGTTGTAAATTAACGTGTTTTACCTCATACTTTGATTCTCCTTTTCAAGTCCAGCAATCCATCATGTATATGTAAGTACATGATCTTACCCCATGATGGCGATTTAGCACATAAGATCATATCCAGCAATCTTGAATGTATACTCATGTACATGATGTTATCCCATGATATGAACTTTGTAATTGTTCTATTTTCCTTTTTGCACAATTCAATCTATCATACATATGATTTACTTTTCTATATGCTAGCTCTGAAAAATAAACCTCTCATAATATATGTATTATTTGCTACAGTACCACATATATTGGTAGAAAACAATGGACACTGTTGTCTATACAAATATATTCTTAAATAATCAAACAAAACGAGGTGCAATCCAATGTCCTTGAGCGACACCTTCCTTTTAAATGTTGTACACATGGTAATCCATGAAGCAAAGGGTTTTAAGATCAAATTCTGCCATAATTCTGTGGCAAAAAACAAACACGTATATTTTTTAGATAGAGAAAAGGAATATATATATATGTTATACTTGGGGTTCTTGATCATATACCTTTTAAAACATATATATCACGAATACATGATACATGCAACAACATTTATATTTATGACCATGTTGTCTACCAACATAATCATAAAAATCAAATAATAACATGTTCATATTACTGTCCTACATTTCTAATTGGTACCCACCTATTCATATTTAATATTACAAAAGTGTTAGCCCGTGCAGATGCACGGGTTAATGACTAGTATAATAACATAAACTATATGCAATATAATAACATAAACTATCATCTACAAGAAGACACTACTACTCTGTGATTCAGTGGATTGGCTCCAAACATCTTGCACATATTAAAATAATTGTTCTTCTGTTACAGTTACATGCTTCCAACCACTATTTTAAACAAAATAAGCACAATTACTTTAGACAGTCCAATATACAAACAATAATATGAAAAAAAACTAAAAAAAACTCAACAACAACTGAGAAATATCTTTACACAATATAATAACAGAAATTCTCATCTAAAAGCAGACACTACTACTATCACAACAAGCGCACTGCGGTGTGGCTTAGATCGGTTCCCTCTCAGATTGATTTGCTGTATTCAAACGATTGTAACCACACTGGGTAAGCAGTGAAATCTCTTTTTTCTCGCAAAAAAAAGGACACCACTACTTTTTGAAGAAAAAGAAAAAAAATTCCTTGCCAACATAACAATGCTCAACAAGGTCAATTCACAAGGCAGACTAAAATGTTGGCAACGATATGTGGCAATGTTTCGAATATCATACCACTCCATATATATTACCACTTCGCATGTATCCCAGCGCCCAGATAGCTTAATGCATCCCATTATCACATACACGGGCGCGCACCCTCCCGTGGGACGTGTGCAGGAATTCACAAACTCACTTTACCACTTTATCACAGGCACCAATCATTCAGGAGGATATACTAGAATGATCTAATCCACTAGCAACTACTTCTAGCTTATTTATGTAGTGTGTTTGTGTTTTTATATACATTTCGCTGTTTGCAGTGAGCTGTATGTAGTTTGAATAACTGGTTTATTTCTGAAGTGTGCTACTTTATATTTGTACCTTTGTATCCCTACGTTTGCAACATTTCAATAGCATCGTATATTCGATTTCTTCAATGTCTCTATATATTTTTCTGAGATTAAATCGGCATGCACTGATCCACTCTTGAATCAGTAGATTGCACATTTGCGAGTGATCATCGAGCGCGGCGTGCCGCGGCGCGGGTTAGGCTAGTATATGCTACACGTATACCAGTTGGTCACCTGCGGATGATTTTTCTGGCTTATGTATTTCAGTTTCGTGGGTAACGTAAAAGACATTTAATCCTGATTTTTGCTAAAAGGAAGTCGAACATAGACTCTCTCTTTTTTACGGGATAAACTTCCAATCTATTCATCATGTTTCAATGCAGTACAAAGAATACTAGAAGTAAAAAGTTACATCCATGTTTATAGACCACCTAGCGATGACTACAAGCACTGGAGCGAGTGTTGTAGATGAGCAACTTTGCAAATGCATAGGCCTGAAGGTGAAAGTTGAATTCTTGGTGTTAAAGAAGCCAATGAAATTACAAAGAAATTTGATGCAAATTATGAACTTTATATGGGCAGCGCTTCAACCGTGGGAGCCTAGATAGAATTGATGCACACCACTCAAAAGCCACCGCCTCTTCTTATGGTGCAGTCTTGCAAGTCGTCAACTATATATGATGCTAAAAAGATAGGATTCACACATTCATATGAGGTTACTATTAGTAAGTAGTAACACGAAGCTGCACCAATAAAATAACAAATACATATACTTATATTTAGTTACAGAGGGTGCACGCAATATGTTCGGCAACTGGTTGAGGGGAATTCAAAAACAATTTTCTGCACACATTCTTGTTGGGGCAGCTGCCTTATGCTGGGCATTGTGGCTTACCAGGAATGATGTGATTTTTAATAATAAATGTGTTTCGTCTCCTATACAGGTTATTCATATATATACGCGATGGCTCCGTACTTGGTCTATCTTGCAGAGGCCGGAGGACAGGGACCTTTTTATGATGGCGTCTATGCGGCTGGAGCGTTCGGCCAGGGAGGTTTTCTATCCCCATGGATGGCGGTGTGGTCTTCGGATAGGATCAGCCACGTCATAGGCCGGATTTACGTTTCTTTTTAGATCTCTTTCTTTCTTTTATTGTTGCTTTTCGGACCTTCGACTTGTTGGCTGTGTGCATCTGGTTATGCAGATGCCGGGTGTTCTTTTGATGCGACTGTATCAACTCGATATCTCAATTCAATGAAATGCCCTTTATCGAAAAAAAAGTTACAGAGGGTGTAGGTGATTTAAATTTCATATATCATATAGATCAATCAAGTCTGATATAATCATGAAATAATAATCCATTGCTAACTTCATTTATGTTATAATAACAAATATCAATTTCCTACAGATGAGTAGTTAAATAAAATCTACAAGCGAATACGCAGGAGATCAAACGTAGAGCAATGCAAACATATCAAATGATTAATCGGAAGGGAATATTGTCCTGGATAGGTCTAATTTAATCACATGCTCCTCGAACATACACAGCCAAATCCACGTCACCGCTGGTATGACTATGAAACAACTATATTATATATAATAGAAATTTTTGCCAGAATACACACTCCATTAATGCTTTGTTATCGTTCTTAAGCCTACATTTAATTAGAATTAGAAATAATTCTGAAAGCAAATGTAAACTTCATATAACGATGGAAAGATGGTACTATATACGTACTACTATTAATTTTTGAAAACTTAGTGGTACAACATTACTATAATCAACATATTTATACTAAACTAACGTAGCTCTAATGCATATGTAAGTATTCTTAGATCACATGTTTGAATTTAATTTTTTTTCGTGATCCAAATTTGAATTTCATATTTTTGGTACACAAAAATTAGTTTGCGAATCTTTTATCGCACCTTACAATTGAGTTGAAGTTTTACTCTGAGCCATTAATAATTTAAAGATTAATAAACATATAACTTTACAATATTACAATCATAAATGAAAATCTAGCCACGCAAATGAGCGGGTACCCCCGGTAGTTGAAGTGAAAGTAGTAGAACCCACCAAAGCTAGGGAAGAAACCACAACATATAATGTTCAACCAGTTATCCCTACTGCTTATATTGAGAAACCACCTTTTCCTGTTAGGATAAAAGAACATGCTCAAGCTTCAACCGTGGTCAATAAAAGTTATATAAGGACACGTACACTCTTTGAATAAATTAAAGTTGAACCTAATATTGCTATGGTTAAAGATTTCTTAGATGAAAATATAGATGGGCATGTTATTTATTTCTGTGATGAAGCTGCTAGGATGGCTAAATCCGATGAAAAAGATAAACATAGACCTGTTGTTGGCATGCATGTTGTCTCTGTTAAAATAGGAGATCATTATTATCATGGCTTATGTGATTTGGGTGCTAGTGTGAGTGCAATCCCTTTTACTCTATATCATTAAATTATGGATGATATTGCTCTGCTGAAGTAGAAGATATTGATGTTACTATTAAGCTTGTTAATAGAGATATTTCTTGAATAAGTAGTTTGACCATAGTTTGACCAGATTTAATCAAAATTAAAAATACTGAAATTTGAGCATAATTTTTTTCCTTTCAGAATCTGAGGATTCTAAAAATTAGCAAAACGGCCTACGGCCATCGAAATAGGATGCGGATTTTTGTGCTGATTTTTTTGATATATTATGCGTTTTTTCCAATATCATATGCAAAAGAGATGGTTGTTTTACTTTTCATAACACTTTTTGATACATATATGTTGCTTTGAAACTGAGTTACATAGTAGAGAATATATAAGTATAGATCTGTTAGTTTATATACTAAGCGAGTTAACCAAACAATTGTCTTTTAACATGCACTTGCATGCCAAAAAATTAGTTTGATTTTTTATGATAGCTATGGAATGCGAAATAAGAAAACAAAAACTTCAGTAAATCCTGCCATCGCCAAATGCTTCATTGTATTTGTACACTGTTTCCTACCTACAACCCAAAGTACTATGATTTTCCAATAGTATTGGTTTTTTAAATACTTGGCATCCAAACAAAACCTAGATGGAAACATTTCATTCTAGATGGAAACATTTCATTCTAGATGGAAACATTTGAGGTACTTTATTATAGAACTGCATCCACATGCCTGTTTCAAGTTTCAACTATATAGTTTACTTAAGTGGAGTTCCTTTTTTTCAGACGCATAAACCAAAGTTCTATGAGGATTATTGTAGGAAGAAGCTAGATATTGCTCAAGCTATTGGATTAATATCCAGCATACCGTCTTAACTGTTGATCTTCCTGATTCACACCATTTCATTCGTACATATGCAGCTTAACGGCCATTGTTATATATACTAAGTAATTGCCACGTGCCAAGCAATAGAATTCAGAGAATGTAACTTAAAAAGTTGGAAAAAATTTCATTCTCCCCTTCTCTTGGGGATTACACTTTCTTAGTTACATATCACCTCGAAGAAATCGCCTGCCACGTCATTGCAGTTCTTCATTTGATGACCATGAACTGCATCTTGACACTGTACTTCACAAGCGCTACAAGAGAGTTCAGCTTCAGTTGGGCACTTACGCGAGCTTGGTGATCAAAAGCTCCTCCAAGCAAAAAACGTATAGCTTTAATCCAACTGCTTTGAAAAATCACTGGACTGTTCATTACTTGAACCCACATGACAGTTTTGTAAGGTTGAAATTTTGGCTTGGCTTTGGAAAGGGTTTCTTGTATCCATTTGAATTAATCTTGTTGGATTCACATACTAACTTATTTTACTTTTATAGATATGCCTTGTTAAAAATAAGAGGTTACAAATTATCTCAGTAATATCTGCAAGGAGTTGCTGTAATCGCTTTACTAGTCGAGAACATAGTACATATAAAAGTATGATTATATGATTGCAAAAAAAATTACGAAGCAGAAATGTGTGGATTTTTAGCGGTGAACAGTATGTATACTGTTCATATTTTGAAAATCATGAGTATGTCATTTTTATGTGGGTCACATGTTAAATTATTTCATCATCAAACTCTACACATGTGTAGTATGCATATCCATATTATCATGTCGGATTTAATATAGCATTTTTTAACTTCAAAAATATGTTTTTCAAACTATTCAAAATGAAATGCTCAATGGCAACCATTCTCTAAAAATGTGCAGTCATGTATAATCCATAAATGTGAATGGCGTGCAAGAATATCAAACAATATAGTATAATCTTAAATGAGGAGCTCAATGACACGAGTATGTTTTCGTCTCAAACAAACTATTGTTAAACCAAAACCATACCATTCTCTCCAGCAGCATCGCATGGATATAGGAAACGCGGTCCTAAGGTACTACCCATGTTCGCATCCGTTATTTCAATAACAGAAGAGGTGTCATTCATAAAGAAAATCTACCCTGTTGAAAAGGAGAATTGTCAGTTCTGTGATTGCAATACAAACAAATCACACAAATCTACTAAATTTTCTTGGGCTATACTCACATTTCAAACATCAGGACAACTTATCTTTATAGAAAAGAGGGCTCGATGAACCCGACGGTTTCCATACATTGCACCGGTAATATTTATACAGCATCAGCGAGCAGCCCCTTGGGTTCTATAAATAACGTTGCAATAATTACTTTTCTTTGCCTAGCAGAAGGCCTTCAAATGTAGGAGGCGATGGCGATGGCGATAGCAATGTATTTGGAGTCGGTCCTCCACTGTTACATCCAAGTTGCATATTTTCATCGTTAACTTCCGCCTGCAATGCGATGGCAAAGCCCTTGTTTAAACAGAAGCAAAAATCAAAGTGTGTGATACCGCAATTAATGGTGTAGGTTCTAAGATGCTGTTTCTCCTGGCCTTCTAATAAGGGCTTTCATGCGCGCGCTGGGGTTTGGCAACAACAAATCCATGGTTTCTCCTGACCTTGAACAACCTCAATTCTCCGGTCATGTGAGGCAACTCTGATTTGACCTTAACTGCAAAGATGCTAGAAAATATCTAACCATGATTTTGTCCGTACCAAAGCTTTTTGGCTTTTCCTATGCTCAGAAAGGTTGATATAATCAATGATTATTAAGTTTTGACTCTGCATAAAAAGACAAGGAAGTTAGACTGGCTGATTCAATAGCTCCTAAGTCGATGGATAGTAGGCTCCACAAAGTTCCACCAATTGAAGCGTGACATGAATTTCAATCCAACCAAGGAGGTTGTGTGTTCCTTCTTCATAAGTGCTGGTCTGGTCAACTATAAGGCCAAGAGCATCTAGACCTTGCTTTAGTATAAGGTGATTATTTATTTATAGGGGTTGCATGTAACTTCATATAGAAAGAATTACCCGCAAAAACACAATACATTAACAACGTACACCATACTGGAAAAGAGCACAGAAGTCCAAAATAGAAACAAAAAATGAAAGATTGCAAAGAAGCACGTAAGCAATGAGATCTCAATGTGGGGAGAACATGGACAAATCGCTCCTCATCCATCTAAGAAGAAACAACCTCTATGTCCCACCTGATTATAGACCTCGGACCTCCTTTCGGTTTGCTGCATACATATAACCAAGCACGCAGAAAGAAAATATTAACTGGATTCTAAAGCACAGGGAAAAATAGAGGATAAATTGGTGTCATCCCGATCTCCACCGACAGGGAGTAGATTAGCTTTAGCCATATTTCTTTTTCATATTCCATGTGGCAATCTACATTCTACCTTTGTGTAATGCATGTGATTTCTGAGTACGCGCATGTGTTTAAGAAAAAACCAACGCATATGAAATGAAACCGAGGCAGCGCTACCTAGCAGATCAATCCATCCCGGTGTATCGAATTTCTTTCGTAACGTGCCCCAAACAAAAGGGACAGGAACAGAAAATGAAACAGACAAAAATCCTTGGAAAGCAAGAACAGAGGAAAAAAGAAGCAACGAAGTAACTCACCTCAAACAACAATATAGGCCGCTAGTAATGGTGTCGTAGAACAACAGAAAAGTTCGTAGGACCTAAAAGAGTGAATTGAAAGGGGGAGCATAGTCAGATAAGAAAAAAGACTCTAGGGGAAAGAGAAAACCTTATCTGAACCTCAACCACCAGGAAAGGAGAACGGCACACAGCCAGTAAAGAAGGCATAACGGAGGACGTGGAAGGGAAGGCGGCAAAGAAACAAACTCAGCCGGCCAGAGAAGGATGGAACGAACACAACCACTTCAGGCAAACAACCGCGAACGCAAGTCGCAAAGAGGATCTGGGTCACAATGTCCCTGAGTGAACTACCGGCCGGATGAAGGTTGGGATGCACAAGCGAAGCAGATGTCCAAACACATGCCACACGGCATGCCGACTCACAATGCCTCAGAGTCAACTATCAGCTAGGTGATAGTTGTGGTGCACAAAGGAAGCAGTCATGCAAGGGTTGGGGTGCACCAGTGAAGCGGGCACGAGCCAGGTGAGGTGTTTGGGCGAAGCACGCACGAGTAGTTAAAAGATAAAGTCGGTTATAAACCTTGAGCTTGTAGAGCTCGTCAGAAGCGAACCCTCGCCTCTAAATCCTTGAAGCTGTACCCTATACTCACTTAAATATCTTGGTCAATCCTAACCTCACACTTGTTTGGCGCACCAGGAAAAACTCGATCCAAACTGGGATGACCGACTATCCTCACTGAAATGCCAACCCCATATAT
Source organism: Aegilops bicornis (assembly GCA_021605145.1). Taxonomy (NCBI): domain Eukaryota; kingdom Viridiplantae; phylum Streptophyta; class Magnoliopsida; order Poales; family Poaceae; genus Aegilops; species Aegilops bicornis. Next base: position 30,752,410 of record CM038669.1, on the reverse strand, counting down.
TATACTTATCCTTATCCGCCCTCCGTCCTCCTCGTCCGCAATTGCATCAACCCGTGGCCGCGCACTAGTCTTTCAGCTCGCAGCCTTGTTACCACACCCGCAGCCGCAACGCTTCCTCTGGTTTGGACGCATCGTTGTTGTCGGTCAACAAACTCACGAGGTCTGAGAAGGCCACGAGTCTCGCCTCCACATCGATGGTAGCAACCGACCCAACGGAGATCAGCCCGGCGACCTCAAGGTAGACGACGCCAGCAACTAAGGCTGCAACGTGAAATCATCTGAAACAAACCAATTAGTAGCTAGCTTAATGGATTCGTAATTCGTACAGCTAGCTTATATGCCCATGAGCTCTCGGCCTTGAGCCGTTAATAAATCGTTCAAGCCGGCGATGTGCGGTATATGGAAAGGAGAGGTGTCGTGGTGAGCTCCGCTGAATCGTCCCACTAGTAGAAAACAGGGCTTTGGTTGGGGCCTGGCCAGCCCATTAGTCCTGGTTCTGTCACGAACCGGGACCTCGGGAGGCATTTGTCCCGGTTCGTGTGTGGACACATTTGTTCCGGTTCTAGGCAAGAATGGGGACCAATGGTCCTCACTCAAGGTCCACAACCATTGGTCCCGGTTCGTGCCTAGAATCGGGACAGAAGGGGGCCCTTTAGTCCCGGTTCCAGCCACGAACCGGGACCAATGAGGTGATTATATATACCCCATCGCCGCAGCAGAGCACTCCATAGTGCTCTGTTTTTTCTGGCCGGCGATGGGAGAGATTTGTGGTGCTTTAGCTCACCTCCTATGCACATGAGGTGTACGATGAAATGCCCGAGCCACACTAGTTAAGATTTCTCCTCTCGAAAGTCGACCTCCGAGCTCCATTTTCTCCGAGATTTGTCTAGGTTTAGCGGTCCGTCACTTTTCGTCCCCGCCTTCACTACCGTCGATCGCTCGCGCCGATCTCGTTGCCGGCATCACCGTGGTGAGCCTCTTGTTCTTATCTTCTTCCCGAAAGAAAAAAATTCTTACTTTAGATAGATACTTGTCTAACTTTCTTACTTTTATTATTGCTTGTTATTATATAGTGTGATTGTTTTGGTATCCGCCCCCGTCAGCCCTCGTCCTGTCTATGATTCGGATGTGGTATATATTATCTTTTATTACTATTTGGTTCATTTATTATTTATGACAATTATGTCGACCAACGTGATATAGATTTTATTTATCTAGGAGGTATGTGAACCGGAAATTCCAACCGACCTTATTGTCGAGAGGTTAAATTTAGTTGAAGAAGAAAACAATTACTTAAAGGAAAAAATAAAAAAAATTGAGGAGGAGAAGATGATATTGGCATTGCATGTTGCTGATGTCGTCGATGATCACAAGATCAAGATGGATGCAATGTGTTTGAAGATTAGAAAGATTAGAAAATATGCCATTCATACCGAGGCTTGGTGTCATTATGCCGTTGGATCAATTGTTACCTTGGTTGAGATTATGATCGCATTTGTTGTTGCATTGAAATGTTTTACATAGTTTCAATGTATGGTTTAATTAGATGCTCTGGATAGCTATATGTTGTTCAATGAGAACTATGTATGTACTTTGGTTTTAATGTGATGATGAACTTCTATTAATTTGATCACTTATCTATCCATGATGTTCTGTAATGGTTTTTGACACACTTAATTATATATAATGCACGCAAATGAACCAACAATGGATGTACGATGACAGACACACCTTCGAGTACGTTAATGGCGTGCATAGTTTTCTCGAAGTGGCTGAGGCAAACAAGCAGAATGGTTTTATGTGATGTCCATGCCCTAGTTGTGGAAATACGAGGTCTTACTCTGACTCGAAAACCCTTCACACCCACCTGCTTTGTAAGGGTTTCATGCCACACTATAATGTTTGGACGAAGCACGGAGAAATAGGGATTATGATGGAAGACAACGAAGAAGAAGAGGACGATGACAACTATGTGCCCCCCTGAATACGGTGATGCTGCAACGGGGGAAGCTGCTGAAGATTAAGAGGAACCGGAAGATGTGCCCGATGATGATGATGTCCGCCGGGTCATTGTTGATGCAAGGACACAGTGCGAAAGTCAAAAGAAGAAGCTGAAGTTCGATCGCATGTTAGAGGATCACAAAAAAGGGTTGTACCACAATTGCGAAGATGGCAACACAGAGCTTGGTACTGTACTGGAATTGCTGTAGTGGAAGGCAGAGAATGCTGTGCCTAACAAAGGATTTGAGAAGCTACTGAAAATATTGAAGAAGAAGCTTCCAAACGATAACGAATTGCCCGACAGTACGTAAGCAGCAAACAAGGTCGTATGCCCTCTAGGATTGGAGGTGCAGAAGATACATGCATGCCCTAATATGTGGTGCATTGCGGTATAAGATCAGACGAGAGGACCCTGGTGATGTTGACGGCGAGCCCCACAGGAAGAGGGTTCCCGTGAAGGTGATGTGGCATGCTCCTATATACCACGGTTGAAACGACTGTTCAGAAACGAAGAGCATGCCAAATTGATGCGATGGCACAGAGAGGGCCGTAAGAAAGACGGGAAGTTGAGAGCACCCGCTGACGGGTCACAGTGGAGAAAAATCGAGCGAAAGTACTGGGTTGAGTTTGCAGGTGACCCAAGGAACGTATGGTTTGGTTTAAGCGCAGATGGCATTAATCCTTTCGGGGAGCAAAGCAGCAATCACAGCACCTGGCCCATGACTCTATGTATGTATAACCTTCCTCCTTGGATGTGCATGATGCGGAAGTCCAGTATGATGCCAGTTCTCATCCAAGGCCCTAAGCAACCCGGCAACGACATTGATGTGTACCTAAGGCCATTAGTTGAAGAACTTTTATAGCTGTGGAATGGAAATGGTGTGCGCGTGTGGGATGAGCACAAACAAGAGAAATTTAACCTGCACGCGTTGCTGTTTGTAACCATCCATGATTGGCCCGCTCTCAGTAACCTTTCAGGACAGACAAACAAGGGATACCACGCATGCACGCACTGTTTAGCTGACATCGAAAGTATATACCTGGACAAATGCAGGAAGAATGTGTACCGATGCCATCGTCGATTTCTTTCGACCAACCATCAATGTTGAAAGAACGGCAAGCATTTCAAAGGCGAGGCAGATCACCGGAAGAAGCCCATCATGCGTACCGGTGATCACATACTTGCTATGGTCAATGATTTACACGTAATCTTTGGAAAGGGTCCCGTCGGACTATCTGTTCCGAATGACGCTGAGGGACACGCACCCATGTGGAAGAAGAAATATATATTTTGGGACCTACCCTAATAGAAAGACCTAGAGGTCCGCTCTTCAATCGACGTGATGCATGTGATGAAGAACCTTTGCGTGAACCTACTAGGCTTCTTGGGCATGTATGGGAAGCACTAGTAGAAAACAGGGCAGTTGTCCCGGTTGGTAAAGGCCTTTAGTCCCGGTTCTTGAACTGGGACTAAAGGGTCGTTACTAATGCCTCCCCCCTTTAGTCCCGGTTCTAACACGAACAGGGACAGATGTGCCTCCACATGGCCAGTGCGCTGAGCCCAGGCAGGAGGGCCTTTGGTCCCGGTTGGTGGCACCAACCGGGACCAAAAGGCATCCACGTCGGCAAGATTTCAGTGGCTGGGGTTTTTGTTTTTTTGAAGGGGGCGTTTGGGGGTTCTGGGGGGGTTAATTTAGGTGTTTCATATATTGTGTTAGCTAGCTAATTAATAGAGAGAAGTGTCCTCTCTTATGTCCGTGCTTGGTCGACGCTACATACTGTACATAGAGAGGCCCTCGACACGCTCGCTAGTAAGAAAATGAAGGGAACCATTAAGTACAGAAATTCGTCATGCATATCGAGAGAAGTGATCGATCGACCTCTCCTTCTCCGAGAGATTGGTCGAACAACAAGTTTTCGTATTATCTATCAGACGCTACTGGCTACATACATATACAATATGTAAGATCTCTTACAATCCCCTAGCAATTGAAATCAAGTTCCACATGGTATTCTCCGGCTTTATTGATGACGTGGTCAAGAAAGAATCCTGCCAATTCCTCTTCAATTGCTTTCATGCGATCTTGTTCTAGGAGTTCATCCTGCATCTGCCACATCTAATTTGAAGAAGGGGGTTAATACATATATGAATGAAACTCAACATAAATGATGGTGTAATAAAATGAAATTGTGAATATTATTGCTTACGCACTTCATATTGTCTTTTAGAGTAGCCCCGCTTATTTTTCAAAGTCGCGTTGTAGATGAACTCGCACACGTAGTATCCACATAAATCATTCCCTTGTTCCTGCCACAAGCACTTTACGAGAAATAGAGAACGATCAAACTGATAATGAAGCATTATAAATGGCATTGATGAAAGTACAGCTATAGAATCAACGGGAGATGCGCGCAACTAGCTAGCTAGTAGTACTTATTTTCGGGTATGTATATCGCAGCTCCTTCGGCAGTCCCGGAACTTCTGCGGTGAACTGTTTCCAAACCCTACAAGACAAAGAAAATAATTATTATTACTCGAGATATCAGGAAATGAACAAAAAGTTGCCGATATGGTGCGATAATGATCGATTGAACTTACTTGCTGAGCATTTTAGTCATGTCCGCATAGGTTTCGGGATTTTTTTGTCTCGAGTCTAAGACGTTTACTACTCCCCGCTCAAGCTTAATCTCCAGAAGAACATAGTGGAATCTGCGCACGCGTGCATAACTCATCAATTACATTACTATAACCTTGCTCGAGTAATAAAGGGAAACCAAATATGCACACGACAGTAACGCTCACTGGAAATTGTAAGGAAAGAGTATTAAATCTTTGTTTTGATTTTTGATCAATGATTGTAGAAGTTGGCCTCGGCCTCTTCGGCGTGCTTTGTAACCTGAATTTCATCTATGATATTTGTGTTAATGAACCCAATATCATACATTTCTTGTTTTTTGCACTCGACGATCTTCAATCTGCATAATATAGTGAGGACAATTAATTATAAATATATGCAAGAGCTATATATAGAGACTTAATGACAGAAATAGTACTTACATACAATAGCAAAAGACCGTTAGTTTATCGAGGGCCTTTTGATTGAAGAACTCGAAGAACTCCTCAAGTGGAACAGTCAACAGATCAGTTCCAACGAGGTCGTGCTCCTCTTTAATATTCAGATACAAAGCATTCGTCCCCCTAGACTCTCTGGAGGTTTTCATGTACCAATTATGGAATCTTCGCATCATAGTTGTTAGATATTTTTCATCTTTGACTAGAGGCTTCCCGTACTCGTATCTTTGTTCGTCCACCTCCAAGAAATCAGGAAGTTGATCGTCAGGCAGGTAATCTGCAAGATTGCCATAACCGGCCACCGTCCCCGGAGCATTAGCGACGATGTCGCCGCTAGACACATTGAGCGGGGGGCACGATTGCTTTGCTTGTTCGTCGAGCTGGGCAATTTTTTTCCCAGCTGCTCATTCTTTTAACCTTTTATCACTGACAGTACTTCTCGACCGCTTCGCTTCGAGATATGTCTATTCAGTAATGCGCTCATAGTTGGTTCTCGGCGGAGACTTTTGTGGTTTCCTCAGGGCATCGATAGTGCGCTTTGCTTTCACCGGATCTACCTTCTCCTCCGGAGGTGAATGTCTCTTTGCTTTCAACCCTTCAAAGAAGTCGTCCACTTCGGCCTGCACGATCTTCGCGTTTTCCTCCTTGGTCCTCTCGTACGGTAACTTCTCTAGAGGTTTGAGAGAAGGACCGTATCTGTGCCTCCCGCCTCTCTTGGCTGTCTTGCTAGACGCCGGAGCAGACGGAGTGGCTGCGCGCCTGTCTTCTTCGTGCTTGCTTACAAGGCGGAGGAGAAGGACTTCTGACGCCACGGAGCAGTCGAGGCGTGGCGGGTCTCTTCTTCCCTTGCTGGAGGCGGAGAAGGAGGAGGCTGCTGGCTGCTCGGGCCACGGCCAGCGGAGAAGGAGGCGGAGTGCCGCCACGCGCCGGAGAAGGAGGAGGCTGCTGGCTGCTCGGGCGCGCCGGCGCAGGCGGAGAAGGAGGCGGAGTGCCGCCACGCCCCGGAGAACAAGGCTGAGTGCCCAGATCATCACTCGCCGGAGGAGGAGGCGGAGTGCCCTGACTCGCCGGAGGAGGAGGAGGAGGAGGCGTCCAGTTCGGAAGCTTGATGAACTCCTTCCGCCATAGGCATGGAGTCTTCAGAGCAGAACCCAGCCGAGACTCCCCTTCACCGGTAGGGTGGTCAAGCAATAGGTCCTCAAATCCCTCCATTATTTCATCCACCGTCACCCTAGCATATCCTTCTGGAATCGGACGACAGTGAAAAGTTGCGCCGGGTTCAGAAGGTCGAACTTGGCCGACAGCTGCCTTGACTTTTAAGTTCTGCCATTGCATCATAAGGTGGCAACTTTGAGCCTCCGTGATTAAATCCACGGGGTAGCTACCAGGAGTCAAGACAGGCTCCGGCTGAAGAAGCTCGGTGGAAGCCATGCTGCTTCTCCCCTGAGATGGCGGGGTAGCTTCGGGGGAAGCTTCGGCAGGTCGTTTGCTGCGATCTGCTGCTCGTTCCTCTAGCCCTTGTACCCTTTCGTGCAGCGCCTGCAGTTGGCTCTGCTCTAGTTTCTTCCTCCTCCCGTGGGTTTTGTAACCCCCTGCGTCCGGAAAACCAATCTTCCACGGCATGGAGCCTGGCGTGCCTCGTGTCCGTCCAGGGTGCTCAGGATTCCCGAGGGCCATTGTGAGCTCGTCCTTCTCCCTGTCTGGAACGAACGTCCCTTGCTGTGCTGCATCGATATACTGCCGAAGCCTTGTGACTGGTGTTTTCACTTGCTCGTCCGTCCAACGGCACTTCCCTGAAACAGGGTCCAAGGTTCCGCCAGCCCCGAAGAACCAAGTCCGGCAACGGTCTGGCCATCTCATTGTCTCTGGTTCGATCCCTTTATCAAGCAGATCATTCTCAACCTTGGATCACTTAGGCCGGGCTTTGAGGTAGCCACCTGACCCCGTGCGATGGTGAAACTTCTTCTTCGTAGCATTTTGCTTGTTTGTCGGCGACATCTTCTTACTCTTTTCCGATGTCGTGTAGGCCACAAATGCGGGCCAGTGATCTCTGATCTTCTCATATTTGCCGATGAATTCTGGTGTCTCTTCTTTGTCGACAAACTTTTTCAGCTCTTTCCTCCACCTCCTGAATAGGCCTGCCATCTTCTTAAGAGCACAAGACTTGATTAATTGCTCTTTAACTGGCTTCTCCGGATCCTCCTCTGGCGGTAGGGTGAAATTTGCCTTTAGCTCAGTCCAAAGATCATCTTTCTGCATATCATTGACATAAGACACCTGAGGGTCTTCCTCCTTAGGCTTATACCATTGGTGGATGCTGATCGGGATCTTGTCCCTAACAAGAACCCCGCACTGAGCAGCAAATGCATTCTTTGTCCGGATGGGTTCAATCGGTTCACCGTCACGCGCGATTGCTGTGATCTCAAACCTTTCATCCGAGCTCAACTTTTTCTTCGGGCCTCGTATCCTTACCGAAGTTGTGCTCGATCTGGAGGGCTAGAAAAAAGAAGAAAGACGAGAGTTAATTAATATGTGTACATATACCAAAACAATGAATGCATCAATTAGCTAGTCAGCACAGGCTTAACTAATATATATACCTGGCCAGACTCGGTTCGGTCACCGGAGCCGTCATCACGGCCTCCTTCTTGCACCGTCTTTGGGTCACCGGAGTCGTCCTCATGGTCTCCTTCTTGCACCTGCATTGGGTCAAAGGAGCCTTCATAATTGCCTGCTTCTTCACCATGTCCTTCCAGACCATCAGTGTCGTTCAGAAACGATAAGACGGCATCACTTCCATGTGTGATTATCTCCTCCAACATCACTTCTGTTGCTTCGTCTCGAGGGGTGTCCATAGTTTCTACAAATATTTACAACATGACAATTATTATTCAAACATGACAGATATCACTAGTAGAAAAGGGGCCTATTGACCCGGTTGGTGAGGGCCTTTAGTCCCGGTTCATGAACCGGGACTAAAGGGTCGGTACTAATACCCTAGCCCTTTAGTCCCGGTTCAATCCAGAACCGGGACCGATGGGCTCCACGTCTTTGTCCACGAGCCCGAGTAGGGCCTTTGGTCCCGGTTGGTGGCACCAACCGAGACCAATAGGCATCCAGCGTCGACATTTCTATGGCTGTGGTTTTTTTGAAAGGGGGGTTTGGGGGTTTTGGGGGTTAATTTAGGTGCTTCATATATTGTGCTATAGCTAGCTAATTAATAGAGAAAAGTGTCCTCTCTTTTGTCCGTGCTTGCTCGACGCTACGTACTATACTTACGTATAGAGAGGACTAGCTAGACACGCTAGCTAGCTAGTAATTAAGCAAATAGAAGATTGTCATGAATATATATGCATACAGAGAGAAGTGATATCGACCACCTCTCCTTCTCCGAGAGATTGGTCGAACAACAAGTTCTCGTATATCTATCCGACACTACCGGCTACATATATACAATAATTATCTTTTACAATACGGACGCGTGGTCCACATAGTATTCTCCGTCTTCAGCGATCACGTGGTCAAGAAAGAATGCCGCCAATTCCTCTTGAATTGCTCGCATGCGATCTGGTGCTAGGAGTTCATCCCGCTTCGAAACATCTAATTTTAAGAAAGGGGTCAATACATACATATATATACATATATATATATATGTATATATATATATATATATATATATATATATATATATATGAATGAATGAAACTCAACACAAATGATGGTAATAAAAGAAAATTGTGAATATTTTTATTTACGCACTTCATATTGTTTGTCGGAGTAGCCCCTCTCACAGGTCGTGTGGCGGCTGGACTCGCAAACGTAGTATCCACAGAAATCATTCCCTTGTTCCTGCCACAACCACTTTACAAGAAACAGAGGTCAATCAAACTGATAATTAGCAAGCATGCTAAATGGTATTGATGAAACTAGCGCTTGAATCACTAGGAGATGCGCGTGGAATATGCTACTATATAGTACTTACTTTGGTGTCTAAATTGCAGCTTCTTTGGTAGTCCCGGAGCTTTTTGGTGAATTTTCTCCAAGCCCTGCCATACAAAGAAAACAATTACTTGATATCAGAAATGAACAAAGTTGCTGATATGGTGGATAATGATCGATTTAACTTACTTCTCGAGCATTTCAGTCATGTCCGCATACTCCTTGGGATCTTTTCGCTTGGAGTCTAAGACAGTTACTACTCCTTCTCAAGCTTAATCTCTAGGAGAATATAGTGGTAGCTGCACACATGCATAACTCATCAATATTACATTACTATAACCTGGACTAATAAGGAAACCGAATATGCCACAAGACAAGTAACACTCACTTGAAGTTGTAAGGAAAGAGTATTATATCTTTGTGTTCATTTATTACCAACGATTGTAGCAAGTTGGCCTCGGTATCTTGACACGAAATTTAACCTCAGTTGCATCTATGAGATATGTGTTAATGAACCCAATATCACCCACTTGTCTTTTCTTCAATTCGGCGATCTTCAATCTGCATAATATAGTGAGGATAATTATAAATACATGCAATGAAAGGGCTGAGTTATATAGAGAGACTTAATAACAGAAGTAGTACTACTTACAGACAGTAGCAGGTGACCGTTGCTTTTTCGAGGGCCAATTGATTGAAAAACTGATAGAACTCCTCAAATGGAATAGGCAACAGTTCAATTCCAAGGAGGTCATGCTCCTTTTTAACTCTCACATACAAAGTACTCCTCCCCTCGGACTCTTTGCAGGTTTTCATGTACCAATCATGCAATCTTCGCATCATCGTTGATAGAGAACTTTCATCTTTGACGAGAGGCTTCCCGTACTCGTATCTTTGTATCTGCACCTCCAAGAAATCATAATGTATATCGTCGGGCAGGTAATCTGCAGGATTGCCATAACCGGGCACCATCCTCGGATCGACGATGTCGCTAGCGAGCACCTTGAGCGGGGGGCACGATTGCTTGGCTTGTTCGCCGAGCTGGGCAATTTGTTTCCCAGCTCGTCGTTCTTTCATCCTTTGATCAGCAGCGGTACTTCCCGACCTCTCCGCTTGGCAAATGCCTTTCCAATAATGCGCTCATAGTTGCCTTTGGCGGAGACTTGGGTGGTTTTGTCGGGGCAGCAATGCGCTTCGCTTTCACCGGATCGACCTGCCCCACTGGAGGTGGATGTCTCTTTGCTTTCAACCCTTGAAACCAGTCATCCATTTCGGTCTGCGCGATCTTCGCGTTTTCCTCCTCGCTCCTCTCGTACGGTAACTTCTCGGGAGTCTTCAGAGAAGGACCGGATCTGTATCTCCTCCCGTCTTTGGCTGTACTGCTAGACGCCGCAGAATGAGCGGAGCGGATGTCTTCTTTCCTTGCTTACGAGGCGGAGGAGAAGGACTACGATGCGCCGGAGCAGCCGGAGCGGCGGCGGGTCTCTTCCGCCCTTGCTGACGAGGCGGAGAAGGAGGAGGCTGGCTGCTCGGGCGCGCCGGTGCAGGCGGAGAAGGAGGCGGAGTGCCGCCACGCGCCGGAGAAGGAGCCGACCGAGTGCCCTGATCGTCACACGCCGGAGGAGGAGGCAATGGAGGAGGCGGACTGCCCTGACTCGCCGGAGGAGGAGGAGGAGGCGGAGGCGTCCAGTCCAGAAGGTTGATGAGATCCTTCCGCCATAGGCATGGAGTCTTCAGAGCAGAACCCAGCCGATACTCCCCTTCACCGATAGGGTGGTCAAGCCGGAGGTCCTCAAATCCCTCCGTTATTTCATCGAGCATCACCTTAGCATATCCTTCGGAATCGGCCGGCGGTGAAAAGTTGAGTCGGGTTTAGTAGGATAAACAGAGCCAACAGCCGCCTTGACCTTCAAATTGCTCCATTGCACCATAAGGTGGCAATTTTCAGCATATGTGATAGCATCCACGGGATAGCTGGCAGGAGCCGTCAAGGCATGCTGCTCTGGCTGAAGCAGCTCGGTGGAAGCCACGGTGCTTCTCCGCTGAGATGGCGGGGTAGCTTCGGGGGAAGCTTCGGCAGGTCGTTTGCTGCGATCTTCTGCTTCTCGTTCCTCTAGCCCCATTTATTGGAAATATGCCCTAGAGGCAATAATAAATTAGTTATTATTATATTTCCTTGTTCATGATAATCGTTTATTATCCATGCTATAATTGTATTGATAGGAAACTCAGATACATGTGTGGATACATAGACAACACCATGTCCCTAGTAAGCCTCTAGTTGACTAGCTCGTTGATCAATAGATGGTTACGGTTTCACGACCATGGACATTGGATGTCATTGATAACGGGATCACATCATTAGAAGAATGATGTGATGGACAAGACCCAATCCTAAGCCTAGCACAAAGATCGTAGTTCGTATGCTAAAGCTTTTCTAATGTCAAGTATCATTTCCTTAGACCATGAGATTGTGCAACTCCCGGATACCGTAGGAATGCTTTGGGTGTACCAAAGCGTCCTGGCAATCGGGTGGCTATAAAGGTGCACTACATGTATCTCCGAAAGTGTCTGTTGGGTTGGCACGAATCGAGACTGGGATTTGTCACTCCATGTAAGGGAGAGGTATCTCTGGGCCCACTCAGTAGGACATCATCATAATGTGCACATTGTGACCAAGGGGTTGATCACGGGATGATGTGTTACGGAACGAGTAAAGAGACTTGCCGGTAACGAGATTGAACAAGGTATCGGGATACCGACGATCGAATCTCGGGCAAGTACAATACCGTTAGACAAAGGGAATTGTATACGGGATTGATTGAGTCCTTGACATCGTGGTTCATCCGATGAGATCATCGTGGAATATGTGGGAGCCAACATGGGTATCCAGATCCGCTGTTGGTTATTGACCGGAGAACGTCTCGGTCATGTTCAGCATGGTTCCCGAACCCGTAGGGTCTACACACTTAAGGTTCGATGGCGCTAGGGTTATAAAGGAAGTTTGTATGTGGTTGCGAATGTTGTTGAGTCCCGGATGAGATCCTGGACGTCACGAGGAGTTCCGGAATGGTCCGGAGGTAAAGATTTATATATGGAAAGTTGTTGTTCGGGTTCCGGAAAAAGTTTGGGTTTTTTCGGTATTGTACCGGGAAGCTTCCAAAAGGTTCCGCAGGATTCCGGAGGGGTCCGGAGGTCCGGAAATTGTTCCACCACGTCCAATACAGTAGCATGGGCTGTAGGGGGGCGCCCTAGCCATAATGGGCCAAGGGCACCAGCCCCCCCAAGGCCCATGCGCATGGGAGGGGGAAACCTAAGGGGGAGGGCCTCCACTTGACTTGGGAGGCACTCCTCCCCCTCTTGGCCGCCCCCAAGTCCCATCTAGGGCTGGCCGCACCCCTTGGGGTGGGAAACCCTAAAGGGGGCGCAGCCCCTCTTTCCCCCTATATATACTTGAGGTTTTGGGCTGCCCAACACACATGAGTTCTCTCCCTCTTGGTGCAGCCCTGCGTCTCTTCTTCCTCCTCCTCATATCTTGTGATGCTTGGCGAAGCCCTGCAAGATTGCCACGCTCCTCCATCATCCTGCCACGTTGTGCTGCTGTTGGATGGTGTCTTCCTCAACCTCTCCCTCTCTCCTTGCTGGATCAAGGCACAGGAGACGTCACGGGCTGTACGTGTGTTGAGCAGCGGAGGTGCCGTCCGTTCGGCACTAGGATCTCCGGTGATTTGGATCACGACGAGTACGACTCCTTCAACCCCGTTCTCATGAACGCTTCCGCTTAGCGATCTACAAGGGTATGTAGATGCACTCTCCTTCCCTCGTTGCTAGTTTCTCCATAGATAGATCTTGGTGACACGTAGGAAATTTTGAATTTCTGCTACGTTCCCCAACAGTGGCATCATGAGCTAGGTCTATTGCGTAGATTCTTTGCACGAGTAGAACACAAAGTAGTTGTGGGCGTTGATATTGTTCAATATGCTTACCGTTACTAGTCCAATCTTGTTTCGACGGTATTGTGGGATGAAGCGGCCGGACCGACCTTACGTACTCTTACGTGAGACAAGGTTCCACCGGTGACATGCACTTGGTGCATAAGGTGGCCAGCGGTGCCGCCTCTCCCACTTTAGTCGGAACGGATTCGATGAAAAGGGTCCTTATGAAGGGTAAATAGCAATTGGCATATCACGTTGTGGTTTTGCGTAGGTAGGAAGCGTTCTTGCTAGAAACCCAAAGCAGCCACGTAAAACATGCAAACAACAATTAGAGGACGTCTAACTTGTTTTTGCAGGGTATGCTATGTGATGTGATATGGCCAAGAAGAATGTGATGAATGATATGTGATGTATGAGATTGATCATGTTCTTGTAATAGGACTCACGACTTGCATGTCGATGAGTATGACAACCGGCAGGAGCCATAGGAGTTGTCTTTATTTATTGTATGACCTGCGTGTCATTAAACAACGCCATGTAATTACTTTACTTTATTGCTAACCGGTAGCCATAGTAGTAGAAGTAATAGTTGGCGAGACAACTTCATGAAGACATGATCATGATGATGGAGATCATGGTGTCATGCCGGTGACAATGATGATCATGGAGCCCCGAAGATGGAGATCAAAAGGAGCAATATGATATTGGCCATATCATGTCACTTCTATATAATTGCATGTGATGTTTATTATGTTTATGCATCTTGTTTACTTAGAACGACGGTAGTAAATAAGATGATCCCTTACAAATTTCAAGAAGTGTTCTCCCACGGTAGTGCACCGTTGCTACAGTTCGTCGCTTCTAAGCACCACGTGATGATCGGGTGTGATGGATTCTTACGTTCACATACAACGGGTGTAAGACAGATTTACACAGCAAAAACACTTGGGGTTAGCTTGACGAGCCTAGCATGTGCAGACATGGCCTCGGAACACGGAGACCGAAAGGTCGAGCATGAGTCGTATAGTAGATACGATGAACATGAAGATGTTCACCGAGTCGACTAGTCCGCCTCACGTGATGATCGGACACGGCCTAGTTGACTCGGATCATGTAATCACTTAGATGACCAGAGGGATGTCTATCTGAGTGGGAGTTCATAAGATGAACTCAATTATCTTGAACATAGTCAAAAGACCTTTTGCAAACTTTGTCGTAAGCTCGCGCTTTAGTTCCACTGTTTAGATATGTTCCTAGAGAAAATATAGTTGAAAGTTGACAGTAGCGATTGTGCGGACAGTAGAAAGATTGTGTCCCTAATGCACCGCTCAGTGTGCTGAACCCCAAACGTCGTTTGTGGATGTCACGAACATCGGACATACGCGTTTTGATAACTACTTGATAGTTCAGTTAAACGGTTTAGAGTTGAGGCACCGAAGACGTTTTTCGAAACGTCGCGGAACATATGAGATGTTTCGAGGGCTGAAATTGGGATTTCAAGCTCGTGCCCACGTCAAGAGGTATAAGACCTCCGACGATTTTCTTAGCCTGCAAACTAAGGGAGAAAAGCTCAATCGTTGAGCTTGTGCTCAGATTGTCTGAGCACAACAATCACTTGAATCGAGTGGGAGTTGATCTTCCAGATGAGATAGTGATGTTTCTCCAAAGTCATTGCCACCAAGCTACTAGAGCTTCGTGATGAACTATAACATATCAAGGATAGAGATGATGATCCTTGAGGTATTCGCGTTGTTTGACATCACGAAAGTAGAAGTCAAGAAGGAGCATCAATTGTTGATGGCTGGTGAAACCACTAGTTTCAAGAAGGGCAAGGGCAAGAAGGGACACTTCATGAATCGGCAAATCAGTTGCTGTGAAGAAACCCAAGGTTGAACCCAAACCCGAGACTAAGTGCTTCTGTAATAAGGGGAACAGCCACTGGAGCAGCATTACCCTAGATACTTGGTAGATAAGAAGGCTGGCAAGGTCGATAGAAGTATATTGGATATACATTATGTTAATGTGTACTTTACTAGTACTCCTAGTAGCACCAGGGTATTAAGATACCGGTTCGGTTGCTAAGTGTTAGTAACTCGAAATAAAAGGCTACGGAATAAACGGAGACTAGCTAAAGGTGAGCTGACGATATATGTTGGAAGTGTTTCCAAGGTTGATGTGATCAAGCATCGCACGCTCCCTCTACCATCGAGATTAGGTGTTAAACCTAAATAATTGTTATTTGGTGTTTGCGTTGAGCATAGACATGATTGGATTATGTCTATCGCAATACGTTATTCATTTAAGGAGAATAATGGTTACTCTATTTATTTGAATAATACCTTCAATGGTCTTGCACCTAAATGAATGGTTTATTGAATCTCGATCGTAGTGATACACATTTTCATGCCAAGAGGTATAAGATAGTAATGATAGTACCACTTACTTGTGGCACTGCCATGTAAGTCATATTGGCAAGATGACTGAAAAGCCTCGGTTTCAGTAAGATGGAACAAGATAGCAACTTGTTGGAAGTAACACATTTTGATGTGTGCAGTCCAATGAGTGCTGAGGCATGCTTGATGAATATCGTTATGTTCTTACTTCACGGATGATTTAAGTGAATCTTTGAGAATATTTACTTGATGAAACACAATTCTGAATTATTGAATGGTTCAAGTATTTTCAGAGTGAAGTTGAAGATCATTGTGACAAAAGGATAAAATGTCTATGATATGATCATAGAGATGAGTATCTGAGTTACGAGCTTTGGCACGCTATTAAGACATTGTGGAAGTTGTTTCACAATTAATACCGCCTGGAACACCATAGTGTGATGGTGTGTCCGAACATCATAGTTGCACCCTATCAGATATGGTGCGTACCATGATGTCTCTTATCGAATTACCACTATCGTTCATGGGTTAGGCATCAGAGACAACCGCACTCACTTTAATAGGGCACCACGTAATTCCGTTGAGATGACACCGTGAAAACTATGGTTTAGAGAAACCTAAGCTGTCATTTCTTAAAAGTTTGGGGCTGCGACGCTTATGTGAAAAAGTTTCATCGTGATAAGCTCGAACCCAAAGCGGATAAAATGCATCTTCATAGGACACCCAAAACAGTTGGGTATTCCTCCTAATTCAGATCTACGGAAGCAATAGGGATTGTTTCTTGAATCGGGTCCTTTCTCGAAGAAAAGTTTGTCTCGGAAAGTTGAGTGGGAGGATGGTGGAGACTTGATGAGGTTATTGAACCGTCACTTCAACAAGTGTGTAGCAGGGCACAGGAAGTTGTTCCCGTGGCACCTGCACCAATTGAAGTAGAAGCTTATGATAGTGATCATGAAACTTTGGATCAAGTCACTACCGAACCTCGTAGGACGACAAGGACGCGTACTGCTTCCGAGTGGTACGGTGATCCTGTCTTGAAGGTCATGTTGCTAGACAACAATGAACCTACGAGCTATGGAGAAGCAATGGTGGGCCCAAATTCTGACAAATGGTTAGAAGCCATGAAATCCGAGATAGGATCCATGTATCAGAACAAAGCATGGA
Organism: Aegilops bicornis; assembly: GCA_021605145.1. NCBI lineage: Eukaryota > Viridiplantae > Streptophyta > Magnoliopsida > Poales > Poaceae > Aegilops > Aegilops bicornis. Next base: position 30,735,905 of record CM038669.1, on the reverse strand, counting down.
CTTTGGTGGACTTGCCTGTTGATCGGCAAGCCATTGAGATAAATGGATCTTTAAGAAGAAGACGGACGTGGACGGTAATATCACCGTCTATGAAGCTCGACTTGTGGCGAAGAGTTTTCACAAGTTCAAGGAGTTGACTACGATGAGATTTTCTCATCCGTAGCGATGCTTAAGTCCGTTGGACTCATGTTAGCATAAGCTGCATTTATGAAATCTGGCAGATGGATGTCAAAATGAGTTTCCTTACCAGTTTTTAAGTAAGGAAAGGTTGTATGTGATACAATCGTAAAGTTTTGTCGATCCTAAGGATGCTAAAAGGTATGCTGGCTCCAGCGATCCTTCCTAAGGACTGGAGTAAGCATCTCGGAGTTGGAATGTGCGCTTTGATGAGATGATCAAAGATTTTGGGTTTATACAAAGTTTATGAGAAACTTGTATTTCCAAAGAAGTAAGTGGGAGCACTATAGAATTTCTGATGAGTATATGTTGTTGACATATTGATGATCAGAAATGATGTAGAATTTCTGGAAAGCATATAGGGTTATTTGAAAGATGATTTTCAATAGAAAACCTGGATTAGGCTACTTGAACAATAAGCATCAAGATCTATAAGATAGATCAAAATGTTTAATAATACGTTCAAATGAGCATGTACCTTGACATGATCTTGAAGGTGTTCAAGATGGATCAGTCAAAGAAGGAGTTCTTAGCTGAATTGTAAGGTATGAAGTTAAGACTTAAAGCTCGACCACGGCAGAATAGAGAGAAAGGACGAAGATCGTCCCCTATGCCTTAGACATAGGCTCTACAATATGCTATCTTGTGTACCGCACGGAAGTGTGCCTTGCCATGAGTCGATCAAAGGGTACAAGAATGATCCAGGAATGGATCATTGGACAGCGATCAAAATTGTCCTTGGAGTAAATAAGGACATGTTTCTCGATTATGGAGGTGATAAAGAGTTCGGCGTAAGCGTTACGTCGATGCAAGCTTTAACACCTATCCGAGTGACTCTGAGTAGCAAACCGGATCGTATAGTGGAGCAACCATTTGGAATAGCTTCAAGTGGAGCGTGGAAGCAGCATTTATAATATGACCTAGAAATTTGCAAAGCACACACGGATCTGAAAGGATCAGACCCGTTGACTAAAACCCGTTGACTAAAACCTCTCTCACAAGCAAAACATGATCAAACCTCAGAACTCATTGAGTCTAAATCACATGATGATGTGAACTAGTTCTACGACACTAGTAAACTCTTGGGTGTTGGTCACATGGCGATATGACCTATCAGTGTTAATCACATGGCGATGTGAACTAGATTATTGACTCTAGTGCAAGTGGGAGACTATTGGAAATATGCCCTAGAGGCAATAATAAATTAGTTATTATTATATTTCCTTGTTCATGATAATCGTTTATTATCCATGCTATATTGTATTGATAGGAAACTCAGATACATGTGTGGATACATAGACAACACCATGTCCCTAGTAAGCCTCTAGTTGACTAGCTCGTTGATCAATAGATGGTTACGATTTCCTGACCATGGACATTGGATGTCATTGATAACGGGATCACATCATTAGAAGAATGATGTGATGGACAAGACCCAATCCTAAGCCTAGCACAAAGATGCGTAGTTCGTATGCTAAAGCTTTTCTAATGTCAAGTATCATTTCCTTAGACCATGAGATTGTGCAACTCCGGATACCGTAGGAATGCTTTGGGTGTACCAAGCGTCCTGGCGTAATCGGGTGGCTATAAAGGTGCATTACAGGTATCTCCGAAAGTGTCTGCATTGGGTTGGCACGAATCGAGACTGGGATTTGTCACTCCGTGTAAACGGAGAGGTATCTCTGGGCCCACTCGGTAGGACATCATCACAATGTGCACAATGTGACCAAGGGGTTGATCACGGGATGATGTGTTACGGAACGAGTAAAGAGACTTGTCGGTAACGAGATTGAACAAGGTATCGGGATACCGACGATCGAATCTCGGGCAAGTACAATACCGTTAGACAAAGGGAATTGTATACGGGATCGATTGAGTCCTTCACATCGTGGTTCATCCGATGAGATCATCGTGGAATATGTGGGAGCCAACATGGGTATCCAGATCCCGCTGTTGGTTATTGACCGGAGAACGTCTCGGTCATGTCTGCATGGTTCCCGAACCCGTAGGGTCTACACACTTAAGTGTTGGAAATATGCCCTAGAGGCAATAATAAATTAGTTATTATTACTATATTTCCTTGTTCATGATAATCGTTTATTATCCATGTTATAATTGTATTGATAGGAAACTCAAATACATGTGTGGATATATAGACAACACCATGTCCCTAGCAAGCCTCTATTGGCTAGCTCGTTGATCAATAGATGGTTACGGTTTCCTAACCATGGACATTGGATGTCATTGATAACGGGATCACATCATTAGTAGAATGATGTGATGGACAAGACAATCCTAAGCCTAGCACAAAGATCGTAGTTCGTATGCTAATGCTTTTCCAATGTCAAGTATCTTTTCCTTAGACCATGAGATTGTGCAACTCCCTGATTCCGTATGAATGCTTTGGGTGTATCAACCGTCAAAACGTAACTGGGTGACTATAAAGGTGCACTACAGGTATCTCCAAAAGTGTCTGTTGGGTTGGCACGAATCGAGATCGATTTGTCACTCCGTGTGACGGAGAGGTATCTCTGGGCCCACTCGGTAGGACATCATCATAATGTGCACAGTGTGATTAAGGAGTTGATCACGGGATGATGTGTTACGGAACGAGTAAAGAGACTTGCGGTAACGAGATTGAACAAGGTATCGGGATACCGATGATCGAATCTCGGGCAAGTACAATACCGCTAGACAAAGGGAATTGTATACGGGATTGACTGAGTCCTTGACATCGTGGTTCATCCGATGAGATCATCGTGGAACATGTTGTAGCCAACATGGGTATCCATATCCGTTTTTGGTTATTGACCGGAGAACTACTCGGTCATGTCTGCATGTCTCCCGAACCCGTAGGGTATACACATAAGGTTCGATGGCGCTAGGGTTATATAGGAAGCTTGTATGTGGTTGCAGAATGTTGTTGAGTCCGGATGAGATCCTGGACGTCACGAGGAGTTCGGAATGGTCCGGAGGTAAAGAATTATATATAGGAAGTGCTGTTTTGACCATCGGGACAAGTTTCGGTGATATCGGTATTGTACCGGGACCACCGGAGGTCCCGGGGCCACCGGGTGGGGCCACCTGCCCCTGGGGCCACATGGGCCCTAGGTGGTGCGCCTAGGCCTGCATGGGCCAAGGGAACCAGCCCCAAGAGGCCCATGCGCATGAAACACTTGGAGAGGAAGAGTCCATAGAGGGAAGGCACCTCCGAGGTGCCTTGGGGAGGATGGACTCCTTCCCCTCTTGGCCGCACCCTCCCTTGGAGGAGGGGGCAAGGCTGCGCCCTCCCCCCCTCCTTGGCACCTATATAAAGGGGGGAGGGGAGGGGGGCAGCAGCACCTGAGCCCTGGCGCCTCTCTCTCCCTCTCCAACACCTCCTTCTCCTCCGTAGTGCTTGGCGAAGCCCTGCAGGATTGCCACGCTCCTCCACCACCACCACGCCGTTGTGTTGCTGTTGGATGGAGTCTTCCTCAACCTCTCCCTCTCTCCTTGCTGGATCAAGGCATGGGAGACGTCCCCGGGCTGTACGTGTGTTGAACGCGGAGGTGCCGTCCGTTCGGCACTAGGATCATCGGTGATCTGAATCACGGCGAGTACGACTCCATCAACCCCGTTCACTTGAGCAGCTTCCGCTTAGCGATCTACAAGGGTATGTAGATGCACTCTCCTTCCCTCGTTGCTAGTTTCTCCATAGATAGATCTTGGTGACACGTGGGAAAATTTTGAATTTCTGCTACGTTCCCCAACAAAGTGGCATCATGAGCTAGGTCTATTGCGTAGATTCTTTGCACGAGTAGAACACAAAGTAGTTGTGGGCGTTGATTTTGTTCAATATGCTTGCCGTTACTAGTCTTATCTTGATTCGACGGTATTGTGGGATGAAGCGGCCGGACCAACCTTACACGTGCGCTTACGTGAGACCGGTTCCACCGGTGACATGCACTAGTTGCATAAGGTGGCTGGCGGGTGTCTGTCTCTCCACTTTAGTCGGAACGGATTCGATGAAAAGGGTCCTTATGAAGGGTAAATAGCAATTGGCATATCACGTTGTGGTTTTGCGTAGGTAAGAAGCGTTCTTGCTAGAAACCCAAAGCAGCCACGTAAAACATGCAAACAACAATTAGAGGACGTCTAACTTGTTTTTGCAGGGTATGCTATGTGATGTGATATGGCCAAGAAGAATGTGATGAATGATATGTGATGTATGAGATTGATCATGTTCTTGTAATAGGATTCACGACTTGCATGTCGATGAGTATGACAACGGCAGGAGCCATAGGAGTTGTCTTTATTTATTGTATGACCTGCGTGTCATTGAACAACGCCATGTAATTACTTTACTTTATTGCTAACCGGTAGCCATAGTAGTAGAAGTAATAAGTTGGCGAGACAACTTCATGGAGACACGATGATGGAGATCATGATGATGGAGATCATGGTGTCATGCGGTGACAATGATGATCATGGAGCCCCGAAGATGGAGATCAAGAGGAGCTATATGATATTGGCCATATCATGTCACTACTATATAATTGCATGTGATGTTTATTATGTTTATGCATCTTGTTTATTTAGAACGACGGTAGTAAATAAGATGATCCCTTACACAAATTTCAAGAAGTGTTCTCCCCTGACTGTGCACCGTTGCTACAGTTCGTCGTTTCTAAGCACCACGTGATGATCGGGTGTGATGGATTCTTACGTTCACATACAACGGGTGTAAGACAGATTTACACAAAAAAACACTTGGGGTTAACTTGACGAGCCTAGCATGTACAGACATGGCCTCGGAACACAGAGACCGAAAAGGTCGAGCATGAGTCGTATAGTAGATACGATCAACATGAAGATGTTCACCGATGATGACTAGTCCGTCTCACGTGATGATCGGACACGGCCTAGTTGACTCGGATCATGTAATCACTTAGATGACCAGAGGGATGTCTATTCGAGTGGGAGTTCATGAGATGAACTTAATTATCCTGAACATAGTCAAAAGATCTTTGCAAATTATGTCGTAAGCTCGCGCTTTAGTTCCACTGTTTAGATATGTTCCTAGAGAAAATATAGTTGAAAGTTGACAGTAACGATTATGCGGGCAGAAGAAAGCTTATGTCCTTAACGCACCGCTCAGTGTTTCAACCCCAAACGTCGCCCTGTGGATGTTGCGAACATCGGACATACACGTTTTGATAACTACATGATAGTTCGGTTAAATGGTTTAAGTAGAGGCACCAAATACGTTTTGAAACGTCATGGAACATATGAGATGTTTGAGGGCTGAAATTGGGATTTCAGGCTCGTGCTTACGCCAAGAGGTATAAGACCTCCGACGATTTTCTTAGCCTGCAAACTAAGGGAGAAAAGCTCAATCGTTGAGCTTGTGCTCAGATTGTCCGAGTACAACAATCACTTGAATCGAGTGGGAGTTGATCTTCCGGATGAGATAGTGATGTTTCTCCAAAGTCATTGCCACCAAGCTACTAGAGCTTCGTGATGAACTATAACATATCAGGGATAGATATGATGATCCTTGAAGTGTTCGCGATGTTTGACACCGCGAAAGTAGAAATCAAGAAGGAGCATCAATTGTTGATGGTTGGTGAAACCACTAGTTTCAAGAAGGGCAAGGGCAAGAAGGGACACTTCATGAAACGGCAAATAAGTTGCTGCTCCAGTGAAGAAGAAACCCAAGGTCGAACCCAAACCCGAGACTAAGTGCTTACGTAATAAGGGAACAACCAACTGGAACAGAATTACCCTAGATACTTGGTAGATAAGAAGGCTGGCAAGGTCGATAGAAGTATATTGGATATACATTATGTTAATGTGTACTTTACTAGTACTCCTAGTAGCACCAGGGTATTAGATACCGGTTCGGTTGCTAAGTGTTAGTAACTTTCGAAATAAAAGCTACGGAATAAACGGAGACTAGCTAAAGGTGAGCTGACGATATGTGTTGGAAGTGTTTCCAAGGTTGATGTAATCAAGCATCATACGCTCCCTCTACCATCGAGATTGATGTTAAACCTAAATAATTGTTATTTGGTGTTTCGTTGAGCATAGACATGATTGGATCATGTCTATCGCATATCTGATTATTCATTTAAGGAGAATAATGGTTACTCTATTTATTTGAATAATACCTTCAATGGTCTTGCACCTAAATGAATGGTCTATTGAATCTCGATCGTAGTGATACGCATTTTCATGCCAAAAGATATAAGATAGTAATGATAGTACCACTTACTTGTGGCACTGCCATGTAAGTCATAAACGCATGAAGAAGCTCCATGTTGATGGATCTTTGGACTCACTCGTTTTTGAAAAGTTTGAGACATGCAACCATGTCTATTGGTGTATACGCATGAAGAAGCTCCATGTTGATGGATCTTTGGACTCACTCGTTTTTGAAAAGTTTGAGACATGCGAACCATGTCTATTGGTGTATACGCATGAAGAAACTCCATGCAGATGGATCGTTTGCACTTGCATGATTTTGAATCACTTGAGATATGCAAATCATACCACATGGGCAAGATGACCTGAAAAGCCTCGGTTTGATAAGATGGAACAAGATAGCAACTTGTTGGAGGTAACACATTTTGATGTGTGCAGTCCAATGAGTGCCGAGGCATGCAAATGAATATCGTTATGTTCTTACTTCACAGATGATTTGAGTAGATGTTGAGTATATTTACTTGATGAAACACAAGTCTGAATTATTGAAAGGTTCAAGTAATTTCAGAGTGAAGTTGAAGATCTTCGTGACAAGAGGATAAAATGTCCGTGATGTGATCATAGAGATGAATATCTGAGTTATGCGAGTTTGGTACACAATTAAGACATTGTGCAAATTGTTTCACAATTAATACCGCTGGAACACCATAGTGTGATGGTGTGTCCGAACATCATAGTTGCACCCTATTGGATATGGTGCGTACCATGATGTCTCTTATCGAATTACCACTATCGTTCATGGGTTAGGCATTAGAGACAACCGCACTCACTTTAATAGGGTACCACGTAATTCCGTTGAGATGACACCGTAAGAACTATGGTTTAGAGAAACCTAAGCTGTCATTTCTTAAAAATTTGGGGCTGCGACGCTTATGTGGAAAAGTTTCAGGTTGATAAGCTCGAACCCAAAGCGGATAAAATACATCTTCATAGGACACCCAAAACAGTTGGGTAAACCTCCTAATTCAGATCCGAAAGCAATAGGGATTGTTTCTTGAATCGGGTCCTTTCTCGAGGAAAAGTTTGTCTCGAAAAGTTGAGTGGGAGGATGGTGGAGACTTGATGAGGTTATTGAGCCGTCACTTCAACAAGTGTGTAGTAGGGCACGGGAAGTTGTTCCGTGGCACCTACACCAATTGAAGTAGAAGCTTATGATATTGATCATGAAGCTTCGGATCAAGTCACTACCGAACCTCGTGGGACGACAAGAACGCTGCATCGCATCGAGTGGTACGGTGATCCTGTCTTGAAGGTCATGTTGCTAGACAACAATGAACCTCTGAGCTATGGAGAAGCGATGGTGGGCCCAAATTCCGACAAATGGTTAGAAGCCATGAAATCCGAGATAGGATCCATGTATCATAACAAAGCATGGACTTTGATGGACTTGCCCGATGATCGGCAAGCCATTGAGATAAATGGATCTTTAAGAAGAAGACGGACATGGACGGTAATGTCACCGTCTATGAAGCTCGACTTGTGGCGAAGAGTTTTTTCACAAGTTCAAGGAGTTGACTACGATGAGATTTTCTCATCCGTGGCGATGCTTGAGTCTGTCGGAATCATGTTAGCATAAGCTGCATTTATGAAATCTGGCAGATGGATGTCAAAATGAGTTTCCTTACCAGTTTTAAATGAGGAAAGGTTGTATGTGATACAATCAGAAAGTTTTGTCGATCCTAAGGATGCTAAAAGTTATGCTTTGGCTCCAGCGATCCTTTCTAAGGACCGGAGTAAGCATCTCGGAGTTGGAATGTGCGCTTTGATGAGCTGATCAAAGATTTTGGGTTTATACAAAGTTTATGAGAAACTTGTATTTCCAAAGAAGTAAGTGGGAGCACTATAGAATTTCTGATGAGTATATGTTGTTGACATATTGATGATCGAAATGACGTAGAATTTTCTGTAAAGCATATAGGGTTATTTGAAAGGTGTTTTTCAAATAGAAAACCTGGATTAGGCTACTTGAACAATAAGCATCAAGATCTATAAGATAGATCAAAATGTTTAATAATACTTTCAAATGAGCATGTACCTTGACATGATCTTGAAGGTGTTCAAGATGGATCAGTCAAAGAAGGAGTTCTTAGCTGAATTGTAAGGTATGAAGTTAAGACTTAAAGCTCGACCACGGCAGAACAGAGAGAAAGGACGAAGATTGTCCCCTATGCCTTAGACATAGGCTCTACAGTATGCTATGCTGTGTACCGCACCGGAAGTGTGCCATGCCATGAGTCAGTCAAGGGGTACAAGAATGATCCAGGAATGGATCATTGGACAATGGTCAAAATTGTCCTTGAAGTAAATAAGGACATGTTTCTCGATTATGGAGGTGATAAAGAGTTCGGCATAAAGCGTTACGTCGATGCAAGCTTTAACACCTATCCGAGTGACTCTGAGTAGCAAACCGGATACGTATAGTGGAGCAACCGTTTGGAATAGATCCAAGTGGAGCGTGGAAGCAGCATTTACAATATGACATAAGAGAATTGCATAGCACACGGATCTGAAAGGTTCGGACCGTTGACTAAAACCCGTTGACTAAAACCTCCCTCACAAGCAAAACATGATCAAACCTCGTAACTCATTGAGTCTTAATCACATGGTGATGTGAACTAGTTTAAGACACTAGTAGACTCTTTGGATGTTGGTCACATGGCGATGTGACCTATCACTGTTGATCACATGGCGATGTGAACTAGATTATTGACTCTAGTGCAAGTGGGAGACTGTTGGAAATATGCCCTAGAGGCAATAATAAATTAGTTATTATTACTATATTTCCTTGTTCATGATAATCGTTTATTATCCATGTTATAATTGTATTGATAGGAAACTCAAATACATGTGTGGATATATAGACAACACCATGTCCCTAGCAAGCCTCTATTGGCTAGCTCGTTGATCAATAGATGGTTACGGTTTCCTAACCATGGACATTGGATGTCATTGATAACGGGATCACATCATTAGTAGAATGATGTGATGGACAAGACAATCCTAAGCCTAGCACAAAGATGCGTAGTTCGTATGCTAAAGCTTTTCCAATGTCAAGTATCTTTTCCTTAGACCATGAGATTGTGCAACTCCCGGATACCGTAGGAATGCTTTGGGTGTATCAAACGTCCACAACGTAATCGGGTGACTATAAAGGTGCACTACAGGTATCTCCAAAAGTGTCTGTTGGGTTGGCACGAATCGAGATCGGATTTGTCACTCCGTGTGACGGAGAGGTATCTCTGGGCCCACTCGGTAGGACATCATCATAATGTGCACAAGTGTGATTAAGGAGTTGATCACGGATGATGTGTTACGGAACGAGTAAAGAGACTTGCCGTAACGAGATTGAACAAGGTATCGGGATACCGATGATCGAATCTCGGGCAAGTACAATACCGCTAGACAAAGGGAATTGTATACGGGATTGACCGAGTCCTTGACATCGTGGTTCATCCGATGAGATCATCGTGGAACATGTGGGAGCCAACATGGGTATCCAGATCCCGCTGTTGGTTATTGACCGAGAACGTCTCGGTCATGTCTGCTTGTCTCCGAACCCGTAGGGTCTACACACTTAAGGTTCGATGGCGCTAGGGTTATATAGGAAGCTTGTATGTGGTTACCGAATGTTGTTGAGTCCCGGATGAGATCCTGGACGTCACGAGGAGTTCCGGAATGGTCCGGAGGTAAAGAATTATATATAGGAAGTGCTGTTTTGACCATCGGGACAAGTTTCGGTGATATCGGTATTGTACCGGGACCACCGGAGGGTCCCGGGCCCACCGGGTGGGGCCACCTGCCCCGGGGCCACATGGGCCCTAGGTGGTGCGCCTAGGCCTGCATGGGCCAAGGGGAACCAGCCCCAAGAGGCCCATGCGCATGAAACACTTGGAGAGGAAGAGTCCATAGAGGGAAGGCACCTCCGAGGTGCCTTGGGGAGGATGGACTCCTTCCCCTCTGGCCGCACCCCTCCCTTGGAGGAGGGGCAAGGCTGCGCCCTCCCCTCCTTGGCACCTATATAAAGGGGGAGGAGGGGCAGCAGCACCTGAGCCTGGCGCCTCTCTCCCTCTCCAACACCTCCTTCTCCTCCGTAGTGCTTGGCGAAGCCTGCAGGATTGCCACGCCTCCACCACCACCACGCCGTTGTGCTGCTGTTGGATGGAGTCTTCCTCAACCTCTCCCTCTCTCCTTGCTGGATCAAGGCATGGGAGACGTCACCGGGCTGTACGTGTGTTGAACGCGGAGGTGCCGTCCGTTCGGCACTAGGATCATCGGTGATCTGAATCACGGCGAGTACGACTCCATCAACCCTGCTCACTTGAACGCCTTCCGCTTAGCGATCTACAAGGGTATGTAGATGCACTCTCCTTCCCTCGTTGCTAGTTTCTCCATAGATAGATCTTGGTGACACGTAGGAAAATTTTGAATTTCTGCTACGTTCCCCAACATTAAGGTTCGATGACGCTAGGGTTATAAAGGAAGTTTGTATGTGGTTACCGAATGTTGTTCGGAGTCCCGGATGAGATCCTGGACGTCACGAGGAGTTCCGGAATGGTCCGGAGGTAAAGATTTATATATGGAAAGTTGTTGTTCGGGTTCCGGAAAAAGTTCGGGTTTTTTCGGTATTGTACCGGGAAGCTTCCAAAAGGTTCCGGAGGACTCTGGAGGGGTCCGGAGGTCCGGAAATTGTTCCACCACGTCCAATACAGTAGCATGGGCTGTAGGGGGGCGCCCTAGCCATAATGGGCCAAGGGCACCAGCCCCCCCAAGGCCCATGCGCATGGGAAGGGGGAAACCCTAAGGGGGAGGGCCTCCACTTGACTTGGGAGGCACTCCTCCCCCTCTTGGCCGCCCCCAAGTCCCATCTAGGGCTGGCCGCACCCCTTGGGGTGGGAAACCCTAAAGGGGGCGCAACCCCTCTTTCCCTATATATACTTGAGGTTTTGGGCTGCCCAACACACATGAGTTCTCTCCCTCTTGGTGCAGCCCTGCGTCTCTTCTTCCTCCTCCTCATATCTTGTGATGCTTGGCGAAGCCCTGCAAGATTGCCACGCTCCTCCATCATCACCACGCCGTTGTGCTGCTGTTGGATGGTGTCTTCCTCAACCTCTCCCTCTCTCCTTGCTGGATCAAGGCACAGGAGACGTCACCGGCTGTACGTGTGTTGAACAGCGGAGGTGCCGTCCGTTCGGCACTAGGATCTCCGGTGATTTGGATCACGACGAGCACGACTCCTTCAACCCCGTTCTCATGAACGCTTCCGCTTAGCGATCTACAAGGGTATGTAGATGCACTCTCCTTCCCTCGTTGCTAGTTTCTCCATAGATAGATCTTGGTGACACGTGGGAAATTTTGAATTTCTGCCACGTTCCCCAACAAAGTGGCATCATGAGCTAGGTCTATTGCGTAGATTCTTTGCACGAGTAGAACACAAAGTAGTTGTGGGCGTTGATATTGTTCAATATGCTTACCGTTACTGGTCCAATCTTGTTTCGACGGTATTGTGGGATGAAGCGGCCCGACCGACCTTACACGTGCTCTTCACGTGAGACAGGTTCCACCGATCGACATGCACTTGGTGCATAAGGTGGCCAGCGGGTGCCGCCTCTCCACTTTAGTCGGAACGGATTCGATGAAAAGGGTCCTTATGAAGGGTAAATAGCAATTGGCATATCACGTTGTGGTTTTATGAGGTAAGAAACGTTCTTGCTAGAAACCCAAAGCAGCCACGTAAAACATGCAAACAACAATTAGAGGACGTCTAACTTGTTTTTGCAGGGTATGCTATGTGATGTGATATGGCCAAGAAGAATGTGATGAATGATATGTGATGTATGAGATTGATCATGTTCTTGTAATAGGACTCACGACTTGCATGTCGATGAGTATGACAACCGGCAGGAGCCATAGGAGTTGTCTTTATTTATTGTATGACCTGCGTGTCATTAAACAACGCCATGTAATTACTTTACTTTATTGCTAACCGGTAGCCATAGTAGTAGAAGTAATAGTTGGCGAGACAACTTCATGAAGACACGATCATGATGATGGAGATCATGGTGTCATGCCGGTGACAATGATGATCATGGAGCCCCGAAGATGGAGATCAAAAGGAGCAATATGATATTGGCCATATCATGTCACTACTATATAATTGCATGTGATGTTTATTATGTTTATGCATCTTGTTTACTTAGAACGACGGTAGTAAATAAGATGATCCCTTACACAAATTTCAAGAAGTGTTCTCCTCGACTGTGCACCGTTGCTACAGTTCGTCGCTTCTAAGCACCACGTGATGATCGGGTGTGATGGATTCTTACGTTCACATACAACGGGTGTAAGACAGATTTACACAGCAAAACACTTGGGGTTAGCTTGACGAGCCTAGCATGTGCGGACATGGCCTCGAACACGGAGACCGAAAGGTCGAGCATGAGTCGATAGTAGATACGATCAACATGAAGATGTTCACCGAGTCGACTAGTCCGTCTCACGTGATGATCGGACACGGCCTAGTTGACTCGGATCATGTAATCACTTAGATGACCGGAGGGATGTCTATTCGAGTGGGAGTTCATAAGATGAACTCAATTATCTTGAACATAGTCAAAAGACCTTTTGCAAATTATGTCGTAAGCTCGCGCTTTAGTTCCACTGTTTAGATATGTTCCTAGAGAAAATATAGTTGAAAGTTGACAGTAGCGATTGTGCGGACAGTAGAAAGATTGTGTCTCTAATGCACCGCTCAGTGTGCTGAACCCCAAACGTCGTTTGTGGATGTCACGAACATCGGACATACGCTGCGTTTTGATAACTACGTGATAGTTCGCTTAAACGGTTTAGAGTTGAGGCAATCAAGACGTTTTTGAAACGTCATGAACATATGAGATGTTTCGAGGGCTGAAATTGGGATTTCAAGCTCGTGCCCACGCCAAGAGGTATAAGACCTCCGACGATTTTCTTAGCCTGCAAACTAAGGGAGAAAAGCTCAATCGTTGAGCTTGTGCTCAGATTGTCTCGAGCACAACAATCACTTGAATCGAGTGGGAGTTGATCTTCCAGATGAGATAGTGATGTTTCTCCAAAGTCATTGCCACCAAGCTACTAGAGCTTCGTGATGAACTATAACATATCAAGGATAGAGATGATGATCCTTGAGGTATTCGCGTTGTTTGACATCACGAAAGTAGAAGTCAAGAAGGAGCATCAATTGTTGATGGCTGGTGAAACCACTAGTTTCAAGAAGGGCAAGGGCAAGAAGGGACACTTCATGAATCGGCAAATCAGTTGCTGCTCCAGTGAAGAAACCCAAGGTTGAACCCAAACCCGAGACTAAGTGCTTCTGTAATAAGGGGAACAGCCACTGGAGCAGCATTACCCTAGATACTTGGTAGATAAGAAGGCTGGCAAGGTCGATAGAAGTATATTGGATATACATTATGTTAATGTGTACTTTACTAGTACTCCTAGTAGCACCAGGGTATTAAGATACCGGTTCGGTTGCTAAGTGTTAGTAACTCGAAATAAAAGGCTACGGAATAAACGGAGACTAGCTAAAGGTGAGTCGACGATATATGTTGGAAGTGTTTCCAAGGTTGATGTGATCAAGCATCGCACGCTCCCTCTACCATCGAGATTAGGTGTTAAACCTAAATAATTGTTATTTGGTGTTTGCGTTGAGCATAGACATGATTGGATTATGTCTATCGCAATACGGTTATTCATTTAAGGAGAATAATGGTTACTCTATTTATTTGAATAATACCTTCAATGGTCTTGCACCTAAATGAATGGTTTATTGAATCTCGATCGTAGTGATACACATTTTCATGCCAAGAGGTATAAGATAGTAATGATAGTACCACTTACTTGTGGCACTGCCATGTAAGTCATATTGGCAAGATGACTGAAAAGCCTCGGTTTCAGTAAGATGGAACAAGATAGCAACTTGTTGGAAGTAACACATTTTGATGTGTGCAGTCCAATGAGTGCTGAGGCATGCAGTGAATATCGTTATGTTCTTACTTCACAGATGATTTAAGTAGATACTGAGAATATTTACTTGATGAAACACAATTCTGAATTATTGAATGGTTCAAGTATTTTCAGAGTGAAGTTGAAGATCATTGTGACAAAAGGATAAAATGTCTATGATATGATCATAGAGATGAATATCTGAGTTGCGAGCTTTGGCACGCTATTAAGACATTGTGGAAGTTGTTTCACAATTAATACCGCTGGAACACCATAGTGTGATGGTGTGTCCGAACATCATAGTTGCACCCTATCGGATATGGTGCGTACCATGATGTCTCTTATCGAATTACCACTATCGTTCATGGGTTAGGCATCGAGACAACCGCACTCACTTTAATAGGGCACCACGTAATTCCGTTGAGATGACACCGTGAAAACTATGGTTTAGAGAAACCTAAGCTGTCATTTCTTAAAAGTTTGGGGCTGCGACGCTTATGTGAAAAAGTTTCATCGTGATAAGCTCGAACCCAAAGCGGATAAAATGCATCTTCATAGGACACCCAAAACAGTTGGGTATTCCTCCTAATTCAGATCCGGAAGCAATAGGGATTGTTTCTTGAATCGGGTCCTTTCTCGAAGAAAAGTTTGTCTCGGAAAGTTGAGTGGGAGGATGGTGGAGACTTGATGAGGTTATTGAACCGTCACTTCAACAAGTGTGTAGCAGGGCACAGGAAGTTGTTCCTGTGGCACCTACACCAATTGAAGTAGAAGCTTATGATAGTGATCATGAAACTTCGGATCAAGTCACTACCGAACCTCGTAGGACGACAAGGACGGCGTACGCTTCCGAGTGGTACGGTGATCCTGTCTTGAAGGTCATGTTGCTAGACAACAATGAACCTACGAGCTATGGAGAAGCAATGGTGGGCCCAAATTCCGACAAATGGTTAGAAGCCATGAAATCCGAGATAGGATCCATGTATCATAACAAAGCATGGACTTTGGTGGACTTGCCCGATGATCGGCAAGCCATTGAGATAAATGGATCTTTAAGAAGAAGACGGACGTGGACGGTAATATCACCGTCTATGAAGCTCGACTTGTGGCGAAGAGTTTTTCACAAGTTCAAGGAGTTGACTACGATGAGATTTTCTCATCCGTAGCGATGCTTAAGTCCGTCGGAATCATGTTAGCATAAGCTGCATTTATGAAATCTGGCAGATGGATGTCAAAATGAGTTTCCTTACTAGTTTTCTTAAGGAAAGGTTGTCTTCATCATTAGGCGAAAGTAACATGTGCATGATGGTACGAAGCTCTCCAAAGTTATTTTGGAACGGAGTCCCAGATAGGATAATTCACTTTTTGGTACAAAGTTCAGCAAGAACCTTCCGAATATCGTTATTCCAAAGGCCTTTGCTGAGATTCGTACAAAAAGGCAAATTATCCTATCCAGGACTCCATTCCAGAATAACTTTGGAGGACTTCGTACCATCATGCCATGGTTACTTCCGGCTAATGATGAAGCCATGGATTTCTTCAATACTTTGACACTATAGGAACCCTCGACCCTGAAACCTTCGACCCTTGACCCCTTAACGACCCTCGACCCTGAAACCTTCGACCCTTGACCCCTTAACGACCCTCGACCCTCTACCCTAGTTCCCGACCCTCGACCCCTCGGCGATCCTCGATACCCTCGTTATATCGACAACGACGCAACATACATATACATGGGAAAATAATGTTCTCGGGGAGGGGGTATCGGTACCCCCCCCCTCGTGTCAAAGTTTCTTCTTTCTCCTCTATTCCTTTCTTTCTTCTTCTCCTCTTCTTTTCTTCTTATCCCTCGAGAAAGGAAAATAAGGAAAAAGGAAGAAAAGAGGAAGAAGGAAGAAGGAAGAAGAAGAAGAAAAAGAAGAAGAAAAAAAAGAGGAGAAGAAGAAAAGAATAGAGGAGAAGAAGAAAAATAGAATTTTTTTTCTATTTTTTCTTCTTCTCCTCTTATTTTTCTTCTTTTTTCTTCTTCTTATTTATTTCTCCTCTTCTTCCTCTCCCCTCTTCTTCTCCTTTCTTCCTCTCCTTATTTCCTTTTTCCTCTCATTCTTTTTCTTCTTCTTCCTTCTTAAAAATACATGAAGTAGTATTGCCTAATTCACTGTTCATATGAATATACAAACATTTGCATATTTACAATAATTAATATCGCCAAAAATCTATGAACAGAAAAAAATCCTAATTTTTCTAAAAACTATCTTTTGCATTGTTCACATACACATATACATTATAGCCACATACACATATACATCACATATGAACAAAAAATTAAAACATAAAAAACAGAGCATAAAAATAAAAAATAGCTTAAACATTAAAAGAGCCGGGCGGCTCACAGCGCTGAGGGCAGGCGAGAGGCGCTGCTGGGCGGACGGGCAGGGGCAGGGGCGACGGCGACGAGGAGCGGCGGCGATGGCGAGCCCGTAGCAGGGAGCTCGAGGCGACGGCGGGGCGGACGGGCAGGGCAGGGCGACGGCGAGCACGGGCAGTGGCGCTGAGGCGACAGCGACGGCGAGCACGGGCAGGGCACGGGCGACGGCGACGGCGAGCATGGGCAGCCTGACGGCGTCGTCGGGGCGAGCTCGGGCAGCCTGGCGGCGTCGTCGGGGCGGGGAACTGGCGATGAAATCTGAAAAAACGCCAAGTCTTTGCTTATATAGAAAAGGCTTTGGTCCCGGTTCGTGCCACGACCCGGGACTAATGCCCCCCTTTAGTCCCGGTTGGTGCCACCAACCGGGACCAAAGGCCACCTTCCACCGCCGCCCTTTGGTCCGGGTTCGTGGCACCACCGGGGACTAATGGGGGGCATTAGTCCCGGGTCCTGCCACCAACGGGGATAAATGCCCCCCTTTAGTCCCGGTTGGTGCCACCAACCGGGACCAAAGTCCTTCTGCTGCCCCGCGCCGCAAAGTTTAGTCCCACCTCGCTAGTTGAGAGAGCTCGAGAGTGGTTTATAAGCGCTGCACCCACCCTCTCGAGCTCCTCTCAACCTGCAGGCTTCGGGCCTAATCTGTCACTAGCTATGTGCCTGTGGGCCTACTTGGCCTCCTGCGGGCCTGAATCCCGCCCATGTAGGGTTTCTAGTCGTATTCAGGCCGTAAATTGGGGGCCCAGTGACACTATTTTTTCCAGTTTTTTGTTTTGTTTTCTGCATTATTATTTATTTTTTGTTGTTTTTTGCTTTATTTTTTAATTCTTTTTGCTTTTAGTTTTAGAAAAATTATAAACTTTCATTAGTGCCATTAGTTTTCAAATTTGAAAACTCTTTTTTGTTTTCTTTGTTGCTTTATTTATTTTATTTTGTTTCTACTTAAAACAAAATACTTATTGTTGCTATTTTTATTTTTTCAGTTTTTGTTCTGCTTTTCTGCATTATTTAGTTTTTGTTGTTTTTGCTTTATTTTTAATTCTTTTTGCTTTTAGTTTTAGAAAAATTATAAACTTTCTGTTAGTGCCATTAGTTTTCAAATTTGAAAACTCTTTTTTGTTTTCTTTGTTGCTTTATTTATTTTATTTTGTTTCTCTTGACAACAAAATACTTGTTGTTCCTATTTTTATTTTTTTTTCAGTTTTTTGTTCTGTTTTCTGCATTATTTATTTTTTGTTGTTTTTTTCTTTATTTTTTAATTCTTTTTGCTTTTAGTTTTAGAAAAATTATAAACTTTTTGTTAGTGCCATTAGTTTTCAAATTTGAAAACACTTTTTTTGTTTTCTTTGTTGCTTTATTTATTTTATTTTGTTTCTGCTTACAACAAAACGATGTGTAGAGGGACGGGCTTATAAACCGGTGTGAGCGCCGTTCGGTTGGCGAGGTTTTCAAATTCATAGTTTTCAAATGAACTCTGAAAAAGTTGGCATAGCATGTGCATGTACAAAACGGACAATGGTATCATACTAAATTCTGTTACAAAGTTGGCATGGTATCATCATAATAGTTGCGGAGAAAGTCTTCACTTTTTCTTCGCTTGTGTCGTTGCTTATTGCGCCGTAACCATGGATCATCTTCATCGTTTATCGTGATGCTTGGGTCAGCCTTGACTTTGAAGGGGAATTTCATGAAACTTTTCATACTCTTGAGACATGTCTGTCTTGCCCTCCACTCCTGTGATGTCCCTTTTCCTGAAAGAACTATGTGGCGCTTTGGCTCATTGTATGATGTATTCGCTTCCTTATATTTTCTTTTCCTCGGTCCGTAGACATGTCCTTCACATAGATAACCTCGCCACATCATTGGCTAGGACGAGCGGTTCGTCAGTGTCCCCAAGATTTTTCAGATCCACTGTTGTCATTCCGTCATCGTGGGTCTACCTGCACTTCGCCTCCCGATGATTGACCCACTTGCACTTAAACAAAGGGACCTTAAAATCTACTCCGTAGTCAAGTTCCCATATGTCTACTATGTAACCATAATATGTGTCATTTCCCTTGTCGGTTGCTGCATCAAAGCGGACACCGCTGTTTTGGTTGGTGCTCTTTTCATCTTGGTCAATCGTGTAAAATGTATTCCCATTTATCTCGTATCCTTTCCAAATCATTAAAGTCGAAGATGGTCCCCTGGACAACAAGTACAGCTCATCACAAACAGTGCTGTCACCTCTGAGACGTGTTTCCAACCAACTGCTGAAAGTCCTGATGTGTTCACATGTAATCCAGTCGTCGCCTTTGCTCAAGGGTGTTTGGAGCGCAGACTGTTCTTGTGTTCATCGACATACGGGGTCACCAAGGTAGAGTTCTCAGAGAACTGTAGTGTCCTTGAGACCAAGAATATCCGCCCCTGCATATTATTGAGTCTCTTCCAAGCGTGCCTTTTCGGTCAGTCTCCCCTCATACCGCGATTTAGGGAGACCTATCTTCTTAAGGCCAGGAATGAAGTCAACACAAAACTCGATGACATCCTCTGTTTGATGGCCCATGGAGATGCTTCCTTCTGGCCTAGCGCGGTTACGAACATATTTCTTTAGGACTCCCATGAACCTCTCAAAGGGGTACATATTGTGTAGAAATACGGGCCCCAGAATGACAATCTCGTCGACTAGATGAACTAGGACGTGCGTCATGATATTGAAGAAGGATGGTGGGAACACAAGCTCGAAACTGACAAGACAGTGCGCCACATCACTCCTTAGCGTTGGTACGATTTCTGGATCGATCACCTTATGAGATATTGCATTGAGGAATGCACATAGCTTCACAATGGCTAATCGGACGTTTTCTGGTAGAAGCCCCCTCAATGCAACCGGAAGCAGTTGCGTCATAATCACGTGGCAGTCATGAGACTTTAGGTTCGGAACTTTTTCTCCGCATATTTATTATTCCCTTTATATTCGACGAGAAGCCGGTCGGGACCTTCATCTTGAGCAGGCATTGAAAGAATATTTCTTTCTCTTCTTTCGTAAGAGCGTAGCTGGCAGGACCTTCATACTGCTTCGGAGGCATGCCCTCTTTTTCGTGCAAGCGTTGCAGGTCCTCTCATGCCTCAGGTGTATCTTTTGTCTTCCCATGCACGCCCAAGAAGCCTAGCAGGTTCACGCAAAGGTTCTTCGTCACGTGCATCACGTTGATCGAAGAGCGGACCTCTAGGTCTTTCCAGTAGGGTAGGTCCCAAAATATAGATTTCTTCTTCCACATGGGTGCGTGATTCTCAGCGTCATTCGGAACAGCTAGTCCGCCAGGACCCTTTCCAAAGATTACGTGTAAATCATTGACCATAGCAAGTACGTGATCACTGGTACGCATGGCGGGCTTCTTCCGGTGATCTGCCTCGCCTTTGAAATGCTTGCCTTTCTTTCGACATTGATTGTTGGTCGGAAGAAATCGACGATGGCCCAGGTACACATTCTTCCTGCAGCTTCCCAGGTATATACTATCGGTGTCCGGTAAACAGTGCGTGCATGCGTGGTATCCCTTGTTTGTCCGTCTGAAAGGTTATCGAGAGCGGGCCAATCGTTGATGGTCACGAACAACAACGCCTTTAGGTCAAATTCCTCCTTTTTGTGCTCATCCCACGTACGTACACCGTTTCCATTCCACAGGTATAAAAGTTCTTCAACTAATGGCCTTAGGTACACATCAATGTCGTTGCCGGGTTGCTTAGGGCCTTGGATGAGAACTGGCATCATAATGACCTTCCGCTTCATGCACATCCAAGGAGGAAGGTTATACATACATAGAGTCACGGGCCAGGTGCTGTGATTGCTGCTCTGCTCCCCCAACGGATTAATGCCATCCGCGCTTAAAGCAAACCATACGTTCCTTGGGTCCTTTGCAAACTCATCCCAGTACTTTCTCTCGATTATTCTCCACTGCGACCCGTCAGTGGGTGCTCTCAACTTCCCGTCTTTCTTACGGTCCTCACTGTGCCATCGCATCAACTTGGCATGCTCTCCGTTTCTAAACAGACGATTCAATCGTTGTATTATAGGAGCATACCACATCACCTTCGCAGAACCCTCTTCCGGAGGCTCGCCGTCAACATCACTGAGGTCATCTCGTCTAATCTTATACCGCAATGCACCGCATACCGCATGCGTTCAGATCCTTGTAGGCACCACGGTAGAGGATGCAGTCATTAGGGCATGCATGTATCTTCTCCACCTCCAATCCTAGAGGGCATACGACCTTCTTTGCTGCGTATGTCTTTGTCGGGCAATTCGTTATCCTTTGGAAGCTTCTTCTTCATTATTTTCAGTAGCTTCTCAAATCCTTTATCGAGCACAAGATTCTCTGCCTTCCACCGCAGCAATTTGAGTACGGTACCGAGCTTTGTGTTGCCATCTTCGCAATTGGGGTACAACCCTTTTTGTGATCCTCTAACATGCGATCGAACTTCAGCTTCTCCTTTTGACTTTCGCATTGTGTCCTTGCATCGACAATGACCCGCGGAGATCATCATCATCGGGTACATCGTCTGGTTCCTCTTGATCTTCAGCAGCTTCGCCCGTTCCAGCACCATCGTGCACATCGTCTGGTGCATCTTGATGTTCAGTAGCATCACCGTATTAGGGGGCACATAGTTGTCATCTTACTCTTCTTCCTCGCCATCTTCCATCATAACCCCTATTTCTCCGTGCCTCGTCCAAACATTATAGTGTGGCATGAAACCCTTGTAAAGCAGGTGGGTGTGAAGGATTTTCGGTCGAGTAAGACTTCAGATTCCCACATATAGGGCATGTACAACACATAAAACCATTCTCGCTTGTTTGCCTCAGCCACTTCGAGAAAATCATGCACGCCTTAATGTACTTTGAGGTGTGTCCATCACCGTACATCCATTGCCGGTTCATTTTATGCATTATATATAATTAAGTTGTCAAAAATCATTACAGAACATCATGAATAGATAATTAAGTGACCAAATTAATAGAAGTTCATCATCACGTAAAAACCAAAGTACATACATAGTTCTCATCTAACAGCATAAAGCTCTGCAGAGCATCTAAATTAATTAAACCATACATTGAAACTATGTAAAACATTTCAATGCGAAAACAAATACGATCATAATCGCAACCAAGGTAACAACTGATCCAACGGCATAATGATACCAAGCCTCGGTATGAATGGCATATTTTCTAATCTTTCTCATCATCAAGCGCATTGCATCCATCTTGATCTTGTGATCATCGACGACATCCGCAACATGCAACTCCAATATCATCTTCTCCTCCTCAAGTTTTTTTATTTTTCCTTCAAGAAATTGTTTTCTTCTTCAACTAAATTTAACATCTCGACAATAGGGTCGGTTGGAATTTCGGTTCAACAACCTCCTAGATAAATAAAATCTATGTCACGTTGGTCGGCATAATTTTCATAAACAATAAATGAACCAATAGTTATGAAAAGATAATATATACCAGATCCGAATCATAGATGTGAGGGCCGACGGGGCGGATACCAAAACCATCGCACTATGTAAGATGCAATAATAGAAGTAAGAAAATAATACAAGTATCTATCTAAACAAACAAGTAATAATATTTTTCCTTTCGTAAAGAAGATAAGAACAAGAGGCTCACCACGGTGGTGCCGGCGATGAGATCGGGCGCTGGTGATCGACGGCGATGAAGACGGGACGGTGTGACGGACCGCTAAACCTAGATAAATATTGAGGAAAATGGAGCTTGGCGGTCGAGCTTGGAGAGGAGAAACCTTAAGTAGTGTGGCTCGGACATTCCATCGAACACCTTGTGTGCATAGGAGGTGACCTAGAGCACCACCAAGCCCTCCCCTCGGCCGGGAAAAACAGCAGCAGTGTGCTCTGCTCTTGCGCGAGGGGCTATATATAGGCAGCACCATTAGCCCGGTTGGGGCATGAGCCGACTAAAGGGAAGCCTTTGGTCCCAGTTCATGCCACCAACCGGGACCAATAGTGGTGGGCCAGGAGCCAGGACCATTGGTCCCGGTTCGTCCAACCAACCGGGACCAAAAGGTCCGGACGAACCAGGACCAATGGCCCACGTGGCCCGGCCGGCCCCCAGGCTCACGTAATCGGGCAAATAGCTCCATTGGTCCCGGTTCTGGATTGAACCGGGACTAATGGGCTAAACTGGCCTGGACGAAAGCCCTGTTTTCTACTAGTGTATGGATATATTAGTGGCAAACGTGGAACTAGCTAGCTAATCACAGTAAGGAATCATATTAATTAGTGGCCTCGACGCTGCCTCGAGAGAGTTTGTCGGGTAGGGGCGCGGCGGGAGGGGGTAGGAGACCAACATCATTTTTTCTCTAGGGTTTGGGTGTCCTCGATAGTTTTGGTCGAGCGAGAGGGCCGAGGGGGGCGTTGCCGTGGTATAAGTTATCACGGTCGAGAGGGGGTATATATATCGACCACCCCTCATGTCGAAGTTATCCGGGAGGGGTTACATTGACAACGACGACATACATACATGGGAAAATAATGTTATCAGGGAGGGGGTATATTGACCGTCCCCCCTCGTGTTGAAGTTATCGGGAGGGGGTATATGGACAACGACATACCCGACAAAAAATAAGAAGACAAAAGAAGAAATAAAAAGAGGAGAAGAAGAAAGGAATAGAAGAGATGATCGAAGAAAAAAAGAAGGAAAAAAAAGAGGAGAAGAAGAAAGGAATAGAGGAGAACAAGAAAAAATAGAAAATATTCTATTTTCTCTTCTTCTCCTCTATTCCTTTCTTCTTCTCCTCTTCTTTTTCTTCTTTTTTCCTCTTCTTATTTATTTCTCCTCTTCTCCTCCTTTCTTCCACTTCTTATTTTCCTTTTTCTCTCGTTCTTTTAGTATTGCTTGTTTTTTTAAATGTTCAAATAGAAAATTTCGAAAACAAGTAAAGGTTTTGCCTAATGCATTGTTCCTATGAATATACAAACATTTGTATATTCTACAATAATTAATATCACCAAAAAAATCTATGAACAGAAAAAATCCTAACTTTCCTAGAAATCTATCTTTTGTATATATGAAAACATTAATACACATATGAAAATTAATACACATATATGAAAACATAAACATATATGAAAACACAGAAGATACACCGGAGGCATGGGAGGACCTTCAACGTTTGCACGAAAAAAACGGCATGCCTCCAAAGCAGTATGAAGGTCCTGCCAGCTACACTCTTACCAAAGAAGAGAAGGAAATCTTCTTTGAATGCCTTCTCAGTATGATGGTCTCTTCTGGCTTCTCATCGAATATAAAGGGAATAATAAATATGCCAGAGAAAAAGTTCCAGATCCTAAAGTCTCATGACTACCATGTGATATGACGCAACTGCTTCCAGTTGCATTGAAGGGGCTTCTACCGGAAAACATCCGATTAGTCATTGTGAAGCTATGTGCATTCCTCAATGCAATCTCTCAGAAGGTGATCGATCCAGAAATCATACCAAGGCTAAGGAGTGATGTGGCGCAATGTCTTTTCAGTTCCGAGCTGGTGTTCCCACCATCCTTCTTCAATATCATGACGCACGTCCTAGTTCATCTAGTCGACGAGATTGTCATTCTGGGCCCCATATTTCTACACAATATGTTCCCCTTTAAGAGATTCATGGGAGTCCTAAAGAAATATGTCTGTAACCGCGCTAGGCCAGAAGGAAGCATCTCCATGGGCCATCAAATAGAGGATGTCATTCGGTTTTGTGTTGACTTCTTTCCTGGCCTTGAGAAGATAGGTCTCCCTAAATCGCGGTATGAGGGGAGACTGACTGGAAAAGACATGCTTGGAGGGTACTCAATAATATGCATGGACGGGCATTATTGGTCTCAGCCACACTACACAGTTCTACAGAACTCTACCTTGGTCACCCCGTATGTCGATGAACACAATAACAGTCGACGCTCCAAACACCCGGAGCAGTGTGATGACTGGTTTACATGTGAAGACATCAGGACTTTTAGCAGCTGGTTGGAAACACGTCCCAGAGGTGACAACAATGTTTGTGATGAGCTATACTCGTTGTCCAGGGGACCATCTTCGACTGTATTGACTTACAAAGGATACGAGATAAATGGGAATACATTTTACATGATCACCCAAGATCAAAAGAGCACCAACCAAAATAGCGGTGTCCGCTTTGATGCAGCAACCAAGAGGGGAAAGGACACATATTATGGTTACATAGTGGACATATGGGAACTTGACTATGGACATGATTTTAAGGTCCCTTTTTTTAAGTGCAAATGGGTCAATCTGTCAGGAGGCAGGGTACAGGTAGACCCACAGTATGGAATGACAACAGTGGATCTGAACAATCTTGGGTACACTGACGAACCATTCGTCCTAGACAATGATATGGTGTAGGTTTTCTATGTGAAGGACATGTCTACCAAACCGAGAAAAATAAATGATAAGGAAGTGAATACATCATACGATGAGCCAAAGCGCCACATAGTTCTTTTAGGAAAAAGAGACATCATGGGACACTAGTAGAAAAGGGGGCATTGGTCCAGGCCGGGTCAGCCCATTAGTCCCGGTTCAGTCCAGAACCGGGACCAATGGTGGCATTGGACCCGGTTTGTGAGCCCCGGGGGCCGGCCGGGCCAAATGGGCCATTGGCCCTGGTTCGTCTGGACCTTTTGGTCCCAGTTGGTGGGACGAACCGGGACCAATGGGCCTCGCTCCTGGCCCACCACCATTGGTCCCGGTTGGTGCCACGAACCGGGACCAAAGGCTGCCCTTTAGTCCCGGTTCACGCCACCAACCAGGACCAATGAGGTGCCTATATATACCCCCTCGTGTAAGAGCAGAGCACACTGCTCTATTTTTTCTGGAAGCCGAGTGGGAGAGGGCTTGGTGGTGCTCTAGCTCACCTCCTATGCACACCAGGTGTTCGATGGAATGCCCGAGGCACACTACTTAAGCTTTCTCCTCTCCAAGATCGACCTCCAAGCTCCATTTTCCTCAATATTTGTCTAGGTTCAGCGGTCCGTCACGCCCCGTACCCGTCTTCACCGCCGCCGATCTCCCACACTGATCTCATCACCGGCACCACCGTGGTGAGCCTCTTGTTCTAATCTTCTTTCTGAAAGGAAAAAATTCTTACTTGTATGTTTAGATAGATACTTGTATTATTTTCTTACTTTTATTATTGCATCTTATATAGTGCGATGGTTTTGGTATCCGCCGTCGGCCCTCGTCCTGTCTATGATTCGGATGTGGTATATATTATCTTTTCATAACTATTGGTTCATTTATTGTTTATGAAAATTATGCCGACCAACATGACATAGGTTTTATTTATCTAGGAGGTTGTTGAACCGGAAATTCCAACCGACCCTATTGTCGAGAGGTTAAATTTAGTTGAAGAAGAAAACAATTTCTTGAAGGAAAAAATAAGAAAATTGAGGAGGAGAAGATGATATTGGAGTTGCATGATGCGAATGTCGTCGACGATCACAAGATCAAGATGGATGCAACGCACTTGAAGATTAGAAAGATTAGAAAATATGCCATTCATACCAGGGCTTGGTATCATTACGCTGTTGGATCAGTTGTTACCTTGGTTGCGATTATGATCGCATTTGTTTTCGCATTGAAATGTTTTACATAGTTTCAATGTATGGTTTAATTAATTTCGATGCTCTACAGAGCTTTATGTTGTTCTGTAATGATTTTCGCTTGAAGATGAGAACTATGTATGTACTTTAGTTTACTGTGATGATGAACTTCTATTAATTTGGTCACTTAGTTATCTATTCATGATATTTTGTAATGATTTTTGACACACTTAATTATATATAACGCACGCAGATGAACTGACAATGGATGTACGGTAACAGACACACCTCCAAGTACATTAAGAGCGTGCATGATTTTCTCGAAGTGGCTGAGGCAAACAAGCAGAATGGTTTTATGTGTTGTCCATGCCCTATATGTGGGAATACGAAGTCTTACTCTGACCGTAAAATCCTTCACACCCACCTGCTTTACAAGGGTTTCATGCCACACTATAATGTTTGGACGAGGCACGGAGAAATAGGGGTTATGATGGAAGACGGCGAAGAAGAAGAGTACGATGACAACTATGTGCCCCTGAATACGGTGATGCTACTGAACATCAAGAGGAACCAGACGATGTGCACGATGATGTCAAGAACGGGCGAAGCTGCTGAAGATCAAGAGGAACCGTACGATGTGCCCGATGATGATGATCCCCGGGTCATTGTCGATGCAAGGACGCAATGCAAAAGTCAAAAGGAGAAGCTGAAGTTCGATCGCATGTTAGAGGACCACAAAAAGGGTTGTACCCCAATTGCGAAGATGGCAACACAAAGCTCGGTACCGTACTGGAATTGCTGCAGTGGAAGGCAGAGAATGCTGTGCCAGACAAAGGATTTGAGAAGCTACTGAAAATATTGAAGAAGAAGCTTCCAAAGGATAACTAATTGCCCGATAGTACATACGCAACAAAGAAGGTTGTATGCCCTCTAGGATTGGATGTGCAGAAGATACATGCATGCCCTAATGATCAGCATCCTCTACATGTGCGTACAAGGATCTGAATGCATGCCCGGTTTGGGGTGCATTACGGTATATTATAAGCCGTTATGACCCTGGTGATGTTGACGGCGACCCCCCCCCCCCCCAGGAAGAGGGTTCTCGTGAAGGTGATGTTGTATGCTCCTATAATACCATGGTTGAAACGTCTGTTCAGAAACGAAGAGCATGCCAAGTTGATGCGATGGCACAGTGAGGACCGTAAGAAAGGCGGGAAGTTGAGAGCACCCGCTGACGGTCGCAGTGGAGAAAAATCGAGAGAAAGTACTGGGCTGAGTTTGCACGTGACCCAAGGAACGTATGGTTTGCTTTAAGCACGGATGGCATTAATCCTTTCGGGTAGCAGAGCAGCAATCATAGCACCTGGCCCGTGACTCTATGTATGTATAACCTTCCTCCTTGGATGTGCATGAAGCAGAAGTTCATTATGATGCCAATTCTCATCCAAGGCCCTAAGCAACCCGGCAACGACATTGATGTGTACCTAAGGCCATTAGTTGAAGAAATTTTACAGTTGTGGAATGGAAACGGTGTACGTACGTTGGATGAGCACAAACGGGAGGAATTTGACCTAAATGCGTTGCTATTCGTGACCATCAACGATTGGCCCGCTCTCAGTAACCTTTCAGGACAGACAAACAAGGGATACCACACATGCACGCACTGTTTACTTGACACCGAAAGTATATACGTAGGAAGCTGCAGGAAGAATGTGTACCTGGGCCATCGTCGATTTCTTTCGACCAACCATCAATGTCGAAAGAAAGGCAAGCATTTCATAGGCGAGGAAGATCACCGGAAGAAGCCTGCCATGCGTACCGGTGATCACATACTTGCTATGTTCAATGATTTGCACGTAATCTTTGGAAAGGGTCCCGGCGCACTAGCTGTTTCGAATGACGCTGGGGGACACGCAACCATGTGGAAGAAGAAATCTATATTTTGGGACCTACCCTACTGGAAAGACCTAGAGGTCCGCTCTTCAATTGACGTGATGCACGTGACGAAGAACCTTTGCGTGAACCTGCTAGGCTTCTTGGGCGTGTATGGAAAGACAAAAGATACAGCTGAGGCATGGGAGGACCTGCAACGTTTGCACGAAAAAGACGGCATGCCTCCAAAGCAGTATGAAGGTCCTGCCAGCTATACTCTTACCAAAGAAGAGAAGGAAATCTTCTTTGAATGCCTGCTTAGTATGAAGGTCCCGACTGGCTTCTCGTCGAATATAAAGGGAATAATAAATATTTCAGAGAAAATGTTCCAGAACCTAAAGTCTCATGACTGCCACGTGATTATGACGCAACTGCTTCCGGTTGCATTGAGGGGGCTTCTACCGGAAAACGTCCGATTAGCCATTGTGAAGCTATGTGCATTCCTCAATGCAATCTCTCCGAAGGTGATCGATCCAGAAATCATACCAAGGCTAAGGAGTGATGTGGTGCAATGTCTTGTCAGTTTCGAGCTAGTGTTCCCACCATCCTTCTTCAATATCATGACGCACGTCCTAGTTCATCTAGTCGACGAGATTGTCATTCTAGGCCCCGTATTTCTACACATTATGTACCCCTTTGAGAGGTTCATGGGAGTCCTAAAGAAATATGTCCAGAATCATGCTTAGGCCAGAAGGAAGCATCTCCATGGGCCATCAAACAGAGGATGTCATCGGGTTTTGTGTTGACTTCATTCCTGGCCTTAAGAAGATAGGTCTCCCTAAATCGCGGTATGAGGGGAGACTGACTGGAAAAGGCATGCTAGGAGGGTACTCAATAATATGCATGGACGGGCACTATTGGTCTCAGCCACACTACACAGTTCTACAGAACTCTATCTTGGTCACACCGTATGTCGATGAACACAATAACAGTCGGCGCTCTAAACACCCGGAGCAGTGTGATGACTGGTTTACATGTGAACACATCAGGACTTTCAGCAGTTGGTTGGAAACACGTCTCAGAGGTGACAACACTGTTTGTGATGAGCTGTACTTGTTGTCCAGGGGACCATCTTCGACTATTTCAATTTGGAAAAGATACGAGATAAATGGGAATACATTTTACACGATTGACCAAGATCAAAAGAGCACCAACCAAAATAGCGGTGTCCGCTTTGATGCAACAACCAAGAGGGGAAAGGACACATATTATGGTTACATAGTGGACCTATGGGAACTTGACTACGGACATGATTTTAAGGTTCCTTTGTTTAAGTGCAAATGGGTCAATCTGTCAGAGGCGGGTATGTGTAGACCCACAAAGACGGAATGACAACAAGGATCTGAAAAATCTTATGACACTGACGAACCGTTCGTCCTAGCCAATGATGTGGCACATATTATCTATGTGAAGGACATGTCTACCAGACCGAGAAAAAGAAAAGATAAGGAAGCGAATACGATGAGCCAAAGCGCCACATAGTTCTTTCAGGAAAAAGGGACATCGCGGGAGTGGAGGGCAAGACAAACATGTCTGAAGATTATGAAAAGTTTCATGAAATTCCTCCCTTCAAAGTCAAGGCTAACCCCAGCATCCTGATAAACGATGAAGATTATCCATGGTTACGGCGCAATAAGCAAATGACACAAGCGAAGAAAAAATGAAGACTTTCTCCCGCAACTATTATGATGATACCATGCCAACTTTGTAATAGACGAGTATGATACCATTGTCCGTTTTGTACATGCACCTATACAGGGAATTTGACCTAAATTCATAGTGAATCTCTCTGAAATTCATAGAAATTTATTATGAATTTAGGTTGAATTTTCTCTATATGCGCACCTTTGTTCACACAAATTTCAAAGAATTCAAATTTTAACTATTCAAATTTGAAAACTAATGGCACTAACAGAAAGTTTATAATTTTTCTAAAACTAATGGCACTAACAGAAAGTTTATAATTTTGCTGACCTAAAAGCAAAAAGAATTAAAAATAAAGCAAAAACAAAAGAAAAGAAATAATGCAGAAAACAATACAAAAAAACTGGAAACAAAATAAAAATAGCAACAATAAGTATTTTGTTGTAAGTAGAAACAAAATAAAATAAATAAAGCAACAAAGAACACAAAAAAAACAACAAAAGTGTTTTCAAATTTGAAAACTAATGGCACTAACAGAAAGTTTATAAGTTTTCTAAAACTAAAAGCAAAAAAGAATTAAAAAAGAATGCAAAAAACAGAAGAAAATAAATAATGCAGAAATCAAAACAAAAAACCTGGAAAATAAATAAATAGCAACAATAAGTATTTTGTTGTAAGTAGAAACAAAATAAAACAAATAAAGCAAGAAAGAAAACAAAAAACAAAAAAAGTGTTTTCACATTTGAAAACTAATGGCACTAATGAAAGTTTATAATTTTTCTAAAACTAAAAGCAAAAAGAATTAAAAAATAAAGCAAAAAAAAAAGAAAATAAATAATTCAGAAAACAAAACAAAAAAAAGTGAAAAAAATAAAAAAAGCAAAAATAAGTAAATAAAACAAAAAACAAAAAATGCCTCCTCTGGGCCCCCACGTTACGACTACGACTAGAAACCCCTCGATGGGCCAGATTCAGCCCGCAGGAGGCCCAAGAGGGCCCACAGGCAGATAAGTGACTTTAGGCCCGTAAGCTGCATTTGAGAGGAGCTCGAAGTGGTCAGCAGCAGCGCTTATAAACCACCTGTCGAGCCCTCTCGGCTAGCGAGGTGGGACTAAACATCCCACCGCACCACGCCCGGCCAGTTCGGCCTGAGGCCTTTGGTCCCGGTTGGTGCCACCAACCGGGACTAAAGGGTGCATTAGTACGGTTCGTGGCACAAACCGGGACCAATGCTCACCTTTAGTCGGTGGGTGCCCCCAACCGGGCCCAACGGCCGCCGCTTCCCGCCCTTTGGGCTGCCGAAAACGGGCCTTTGGTCCCGGTTGGTGGCACCAACCGGGACTAAAGGGGGCATTGGTCCCGGTTGATTCCACGAAGCGGGACCAAAGCCTTTGCTACATAAGCAACACTTGGGGAATTTTTAGATTTCCCTCGCCAGTTGCCCCCAATGACGCCGACGACCTCCTCGACGCCGCTAGGAAGGGAAGAAGAATAAAAAGAATGAGAAGAAAAAGGAAATAAGAAGAGGAAAGAAAGAAGAAGAGGAGAGGAAGAAGAGGAGAAATAAATAAGAAGAAGAAAAAAGAAGAAAAGGAAGGGGAGAAGAAGAAAGGAATAGAGGAGAAGAAGAAAGAATAGAAATTATTTTTTCTATTTTTTCTTCTTCTCCTCTATTCCTTTCTTCTTCTCCTCTTGTTTTTACTTCTTCTTTTTCTTCGATCTTCTCCTCTATTCCTTTCTTCATCTCCTCTATTCCTTTCTTCTTCTCCTCTTTTTCTTCTTCTTTTTTTTTCTTCGATCTTCTCCTCTGTCGTCGTCGATATACCCCCCCTCGGCCCTCTCGCTCGACCAAAACTCTCAAGGACACCCAAACCCTAGAGAAAAAATGATGTTGGTCTCCTACCCCCTCCCGCTGCGCCCCTACCCGACAAACCCTTGAAGCGTTGTGTCGAGGCCACCCCAAACCCTTGAAGCGTTGTCTAGGCCACCCCGAACCCTAGAGAAGCAGCATCGAGGCCACTAAAATGATTCCTTATTGTGATTAGCTAGCTAGTTCTATGTTTTCCACTAATATATATCCATCTGTACCATGTTTGAATAATAATTGACATGTTGTAAATATTTACAGATACTATGGAGCAGTCCCGAGACGAAGCAACATAAGCGATGTTGGGGGAGATAATCGCAGAAGGAAGTGATGTCATTGCGTCATTTTTCAACGACACCGTGCAAGAAGCAGAGGGCTATGTTCATGATGGCTCCGGCCCATTAATGCCGGTACAAGAAGAGGGCTATGTTCATGATGGCTCCGGTGATGACCCAATGGAGGTACAAGAAGGAGACCGTGCTGAATGCTCCGGTGACCGAATAGAGTCCGGCCAGGTATATATATATATATATATATATATATATATATATATATATATATATATATATATATATAAAAGTTGAGCTCGGATGAAAAGTTTGAGATCATAGCAATCGCGCGCGACGGCGAACCGATTGAACCCATCCGGACAAAGAACGCATTTGTTGCTCAGTGCGGGGTTCTTGTTAGGGACAAGATCACGATCAGCATCCACCAATGGTATAAGCCTAAGGAGGAAGACCCTCAGGTGTCTTATGTCAATGATATGCAGAAAGATGATCTTTGGACTGAGTTGAAGGCAAATTTCACCCTACCGCCAGGGGAAGATCCGGAGAAGCCAGTTATAATTAATCAAGTCTTGTGCTCTTAAGAAGATGGCAGGCCTATTCAGGAGGTGGAGGAAAGAGCTGAAAAAGTTTGTCGCCAAAGAAGAGACACCAGAATTCATCGGCAAATATGAGAAGATCATAGATCACTGGCCCGCATTTGTGGCCTACACGACATCGGAAAAGAGTAAGAAGATGTTGGCGACAAACAAGAAAAATGCTGCGAAGAAGAAGTTTCACCATCCCACGGGGTCAGGTGGCTACCTGCAAGCCCGGAGTAAGTGGTCCAAGGCTGAGAATGATCTGCTTGATAAAGGGATCGAACCGGAGACAATGAGATGGCCACACCATTGCCGGACTTGGTTCTTCGGGGATGGCGGAACCTTGGACCCCGTATCAGGGAAGTGCCGTTGGACGGACGAGCAACTGAAAACACCAGTCACAAGGCTTGGCAAGATATCCATGCAACAAGCAGCAAGGCGTTCGTCCCAGACAGGAGAAGGACGAAGCGCACAATGGCCTCGAATCCGAGCACCTGGACGGACACGAGGCACGCCAGGCTCCATTCCGTGGAAGGTTGGTTTTCCGGACGCAGGGGGTTACAAAACCCACGAGAGGAGGAAGAAACTGGAGCAGAGCCAACTGCAGGTGCTGCACGAAAGGGTAATGGGGCTAGAGGAACGAGAAGCAGATCGCAACAAACGACCTGCCGAAGCTTCCCCCGAAGCTACCCCGCCATCTCGGCGGAGAAGCAGCGTGGCTTCCACCGAGCTGGTTCAGCCGGAGCATATCTTGACGGCTCCTTCCAGCTATCCCGTTTATCCTACTGAAACGGCGCAATCTTTCACTTCTGGCCGATTCCAGAAGGATATGCTAGGGTGATGGTGGATGAAATAACGGAGGGATTTGAGGACCTCCAGCTTGACTACCCTACCGGTGAAGGGGAGACTAGGCTGGGTTCTGCTCTGAAGACTCCATGCCTATGGCGGAAGGAGCTCATCAACCTTCCGAATTGGACGCCTCCGCCTCCTCCTCCTCCTCCTCCGGCGAGTCAGGGCACTCCGCCTCCTCCATCGCCTCCTCCTCCGGCGAGTGACGATCAGGACAGTGGGCCTCCTTCTCCGGCGCGTGGTGGCACTCCGCCTCCTTCTCCGCCTGCGCCGGCGTGCCCGAGCAGCCAGCAGCCTCCTCCTTCTCCGGCGCGTGGGGGCACTCCGCCTCCTTCTCCGCCTACACCGGCGTGCCCGAGCAGCCAGCAGCCTCCTCCTTCTCCGGCACGTGGTGGCACTCCGCCTCCTTCTCCGCATGCGCCGGCGCGCCCGAGCAGCCAGCAGCCTCCTCCTTCTCCGCCTCGCCAGCAAGGGCGGAAGAGACCCGCCGCCGCCCCGGCTGCTCTGGCGTGTCGTAGTCCTTCTGCTCCTCCTCGTAAGCAAGCAAAGAAGACAGGCGCCGCATCCGCTCCGTCTGCTCCGGTGTCTAGCAGTACAGCCAGCAGAGGCGGGAGGCAATATAGATACGGTCCTTCTCTCAAGACTCTAGAGAAGTTACCGTACGAGAGGACCAAGGAGGAAAACGCGAAGATCGTGCAGGCCGAAGTGGACGACTTCTTTGCCGGGTTGAAAGCAAAGAGATATCCACCTCCGGAGGAGAAGGTAGATCCGGTGAAAGCAAAGCACACTATCGATGCCCTGAGGAAACCACCAAAGTCTCCGCCGAGAACCAACTATGAGCGCATTACTGAACAGACATATCTCGAAGCCGAGCGGTCGATAAGTACTGTCAGTGATAAAAGGTTAAAAGACCGAGCAGCTGGGAAAAAAATTGCCCAGCTCGGCGAACAAGCAAAGCAATCGTGCCCCCCGCTCAATGTTTCTAGCGGCGACATCGTCGCTAATGCTCCGGGGACGGTGGCCGGTTATGGCAATCTTGGAGATTACCTGCCTGACGATCAACTTCCTGATTTCTTGGAGGTGGACGAACACAGATACGAGTACGGGAAGCCTCTCGTCAAAGATGAAAAATCTCTAACAACTATGATGCGAAGATTCCATGATTGGTACATGAAAATCTGCAGAGAGTCTGGGGGGACGAATGCTTTGTATCTGGATATTAAAGAGGAGCACGACCTCGTTGGAACTGATCATTGACTGTTCCATTTGACGAAGTTCTTCGTGTTCTTCAATCAAAAGGCCCTCGATAAACTAACGGTCTTTTGCTACCATGCAGTAGGTACTATTTCTGTCATTAAGTCTCTATATATAGCTCAGCTCTTTCATTGCATGTATTTATAATTAATTATCCTCACTATATTATGCAGATTGAAGATCGTCGAGTGCAAAAAAAAGAAATGTATGATATTGGGTTCATTAACACAAATATCATAGATGAATTTCTGGTTAAAAATCAAAACAAAGATTTAATACTCTTTCCTTACAACTTCCAGTGAGTGTTACTGTCGTGTGCATATTCGGTTTCCCTTATTACTCGAGCGAGGTTATAGTAATGTAATTGATGAGTTATGCATGCGTGCGCAGATTCCACTATGTTCTTCTGGAGATTAAGCTTGAGCGGGGAGTAGTAAACGTCTTAGACTCGAGACGAAAAGATCCCCAAACCTATGCGGACATGACTAAAATGCTCAACAAGTAAGTTCAATCGATCATTTATCGCACCATATCGGCAACTTTTTGTTCATTTCCTGATATCTCAAGTAATAATAATTATTTTCTTTGTCTTGCAGGGTTTGGAAACAGTTAACCGCAGAAGCTACGGGACTGCCGAAGGAGCTGCGATATACATACCCGAAAGTAAGTACTACTAGCTAGCTAGTTACGCGCATCTCCGTTGATTCTATAGCTGTACTTTCATCAATGCCATTTATAATGCTTCATTATCAGTTTGATTGACCTCTATTTCTCGTAAAGTGCTTGTGGCAGGAACAAGGGAATGATTTCTGTGGATACTACGTGTGCGAGTTCATCTACAACGCGACTTTGAAAAATAAGCGGGGCTACTTTAAAAGACAATATGAAGTGCGTAGGCAATAATATTCACAATTTCATTTTATTACACCATCATTTTTGTTGAGTTTCATTCATATATGTATTAACCCCCTTCTTCAAATTAGACGTGGCAGATGCGGGATGAACTCCTAGAACAAGATCGCACGAAAGCAATTCAAGAGGAATTGGCGGGATTCTTTCTTGACCACATCTCCTTCATATCGTCTCTGCACTCAGGGCTTATAAACCGCTGTGAGTGCCTCTCGCTTGGCGAGGTGGGACTAAAAAACAGCTGCGGAAAGAATCAATTAAAAAACTCTATTACGGGTTCATGCCACGAACCAGTACTAAAGGTGCTCATGGGGAGCCTTAGAACCGGTACTAAAGTGAAATGCCTTTCTAATAGTCTTAGAACTGGTACTAAAGGAATCAACTAAAAAGCTTTTATAAACCTCTAGTATTATTGGAACTAAAATTATATAAAATTTATGCAACTAAAATTATCAAAGTATTTTATGTTCAATACATTAATAGCAAAAACGAATTCTCTTAAAATCAATAAAAAAGCAAAAAATAAAAGTAAATAAATAAGTGGAAACAAAATAAACTTTAATGAAACGCTAATAGAAAGAAGAATGAACTAGAAA
The DNA here is from genome assembly GCA_021605145.1 of Aegilops bicornis. Taxonomy (NCBI): domain Eukaryota; kingdom Viridiplantae; phylum Streptophyta; class Magnoliopsida; order Poales; family Poaceae; genus Aegilops; species Aegilops bicornis. The sequence continues at coordinate 30,699,561 of CM038669.1, read as the reverse complement.
ACTTTAATGAAACTCTAATAGCAAATGGAATCAACTAAAAAGTTTTATAAACCTCTAGTATTATTGAAACGAAAATTATATACAATTTATGCAACTAAAATTATGAAAGTATTTTCTATTCAAAACATTAAAAGCAAAAAAGAATTTTCATAAAATCAATAAAAAAGCAAAAAAGAAAAGAAAATAAATAAGTAGAAACAAAATAAACTTTAATGAAACTCTAATAGAAAAAAGAATGAACTAGAAAACTTTAATGAAACTCTAATAGCAAAAGGAATCAACTAAAAACTTTTATAAACCTCTAGTATTATTGAAACTAAAATTATATAAAATTTATGAAACTAAAATTTTCAAAGTATTTTCTGTTCAAAACATTATTAGCAAAAAGAAAATAAAATAAATAAGTAAAAACAAAATAAAATAAATAAGTAGAAACAAAATAAAATAAATTAGTAGAAACAAAATAAAATAAATAAGTAGAAACAAAATAAAATAAATAAGTAGAAACAAAATAAACTTTAATAAATAATTATAAATAAAATAAAATAAAATAGCAATAGTAAGTATTTTGTTGCAAGTAGAAACAAAACAAAATAAAAAAAGCAACAAAGAAAACAAAAAAAAGTGCCACCTACTCGGCCACCACGGCCTGAATAGGACTAGAAACCCAATCATGGGCCAAGATTCAGGCCCGCAAGAGGCCCAGTAGGCCCACAGGCACATAGTGACAGGTTAGGCCTGAAAGTCTGCAATTGATAGGAGCTCGAGAGGGTGGGCGCAGCAGCGCTGATAAACCACTCTCGAGCTCTCTCAGCTAGCGAGGTGGGACTAAACTTTTGAAGCGGGCAGCATAAGGCCTTTGGTCCCGGTTGGTGGCACCAACCGGGACTAAAGGATTGCATTGGTCCCGGTTCGTGGCCCCAACCGGGACCAATGCCCACCTTTAGTACCAGTTGGTGCCACCAACCAGGACCAAAGGCCTCTGCTTCCCGCCCTTTCGGCTGGTGAAAAGAGACCTTTGGTCCCGGTTGGTTGCTCCAACCAGTAATAAAGGGGGGCATTGGTCCCGGTTGGTGCCACGCACCGGGACCAATGGCTTTGCTATATAAGCAAACACTTAGCGTTTTTTATTTTCATCTCTGCAGTTTCCCCGCCCTGACGCCGCCGCCAGGTTGCCCGAGCTCGCCCCATCGACACCGTCGCCGCCCCCATCGCCGCGCCTCACCGCCGCCCGCGCCCGTGCGTCACCACCTGCGCCGCCCGACGCTGTCGCTCACCTCCTCGCGCCGCCCGTCGCCCGACGCCATCACCGTCCGTGCCGCCCGGCCGCCGCTGCCTTGGCCGCCACACGCCTGATCCGTGACCTTCCGATGTTTTTTTTCATATATGTGATAATGTTTATATGATGTTTTTTTATAAGATGTTTTTTGTGCATATGATGTTTTTTTTTTCATATGATGTTTTTTTCATATATGTATTAATTTTTTATTTAGGTTGTTAATTAGTAGATATCGATTTTAGGTTAGTGCATTTTAGGTTAGTGTAGAGGAAAAAGTAAAATAAGGAAAAGGAAGAAAAGAGGAAGAAGTAAGAAGGAGGAAGAAGAAGAAAAATAAGGAGCGGAAAAAGGAAAATAAGAAGAGGAAGAAGGAGAAGAAGAAAGGAGAAGAAGAAAGGAGAAGAAGAGGAGAGGAAGAAGAGGAGAAATAAATGAGAAGAGAAAAAAGAAGAAGAAAAAGAAGCAGAAAAGAAGAGGAGAAGAAGAAAGGAATACAGGCAAAGAAGAAAAAATTACAATAATTCTAATTTTTTCTTCTTCTCCTCTATTCCTTTCTTCTTCTCCTCTATTTTCTTCTTCTTCTCCTCTATTCCTTTCTTCTTCTCCTCTTTTTTTCTTTTTTCTTCTTCGATCTTCTCCTCTATTCCTTTCTTCTTCTCCTTTTTTCTTCTTCAATATTTTTTCCTCTTTTTACAATAGGGGGGTCGATATACCCCCTCCCCGATAACTTTGGCATGAGGGTAGAGGTTCGAGGGTCACTGAGGGTTCGAGGGTCGAGGGTTCAAGGTTTGTCGAGGGGCCTAGGGTTCGAGGGTCGAGGAACACCGAGGGGTCGAGGATCCCCGTGGGTTCGAGGGTCGAGGGCCGAGGATCGCCGAGGGTTCAAGAGGTTTCCTAGTGTCAAAATATTGAAGAAATCCATGGCTTCATCATTAGCTGGAAGTAACCGGGGCATGATGGTATGAAGTTGTGCAAAGTTGTTCTGGAATGGAGTCCCGGATAGGATAATTCGCTTTTTTGTACGAATTTCAGCAAAGGCCTTCCAAATAGCTATATTCGGAAGGCTCTTGCTGAACTTGTACGAAAAAGTGAATGTTCCTATCTGGCACTCCGTTCCAGAACAACTTTGCAGAACTTCGTACCATCATGCGCCTGTTACTTTCGCCTAACGTTGAAGACATGGTTTTGTTGAATCCTTTGACACTAGACAAACGTGACATGAGGGGGTCGAGGGTCGGGAAATAGGGTACGTGGAGGGTCATGGATTGCCAAGCAGTCGAGGGTCGAGGGTCTGGCAATGTGCACAAGTTGATCCAAACCCTAGAAGCGCTGCCGAGGCCACCCAAATTTACCAAGTTAAAAGAGTGTTGTCCTCGAGGCCACCCCGAACCCTCGAAGCGTTGCCGAGGCCACCACAAACCCTAGAGACGCGTAGAGGCCACTAATATGCATTCCTTGTTGTGATTAGCTAGCTAGGTCTACGTTTGCCACTAATATAAGCCTAATAAGGAAGACCGTGCCGAGGTGTCTTATGTCAACGATAGCCAGAAAGATGATCTTTGGACCGCGCTGAAGGAAAATTTCACCCTACCACCAGAGGAGGATCCGGAGAAGCCAGTTATAGAGCCATTGGCCAAGGCGTGTGCTCTTAAGAAGATGGAAGATCTATTCAGGAGGTGGAAGAATGTGTTGAGAACAACGTTTGTCGACAAAGACAAGACTCCAGAATTCACCGGCCGATTTGAGAAGATCAGAGATCACTGGGCCGCATTTGTGGCCCACAAGACATCGTACAAGAGTAAGAAGATGTGAGCGACAAACAAGATAAATGCTGCAAATAAGGACCATCACCATCGCACGGGGTCAGGTGGCTACCTCAAAGCCCGGCCGTTGTGGGCCAAGGCTAAGAATGACCTGCTTGATAAAGGGGTCAAACCATAGACATTGAACTGGCCACACCATTCAAGGACTTGGTTCTTCGGGGTTGGCGGAACCTTGGACCCTGTAACAAGGAAGTGCGTTTGGATGAACGAGCAACTTCGAATACCCGTCACGAAGCTTCAGGACTATATCGCCGCAGTGCAGGAAGGGACGTTCGTTCTAGACAGAGAGAACGACGAGCTCACAATGGCCCTCGGGAATCCTGAGCACCCTGGACGGACAAGAGGCACGCCAGGCTCCATTCCGTGGAAGGCTGGGTTTCCGGACGCAGGCGGTTACAAATGCCAGGAGAGGAGGAGGAAAGTGGAGCATACCCAACTGCAGAAGCTGCACGCAAGGGTACAAGCGCTAGAGGAATGAGAAGCAGTTCACAGTTAGCGACCTGCCGAAGCTATCACGAAGCTACCCCGCCATCTCAGCGGAGAAGCAGCGTGGCTTCCACCGAGCTGCTTCAGCTGGAGCCTATCTTCACGGCTCCTGCTAGCTACCCCGTGGATGCTATCACGGAGTCTCAACATTGCCACCTTATGACGCAATGGCAGAACATCAAAGTCAAGGCGGCTGTTAGCTTTGTTCGACCTCCTGAAACCGGCGCAACTTTTCATTGCCGTCTAATTCCAGAAGGATATGCTAGGGTGACGCTGGACGAAATAACGGAGGGATTTGAGGAGCTCGAGCTTGACCACCCTACCGGTGAATGGGAGACTCAGCTGGGTTCTGCTCTGAAGACTCCATGCCTATGGCGGAAGGAGCTCATCAACCTTCCAAACTGGATGCCTCCGCCTCCTCCTCCTCCTCCTTCGGAGAGTCAGGGCACGCCGCCTCCTCCTCCGGCGAGTGATCAGGGCACTCCGCCCCCTTCTCCGCCTGCACCGGCGCGCCCGAGCAGCCAGCCTCCTCCTTCTCTGCCTCATCTGCAAGGGCGGAAGAGACCCGCCACCGCTCCGGCTGCTCCAGCGTGTCGTAGTCCTTCTCCTCTGCCTCATAACCAAGGAAAGAAGACAGTCGCAGCCGCTCTATCTACTCCGACATCTAGCAGTACAGCCAGAGGCAGGAGGCAATACAGATTCGGTCCATCTCTCAAGCCTCTAGAGAAGTTACCATACGAGAGGACCATGGAGGAAAATGCGAAGATTGTGAAAGCCGAAGTGAGGGACTTCTTTGAAGCGGTGAAAGCAAAGAAACATCCACCTCCGGAGGAGAAGATAGATCCGGTGAAAGCGAAGTGCTACATCGATGCCCTGAAGCGACCACCACCTTCTCCGCCGCAATCCAACTATGATCGCATTATTGAAAGGTCATATATCAAAGCGGAGCGGTCGGGAAGTGCTATCAGTGATCAAAGGTTAGCAGAACGACGAGCTGGGAAAAAAATTGCCCAGCTCGGCGAACAAGCGAACCAATCGTGCCCCCCACTCAAGTGTCTAGCGATATCGTCGCTAATCATCTGGAGATTTTGCCCGGTACAAATCTTGGAGATTACCTGCCCGAGGATGTACATTATGATATAATGGAGGTGGACGAGCACAAATACCATTACGGGAAGCCTCTCGTCGAAGATGAAAGATTTCTAACAACGATGATGCCAAGATTTCATGATTGGTACATGAAAACCTACAGAGAGTCTGGGGGGAAGGATACTTTGACGCTGAGAGTTACAGAGGAGCATGACCTCGTTGGAATTGAACTGTTGACTCTTCCATTTGAGGAGTTCTTCTAGTTTTTCAATCAAAAGGCCCTCGATAAATTAAAGGTCACTTGCTACTGTTTGTAAGTACTACTTCTGTTAAGTCTCTATATATAGCTTAGCTCTTTCATTGCATGTATATATAATTATCCTCACTATATTATGCAGATTGAAGATCGCCGAATTGAAGAAAAGACAAATCGGTGATATTGGGTTCATTAACACAAATATCATAGATGAATATACGGTTAAATTTCATGCCAAAGATACCGAGGCCAAGTTGCTACGATCGTTGGTAATATATCAAAACAAAGATATAATACTCTTTCCTTACAACTTCATGTGAGTGTTACTGTCTTGTGCATATTAGGTTTCCCTTATTAGTCGAGGTTATAGTAATGTAATTGATGAGCTATGCATGCGTGTGCAGCTTTCACAATATTCTCCTAGAGATTAAGCTTGAGCAGGGACTAGTAACCGTCTTAGACTCGAGACGAAAAGATCCCCAGGAGTATGCAGACATGACTGAAATGCTCGAGAAGTAAGTTAAATCGATCATTATAGCACCAGATCGGCAACTTTTTTCATTTCTTGATATCAAGTAACTATTTTCTTTGTCTGGCAGGGTTTGGAAAAATTCACCGCACAAGCTCCGGGACTGCCGCGGAAGCTGCGATTTACACACCCGAAAGTAAATACTACTAGCTAGTTCTTCGCATCTCCTTCTGATTCAAGCGCTAGTTTCATCAATACCATTTAGCATGCTTGCTTATCATTTTATTGACCTCTATTTCTCGTAAAGTGGTTGTGGCAGGAAGCCGGGAATAATTACTATGGATACTACGTTTGCGAGTCCATCCGCCACACGACCTGTGAGCGGGGCTACTCTAAAAAACAATATGATGTGCATAAGCAATAATATTCATAATTTTATTTTAGTACCATCATTTGTGTTGAGATTCATTCATTCATACATATGTATTGACCCCCTTCTTCAAATTAGATGTTTCAGATGCGGGATGAACTCCTAGCACAAGATCGCATGCGAGCAATTCAAGAGGAATTGGCTGGATTCTTTCTTGACCACAGGATCAATAAATACGGAGAAAACCATGTGGAACACGAGTTCATGTATAATTCGGGTATTATATTGTAAGAGATCTTATATTGTATATATGTAGCCAGTAGCGTCGGATAGATATACGAAAGCTTGTCGTTCTACCAATCTCTCGGAGAAGGAGAGGTCGATATCACTTCTCTCTATATGCATATGTTCATGACGATCTTCTGTACTTAATGGTTTCTTTCATTTTCTTACTAACTAGCGTGTCGAGTCCTCTCTATACATATAGTACGTAGCGTCGACCAAGCACGGAGATCAGAGAGGACAATTCTTTCTATTAATTATCTAGCTAACACAATATATGAAACATCTAAATTAACCCTACAAAACCCCCCAAAACCCCCCACCCCCCCCCCCTCCCCTTTCAGAAAAAAACCCTAGCCCGTGAACTGCTGACGCGTGGTAGCTTATTGGTCCCGGTTGGTGCTACCAACCGGGACAAAAGACCCCCCTACCAGGGCAAGCCGCAGCGGCCACGTGGAGCCCCATCTGTCCCGGTTGGTATAAGAACCGGGACTAAAGATATAGGGCTATAGTACCGACCCTTTAGTCCTGGTTCCCGAACAGGGACAAATGGGCCTTATGAGCCGAGACAAATGGCCCTTTTTTCTACTAGTGTCCTGACACTATCGTGTTTGCTGCGCAAGGAAGTACGCTCACTCCGAGGGACGAAGGGAGGAGCCGGCAACAAGGGGCGTCGCGGCCGTCAGGAGCACGAGAGAGACCCCGCCTCCGAGCTTATGTAGCCGCTACCATTCTGTCGAACAGTTGGTGTGCATGCACTTCCCTGCAGCTCACCATGCCTCCGAGCTTGCTACGACCACCCATGTGGCTCCCCGCGTCTCGCGTTCGTCTTCCCGACTCCCTGTATGACCACCACTCACTCCCTCTTCCTCAATTTATTCATCTACTGCCCGCGCTAGGTCGCTGCTTTGCTGCCAGAGCACGCCAGGGCGAAAGATTGCATGCCGCTAATGATGCTGGTGGATGGCGCAGGACTGTCGGACTCACATCATGAGAGTACGTGCGATTTGGAAGACCTTGTCGGCCTCATCGACTAATCGTCGCGCAACAACGTCGCCAGGACCTTGCAATACATGCAGCTGGAGGGGAACGACGAGCCGCGAGAGCAGGGCCACGAGCCTTGCAGTGGAGGCACGCCCATGGCGTGTCAAATGGGCGGTGTGGACTGGTAGGTGTTGCGAACCGATGTTGATGGCCTGCGGGGTGATGTCAAGTGCTGGTTCTGGACAGTGTCGGTCCTTGAATGCAGCGAGCCCTCCACAATGCCTGACAAAGGAGCTACTGCGTTTTCTGGCGAGGGATAGAGAGAGATTATCGAAGAAGATGAATTTGACATGTGGACCCATGCAGTCGGCGAGACTAACAAGTGATCCTGGACTGGATGGATCTTTTCCCGGTGCGCCAAACTGTTCTAGGCATGATTGGAGGTTGAGATTAACCGAGAGGAGTACCATGGTACACACTTCACGGATTCAAAGGTGAGGATTCATTTATGATAAGCTCTACAAGCTGAAGATTTAAAACAAATTTCACTCGAATTAGACATCCACTCTGACCCAACTTAAGACTCACGTACATGAGGGCGCCAAAAACACTCTATACAAAGTGGCCCGACAAACGTCAGCAGCCCATGCGAACCCAAAGACATTTCGGAAACGACGCGAATGCCCTCACGAGACGGGTACTATCTTTTAAAGGACCTGGTAAGCGGGTACCATGCATCCTTGTCGTCTCCTCCCATCCCAAATCCACCGGTCAACGTCTCCCACGCCGCCATCTCCTTCCAACCCAAATCCTCTGTCTTGCCCATTGGCGCGGCGCGTAGGGTTGCCGCCGCCACCTCCTCGTACCGTCGGCGCATCCCAGGTCCTTCAGTGTCGGCCACTGGAGAAGGAAGCAATCCACATCCACTCTTCCACGTCATGTCTTCATATCCACGCCTCCCCACAACCCAGGCACACTGCCTCGTCCTCTCCCATTACCTCACCCCCTTCCCCCTCTCTCTGTCACCTCATCTCCCACCCCTTCTCTTCTCAACCCAGATCCCTGGAGGTGGCCAGCAGGGAGGGATTCTAGTGTTGGGGTCAGGGAGGGAAAGCGACCGCCGACGAGGATGTGGAGGAGGATGAGATTGAGCCGGGTCGGTGAAGGTGCGGAGGCTAGCTCGCTGGCCAAGAGGCTGGCGCTCTCCTCCTTGTCTTTGATGGCATGAAGAAGATTGATGTTGAGATGGACACACGCTGCAGGAGCAGTAAAGGCATCATGTGAGCCTAGGGTTCAGGCGACGTCTCAGGTACAACGTGCCTCTCGTCTCTCCTATCCGTTATGGATCCAATATATGAGGATAAATTTTTGGTTTAGTGGGTAATGTCACGATATGTGATCCTTGTTGCTTTTATTTACCTTTCTGTTCATGCTTGTTGGTGTATGGTGTTCTGAATGGCTATAATCCGTCATTACACATTAATTTGATTAAAGCAGTGACATATTAATGAAGCACTGGTGGACTAAAAGCCAGTGGGAAATTATATAAAAAATGACAGCTGCCAACAGCCATAGGAGAAATAGGGACCAAAGAGAAAAGCACGTTTCAGGAGCTAAACCCTCGAAGTGGTCCTTCTCCTTCTGCAAAAAATTATCAGTGAAAAACAAAGGTAATAATAAGGTTTCATCTTTAGCTTTTTAATTTCCGCATCGAAGAATTCCTGCAAAAAATTACTGTTCGGGAACACAGTAATTTCAAAATTTTCCTACGCACACGCAAGATCCATCTAGGTGATGCATAGCAACGAGAGGGGAGAGTGTTGTCTACGTACCCTCGTAGACCGTAAGAGGAAGCGTTATGACAATGCGGTTGTTGTAGTCGTACGTCTACACGATCCGACCGATCCTAGTACCGAAGGTACGACACCTCCGCGATCTGCACACATTCAGCTCGGTGACGTCCCACGAACTCTTGATCCAGTTGAGGTCACGGGAGAGTTCCGTCAGCCCAACGGCATGGTGACGGTGATGATGAAGTTACCGGCGCAGGGCTTCGCCTAAGCACTACGACGATATGACCGAGGTGGAAATCTATGGAGGGGGCACCGCACACGGCTAAACAATCAACTTGTGTGTCAAGTACTAGGGAAAAGCCTAGCAGCAGCGCAGGTTCTAGGTATATCAGTAGCGTGGGGACCGGCGCTACTAATAAAGCGCTACAGCTAACCCGTAGCAGCAGCGCGTGCGCGCCCGCGCTACTGCTATACAAGTGTAGCAGCACCGTGCTGCGTGGAAGCTCGCTACTGATAATAGCTCTAGCGCGCTTTGGTTGGACGCGCTACTGCTACTATCACGATGCTGCTAACTTTTCTCCACTCGCTACTGCTAATTTTAATAGTTTTTGATTTTCTTTCTGCATATTTGTTTTGTATTTGAACAGGCTTTATACAAGAATCTTTAGTAGATACAAATGTCATCATGATACACATGGAAATGGCTGCGAGACCACAAATGTAATCATAGCATATACATACAAATAGTCTCATCATAATCATCATCCAACACAAAGTGGTATCTCGTCATGATCTCGAAAATAGCGATACATGCAAGTCTCGAATACTTGCAACTACAACGTGATCCATCTAAACAATGGTATATGCGAGAAGGGCTATCACTATGAGTGAGAGCGGAACTATGCAGTACATGGCGCGGCGGTTACGAGTCCTCTCTCGCGCTAGCATGAACCTCAAGTAACTAGCATGTATCTTCTTTTCGCTAGCGGCATCGGCGCCGTTATCTTCCCCGCCGGTATCTTCCCCGTCAGTACCTTCCTCGCTAGTCTCGGTGCTGCCATCGGTCTCGGCGCCGCCATCGGTGCCGGCGCCGTCGGTGTCGATGTCGGCGTCAGTACCATCAGCGAGGTCCCACATTGCAATTCCTTAGCAGTCAAATAGTCGAGGTACTCTTGTTCACCCTCATAATCCATCTCATCTGCATCTTGGTCAGAAGGCCCAGTTTCTTCGTTGTTCGACATGTTTCCTATGATTTCGTTTAATTCTAAAACTATGAAAAATGAGAAATGACATAAAAAATAAATCTATGTTAGCCGGAATGTTGTTTCCCAGCAACTCCCAGCACTCGATATGCCTACTATCTAGCACAAATCATGCCAAAATTCACGGAAAATTTTGGCATGACCTTTGCTAAAAAATGGACATATCGAGAGCCTGAAATTCACCGGAACAGAAATGAATCGACATTTAGGCATAACATAGGCCACTCGGATCTTTTACCCTGCACATAGTCATCATGTCCAAATATCACATGTCCACTTCAAATTTGCATATAAAAGGAAGAAAAATATAGAATTGGAAGAAAAAACCTAGCTAAATTCATAACTAAATGTGTAACCTAATTAACCATCTGCCCTAACTAAAACCTAAGTAAATTAACCAAAAAACCTAGCTACCAGAGAAAGGAGGAGCGGTGGGGGGCTTACAGAGGGTGCAAGCCCGACGACGACCGAGGTTGGGCGGGGTTGGGGTCGGGGTCGAGCTCGGGGCCGGAGCCGGGTCGGGTCAGGGCGGGCCGTGGGCGGCCGGTCGGGTCGGGGTCGTTCGGGGTCGGGGTCGTGGGCCGGGGCCGGAGCCGGCGCCGGTGTCGGTCGGGGTCGGGGGCGAGTGCAGAGGCACGGCGAGGGCAGGGCTCCGACAGCACGACGGGGGAGGAGAGAGTGTGGGTATTTGAGGGAAAAGAGGCGGGATGAAGGGAGGAGTGGGGATTTTGGGGGTTTAGTGGGAATAGCAGTAGCGCGTTTAGGAAAAACGCGCTATAGCTACTCCAGGTGGCTATTGCGGTTCCGTGTAGAATGCGCTACTGCTATCTTGACCAGCTGTAGCTCCTTTCTCACAAAAGCGCTGCTGCTATAACCAGTACCTATATAACAGTTTTGTTATTTGGTTCCTTCTATTTTCTTTTCCTTTATTTTCTCTCACTTTTCTTTAATTTTTTCCGAGAGCAGTGAACGAAGGGAAAGCGATATATATTGCATCATTTGACGGTTAAATATGTATACAAAATAGGAACATATATATTACATCATTGGACCATGCATAATAATGGCTAAGTGTGTATACAAAATAGGAACATATATATTACATCATTTGACCGATAACATACGGTTCCTCAGCATTGACATTTTCTTTTTTGAGTCAGCTTCTTTCCCTTCTTGTTCGTTCAAAAATAATTGAGCCCCTCATTGTGACTTTGCCTTTTCCATGGAGTACGATCTTTCTTATGTAATGTAGTATTGATTCTTCTTTTGACGTATACTTCATCATCAACGTCATCTTCTCTCACTGGGTTGCCGTACTGATCGTAGTCTTCCTCGTTGGCGATTCCATCCATTCCAATGATGTTCCGTTTGCCTGTCCTCACGACAACACGGCTGGGATTGCGCGGGTCAGTTATGAAGAAGCATTGTGTCACGTGCTTAGCGTGTACCCATGGCTCGTTTTTTGCGATAGCGTTCACGGTTGCGCTCTTGGCGTCGGGTATAGTCATGGTAGTGAATTCTGGTTTTCTCTTTCGACAGTCTTAGCCCATATAACACGGAACATCGTCTCGTTGTGCAGTCCAGAGTAGTCAAGCTCCCAGATCTCCTCGACCCTTCCGTAAAATCTTTCAGATGCGCCGTTGTCGCTGCCGATCATGCATTCCATCGTCACCCCTAAGTTCTGATCACCACTGTCCATATCTTTGGCCTCCGTGTAGAACGTGTATCCGTTGATATCGTATGCCTGATAGGTTATGAGGTTGGGCGAGGGGCCATGTGCTAAGGCGTATATGAGCAATCCGTCCTTAGAGCCCTCCTCCGGGGGATTAGCAATAATATGCTCTTTGAACCAATGCAGGAAAGTGGAGTTGTGCTCTCTAGTAACTTCGGCGTCCGTCCTACATACCCCCCGATCACGATACTTCTTTGCGATAATTTCTTTGTGCAGTGCCACGAAAGGATCTACCTCGTCTAGGTGTTGTAGCACTACCAAGTTTGCTCTGAAAAAGTCACCGCATCGATCTGAGTATGCCACGTGCAGTTCCCTGCAACCGTTGGAGTGACCTTCTCATTCGAGCCTCCCATCGTGCTTGTTAATGTGAAAACCAACACTAACACCAGGCGGCTGGTCTGCACCATATAGAAAATTCTCACAGAAAGAGATGCACTCTTGTGTCAGATAGCCCTGAATGATGCTTCCATCTGGACGGGACATGTTACGAACGAATCCTTTGATGATCCCATTCATCCTCTCAAATAGCATCATGTTGTGCAGAATGACGGCCCCAGGTCTATTATGTCGTCCACAATATGGACACACAGATGCACCATCACGTCAAAGAATGCAGGCGGAAAGTACATCTCAAGCTCAATCAATATCACAACGATCTCTTCTTGTAGCCTTCGGAGCTGCTTCACACTGATCGACTTTTGAGATATGACATCGAAAAAGTTGCAGAGACCAATAAGCGTGTCACGGATGTGCTTCTCCATTATCCCTCTAAGGGAAACAGGTAGTATCTGCATCATGATCACATGATAGTCATGGGACTTCATCCTGCTGAACCTTTTCTTGTCCCTGTCTAGATATCTGCTTATCTTGCCACATTAACCGGAACTAAATTTGACTCCGGTAAGGCATTTAAAGAATTGATCGATCTCAGCCTGACTTAAGGTGAAGCAAGAAGGGGGGCAATAATCCTCTTTCTATATTTTCTTGCCCTTCTTGTCCCGCCCTCTGTCTCCGTCTGTGTCTCGTCTGACCTTTTATGGGGCGGCATGTGCAGATCTTCCCTGATATTCAAATCTTGCAAGTCTTTCCTTGCCTTCGGCCCATCCTTGGTCTTATCCAGCATGTTCATCAGTGTTGCGAGCAAACTCTCAAGGTCATTCTTACAGATATGCATTTGATCAAGGCAATGAGGTGTATCGAGTTTGTGCCCGATACTCCAAGTCCCGAATACAGACCTCGTCTTCCATACCTTCAGCGGTGGCTCGGCGCCTTTTCATCATCTTTCCGTCTGGGCGCATTCTTCCAGTTTTTCAACAGCTCATCGATTTCGGCGCCGCTCTGCTTACATGGAGCTCCTCTATGCTCAGCGTGACCATTGAATAGATCTCCACGGTTTCTCCACGGGTCGTCATTGCCTTCCCCGTCGGCGTCCTCAACATCGTCATGCTCATCTTCAATTATCCACAGAGTATAGCCATCCATGGAACCAATCATGAGCAGGTGCGCTTCGGCACGACCATCGTCATAGGGGTCGAGCCAAACTATTCTTTGCATTTTCGACAAGGACATAAAACCTCTGTCCGTTTATTTTCTTTCATGTCCTGCACCGCCGACCGCAACCACCTGTCCACCATCGTTCCACTGACCATCATGAGCGTCTGCATGGTAATAATAAACAAATTGATTATAAAAATGCGTGCATGCATCAAAGTCATACAAAAATTCGGCATGACCTTCCCTAAAAATAGGACACATATAGATCCTGAGTTTGCCCGGAATTCGCCGAAACAGAAATAAATCAACGTTTCGTCAGAACATAGGAAACTCAAAAGCACTTGGCCTCAACTCATGCCACACACACAATTTCCACCATATTGCCCTATTATCATATCACACACACATACACATATTTCCATTTTGCAAAAGCATGAAATTTTAATCACCTCTATCTCGAGATCGAGCACACGGTGGAGATGGTGATGTAGGGAGATCAAAAGTGCACAAAGCTCTTCTTGACAAAGAAAGATCTAGTTAGGGGGGAAATAGGTCACTTAACTAACTGTTACATCTACCTAGCTAGCTAATTTTGGAGGAGACAACTTCAACTAGTGGAGGGTGAAGGAAAAAGAGAAAGGAGATGCATTAATGGAGGTGGTGTAGTTAGCTAGGAATAATGAAGAGAGAGAAAGGTAGGTAGAAGAGGGAGAGTAATGGGGGGAGAAGTATTGAGGAAGAAGAAGAGTGAGAGAGGGAGGATGTGGGAGGTAGGGGAAAGGGAGGAGAGGAGATGGGGGAGGGAAGGACGGGTGGGAAAAGGTGGTGGGGTGGTGCGTCTTAGCAGTAGCGCAGTAGGAAAAACATGCTACTGCTAAGAGCATAGCAGCAGCGCGCTTTTCTCACACGCGCTACTGCTAAACGGGGCCAACCGTGTGGATAATTTCAAAATTAGCAGCAGCGACGTGAGTAAAAAGCACGCTACTACTATTGCATTAGCAGTAGCATGCATCGTGACACCGCGTTGCTGCTAAACTTCAGTTGTTGGTTACTGTTGGTCGATTTTTGTAGCAGCACGGTTTAGCCATCACGCCCTACTGCTAAATTTGCATCAGCGGCGTGTTTTTCTTAACCACGCTACTGCTAATTAGCTGTAGCGCTTATTTTTGTGCCGCACTGCTGCTAAGATTCTGTGTATAAGGTTTTCCTTAGTAGTGGTTGTCGGTGTCAAAACCGGCGCATCTCAGGTAGGGGGTCCCGAACTGTGAGTCTAAGGCTAAAGGTAACAGGAGACTGGGGACATGATGTTTACCCAGGTTCGGGCCCTCTCGATGGAGGTAATACCCTACTTCCTGCTTGATTGATCTTGATGATATGAGTATTACAAGAGTTGATCTACCACGAGATCGTAGAGGCTAAACCCTAGAAGCTAGCCTATGATTATGATTGTGTTGTCCTACGGACTAAAACCCTCCGGTTTATATAGACACCGGAGGAGGCTAGGGTTACACAGAGTTGGTTACAGAGAAGGAGATGCATCATCCGGATCGCCAAGCTTGCCTTCCACGCAAAGGAGAGTCCCATCCGGACACGGGACGAAGTCTTCAATCTTGTATCTTCATAGTCCAACAGTGAAGCGAAAGTATATAGTCCGGCTGTCCGGATACCGCCTTATCCAGGACTCCCTCAGTAGCCCCTGAACCAGGCTTCAATGACGATGAGTCCGGCGCGCAGATTGTCTTCGACATTGCGAGGCGGGTTCCATCTCCGAATACTCCAAAGTAATTTTCGAACACCTAACTCGTGTACGGCTCTGCAAGATAAATTTCACATACCACCGTAGAGAGAACAATATTTCACAAATCCAATCTGCTGACAACTCTTCGTATTGTGCCATGATTCCACGGCCCGGCCATTACTCCAACATTGTTTATAACTAGCCACCGCACACATTGCGAGGCGGTTTCCTTGGCACGTCTTGTCGAAGCAGAGATCGTGTCCCCTTATCACGGGATCCTCATCAATACGGGTATGGATAACCACACCATGCCTATTGGCATGACTCCGTGTTTTAGGCAAGTCCCAATCGGTTACGCTGGGGCGCTTGATATTCTCCCCCTTTATACAGGGGTCGAGGCATATCCCTTTCTTACCACGCTTGCGCCTTCCTGCTTCTCGAGTTCCAACACCCGAAGCTCAAGTTTTAGGCACTTCGGATCTTCCATCATGTCCGGATCCAACCTTCATGGTCGGTGGATTTCTTCCTCCGTCACAGAGGAGGACATTGCAAAGCTTAGGGAGGCCGGGTATCTGATTGCTGATGTCAAGCACAGGCTTCCTGCTCTAGGGCAGGTCATCCCTTCTCCCGAACCCAACGAGAGTGTCGTATTTGTTTCCCACTTCCTCTGAGGCTTGGGCTTTACTCTTGATCCCTTCGTGAGAGGGCTCATGTTCTATTACGGGCTAGATTTTCATGGTCTAGTTCCGGATTCCATCCTCCACATCTCGTCATTTATCATCGTGTGTGAAGCCTTCCTCCACATCACCCCACACTTCGGCCTATGGTTCAAGACCTTCAATGTGAAGCCGAAGGAGATTGAGGGGCGACACGCAGAGTGCGGAGGCACCGTGATAAGCAGAAACGCCGATGTTCCATGGCCAAAAGGTTCCTTCCCGGAGGCGTCTGATCTGTGTCAACGGAGGTGGTTTTACATCACAGCTCCCCGACGCACAAGCTGGGCGGCCGCCCCCGCCTTCTGCTCGGGTCCTCCGCCTCAACTGGCGTCGTGGGCCAACGTGGGACTGGACTGGGGGGCTGCTAACGACGTACCGACGTTGCAGAGCCGTATTCGGGCGCTTCTTGAGAGGGATATTAGTCTTGTCTAAATAATCCAAGTAATGTTAGTTCGGCGGGCCCTACCGTGCAAATGGCGTCCTCTCCGGATGTGGGAATTCAATCCGGAAGGTCCTCGAACGATTCAGCACTTCTTCGCATGACGCCCGAAGGGATGTATAAGTTGTTCTTCGGGCCACGAGTAACGTGTCCGGACACCACCGAGGATGCGGGCCTGAGCTTCAACCGCCCAGATACCCAGGTAAGTAACCCTATAACCGAACACTTCGTTTGTATTTATCATAACATTAGTCTGAAAAACTGTCCGCGGCCAGGATTGGCTCAACAAGGCGGAGAGAATAAGGTGTCCGACCCCACTTCCCGAAGGCTCGCCGAGTCCAGCAATAGCCAGGATGCTTGAGCGGGCGTTAAGCCAAGTGCCATCGGGGAAAGATGAAGGGAAGAGTGAGCTTCACACATTGTTCATCCAAACCGGGGGAATTAATGCCTCCATGAAGGAGGATAATCGGGAAGGTGAATCCAAGGATTCCCACCCCCGCGGGAAGAAAAGGGCTGGCTCCGAAAACTTGGAGATGGAGGCGCCTAAGCAAGGGAAGAAAACTTCACCAGGGAGCCCAGCCCCGAAGGGCATCCTCACCGCATCATGCCCGAAAACGGGCCAGCCCTCCACCGAGCCGTAAGTTGATAAACAAGAAACTATTGCTTTTTCCTCTAACAACTATAACCAGGATCTACTTTTTTGCAGTCCGGCTAGTAGCTCGTGCCAACAGGGTTCGTCATCGGGGGACCTTCTTCCGGAGATGATGGAGAGTGAAACTCCACCTTCCTCTCCGCCCCATGGGGCAGGCGACCCTAAGGTGTCTTCACGGAGGAGTCCGGATCCACTGCAGCCGGAAGCTAACACTTCGGCTGCCCCGAGCCCGGCGCGTTCGGCTCCTATGGAGGGCAATGAGAAGGGTCCGGGACAGTTCGGTACCCGACCGAACATACACGGGCCTCCTGGAGCAAGCTGCGCTCTCGGAGGATCACCGTACGCTAATGGGTACGGTGTTGGAGAAAATTTCATCCGCCACAAGCGGGATAAATGAAGCCTTTGGAAGCTTGCTCAAAGGCCTTGAGGTACGCAACAAAACACGTAATTTTCTAGTTGCACCGTGCGCAATATATGTGCTCTATATAGATAGTAGCCCCTGAGACTCTGGTTGCCAGCCCTAGGCGGCAAACGGAGGATTACATTCCCAGGTATTGATCGCACTGCATTTATGCGCAGGTTGCTAAGGATCCGGTAATAGACCGGACTGCTGAAGTCGCCGAATTGAGGCGAAAAATTGATGTGGTGGATGCCGACATCACGCTTATAAACAAGCGATTTGACGAGTCATAGAGTATGTGCTGGTGTTTCCTCATTTATGTAGGAATGATGAATATAATGTTAATATGATATACTGTGGCTGCAGGTGGAGCTGATGTCGTGGAGGTCCTAAGGGCAGAACTTGCGTTAGCCAAGGAACAAACCAGGGCTAGCAATGCGGATGCCCTAAAGGCGGCCAAAGATTTAAGAGCCGAACAGGCTGCTCATCGCCGAAGCGAAGATAAGATAGCCGAAATGGCTGTTGCGCTGAAGGACGCTGCTAACCGATATGAGCTTCTCGAGAAGGAGAGTCAGGCAAAGGCGGCTAACCTGCAAAATGACCTGAATACGGCCAAGGAGACGCGTACTGAGTTTAGAGCTGCGCGGGAGGAGCTTCGACAGGCCGGAGACATTGCGGCTGGAAGCCCTTACTTGGTGCGGATGAAGTTTGGAGACCCCAAGTACGCTCCTCTGGATCCGCTTATGAGTGCTGTGGACGCGTATTGGCCTCCAAACTTCATCCGCACCAAGTAAGGGCTTCCAGTGGTCCTTACTTAACATAGAGAGGTTGTATTGGTCACAATTTAATGCGAGTGGCCTCTCATTGCGGCTGGAAGCCCTTACTTGACATAGAGAGGCTGTATTGGTCACAATTTAATGCGGGGGAATCCTAGAGATTCCGGAGAGTCCTCGAGTGGTTGATCGGTCTCTTGCTGTATCATGACAGTCAGTTTTCGGCTTTCTCTACTGAGGTACTCGTCCGGAATAACCAGGGCACAATCGCAGTAGTTCTCCTTTGGCCGCCTTAGCCGATAGAACGGAACGTAAGGCAGCAAACCCAGGAGCCGGGCAAACCCAACATTTGACCAAAGACATGATTCAGAGCTGATGCATATAAGGCCAAACTCGCGACGTCGAACACTCCCGAAGGTATTCGGACTTTATAACATATACTGGGCTGAATAACGCCCTTGATTATCAACCATGTATGTTCCAGGTACATGCATTAATCTGTCGTGGCGAAATGCCAATAATGCCAGTATCCCACATGGGTGTATTGAATACCCGTGGAATGTCAAGCAACAACAGACAGTAAAGAAGGTTTACACAGGGGCTTAATCTAAAGAGAAACCTTTGAGCGGGGCCCTGCTGCACGTTTGCGCCTTTCTCTCCGTTGTGCCGTATCCTGGAAGGGTATCACATGATTGGTATCTTTAAAAGAGGAAATCTCATAAGAAAAAGAGTCTAATGTAATCGTGCTGAAGTTGGTTATTCCTGATGAGTAATGGTAATGCAAGATAGTGTTAAATGAAGTCAAGCCGAACTGTGGGCTTTGTTACATATTTGCAGCCCCTAGTGCCACCTATGGGTGGGGGATATCTATGGGCCCCAGCTCAGGTTTATCTGGGCTATTGCCATAGGTGGTGTGCCGGACTCGTCTAACCGTGTCCGGGGTCTTGACGACCGATCATCTATTTTGGTAGGAGCGGCCGCTTAGTGTTCGGCTGCAAGAGCCGCCACATATTCTTCCGCACGTAATTAACGCTCTGTGCTTCCACTAACTGTGATGACGCCACGTGGACCGGGCATCTTGAGTTTGAGGTAGGCGTAGTGCGGTACTGCGTTGAAGCGAGTGAAAGCTATTCTTCCGAGCAGTGCGTGATAGCCGCTTCGAAAGGGAGCGATGTCGAAGAGTAGTTCTTCGCTTCTGAAGTTGTTCGGAGAACCGAATGTAACCTCTAGTATGAGGGAGCCCGTGCAGCGGGCTTCAACGCCAGGTATCACTCCTTTAAAGGTAGTGTTACTTTGGCGTATTCTTGATGGGTCTATCCCCATCTTGCGGACAGTGTCCTGATATATCAGGTTGAGACTACTGCCGCCGTCCATAAAGACTCGAGTGAGATGGTATCCATTAATTATTGGATCGAGCACCAAGGCAGCCGATCCGCCGTGCCGGATACTAGTCGCAATGAGAGGCCTCTCTATTCTCCCACGAGATCGTAGAGGCTAAACCCTAGAAGCGAGCCTATGATTATGATTGTGTTGTCCTACGGACTAAAACCCTCCGGTTTATATAGAGTCGGTTACAGAGAAGGAGATCTATCATCCGGATCGCCAAGCTTGCCTTCCACGCAAAGGAGAGTCCCATCCGGACACGGGACGAAGTCTTCAATCTTGTATCTTCATAGTCCAACAGTCCGACCAAAGTATATAGTTCGGCTGTCCGGATACCCCTTATCCGGACTCCCTCAGTGATCTATGGGGTGCCCCCTCCCCCGCATATAAAGGAGTGGAGGAGTGGAGGGCCGGCCCTCTCTATGGCGCGCCCTAGGAGAGTCCTACTCCCACCGGGAGTAGGATTCCCCCCCTTCCCTAGTTGGATTAGGATAGGAATGAAGGGGGAGAGAGGGAGAAGGAAAGGGGGGTGACCGTGTCTTGGACTAGGGGATACTCACCACGTCGTCCCCCAATCGGTTAGATTAGGCCGAGGACCCCCAGGGCCGCATACTCATGGGACAGTCCGGACAGGTGCCGCATACAAGGAAGATTCCACAAGACTTGGTGATCAAGACAAGGACTCCTACCCCACCGGCGTATTCGGCTAGGACTCTTGTTATGCTAGGCCTCTGGTGCATTATATAAACCAGGGCCAGGCTAGTCGACATATATACAATAAACAACAATCATACCATAGGCTAGCTTCTAGGGTTTAGCCTCTCTGATCTCGTGGTAGATCTACTCTTGTACTACCCATATCATCAATATTAATCAAGCAGAGTAGGGTATTACCTCCATCGATAGGGCCCGAACACAGGTAAAAATATCGTGTCCCTTGTCTCCTGTTACCATCCGCCTAGACGCACAGTTCGGGACCCCCTACCCGAGATCCGCCGGTTTTGACACCGACATTGGTGCTTTCATTGAGAGTTCCTTTGTGTGTTCGGCAAAAGGTCGATGGCTCGCCCGCAGGTCAACTGCGACTTCGGCATATTCGTCACCAGCTCGACTGGTCACCTTGGTTCGACCAAGGACTGCGCCCTATCTCCGATCG